>CM070782.1:72934583-73559128 GCA_036346955.1 Dipus sagitta
AATGCGCCCATTCTCCATCTCTCTCAAATAAATAACTTTTTTTACAATTTTTTTTTTTTTTTTTTTTTGAGCTTTAGTTTTCACTGGAGGCTCAGGTGGCACGTAACAGTTCATAAAATGGCTTCAGAGGTAGGGATTGACGGGAAACCAAAAATAAACGGGTGAGAAAGATAAACAGTCAAGAGGAGTGGAGGCTGCTTCCTTCTCAAAGCCTGACTTAATTGATCCAGGTGACGCCTCTGCTGAGCAATAGGGATAGACCCTTTCCTTCAACCCTTGGTAAGGAAGAGAAAAAAAAAAAAGCCAAGGAGGCTTTGGGCCTCCTGAGTCACAAGGAAAAAGGGAAAAGCCAATGCTTTGATGTCATGAATTATGGGAAAAGGATTTTACATTTTTTTAAAAGATATTCTTAAAGCCAGGTGTCACAGTGCACACCTTTGTCCCAGCACTTTGGAAGCTGAAGTAAGAGGATCACCGTGAGTTCAAGGCCAGCCTAGGGCTACAGTGAGATCCTGCCTCAAAAAAGGGAGAAAAAAGGGGAGGGGATAATAAACTTGGTTTGAATTTTACTACTGTTAGGAATTTTGAATTTGTGTTATTTATCAAGTTAGTCCAGGATGTTGGCATCAACCTTCCATGCTAGGGAGAGGGAGATGGCTTGGTGGTGTCTAGGACCTTCTTGTACCCATGTGTGTACTCTCCTTCCTCCCCCTCAAATAAATAAATAAAATTTTTAAAAATCAAACATACATGGCCAGGAGTCATGGCACATGCCTTTAATCCCAGCACTTGGGAGGCATAAGATTGCCATGAGTTGGAGGCCACCCTGAGAATACAGACTAAATTCCAGGTCACCCTGGGATAGAGCGAGACCTTACCTCAAAAAAAAAAAAAAAAAAAAATTAAGGCTGGAGAAGATGGCTTAGCAGTTAAGGCGTTTGTCTGCAAAGTCAAAGGACTCCAGTTCGGTTCCCTAGGACCCATGTAAGCCAGATGCACAAGGAGGCACTTGCATACATGCATCTGGAGTTCGTTTGCAGTGGCTGAAGGCCCTGGCGTGCCCATTCTCTCTCTCTCTCTTCTCTCTCTCTCTGACTCTCTACCCCTCTCTCTCTCTCTCTCAAATAAATAAATAAAATATATTTTTTTAAAATTTGCCGGGCGTAGTGGCGCACACATTTAATCCCAGCGCTCAGGAGGCGGAGGTAGGAGGATCACTGTCAGTTCGAGGCCACCCTGAGACTCCATAGTGAATTCCAGATCAGCCTGGGCTAGAGTGAGACCCTACCTTGAAAAACCAAAAATAAAAAACATGCTGCCAAGCAGGATCATCCCATAATGCTGGGTTCTCGAACAGTCCTTCAATAGGCAAAATGTCATTCCCCACCCCACCCTAACCATGGTCTCACTGTAGCCCCAGGTTGACCTTGAACTCACACTAATTCTTTTTTAAATGCATCTTTGGAAAGAAATTTACTAGAGCCCTAATTTTATTAGTTACAGTCCTTGGAGATTAACATACATATTTGCACACATTACATGTATATGTACACTAGGTTATGTATGCACTGGATTGCATATGTATGTATATGTCCTGGATTATTTAAATAAGATGATAAGCTTGTAATTAATGATATGTGTCCTCACAGCCTCTAGGAGACATGCAATTTTTCTCATAGCTTATCTAATCCTTGGGATTTTGTGTTTGTTTTTTTGTTTTGTTTTGTGGTGGGATGGTTTCGAGGTAGGGTCTCACTAGCCCAGGCTAACCTAGAATTTACTATATAGTCTCATTCTGGCCTTGAACTCATTCATTTGCGATCTTCCTACCTCTGCCTCCCAAGTACTGGGATTAAGGGTGTGCACCACCATGCCTGGCTTCTTGGGTCTTTTGACTACTGTCTTGGTTCTTAAAGTATGTGCTACAAGCTGCAGCAAAAGGCACCTAGGAATTTGTTAGAAACTCACAATCTTAGCCGGGCCTGGTGGCGCACGCCTTTAATCCCAGCACTCGGGAGGCAGAGGTAGGAGGATCGACGAGGCCACCCTGAGACTACAGAGTGAATTCCATCCAGGTCAGCCTGGACCAGAGTGAGACCCTACCTTGAACCCCCCCCCCCAAAAAAAAAAAGGAAAAGAGATCACAATCTTGATTCCACCTCTGACCTACTGACTGAAGAGCTTTGGAATGTGGCCTTTCTTTCTGCATTTTAACAAACTTTCCAAGGGCTCCAGGGGTTTGAAAGCTCCACTCGCAGCGAGATCCTGCTGCTTTTCATGGTTGATGGGTCGAGTTCCTTACGTGATTCTACCTCCTTGCCTCGACAGCAACCACAGCACGAGTTTTACCCGAGGCATCCAATGAATAAAGCAAGATTGTTGACAATGTCATTTCTAATCATTTTTTAACTCCTGGGGATTGAATGAAGGGTCCTTCTTAGGCTGGACAGCCAAGTGCTCAGCCACTGAAGCTGTGACTAGAGAGGTGTTCCAAAGATGTGTCACTGGTGAGGAAGAAGGAGTGATAGTGACCAAGGCTGACTAAAAGGAAAAACAGGACTATTCCACCATATATTTTTTTGGTGGGGGGGGTTGTGAATTGCACTTGTTTTTAATTTCGTTTTTGAAGCAGGGTGTCACTGTAGCCTAACCTGGCTTGGAACTTCGTAGTCCCGGGCTTTCCTGGGACATGAACTCACAGTGATCCTCCTACCTTGGCCTTCTGAATGCACCACCATACCCAGCTTTGGTGACTTTTTTGAGAGTCTCACTATGTTGCCCAGACTGGCTTCAGAGATACTGTGATCATCCTGCCTCAATCAAGTGCCAGGGTTATAGGTGTGCACCACCATACCCAGCTTCCACTGCCCTTTTATACTACTGGGAGCATTGTCTTCTGTGTGTTGTCACTGATAACACATGTAAGAGTTTCTAAATACATCTCTAAAGCCAGGTGTGGTGGCTTGCTTGCCATTAGTCCTAGCACGTGGGAAGCTGAGGTAAGAGGATCAGTGTGAGTTGGAGGCCAGCCTGGGGCTACAGAGTTGAGTACCTGGTTATTTGGGTTTTTTTCTCACTGTAGTCCAGGCTGACCTGGAACTCACAATGATCCTCCTTATCCTGGGATTAAAGGCAAGTACCACCACCACGCCCAGTTTATTGTTGGTTTTTTGTTTGTTTTATGTGTGTGTGTTGTTTTTTTCAAAATAGGCACTCACTCTCGTCCACACTGACCTGGAACTCACTCTGTAGTCCCAGGCTGGCTGTGAACTCATGGTGATTCTCCTACCTCTGCATCCTGAGTGCTTGGGATTAAAGGTGTGCACCACCAGGCCCTGCTGGGCTCATTTTTAATCTTTATTTATTTATTTATTTATTTGCAAGGAGATAGAAGAGAAGAGAGAGAGAGAATGGGCGCACCAGGGCCTCTAGCCACTGCAAACAAACTCCAGACACATGTGCCCCTGTGCATCTGGCTTACGTGGGTCCTGGGGAATAGAACCTGGGTCCTTTGGCTTCACAGGCAAATGCCTTAACTGCTAAGCCATTTCTCCAGCCCACACTTAATCTTCTAATGACTAGTACTTTATAAAATGTCAAAGCATTGCTGATTGGATGCCACTACCTCATGTTTTTCAGCTTTTCATTTTCTTAAGTTTCACTTTTATGAATATATGATATGAATGTATGTTATGTATTAGTAGCTTTGTGCATTTAAAACTTGTAATGTTTGTTTAAGATGGAGGTGTTGCTTAAATGCTGTAATTTCAATGCAGACCCATTTATGCTGACACGTCTGTCATCTCCAGTTTTAAGTGCATTTATGTACTAACACAACGTGTGTTAAATATCCGCACTAGCATGGAAGCTCACACCTGTCACCTCAGGGCTCAGAAGCTGAAGTTCAAAGCTCTGCAACTGTAAGGTGCAGCCCTGTCTCCCAGTATTGAAGGCACATCTTTTTTAATAGAGCTGCAGGATACTGTCTCTAAAAGCATATGATTGAGGGCTGGAGAATTAGCTCGGTCAGTAAAGCGCTTGCCTCATGAGCATGAGGGCCTGAGTTCAATCCCAGAGGCCTGGTAAAAAGGATGGAGGGGGGGTACACATGCTCATATTCTCAACACTACAAAGACTGAGACAGATGAATCCCTCTGGCTCACTGGCCAGCCATTCTAGCCCAGTTAGCCCCAATGCAATGAGGACACACAGAAAATAAACATATATTGACACATCTGATCATTGTCCCATCTACTCACATAGCACACTTGGGGAGAGTTTAAGTATTCTAGGGCTTGAGAGATGGTTCAGTGGTGAAAGTCATTTGCTTGTAAAACCTGACTGCCAGAGTTGGTTCCCCAATACACACATAAAGCCAGACAAACAAAATGGCTCCACACGTCTGCAGTGGCAGGAGGCCCTGTTGTGCCCATATTTCCTCTCAAATATTTTCAAAAATTCAGCCAGGCATGGTGGCACAAGAGGTCCTAGCATGCCCATTTTCTCCCTCCCCACTCTAATAAATAAAATTTTATATGTATTCTTAGGCCAGGTGTGCTGGTGCACGCCTTTAATCCCAGCTCTTGGGAGGCAGAGATAGGAGACTCACCATTAGTTGAAGGCTATTCTAAGACTACATAGTGAATTCCAGGTCAGCCTGGGCTGGAGTGAAACCCTACCTCAAAAAAAAAAAAAAAAAAAAAAAAAAAATTCTAGCCCCATAACAAATGCTTGCACTACCCCTTGAAGGTAAGATCACTAAGAGAGAAGAAATCAGTTCTTCTAGTAATACAGTCTACTGTTGCTAAAACTTTAAATCCTTTAAGTCATTTCACTAGCTGTCTTGACTTGTACCCCATAGTCAGTGCTCAAATGTACATTGTCCACTGTGTAAGTATACGTTGTTCTTGGTGTTCAACACATTATTTCTTTCTAGTAACTATTTCACATACGGAGGTAGTGAATCATTGGTAGAGCACATGCATTCATTGTGCACAGTAAACACTGAGAATCCTTTTTTAAATTATTAACAGCTTCCATAATTATAGACAATAAACCCTGATGATTCCCTCCTCTCTCACTTTGTCCTTCACAACTCCACCTTTCATCATATCCCTTCCCCCTCTCAATCAGTCTCTATTTTGATGTTATCTTCTTTTTCTCCTATTATGCTGGTCTTGTGTAGGTAGTGCCAGGTACTGTGAGGTCACGGATATCCAGGCCATTTTGTGTCTGGAAGGAAGGAGTCCTACCCTTCCTTTGGCTCCTACATTCTTTCCGCCACCTCTTCCGCAGTGGACCCTGAGCCTTGGAAGTTATGATAGAGATATTTCAGTGCTGAGCACTCCTCTGTCACTTCTCAGTATTGGGTGCCTTTTGAGTCATCCCAGAGGTCACCGCCATCTGAAAAGAGAAGCTTCTCTAACCAAAAGTGAGAGTACCATTAGTACATGGGTATGAACATTAAGAAAAGTGCTTACCAAGCAGTTTGGTGAGCATAATTTATGCACTTAGCCAGACACCAGCAGACGTTGCATCACTAGGACTCATGACTTCCCCCATCATAGGTTTTCAGTATCTCATGTATTCCCTCCTGTGGAGTGGGCCTCCATTCCAATTAGAGAGCGGTTGGTTTCCCCCATAACAGACATGCCACTATTGCACCCATTGGCTCATTTGGCTTAGCTGGCCAAACTTAAGGCTTGTAATATACAATATTGTTTATCACTCTCCCATGGAACTGCATTCAGCATAGCTTTTTCCAGCTTTCTGTCAGCTGGTCTACACAGAGGTTTTCAGCTCAGCTCCAGCAATATTGACACTGAGAATCTTGACTGTGACATGTTTGTGTTGTAGATAGATCATTTTAATATGGCAAATGATAAGAGAAACTTTTAAGTACATACACGGTATGGAATATTGACCTTGGTAAGAATGTTTTATGTTTGACTAGTGACTTCATTGAACACTTGTCTGCTCATCACATACACTTCTATGTTGTAGAGTTAATTTGATCTCAGAGTTCTTTCACAGATTGTGCATTCTCCTCCTCAAGATACTTCCTGCCTCCATTTTTTCCATAATTAATTAGAGGAAAAATTATTGTAGTGATACAGTCTTTTAAAGGAAATGAAGACCTAAAATACCAAATCTAAAGGTTTTTAGAGTTTAGACTTTTCTATTATATTATCTATCTTTATTTAAAATATAAATATAAAATTTCTTAGTTTCTTCAGTATATATATATATGTATTTTTTTTTCAAGGTAGGGGTCTTACTGTAGCCCAGGCTGACTTGGAACTCACTCTGTAGTTTCAGACTGGCCTTGAACTCATGGCAATCCTCCTATCTCTGCCTCCCAAAGGTGAGCACCACCATGCCTGTCTCTTCAGAATATTTTTAAATCCTCTAGTACATCTTTTAAACTCTCCTAAATTTTAATTTTTTCATATATAAATGAAGAGATTGAAGCTAAGTGATAAGACTGTTAAACCTAAATTTTTATAACTAGTGCTATTTTCATTGTTTTACTGTCTTTTACATAATAAAAACTGTTACTCTACCATTGTTTACTTTTCAGATAATTTCTACAGATTTACAGTATGTTTGAAATCAAATGTTTATTTTAAAATGCATGATTTTTGCATTTTTAGATACATTTATCATGTGGAATCCAGGACCCCTATATCATATCTGTAGCCTACATTCAAATGACTTATTTATCTATTTATTATTTGAGAGAGAGATAAAGAGGCAGATAGAGAGAATAGGTGTGCCAGGGCCTTCAACCACTGCAAATGAACAGATGTGTGTGCCTTATGTGGTTCCTGGGGAATTTAACCTGGGTCCTTCAGCTTTGCAGGCAAGCACCTTAACCACTAAGCCATCTCCCCAGTCCTCAAATGAATTCTTGAAACAAGATTGAACCTGAGCTCATCCCTCGCCTTGCCCTACCAACTCTTGTTTGCCCTTTCTTGTCTACCTCAGTCCTTACTAATTATTCAAATGAGAATGAGTACCATCTTTAAATTCTTCCCTCTCCTTCATAACACATTAGCTACCAACTTAAAGAAAAGCGGTATCTTAGCATTCCCTCTAGTCGTCTGGTTGTCTCACGTGTTTAGGTTTCAAGGTTTATTCTAGAGCCACATAGACGACCACAGTCATGTCAGTAGTCTTCCTGGCTCTCGTTTGTCTCCCTGCATTCTTCTTTCCAGGCTAAAAAATGGTCCTCTTTTAAGGAGAGAAGTCTAGATGTACCTATTCTTACAAATCAAAGGATGGTATATGAAAATTCCAGGTGAGTGAAAAAAGTAAAAATGTGGGGCCAGATGTGGTGGTGCACTCCTTTAATCCCAGCACTTGGGAGGCAGAGGTATGATTGCTGTGAGTTTGAGGTCACCCTGAGACTATGAAGTGACTTCCAGGTCAGCCTGAGCTAGAACAAGACCCTACCTCAAAAAAAAAAAAAAAAAAAAAAAAAAAAAAAAAAAAAAGTAAAAATGTGGGGCTGGAGGGATGGCTTAGCAGTTGAGGCATTTGCCTGCAAAGTCAAAGGACCCTAGTTCAATTCCCTAGGACCCATGTTAGCCAAATGCACAAGGGGGCACATGCATCTGGAGTTCGTTTGCAGTGGCTGGAGGCCCTAGCCTGCCCATTCTCTCTCTCTCTGTCTCTCTCCCTCTCTCCCTCTCTCCCCTTCTCTGTAAAATAAATGAATTAAAATATTTTTTTAAGTAAAAAATGTGAAGTTAGCACAATAAGAATGTATGATCCTCAAAAGAAAAGGCCAAAGTATCTGGACTGGAGAGATGGCTCAGCAATTAAAGACATTTACTTGCAAAGCCTCATGGTCATGGTTCAATTCCCCAGTATCCACATGAAGCCGGATGCACCCAGCCAGCTGCGTGGAGCCCACAGCATCACAAAGAGGGAACCAGGCAGGCACTCAATCATAGGTGAAGATGGAAGCCATCCCAAAATATAACAGGGCCTGCTTACACTGGGTCTATCACTGCCCCAAAGCCAGGTATATGGGCCTGCACTGGAAGTGCTAATTAACTGCACCTTCCATGTCAGGGCAATCAATGTGCTTGTGATCCATTTTGACATACTTAAATAAGCTGTGCTATTTCCTGATTTATAGTGCCTTTTTGTGTTTTTCTTCTGTCTTTTTGGGGGGTAAGGTCTTACTCCCACCCAGTCTGATTTAGAATCCATTACAAACCAGGAATCTCAGCCTCCCAGTCCACAGGATTAATGGTATGAGTCAACACCCTTAGGGACCTTGGCTTTGTTAGATTATCTGTTTGTTTTAATCCCCACTCTTGCATAAATACTCCCTGCTGGTTGTTAAAAATATATTTTTATTTACTTGAAAGAGAAAAAAATGGGTGTGCCAGGGCCTCTGGTTCCTTAGGCTTTGCAGGCAACAACATAATTGATAAGCCATCTCTCCAGCCCCCATGCTGGTTTTGCTTGAGTGTGATATGCCTCAGATGGATTTTACATTTCGCCTGCATTTTGCTCCACCCTTCCTACTAGAATATCTGCATAGCAGGCAAATCCAACACCTAGGGTCACTTCCCCTGTTGCTCTAGGAGTAATATAAGTAATATATGGCATCTTGGGCTCCTACCATGGAAATACATGACTTCTAATTTGCATGTTTAAGAATACAGCACATGGGCTAGAGAAGTGGCTAAGCAGTTAAGACACTGCCTGCAAAGCCTAAGGACCCAGGTTGGATTCCCCAGAATCTACATAAGCCAGATGCACAAGGTGGCGCATGAGTCTGGAATTCATTTGCACTGGCTTAAGGCCCTGGCCCACCTATTCTCTCTATCCACCTCTCTCTCTCTCTCTCTCTCTCTCTTTCTCTCTCTCTCATATAATAAATAAAAATAAAAATTTTAAAAAGAATACAGCAGCCAGGAGTAGTGGCACATACCTTTAATCACAGCACTCAGGAAGCAGAGGTAGGAGGATCGCAGTGAGTTTGAGGACACCCTAAGACTATAGAATTCCAGGTCAGCCTGGATTAGAGAGAGACCTTACCTCAAAAACAAACAAACAAAGATAATTAGAAAACCCAAGCATCAAATTAACTCTATGCAAAAATTTCTAAATTGTAATATAAAAAGCAAAAAATCTAGACTATAATTCCACCAAAAATTATAAATCCAGCCAGGCACGGTGGCATACATGTACACGTTTAATCCCAGCACTTGGGAGCCAGACGTAGGAGGATTGCCATGAGTTCAAGGCCAACCTGAGACTATGTAGTGAGTTCCAGGTCAGCCTGGACTGTAGCAAGACCCTACCCCAAGAAAACAAAACAAAAAGAAATTATAAATCCATCAGAAATGACCTCCCATGAGACTGATTTAAATGAAATGCCTGACAATTCAAAAGAGCAATTATGTGCAAAGGAGTCAAAGAAAAACTCCTGAAGGAATCCCAAGAGAAACAAACAGGAAACCAAATTAATGAAATAAGATCAATATCTTGTAATGAATGCAGTTTCCATGATACATATTTCCATGATAAAGGAAATAGAAATACAAAAGAAATAACAATCCGAATTACTAGAAATGAAAAACATAGTCAAATAAAAAACTTTACAGGGCTGGAGATATGGTTTAGCAGTTAAGGCACTTGCTGGAAAAGCCAAAGGACCCAGGTTCAATTCCCTAGGACCCACATAAGCCAGATGCACAAGGTGGCACATGTGTCTGGAGTTCATTTGCAGTGTTGGAGGCCCTGGTGTGCCCATTCTCTATCTGTCTCTTTCTCACACTCTCAAATAAATAAAATATTTTTTAAAAATGTAGAAACTCTCACTGGTAGAATGGATCCAGGAGAGGACAGATATCTAAACTAAAAGACAAGGTGGTAGATCTAGAGTAGTCCAACAATGGAAAAGATGAACTAATAGGAATGTATGAATGGGGATTTCAAGATATTTGGGACATTGTGAAGAAAACAAACATAAGAATTCAGGGTATAGTACAAGGAGAAAGATTTCAATCCAAATGCATAGTAGGTATTTTCAACAAAATCATACAAGAGTACTGGGCATGGTGGCCACGCCCTTAATCCCAGCACTCAGGAGGCAGAGGTAGGAGGATTGCCATCAGTTAGAGGCCACCCTGAGATTACACAGTGAATTCCAGGTCAGTCTGAGCTAGAGCAAGACCCTACCTCGGAAAACCAAAGATAAAAATAAAAAATCATACAAGAAAATTTTCCCCAAATAAGGAAAGAAATGCCAATACCAATACAAGAAACCTTTAGAACGCCAAATAGACAAAACCAGGAAAGAACCTCTCCTCCCCATATTATAATTAAACTACTAAACACACAAACCAAAAATATATTGAAAGCAGTAAGAGGGTAGCATCAAGTCATCTATAAAGGCTAACAGCAGATTACTCAACACAAATTTAAAAGCCAGAGGGCTTGGAATGAAGTATTCAAAGTTCTGAAAGACAGCTGTTAACCAAAATTACTATACCCAGCAAAACTATCCATCCAAATTGATAGAGAAATAAGGACATTCCACAACAAAGATGTCTAAAGGAATATATGTCCACTAAGCCAGCTCTAGAGAAAATACTTGAAGGGATCCTTTAGACCAAGAGAAAGAAAAGCACATACATGAGAAAGCAGAAAAAAAAAATAAACAGTATTCAAATAATACATAATGCAAGAGAATAAAGGGAAAACAGGAAGCACTACAAAACAAGAAGAGTGCCAAGAATAAACACCTTTCAATAGTAATATCAGTGGCCTCAATGCCCCAACCAGAAAACACAGGCTTGCTGGCTGTATTAAAAGCCAGGTTCCTTTTGTTTGTTGCCTCCAATAAATTTACCTCTTCATAAAAGACAGGCACTATCTTAGAGTGAAAGGATGAAAAATGGTATTTCAAGCAGATGGGCCTAGGAAATGAGCAGGTGTTGCCATCCTAATATCTACAGAATAGTATTCAAACCAACATTAGTGAGGAAAGATAGAGAAGGTCACTTTATACTGATTAAAGGAATAATTCAGCAGGAGGATATTATAATTGCAAACATTTGCACCTAACATGGGTGCTCCAAATTTCATTAATGGTACTAGACTTAAGGTCACAGATAACACTAAGAACAATTGTAGTGGGTGACTTCAATTCTCATCGATTGACAGGTCATCCCAACAAAAAATAAATAAATAAACAGAATCATCTGGATTAAATGACATCATAGAACAAATGGACCTAACATATCTACAGAACATTCCATCTCTAAATGCTACAAAATACACATTCTTTTCAGCAGCACATGGAACATTCTCTAAAATAGACCATATGTTAGGACACAAAGCAAATCTTAAATACAGGAAAACTGAAATAATTTATTGTACTCTATCTCATCACAATGGGATTAAACTACAAATCAACAGCAAGAAAAACTATAGAACATACACAAACTCTTGGAAACTAAACAGTATGTTACTGAAGGATGAATCACTGAAGAAATCAAGAAGGAAATAAAAAAATTCAGAGAAAAACATTCAGTGAATCAGGGCTGGAGAGATGGCTTAGCAGTTAAGACACTTCCCCATGAAGCATAAGAACACATGTTTGAATCTCCAGGTCCCACTTAGCCAGACACAGTGATGAAAGCATACAATGTCACACACAAGGGGGCACATGCATCTGGAGTTCATTCACAGTGGTTGAAAGGCTGTGAAAGGTGCACCCATTCTCTCTCTCTCTCTGTCTAAAAAGAAAACTTCAGAGAATCAAATGATAATGTACCAAAACCTATGGGACACAATGAAGGAAATCCTAAAAGGGAAACTTGTAGGTTTTAAGTGCCTGTATTAAGAAATTAGGGCTGGAAGGGCTGGAGAGATGGCTTAGTGGTAAGGCTTATGCCTGCGAAGCCTAAGGACCGAGGTTCAATTTTCTAGGTCCCACATAAGCCTGATGTACAGGGTAGCACATGCGTCTGGAGTTCGTTCCCAGCGGCTAGAGGCCCTGGCAGGCCCATTCTCTATCTTTCTCTCTCTCTCTCTCTCTCTTTCTCTCTGTCTCAAAAAGATAAATAAAATAGATAAATAAAACATTTTTTAATATTTTTATTTATTTATTTACTTATTTGACAGAGAAAGAGGGAGAGAGGGTGAGAGACTGGGCACACCAGGGCCTCCAGCCACTGCAAACAAACTCCAGATGCATGCGCCCCCTTGCACATCTGGCTAATGTGGGTCCTGAGTAATCAAACCTTGGTCCTTTGGCTTTGCAGGCAAAGTCCTTAATTGCTAAGCCATCCCTCCAGCCAAATAAAATGTTTTTTTTTAAAAAAAAGAAAGAAATTAGGGTTTAGCGAGATGGCTTAGAGTTTAAGGTATTTGCCTGCAAAGCCAAAAGACCAAGGTTCTATTTCCCAGTACCCATGTAAAACCAGATGCACAAGATGGCACATATGTCTGAAATTCATTTGCAGTGACTGAAGACTCTCGGTATACTCCTTCTCTCTCTGTGTCCTAAATAAATAAATAAAATATTTTATAAAAAGAAATTATGGGGCTGGAGATATGGCTTAGTGGGTAAGGCATTTGCCTGTGAAGCCTAAAGTCCCAGGTTCAATTTCCCAGTAACCATGTAAGCCAGATGCACATGGTGGTGCATGTATCTTGAGTTTGTTTGCAGAGGCTAGAGGCCCTGGTGTGTTCTCTATCTATCTACCTATCTGCCTCTTTTTCAAATAAATAAAAAACATTTTAGAAAAAAAGAAATTAGAAAAGTTTCAGTATAAACAAGTTAATGCTTCACCTTAAGGTAAGGCTTTGGAAAAAGAAGAACAGGCAAACCAAAAATCAGTAGATGAAAAGAAATAATAAAGATTAGGGCAGAAATTAATGAAAAAGAAACAAAAAAAAATACAAAGAATCAATGAAACAAAGAGTTGGTTCTTTGAAAGGACAAATAAGATTGGTAAACCCTTAGCAAATCTGATCAAAGAAAGAAGAGGGCTGGAGATGACTTACTGGTTAAGGCGTTTACCTATGAAGACTAAGGACTCAAGTTCAATTCCCCAGAACCCACATAAGCCAGATGCACAAGGTGGCTAGAGGCCCTGGCATGTATTTCTCTTCAAATAAATAAATAAATATTAAAAAATATATTAAGAGAGAAGAGACACAAATCAATAAAATTAGAAATGAAGCCAGGCATGATGGCATACTCCTTTAATCCTAGCACTCAGGAGGCAGAGGTAGGAGGGATTGCTGTGAGTTTGAGGCTATCCTGATACTACATAGTGAATTCCAGGTCAGCCTGGGCTAGAGCAAGATCCTGCCATGAAAAACCAAACCAAAAAAATTAGGGATAAAAAGCCACCATTTATAACACATATCAATGAAATTCAGAAAATCATAAGGACATACTTCAAGAACATATACTCCACTAAGTTTGAAAAAATGGATGATTTCCTAGATTTATATGACCTATCAAAATAAGATAAACCATTTAAACAGATGTATAACAAGCACTGAGATCAAAGCAGATATAAAAATCTCCCAACTGCCAGATGTGGTGGCACACGCCATTAATCCCAGCACTTGGGAGGCAGAGGTAGGAGGATCACCGTGAGTTTGAGGCCACCCTGAGACTCCATAGTGAATTCCAGGTCAGGCTGAGCTAGAGTGAGATCCTACCTCAGAAAAATCGAAAAAAAAAAAAAATCTCCCAACTAAAAAGAGTCCAGGCGCAGATGGATTCACTCATGAATTCTACCAGACTTTCATGGAAGAACTAACACTGGGCTTGACAGATGGCTTGGCCATTGAGGTACTTGCTTACGAAGCCTAGAGACCCAGGTTTGATTCCCCAGAACTCATAAACCAGATGCACAAAGATGGTGATGGTGTATGTGTCTGGAGTTCATTTTCAGTGGCTAGAGGACCTGGTGCACCCATTCTCTCTCTCTCTTCTCTCTCTCTCTCTCTCTCTATCGCTTTCAAATAAATAAAAATAAACAGGGGCCTGGAGAGATGGCTTAATGGTTAAGCACCTGCTTGTGAAGCCTAAAGACCCTGGTTTGAGGCTCGATCCTCCAGGACCCAGGTAAGCCAGATGCACAATGTGGCGCATGCATCTGGAGTTCGTTTGCAATGGCTGAAGGCCCTGGCACATCCATTCTCTCTCTCTCTCTGTCTCTCTCTCTGTCTCTCCCTCTTTCTCTGTCTCAAATAAATAAATAAATAAATAAACAAGCAGAAAAGGATATAATTTGGAAAGGAAGAGATCAAATTAGCATTATTTGCATATGATATGATTCTCTACATAAGGTGTCTTAAAGATTCTACCAGCAAATTATTAGAGCTGATAAACACTTTTAGTAATGTAGAAGAATACAAAATTAACACACACAAATCAGTAGCTTTCCTGTATACTAACACCAAACATGTTGAGGACGAAATCAGTGAAACACTGCCACTTATAATTGCCTAAAAAAATATATACCGCTGGGCGTGGTGGCGCACACCTTTAATCCCAGCACTCAGGAGGTAGAGGTTGGAGGATTGCTGTGAGTTCGAGGCCACCCTGAGACTCCATAGTGAATTCCAGGTCAGCCTGAGCTACAGTGAGACCCTACCTCGAAAAAACCAAAACAAACAAACAAACAAAACAAATACATATATATATATATATATATATATATATATATATATATATATACACATATATACACACATATACATACATACCTTGGAATGAACCTAACCAAGGAAGTGAAAGATCTCTACAATAAAAACTTTAAAACACTCAAGACAGAATTGCAGAAGACACTAGGAAGTGGAAAGATATCCCATGTTCTTGGATTAGAAGAATCAATATTGCGAAAATGTTAATCTTACCAAAAGCAATCTATGCATTTAATGCAATCCCCATCAAAATTCCAATGCCATTCTTCATGGAAATAGAAAAAAAAGTCCTAAATTCATTTGAAAGCACACACACACCAAAAAAAAACCCAAAACCTTGAATAGCCAAAACAATGCTGAGCAACAAAAATAAGGCTGGTGGTATCACTGTACCTGATTTTAAGATATATTACAGAGGGCTGCAGAGATGGCTTAGCTGTTAAGGCACTTACCTGTGAAGCCTAAGGACCCAGGTTTGATTCTCAAGGTCCCATGTAAGCCAGATGCACAAGGTGGCACATGTATCTGGAGTTCATTTGCAGTGGCTAGAAGCCCTAGCGTGCCCATTCTCTCTCTCTCTCTCTCTCTCTCTCTCTGTCTCTGTCTGTCTCAAATAAAAATGAAATTAAAGCAGGGCATGGTGGTATACACCTTGAATCCCAGCACTCGGGAGGTAGAGGTAGGAGGATCTCCATGAGTTTAAGGCCACCCTGAGACTATGTAGTGAATTCCAGGTCAGCATGGACTGTAGCAAAAACCTACCCCAAAAAACAAAACAAAAAGAATTAAAAGCCATCAGAAATGACCTCCCATGAGACTGATTAAATGAAATGCCTGACCTATTCAAAAGAGCAATTATGTCAAAGGAGTCTAAGAAAACTCCTGAAAGGATCACAAGAGAAACAAACAGGAAACACAAATTAATGAAGATAAGATCAATATCTTGGAAAAACTTGCAGTTTCCATGCTACATATTTCCATATAAAGGAAATAGAAATACAAAAGAAATAACAATCCGAATTAAACTAGAAATGAAAAACATAGTACAAATAAAAAACTTTACAGTGCTGGAAGATATTTTAGCAGTTAAAGCACTGCGGAAAAGCCAAAGACCCAGGTTCAATTCCCTAGGACCCACATAAGCCCAATGCACAAGGTGGCACATGTGTCTGGAGTTCCTTTTGCAGTGTTGGGAGGCCCAGGTGTCCCATTCTCATCTGCTCTTCTCAACACTCTCAAATAAATAAAATATTTTTTATAGAAAATGTAGAAACTCTCACTGGTAAATGGATCCAGGAGAGGACAATATCTAAACTAATAGACTCAGTGGGAATCTAGAGAGTCCAACAAGGAAAGAGGAACTAAATAGAATGTATGAATGGGGAGTTCAATATATTTGGGACATTGTGAAGAAAACAAACTTAAGAATCAGGGTATAGTACAAGGAGAAAGATTTCAATCCAAAATGCATAGTAGGTATTTTCTACAAAAGCATGTCAAAGGAATACTGGGCCTGGTGGGTGGCCACAGCCCTTAATCCCAGCACGCAGGAAGGCAGAGGTAGGAGGGGATTGCCATCAGTTAGGGAGCCCACCCTAGATTACACATGAAGTCCAGGTCAGTCTGAGCTAGAGCAAGACCCCGACCTCGAAAACCATAGATAAACAAAATAAAAAAAATCATACTAGAAATTTTCCCCCCAAATAAGGAAAGAAATGCCAATAACCATACAAGAAACCTTTAGGAACACCAAATAGAGAGACAAAACCAAGGAAAGAACCTCTCCCCCCATAGTAATACTTAGAACTACTAAACACACAAACACAAAAATATATTGAAACAGTAAAGGGTAGCTCAAGTCATCTATAAAGCTAACAGCAGATTACTCAACACAAATTTTATAACCAAGGGCTTGGAATGAAGTATTCAAAGTTCTGAAAGACAGCTGTTAACCAAAATTACTATACCTAGCAAAGCTATCCATCCAAATTGATAGAGAAATAAGGACATTCCACAACAAAGATGGCTAAAGGAATATATGACCACTAAGCCAGCTCTAGAGAAAATACTTGAAGGGATCCTTTAGACCAAGAGAAAGAAAAGCACATACATGAGAAAGCAGAAAAAAATAAACAGTATTCAAATAATACATAATGCAAGAGAATAAAGGGAAAACAGGAAGCACTACAAGACAAGAAGAGTGCCAAGAATAAATAAACACCTTTCAATAATAATATCAGTGGCCTCAATGCCCCAACCAAAAAACACAGGCTTGCTGACTGTATTAAAAGCCAGGTTCCTTTTGTTGGTTGCCTCCAATAAACTTACCTCTTCATAAAAGACAGGCACTATCTTAGGGTGAAAGGATGAAAAATGGTATTTCAAGCAGATGGGCCTAGGAAATGAGCAGGTGTTGCCATCCTAATATCTACAGAATAGTATTCAAACCAACATTAGTGAGGAAAGATAGAGAAGGTCACTTTATATTGATTAAAGGAATAATTCAGCAGGAGGATATTATAATTCCAAACATTTGCACCTAACATGGGTGCTGCAAATTTCATTAATGGTACTAGACTTAAGGTCACAGATAACACTAAGAACAATTGTAGTGGGTGACTTCAATACCCCACTCTCATCGATTGACAGGTCATCCCAACAAAAAATAAATAAATAAACAGAATCATCTGGATTAAATGACATCATAGAACAAATGGACCTAACATATCTACAGAACATTCCATCTCTAAATGCTACAAAATACACATTCTTTTCAGCAGCACATGGAACATTCTCTAAAATAGACCATATGTTAGGACACAAAGCAAATCTTAAATACAGGAAAACTGAAATAATTTATTGTACTCTATCTCATCACAATGGGATTAAACTACAAATCAACAGCAAGAAAAACTATAGAACATACACAAACTCTTGGAAACTAAACAGTATGTTACTGAATGATGAATCACTGAAGAAATCAAGAAGGAAATAAAAAAATTCAGAGAAAAACATTCAGTGAATCAGGGCTGGAGAGATGGCTTAGCAGTTAAGACACTTCCCCATGAAGCATAAGAACACATGTTCGAATCTCCAGGTCCCACTTAGCCAGACACAGTGATGAAAGCATGCAATGTCACACACAAGGGGGCACATGCATCTGGAGTTCATTCACAGTGGTTGAAAGGCTGTGAAAGGTGCACCCATTCCCTCTCTCTCTCTCTCTCTCTCTCTCTCTCTCTGTCTAAAAAGAAAACTTCAGAGAATCAAATGATAATGTACCAAAACCTATGGGACACAATGAAGGAAATCCTAAAAGGGAAACTTGTAGGTTTTAAGTGCCTGTGTTAAGAAATTAGGGCTGGAAGGGCTGGAGAGATGGCTTAGTGGTAAGGCTTATGCCTGCGAAGCCTAAGGACCGAGGTTCAATTTTCTAGGTCCCACATAAGCCTGATGCACAGGGTAGCACATGCGTCTGGAGTTCGTTCCCAGCGGCTAGAGGCCCTGGCAGGCCCATTCTCTATCTTTCTCTCTCTCTCTCTCTCTGTCTCAAAAAGATAAATAAAATAGATAAATAAAACGTTTTTTAATGTTTTTATTTGTTTATTTACTTATTTGACAGAGAAAGAGGGAGAGAGGGTGAGAGACTGGGCACACCAGGACCTCCAGCCACTGCAAACAAACTCCAGATGCATGCGCCCCCTTGCACATCTGGCTAATGTGGGTCCTGAGTAATCAAACCTTGGTCCTTTGGCTTTGCAGGCAAAGTCCTTAATTGCTAAGCCATCCCTCCAGCCAAATAAAATGTTTTTTTTAAAAAAAAAAAAAAAAAAAAAGAAAGAAATTAGGGTTTAGAGAGATGGCTTAGAGTTTAAGGTATTTGCCTGCAAAGCCAAAAGACCAAGGTTCTATTTCCCAGTACCCACATAAAACCAGATGCACAAGATGGCACATATGTCTGAAATTCATTTGCAGTGACTGAAGACTCTTGGAACACTCATTCTCTCTCTGTGTCCTAAATAAATAAATAAAATATTTTATAAAAAGAAATTATGGGGCTGGAGATATGGCTTAGTGGGTAAGGCATTTGCCTGTGAAGCCGAAAGTCCCAGGTTCAATTCCCCAGTAATCATGTAGGCCAGATGCACATGGTGGTGCATGTATCTTGAGTTTGTTTGCAGAGGCTAGAGGCCCTGGTGTGTTCTCTATCTATCTACCTATCTGCCTCTTTTTCAAATAAATAAAAAACATTTTAGAAAAAAAGAAATTAGAAAAGTTTCAGTATAAACAAGTTAATGCTTCACCTTAAGGTAAGGCTTTGGAAAAAGAAGAACAGGCAAACCAAAAATCAGTAGATGAAAAGAAATAATAAAGATTAGGGCAGAAATTAATGAAAAAGAAACAAAAAAAAATACAAAGAATCAATGAAACAAAGAGTTGGTTCTTTGAAAGGACAAACAAGATTGGTAAACCCTTAGCAAATCTGATCAAAGAAAGAAGAGGGCTGGAGATGACTTACTGGTTAAGGCGTTTACCTATGAAGACTAAGGACTCAAGTTCAATTCCCCAGAACCCACATAAGCCAGATGCACAAGTTGGCTAGAGGCCCTGGCATGTATTTCTCTTCAAATAAATAAATAAATATTTAAAAAATATATTAAGAGAGAAGAGACACAAATCAATAAAATTAGAAATGAAGCCAGGCATGATGGCATACTCCTTTAATCCTAGCACTCAGGAGGCAGAGGTAGGAGGGATTGCTGTGAGTTTGAGGCTATCCTGATACTACATAGTGAATTCCAGGTCAGCCTGGGCTAGAGCAAGACCCTGCCATGAAAAACCAAACCAAAAAAATTAGGGATAAAAAGCCACCATTTATAACACATATCAATGAAATTCAGAAAATCATAAGGACATACTTCAAGAACATATACTCCACTAAGTTTGAAAAAATGGATGATTTCCTAGATTTATATGACCTATCAAAATAAGATAAACCATTTAAACAGATGTATAACAAGCACTGAGATTAAAGCAGATATAAAAATCTCCCAACTGCCGGATGTGGTGGCACACGCCTTTAATCCCAGCACTTGGGAGGCAGAGGTAGGAGGATCACTGTGAGTTCGAGGCCACCCTGAGACTCCATAGTGAATTCCAGGTCAGGCTGAGCTAGAGTGAGATCCTACCTCAGAAAAACCAAAAAAAAAAAAAAAAAAAAATCTCCCAACTAAAAAGAGTCCAGGCCCAGATGGATTCACTCATGAATTCTACCAGACTTTCATGGAAGAACTAACACTGGGCTTGACAGATGGCTTGGCCATTGAGGTACTTGCTTGCGAAGCCTAGAGACCCAGGTTTGATTCCCTAGAACTCATAAACCAGATGCACAAAGATGGTGATGGTGTATGCGTCTGGAGTTCATTTGCAGTGGCTAGAGGACCGGGTGCACCCATTCTCTCTCTCTCTTCTCTCTCTCTCTATCGCTTTCAAATAAATAAAAATAAACAGGGGCCTGGAGAGATGGCTTAATGGTTAAGCACCTGCCTGTGAAGCCTAAAGACCCTGGTTTGAGGCTCGATCCTCCAGGACCCAGGTAAGCCAGATGCACAATGTGGCGCATGCATCTGGAGTTCGTTTGCAATGGCTGAAGGTCCTGGCACACCCATTCTCTCTCTCTCTCTCTCTCCCTCTTTCTCTGTCTCAAATAAATAAATAAATAAACAAACAAACAGAAAAGGATATAATTTGGAAAGGAAGAGATCAAATTAGCATTATTTGCAGATGATATGATTCTCTACATAAGGGATCTTAAAGACTCTACCAGCAAATTATTAGAGCTGATAAACACTTTTAGTAATGTAGAAGAATACAAAATTAACACACAAATCAGTAGCTTTCCTGTATACTAACACCAAACATGTTGAGGATGAAATCAGTGAAACACTGCCACTTATAATTGCCTAAAAAAATATATACCGCTGGGCGTGGTGGCGCACACCTTTAATCCCAGCACTCGGGAGGTAGAGGTTGGAGGATTGCTGTGAGTTCGAGGTCACCCTGAGACTCCATAGTGAATTCCAGGTCAGCCTGGGCTACAGTGAGACCCTACCTCAAAAAACCAAAAACAAACAAACAAACAAACAAACAAAAAAATATATATATATACACATATACATACATACCTTGGAATGAACCTAACCAAGGAGGTGAAGGATCTCTACAATAAAAACTTTAAAACACTCAAGACAGAATTGCAGAAGACACTAGGAAGTGGAAAGATATCCCATGTTCTTGGATTAGAAGAATCAATATTGTGAAAATGTTAATCTTACCAAAAGCAATCTATGCATTTAATGCAATCCCCATCAAGATTCCAATGCCGTTCTTCATGGAAATAGAAAAAAAAAGTCCTAAATTCATTTGAAAGCACACACACCAAAAAAAACCCAAAACCTTGAATAGCCAAAACAATGCTGAGCAACAAAAATAAGGCTGGTGGTATCACTGTACCTGATTTTAAGATATATTACAGAGGGCTGCAGAGATGGCTTAGCTGTTAAGGCACTTACCTGTGAAGCCTAAGGACCCAGGTTTGATTCTCAAGGTCCCATGTAAGCCAGATGCACAAGGTGGCACATGTATCTGGAGTTCATTTGCAGTGGCTAGAAGCCCTAGTGTGCCCATTCTCTCTCTGTCTCTGTCTCTGTCTCAAATGAAAATGAAATTAAAGCAGGGCATGGTGGTACATGCCTTGAATCCCAGCACTTGGGAGGTAGAGGTAGGAGGATCTCCATGAGTTCAAGGCCACCCTGAGACTATGTAGTGAATTCCAGGTCAGCCTAGGCTAGAGTGAGACTATCTCGAAAAAGAAAAAAAAAATGAAATAAAAAAGATACGTTACAGAGCCATAGTAACAAAACAGCATGGTAATGGCACAAAAGCTGACATGTAGATCAATGGAACAGAATAGAGGACCCAGATGTAAATCCAGCCAGCTACAGTTATCTGCTTTTTGACAAAAGTGCCAGAAATAGTCATTGGAGAAAAGACAGCCTCTATAACAAATGGTGCTGGGAAAATTGGATATCTGTATGTAGAAGGATGAAAATAGATCCTTATCATTCTCCATGCACAAGAATCAAGTCCAAATGGATCAAAGACCTTAATGTCTGACCTAAAACTCTGAAAAAGTAGGAGAAATAGAGCCAGGCATGGTGGCACACACCTTTAATCCCAGCACTCAGGAAGCAGAGGTATGAGGACCATCATGAGTTCAAGGCCACCCTGAGACTATATAGTGAACTTCAGGTCAGCCTGAGCTAGAGTGAGACCCTACCTCGAAAAAATAAAAAATAAACAAATAAATAAATAAAATAAAAGTAGGAGAAACTTCAAAATATTGGCCTAGGCAAAGACTTTCTGAATATAACCCCAGTTGCTCAGGAAGTAAAACCATTAATCAATCACTGGGACCTCATGAAATTAAAAAGCTTTTGTACAGCAAAGGACACTGTGAATAGAACAAAGAGGCAACCTACAGAATGAAAGAAAATCTTTTCCAACTATACATTTGACAGAGGATTAATATCCAGCATATACAATAAACACAAAAAACTAAATTATATAAGAAATCAAAAAAAAAAACTAAATAGAGAGTTCTCAAAAGAAGATGTATAGATGTCCTATAAACATCTAAAAATTTGTTCTACATCCTTATCCATCAGGGAAATGAAAATTAAGACTACTTTGAGATTCCATGTCACTCCTGTCAGAATGGCTATTATCAAGAAATCAAAGCTGGGTGTGGTGGTGCATGCCTTTAATCCCAACACTCAGGAGGTAGAGGTAGGATGATTGCTGTGAGTTCAAGGCCACCCTGACACTATAGTGAATTCCAGGTCAGTCCGTGCTAGAGCAAGACCCTACCTCAAAAAAAAACAAAAAAGAAAGAAAGAAAGAAATCAAATGACAATAAATGCTGGTGAGAATGCGGAAAAAGAGAACCATTCTACATTGTTGGTGGGAATATAATCTGGTACAGCCATTGTGGAAATCAGTGTGAAGGTTCCTGAGGCAGCTAAAAATAGATTTATCATATGACCCAGCTATACCACTCCTAAGCATATATCCTAAGGACTCCTCTCACTACCTTAGAGATACTTGCACATCCATGTTTATTGCTGGTCTATTCACAATAGCTAGGAAATGGAACTAGCAGAGATGTCCCTCAACTGATGGGCGGATAATGAAGATGTGATAGATTTATACAATGCAGTTCTATTCAGCGGTAAAGAAAAATAAAATTTGCAGGTAAATGATTGGACCTGGAAAGGATTATACTTAGTGAGGTAACCCAGGATCAGAAAGCCAAGTGCTGCATATTCTCTCATATTAAGAGGATCCTAGCTACAGATGTTTGGATTTGTATGTGAGTTGGAATAAAACTCAGCAGAGGCCAGTAAGATAGAAAGGGGCTATAACAGAGGGAGGAAAGGGGAGGTTTTAAGGGGATGGTATTGCATATATGTAAGTAGAAGACCAGATTACTGGGGGTGGAAAGGCCTAAGTGAGGTCAGGGAAAGAGCAAAGTAAAGGAAAGGTGGAAGGAGGGTTAATCAAAATCTAAGAGGATATGAATAAGTTGTACGGAAGCCCACGTTTTGGACAATGGCACCCCCATAAGCCATAGATTGTTACTGGAAAAATTTTCAGTACCAGGGAGGGGATACCTTCCAGTGAGTTTTTGGCCAGGGAGGTCCCTGATGCCCCCAAATCATTACAGGCCATTGCCAAGGCTCTTGGATTCCCACCAGGAATAGATGGTAAGACCATATTGCTGAAGACTCCACATGCTTGGGCTGCAAGGTCACTGAGAAATCCTGCTGGAGCTGAGCTGAAAACCTCCTCCATGTAGACCAGCTGACAGAAAGCTGGAAAAAGCTATGCTGCGTGCAGCTCTATGGGAGAGAGAGAAATCATCAGTGAAGATAAACAACAGTGGGCACTGTAAGCCTTACATTTGGCCAGACCAACCAAATGTGCCAATTAGTGCAACAGTGGCATGTCTGTTATGGGGAAAACTAACTGCTCTCCTTTTGGACTGGAGACCCGCTCCATGGGAGGGAATACATGCCTGGTACTGAAAACCTAGATAAAAGTCTATGGTGGGGGAGGTCATGAGCCCTAGAGGAGTAACGCCTGCTGGTGTCTGACTAAACACATATATTATGCTCACCAAACTGCCCTGTAAGCACTTTTCTTAATATTTATGCCCATATATTTTTGACATTCTAATTTATATTTTATTGCATTATGAAAATAATACATTTATTTGGCAAAGTAACTAGACTCCAAGTTGGAATAAAAGAAAATTCTGTAGTGTATGGATTATTTGAAAATGTGAAATAGATGGATTCTAACCCATACATACTAGCATGTTTATTAGACCAATAACCCATTAAACTAATTTTAATAATTCCATATGAAATTACAAGGTGATTTTGCATTCATCCTTTTGTGATTAGCACAAATCTCAAGAACTGACCTTCATTTTTTCAAAATGAGTATTGTTAAGAAATTCCTGTTCAAAGGACAATTTGAAATACTACCCGAAATTATTTCTTTTGGTTCTACAGGTTGCATCTTCATCCTTAGCACATTACATTTTTCATCAACAAACATTGCAGCAGCATTAGGCTCTGCCCAAGTACCTTTAAGTAAACTCGTATATTACATTTGTTGAAAAACTGTCTTTATAAATGCAAAAATGCATTAAGTGATGCCTATCTACACCAGCAAAATAAAACCCTCTGGATCTCAACGCCACTTTTAGATGGGAGATTCCTGGGATAGCTTTCCAAATCCTAATGGTCATGGTAGCCTGACTGGAACTGTCACCCTGGCCGTACGTTTCAAAGGTACAGACTTGTGAGGAGCACTGAGTGGGTCAAACTCAACACCTAAAATATCGTTTTCACTACTTGTTTCCGTTCCACCACATTTTCAGAACTAAAGTTTTTGAAAATGTGTGAGGATTTGTTTTCACTTTTTTTTTTTTTTTTTTTTTTTCCGAGGTAGGGTCTCACTCTAGCCCAGGCTGACCTGGAATTCAATATGTAGTCTCAGGGTGGCCTCGAACTCACGGTGATCCTCCTACCTCTGCCTCCCGAGTGCTGGGATTAAAGGCGTGTGCTACCATGCCCGGCTGATTTGTTTTCACTTTTTAAAAGAGAAAAGTGCTAAAAACGCATTTAGTTTCCTCCTTGGCATCAGATTCCATCTCAGTTCAGAAGATGGCCATCTGCTGAGTCTAAGGACCAAGAAGTAACCAACATCCTGACGCCCTTGCATCTTATACCAGGACTCTGCTGGGCAGGTTTAGGGAACTAAGTCTGATGTGAGCCTTTTCAACGTCACCAGTGACTCCATTTCTATTGGCACTGACATCCTTACTGAGCCAAGTCTGTAGGTAAGAGCATGTATGTGCACTTGTGGGAATGTATCCAAGTGGACATACCTTTTACATTAAACCAGCTGAACAAGACTTCCCAATTTAGTTGAGCATCCCACCTATCCTAGATATCCCATCAGCACTGTACATTGATCTTTGTGAAGAGCAATGACTTTGATCCAGGATCAACATATGAGTAGCTAACAAATATTAAAACTATTAAACTTGGGCTGGAGAGATGGCTTAGCGGTTAAGCACTTGCTTGTGAAGCCTAAGGACCCCGGTTTGAGGCTCAATTCCCCAGGACCCACGTTAGCCAGATGCTCAAGGGGGCACACGAGTCTGGAGTTCGTTTGCAGTGGCTGGAGGCCCTGGCACGACCATTCTCTCTGTCTCTCTGTCACCCTCAAATAAATAAATAAAAATGAACCAAAAAAAAAAAAAAAACTATTAAACTAGATTTAAAATGTAGATCTCTCACAGAGTTAAATGATGCTGTTTTGGTACATTCACCATTATTGTACTTTATTTAATAAAGAAATACATTTGCCCTTGCAAAAATACCAATTGCAAGTTTACAAATAAAACCACAGACCTCAAAGTTATGATGCCAAATATTCAACTTATAACCAATAGAAGTAAATTGATTTGTTTACAAATGGTCCATGGCACTACAAGCTATCAAAAGGTCACCAGAATTTAAAGAACAGGTTTGACAACAATCTCATAAATACTCTAAGGAAAATTTCAAAGTACCTAAGCCTAAAATTTAAAATCTGCTCTCATTGGCAAAATTCCTCAATGAAATAAACAGATCACTACAAATGGATGTCACATTTAAAATTTGCTGCATTTTAGTCGGGCGTGGTGGCACATGCCTTTAATCCCAGCACTCGGGAGGCAGAGGTAGGAGGATCGCCACCCTGAGACTACCTAGTAAATTCCAGGTCAGCCTCGACTAAGAGTGAAACCCTACGTCAAAAAAAAAAAAAAAAAAAAATTGCTGAATTTTAACTTTTGCCAATTTTAAAAATATTTTAAGATGTTTAACTTTTATTCCTCTTGGGCACAGTAAATCGATATTCAGTTTTTTCAGCTATATTCCTAAGTATGTTATCTAGCTGTTATGGCCCTGACAGCCAAGCAGTCAGTAGTATATTACTATACAAACATAAACAGCTCAATCATTTTGGTGTTTTCAGTCATAGTATTTTTTTATTTTCTCAATTTTTATTAATATTTTCCATGATTATAAAAAATATCCCATGGTAGTACCCTCCCCCCCCACTTTCCCCTTTGAAATTCCATTCTCCATCTCAATCTTTCTACTTACATATATACAATACCAATCTAATAAATGCCCTCCTCCCTTCCTTTCTCTTCCAGTCATAGTAATTTTAAGTATTCAAAATGGAAAACTTGTGGTTTCCCTCATCCAAAGCAGGTGACACAGAAATGGTGTGCAGTATTTTATGCAAATTCACCTGTGTACTTCAGTTCTCTGAAACTAAAAAAGGGATTCTTTCGTATGTTGATAAAAATGTGCTCGAATATTTCATAACATTAATATTTATTGCTTTATATGAATCCTATATTAGAAGCCCAAGCATTCAGTTTACACACAAAATTATACAGTTATATGCCACTTCACAAAGGCAGTGAACACATTACAGTCTATAAAATCCACTTTACAGAAATTTATACCCATATATTAAGGCCACTCTTACTTTTGGTTAGAGAAGCTTCTCTTTTCAAATGACCAGTGACCACTGCCTCCAGTTCTAGAAGGGTGGTATTGGTGTCTTTCATAAGCCCAGAGCCTCCTTCATGAGGAGTTCTTCAGTTCTAGCCAGAAGCTGGATCTCTGAAAGAAGATCCAAGAGTAGCTACCAGCTTTACCACTGTTAGTACAAGGAGTCAAGCCTGTAAGGCAAAATACACCCTTTTTTTCCCCACAAGCTGCTCTTGGTTGGTTGATTTCTACCAGCAATGTGAACCTGACTGCAACAATCCCCTTCACCCTCGTGCTGATCAGGTTCACCAAGAAAGCAGCACTCTTTCTCATTTCCCCAGTTACTCTATGGTTTCAGCTGGGGCCCTGGTGAAGTGTGACGGGCTGATTCTCTCCTCAGGTTCTGTGTCCATCTGAAAAAGAGAAGCAGATTTTCCTACAGAGAGTGAAGTCAGCACCAGATAAATCAGATAATCATTATTAGTTTAGAGAGAATTTAATAGGTATAGACCCTCTTATAGCCCAAGGTTGGTGGAAGCTTGATATTGGAGAGTAAACTCATTACTTGGATATGATTCTGACTTCTTTCCCACTTCCAGCTATGGGGGTCCTTTCCTCTGAGTGCATCTGTTAGCCAATCCAAGAGAGTTGGTAACCCACCATGTCTGTGTGCCACTATTGCACTTGTGTGAGCATCATGTCAGGTTAATTGCTGCTGAGTAGCTTAGACCTCAAGTTGCCCAGACAGATGCTGGCCATTTTCCCCCAGTAGCTCATGTAGTACCTTCTGGCACTAGACTAACTGTCTGCGGACTAGATGCTGACATTTTTAGTCTACAAATGGTTGCTATTTCACTTCTGCTCTTCACATCTCCTTTAAGGATTTCTTGGGGCTAGCCGGGTGTGGTAGCACACATCTTTAATCCAGCACTTGTGAGGCAGAGGTTGGAGGATTGCTGTGATTTCTAGGCTACCCTGAAATTTTGTAGTGAATTCCAGGTCAGCCTGGGCTAGTCAGAGACCCTAACTCGAAAAAAAAAAAGAATTTCTTGGGGCTGGAGAAATGGCTCAGAGGTTAAGGTGCTTAACTTCAAAGGCTAACAACCTGGGTTGGACTCCCCAGAACCCACATAAAGCCAGATGTATAAAGTGGCACATGCATCTGGGAGTTTGTTTGCAGTGGCTGGAGGCCTTGGTGCACCCATTCTCTGTCTGTCTCTTCTGTGTATGCTTACAAATAAATAAATAAAAGTATATATTAAAAATAATTACATTTATGGGCACTTGCCTGTAAAGCCTAAAAAGCTAGATTCACAAGGTGGTGCATGCATCTGGAGTTTATTTGTAGTGGATAGAGACCCAGATATGCCCATTCATTTTTTTTCCCTCTCTCAAATAAATAAATAACATATTTAAAAAAAATAATTTATCTGTGGCCTACCCTAACTAGAAACATATAAACAAGGACGTTTCTGGAAATTTAATTTAGCCTACCCATGTTTCCCATATTGCAAAGCCGCCACACTACCCTTTCTTCAAATCAGTGGCACCTACCTCTGTCTAGGAAAGAAGAGACCACCTAGAACAAAGATATTCTCTTTATTTCCTTTCCTTTCTTCCTCTCTCCCTTCCTCCCTCCTTATTTTCCTTTTTTTTTTTTTTTTTCCCCCGAGGTAGGGTCTCACTCTGGCCCAGGCTGACCTGGAATTCACTATGTAGTCTCAGGGTGGCCTTGAACTCATGGTGATCCCCCTACCTCTACCTCCCAACTGCTGAGAGTAAAAGTGTGCATTACCACACTCGGCTCTTCCTTTCCATTTTTAGAAAATTTTAAAAATGAACTTTATTTATTTATTTGAGAGAGAGAGATCGAGAGAGAGAGAGAGAGAGAGAGAGGCAGATGGAAAGAGAATGGGCATGTCAGGGCCTTCAGCCACTGCAAATGAACTCCAGACACATGTACCATCTTGTGTATCTGGCTTACATGGGTCATTTGGCTTTGCAGGCACGCACCTTAACTGTTAAGCCATCTCTCCAGCCTTTATTTATTTATTTTTTTGTTGTTGATTTTTGAGAGCGGGTCTTGCTCTAGCCCAGCTGACTTGGAATTCATTATTTATTCTCAGGCTGGCCTCCAACTCACAATGATCATCTTACCTTGGTCTCCCAAGTCCTGGGATTAAAGTAGTGTGCCACCATGCTCAGCCAAATTTTCTTTCTTTTTTTTAAATATTTTATTTATTTGAGAGAGAGATAGATAGATAGAGAGCAAGAGACAGAGAGAGAGAGAAAGAGAGAGAGAGAGAGAGAGAGGCAGATGAGAAAGAAAATGGCCATGCCAGGACCTCTAACCACTGCAAATGAACTCCAGACAAATGCGCCACCTTGTGCATCTGGCTAATGTGGGTACTGGGGAATGGAACCTGGTTATTTAGGCTTTGCAGGCAAGCACCTTAACTGCTAAGCCATCTCTCTAGTCCAAGATTTTATTATTTTTATTTTTATTTATTTATTTATTTATTTTTTTGATTTTTGAGGTAGGGTCTCACTGTAGCTCAGGCTGACCTGGAATTCACTATGTAGTCTCAGGGTGGCCTCAAACTCACAGCAATCCTCCTACCTCCGCCTCTCCAGTGCTGGGATTAAAGGTGTGCACTACCATGCCCGGCTAGATTTCATTTCTCTTTAAAAGTATGTTTAAGTAGCTATGTATTTTACTAGGAGAAAAAAAGAGAGTGAGTGTCAGTATGGGCACTCCAGAGTCTCTTGCCACTGCAAATGAACTCCAGATGCATGCACCACTTTGTGCACCAGGCTTTACATAGGTACTAGGAAACTGAATCCAGGCTGTCAGGCTTTGCAAGAAAGTGCCTTTAGGGAACTCTTCTACACTGTTGGTGGGAATGTAGCCTAGTACAGCCATTGTGGAAATCAGTGTGGAGATTTCCGAGATAGCTAAAAATAGATTTGCCCTATGATCCAGCTATAGCACTCCGAAGGCATATATCCTAATGACTCTTCTCACTACCTTAGAGATACTTGCACAATCATGTTTATTGCTGCTCTATTCACAATAGCTAGGAAATGGAACCAGCCTAGATGTCCTTCAACAGCTGAATGGATAATAAAGATGTGGCACCTTTAAAAAAAAAAAAAAAGAAAAAGAAAGTGTCTTTAACTGCTGAACCATGTCCCCAGTCCCAAATATTTTATTTTTAACTTCAAGCTTCTCCAAGAACACTGACTCTTTAGCAAGACAATTGCTTAATAGTTTAGCTTTTTTGTTTTAAATTTATTTATTTATTTTAAGGAAGAGAGAAAGAGACACAGAGAGAGAATGGGCACACCAGGGCCTCCAGTTACTACAAACGAACTCCATATGCACATGCCCCCTTGTGCATCTGGCTTTCGTGGGTACTGGGGAATTGAACCTGAGTCCTATGGCTTTGCAGGCAGGCGCCTTAACCGCTAAGCAATCTCTCCAGCTCTTTTTTTTTTTTTTTTTTGAGGTAGGATCTTGCGCTAGGCCAGGCTGACCTGGAATTCCTTATGTAGTCTCAGGGTGGCCTCGAACTCACAGTGATCCTCCTATTTCTGCCTCCCGAGTGCTGGGATTAAAGGCATGCACCACCACACCTGGCTAACAGTTTAGTTTTATTCACAGAGAAAAGAATTTAGAATTCTAAATTCTTAAGTTATATATTAAATTCAAAGCCACAATACAGGGACAACCCAAAGAAAACTCAGAATATATGTCAGAGGAATCCTGTCTAGGCAAAAGGAAGTAAAAAAAGAAAAAAGCCTGACAGTGGAAAGAAGAATCCAGTTGTTAGAAATAACTATCCCTTACAATGCATTTCCCACCTGGAGGTGGGTGATAACAGGACAAATATGGTGGCCTGTGATCACTGGGGAAAGAAACTATCATTCCTGATGTCTATGTTAAGGCTGTGGAACACATGTTGTCATGCGCTCTAAGAGCAAAGGGATCCCAGGGAAGAGGGCACAGAATGGAAGATGACAGTGCGGTGGGCGTCCACCAGTAAAGGAGAAATTCTCGGCTCATTAGCTTCCGCACAGCAGACACTAATACAAGGGACCCAGGAGCAGACACCAGATGTTTGAAGCAGTTATGGGTAAATACAACTGTCCAAACATATAACCCTTAAAATTTTCTGTGTTGGAAGTGATGCATGCATCTGGAGTTTCAGAGGCAAAAGGCCCCCGACATGCCCATTCTCTCTCTCTCTCTCAAATGAACAAATAAAAAAATATTTTTGAATTTATATGTTAAGCAGTGGTGGCGCATGCCTTTAATCCCAGCACTCGGGAGGCAGAGGTAGGAGGATTGCAGTGAGTTCGAGGACACCCTGTGAGTACGTAGTGAATTCCAGGTCAGCCTGGGCCAGAGTGAGACCCTACCTCAAAAAAAAAAAAATTTATATGTTAAGGGCTGGAGAGATGGCTTTGTGGTTAAGGTAGATGCCTGTAAAACCTAAGGAACCAGGATCAATTCTCCAGGTTCCACGTAAACCAGATGCACATGGTGGCGTATGCGTCTGGAGTTCATTTGCAGTGCCTAGAGGCCCTGGCGTGCCCATTCTCACTTTCCCTCTCTCTCTGTCTGTCTCAAACAAATAAATATATAAAAATAAATCTTAGCCGGGCATGGTGGTGAATGCCTTTAATCCCAGCACTTGGGAGGTAGAGGTAGGAGGGTCGCCATGAATTCAAGGCCACGCTGAATCTACATAGTGAATTCCAGGTCAGCCCGAGCTAGAGTGAGACCCTACCTCAAAAACCCAAAATAAATAAATAAATTAATAAAATAAAATAAAAATAAATAAATAAAATAATAAATTATATGTTAAAACCTAATCAATATGATGGTATTAGGAAATGGGGCTTTTGTGAGGTGGTCCTAAGTGGGATTTGTGCTCTTAGAAAACCAATTCAAAATGAATCAAGGACCTTCATATAAGACTTAAACAGGGCTGGAGAATGGCTCAGCGATTAAAGGTGCTTGCTTGAAAGCCTAACTGCCCAAGTTCAATTTCACAGCACTGAGCTGGAAAATGGGGAAAGGAAATTTAGAAGCTCCTAACCCCAAGACATGTCCTGTACTGCATAGACTCGTATTGGTTATGTTACTGCATAGTCCTTTGTGTTGACACTGTAGTTTTTGTACTGTTTCAAGGCCATGATCTATTCCGCAGCTCCCATTGTAAACCATCTTATGCCTCTTTTTATCTCCATAGCACAGCTGCAGACATCTGTCTGCTAATTCACCACTTTTTCCTGTTTCTGTAAAACTTGCCTATCACATGCTCAAAGTCTCTGTCACTGGGCCTGGGCTCTGAGCTCTGAGAATTAACAATAATGAGAATAACCCAAGATAGGTATGGAAGCTCTGAATCACTAAGAATCCAGGTCCAGGCTTTGGAAGAGATTCCCCTGGGTCCATGCTGGTGGGAAAATAAATTGATTCTCCACTCAGTCCCTGGTGCCAGTACTGTGTACCTCAGTTTTTAAAAAATATTTATTTATTTGACAGCAAAAGAGGGAGACAGAGAGAGAGAGAGAGAGAGATGCACTCCAAAGCCTCCAGCCACTGCAAACGAACTCCAGATGCACGGGCCCCCTTGTGCATCTGGCTAACGTGGGTCCTGAGGAACTGAACCTGGGTCCTTTGGCTTTGCAGGCAAATGCCTTAACTGCTAAGCCATCCCTCCAGCCCCGAGCCTCAGTTTTTCATATCAGTACCTATGTAAAGCCAGACACAGAGTTGCCCATGTGTCTGAAGTTTGTTTACAGTGGTAGAAGCCCTGGTGTGCCCATCCCCCCTCTTTCAAATAAATAAATAGGGCTTGAGAGATGGCTTAGCCCTTAAGGTACTTGCCTGTAAGCCTAAGGTCCAATGTTTGACACTTTAGGTCCCATGTAAGCCAGACGCAAGGTGACACAAGTGTGCAAGGTCGCACATGCATGCTAGGTGGCGCATGCGGCTAGAGTTGAATTACAGTGGCTAGAGGTCCTGGCACACCAATTCTCTGTCTGTCTGTCTCTTTCTCTCTCCCAATCTTGCTCTCTCACATTAAAAAAAACATAAATGAGTAAAAATTATAATCCCAGCATTCAGGAGGCAGAGATAGGAGGATTGCTGTGAGTTCAATGCCATCCTGAGACTACATAGTGAATTCCAGGTCAGCCTGGACTAGAATGAAACCCTACCTTGAAAAACCAAACCAAACCAAACAAACTATAAAGACTTGAAATAGTGAAATGACTAGAAGAAAACATATAAGATATAAAGAGAGGAGTCAAGGGAGGGGATGGAGGAATGTTTTCTTCTTTTTGGGGTCTGTCTGTGTAGGTCTCCATTAGGAAGAGGTAACCTCCTGTGAGTTAGATATTAGCTTTTTTTTTTTTTTTTTTTGAGGTAGGGTCTCACTCTAGCTCAGGCTGATCTGTAATTCACTATGTAGTCTCAGGGTGACCTCGAACTCATGGCAATCCTCCTACCTCTGCCTCCCAAGTGCTGGGATTAAAGGCATGTGCCACCACACCCGGCTTAGGTATTAGCTTTTAACATTTTATTTATTTACTTATTTATTTGAGAGAAAGGGAGAAAGAGGGAGGGAGGGAGAGGGAGAGAAAATGGCACAACAAGGCCTCCAGCCCTTACAAACGAACTCCAGATGCATGGGCCACCTTGTGCGTCTGGCTTACGTGGGTCTTGGGAAATTGAACCTGGGCCCCTTGGCTTCACAGGCAAGCGCCTTAACTGCTAAGCCATCTCTCCAGCCCCAGATACAGTTTCTGTTTTGTTGTTGTTGTTTGGGTCAGGATCTCATGTAGTCCAGGCTGACCATTGAACTCCCCATGTAGGAGAGGATGACATTGAACTTCTGATCCTCCCACCCCCACACCTCTGCACCCCTAGGGCAGGGCTGGAACGACAAGCATGTACCACAGTGTTTTATGTGGTGCAGGGGATCAAACCCGAGGCTTGGGGCTTGGAAGTCAGGGCTCTCTCTAGCCACATCCCCAGCTATCTTGAAATGCTCCTCACCTAGCCCTACACGTGTCAACACTCAAAAGATTACTGTGAGTTCAAGGCCACCCTGAGATGACATAGTGAATTCCAAGTCAGCCAGGACTAGAGCAAGATCCTACCTCGAGAAAAAAAAAAAAAAAAAGAAGGCGGGGAGGGGACTGGAGAGATGGCTTAGCGGTAAAGGCGTTTACCTGCAAAGCCAAAGGATCCTGGGTTGGTTCTTCAGGACCCACGTTAGCCAGATGCACAAGGGGGCGCACGCATCTGGAGTTCGTTTGCAGTGGCTGGAGGCCTGGCGCGCCCATTCTCTTTCTCTCTTAAAAAAACAACAAAAAAGAAAAACAACAACAACAACACGACTAGCTTCTGAAGAAGCCAGGGATGAAGGAGGCCTTAGGGAAAAGTCCACTGAAGCTGGACCAGGGAGCGAGCCAGCCAGGGCAGCCCGGGCGGGTGAGGGCGGAGCCGCGGCGGGGAGGGCGGAGTCAAGTGGCCCGCCAAGGACTCCGTGGATGAGCGCCCAGGCCCTGGAGACCTGGCCGGAGAGGAGGAGAAGGAGGAGGAGGAGGAGGAGGAGGAAAATAGAGGAGAAAAGGAGGAGGAGAGAGGAAGCGGGAGGACGGTGTCCGCGCGCCCTCGCCGTCTCCAGGACGCCCGGGCGTCAGGGCGCGCGCTAGGCCTCCCGGAGGTAACCGCCCCGGGGAGCGCTGCCCGCGCCCGGGCCGTGCCACGCACCGCCGCCCGGTCGCTCCCGGTCCATCCATCCCCGGCCCGGCCGGCCTTCGGTCCGCGGCCTGGGTCGGGGCGCTGCGCCGGGCCTCCTCCTCGCTCGCTCGCTCGCCGCCGGGGCGCCGCTGTCCGCTGGGCGCTTGGAAGCATCTGGCCCCGGCCCCGCTCGCCCCCGAGGACTGGACGTGATCGCGTCGCCCCGTCCGTGCTGGGCACCGTGGAAGCATCGGGATGAGTCGCGAAGTTGTTGAAAATCAAGGTGCGGCTGTTGCGCGCGAGCGAGCGGGGCGGGTGGGGTGGTGGTGGGCACCTCTCCTCCTGCTGGCGCGGGCTGCTTACCCGTCCAGACCGTCTCCGAGGCCCTGCAGGGCGCACCCGAAGTAACCTCCCCGCGCTGCGCGCCAGGACGTGAGCTTTTAGAGTTCGGAAGGACGGAAGATCGCTCGGCCAGTGCTGTAGATTCCATCTGGGAAGTGATGTACTGTTTTTCTCCTTTTTCCGTTTTGTCCTCTCCTCCCCGCCCCCCGCCCCGAGATAATGTCTCTCTGTAACTCCAGGCTGGCCTTGAACTCTTCCTGTGCTGAAATTTTGATTTTTTTTTTTCTGGGTTTTCGATTTTTCGAGGTAGGGTCTCACTGTAGCCCAGGTTGACCTGGAATTCACTGTGGAGTCTCAGGGTGGCCTGGAACTCACGGCGATCCTCCTGCCTCTGCCTCCCGAGTGCTGGGATTAAAGGCGTGCGCCACCACGCCCGGCTCTGTGCTGAAATTAAAGGCCTGTGGACACCACACCTGGCTCTTTTTCTGTCTTGTTTTTATTAAATTTATTTATTTATTTATTTAGAGGTAGGGTCTCACTCTAGCCAAGGCTGACCTTTAACTCACACTGTAGTTCCAGGCTGGCCTTGAACTCACAGCGATCCTCCTACCTCTGCTTCCAGAGTGCTGGGATTAAAGGCGTGCGTCAGCACACCCGGCTCTTTTTCTTTTCTTTTTCTTTTTTTAATTTGATTCAATTTTTACTTTTATTTATTTATTTGAGCATGACAGAGAGAGAAAGAGGCAGAGAGAGAGAATGGGCTCACCAGGGCCTCCAGCCACTGCAAACGGACTCCAGACGCATGTGCCACCTTGTGCATCTGGCGTATGTGGGTCCTGGGGAATCGAGCCTCGAACCGGGGTTCTTAGGCTTCACAGACAAGCGCTTAACCACTAAGCCATATCGCCAGCCTCCGTCCCCGCCCCCCCCCCCCCGCCGCCCTTGTTTTATTTTTAAAGATTTACTTTATTTATTTATTAAAGACAGAGACAGGGAGAAAGAGAGTAAGGATGGGCGTGCCACTGCAAATGAACTCCAGATGCATGCACCACCCTGTGCATGTGGCTTATATGGGTCTTTCGGCTTTGCAGACCAGCACCTTAACCACTGAGCCATCTCTCCAGCCCATAGGGTCTTTTTTTTTTTTTCTTCCAGGTTTTCGAGGTAGGGTCTCACTTTAGCTCAGGCTGACCTGTAATTCAGTATGTAGTCCCAAGCTGGCCTCAAACTTACAGGAGAGTCCTCTTTTTAGATGAGCTAGTTTGGACTTGCTCACAGCTTGTTGGGCTGAAGGCAGTTTGATTGCTAACCTGGTGATAGGGCTGTGTGAATGATTGTTCCTGGGAGCAAGGTTAAATTGGTATTACCTTTCGGGGTTTAGCCATGGAAAATGCATAACATCACTTCCATTGTACCTTTTTTTTTTTTTTTCAAGCAGAGAGAGATAAAGAGAAGAAAGGCAGAGAGACAATGGGCATGCCAGGGCCTCCAGACGCATGTTCCCCTTGTGCATCTGGTTTAAGTGGTTCCTGGGGAATTGAACCTGGGTCCTTTGGCTTTGCAGGCAAACACCTTAACTGCTAAGCCATCTCTCCAGCCCCTCTTTCTTTCTTTCCTTCCTTCTTTCTTTCTTTCTTTCTTTTTTCCAAGGTAGGGTTTCACTGTAGCCCAGGCTGACCTGGAATTCACCGTCTAGTCTCAGGGTGGCATTGAATTCATGGCGATCCTCCTAACTGGCTCACAAATGCTGGGATTGAAGGCATGTGTCACCATGCCTGGCTTTTCTTATTTTAATATTTTTTATTTTATTTGTTTGAGAAAGAGAGAGAGAAAGAATGGGCACACTAGGGCCTTCAGCCACTGTAAACGAGCATCAGAAGCATGCGCCAACATGTGCATCGGGCTTATGTGGGACCTGGGGAATTGAACCTGGGTTCTTTGGCTTTGCAGGATAGTACCTTAAGCTCTAAGCCATCCCTCCAGTCCTCCATAGTGCTTAGTCAAAATAGTCACAGAAGTCTATCCTACTGTCAAGTTAGAAGACAGAGGGGACAGTACTTAGGGGAAAAGTATCAATTACAGAGCATGTGAGATGGGAGATATGGTTTCCTTCGTAAAAAAATAGTTTACTTCACTGAGAAATGAATCATATAAAAACTTAATCATCATGAGCTGGGGAGATGGCTCTGTGGTTAAAGTGCTTGCTTGCAAAGCCTACCAACCCAGCTTTGATTCCCTAGTATACACATAAAGCTAGATATACAAAGTGACACATGTATCTAGAGTTCACATGCAGTGGTAAGAGTATGGTGCACCCATACTCTCCATCTCCCTCCCTTCCTCCTCTCCTTGCAAATTTGTATATATGTATATATGTGTATGTATGTGTATATATATATATATATATATATATTTTTTTTTTTTTTTTCCCCAAGATAGGGTGTTACTCTAGCCCAGGCTGACCTGGAATTCACTATGTAGTCTCCTCCTACCTCTGCCTCCCGAGTGCTGGAATTAAAGGTGTGCGCCACCATGCCCGATGTGTGTATGTATGTATGTATGTGTGTGTATATATATGATCCGGGTGTGGTGCATCTGGCTAACGTGGATCCTGGAGAATTGAGCCTCAAACTGGGGGTCCTTAGGCTTCACAGGCAAGCGCTTAATCGCTAAGCCATCTCTCCAGCCCCAGAGATAATTAAAAAAAAATTTTTTTTTGCTTATGCGTGTGTGTGGTGGTGGGTATGCATGTGTATGTGCAGATGTGCACACCCTGTTCCTTGATGGAGGCCAGAAGAGAATATTGGGTGCTCCACCCCTTTGCTCATCCACACGTTTCCTTGCAGTGAACTCTCACTGATATCAGAGCTTGCTGTTTTTGCAAGCATTGGCGATTTTCCAGTCTCTGCTACTCTCAGGACTGGTGTTACAGATGTTCATGGCCATGCCCAGCTGTTCCTGTGAGTGCTGGGGAATTGAACTCACGCCTGTGTGGGAAGGACTGTTAACACACAGAGCCACCTCTCTAGTCCCTGCCTCATTTCACCCACATATATAGGGACCACACAGCTATGGACTGAACCCACAGACACTGAGCCGAAGTCCTCCTTCCCTTAGCTAGCTTCCATGATGTATCTTGTCAGTGATGAGAAAAGTAATAATGTGCTCTGTAAATCTTGTAGGCTATTTACCATGTCTGTTATTGCTTACAGCATCGTGACTGGTTTTGCTTAAGTGATCATTGGTACCTTGACAAGCATGGAGATAAGATTAGAAATTTTGACATCCACAAGTATCAAACAGAAAAAACCCTGGCCAAGAGTTTCTTGGTTGGGTCAGGTGAGTTTTTCTTTATTCATATAATACTGGTTTTATATATGGTATATGTGTTTTTCCTATAAGATATAGGGTTATTCTATAACTGTAAAGAACTAAGACATCATCTTCAGAATTTTGCATGCTTTGTCTATGTCTTTCTTAAAAAATATTTTTATTTATTTATTTGAGAGAGAGAAAGAGGCAGAGAGAGAGAGAGAAAGAGAGAGGGAGAGAATGGGCACGCCAGGGTCTTCAGACACTGCAAATGAACTCTAGACACATGCGCTTACGTGGGTCCTGGAGAATCAAACCGGGATCATTTGGCTTTGTAGGCAAACGCCTTAACTGCTAAGCCATCTCTCCAGCCTGCTTTGTCTATTTCTTTTTGTTTGTTGGTTTGTTTATTTATTTATTTGAGAGCAACACAGAGAAGGAGGGAGGGAGAGAGAGAGAGAGAGAGAGAGAGAGAGAGAGAGAGAGAATGGGCGCGCCAGAGCTTCCTCTGTAAAGGAACTCCAGACACGTGCATACATATATATATGTATGTATGTATATATATATATATATATATATATATATATATATATATAGAGAGAGAGAGAGAGAGAGAGAGAGAGGGAGGGAGGGAGGGAGGGGAGGGGAGGGAAATGATCGCATTCACATTAGGACATCAGGCCTCCATCCACTGCAGATGAACTCCACATACATGCACCACTTTGTACGTCTGACTTTATGTGGGTAATAGGGAATTGATTCCAGGGAGGCTTTGCAGGTGAACATCTATAACCATTAAGCCATCTCCCCACCCCCGTGTTTTGTCCTGATTGTAATGTGCGTGTTAACTTTTCCAGAATGTTTAATGGTCTAAGAGAAAGCTTTTACTTTCAAGTTTTTTTGTTCAGATCATGTTTAATATTTTATTTATTTATTTGACAGAGAAAGAGGGAGAGTGCGCGCGAGCGAGAGAGAGAGAGAGAGAAAAGGAATGGGTGTGCCAGGGCCTCCAGCCACTGCAAATTCCAGAATTGTGCACCCCCTTGTGCATCTGGCTAACGTGGGTCCTGGGGAATCGAACCTGGGTCCTTTGGCTTTGCAGGCAAATGCCTTAACTGCTAAGCCATCCTTCCAGTCCCAGATCATGTTTAAGTAGGTGGAGATGACATACATCAAAAGGGAATCTTTTAGCCGGGTGTGGTGGCACATGCCTTTAATCCCAGCACTCGGGAGGCAGAGGTAGGAGGATCGCCGTGAGTTCGAAGCCACCCTGAGACTCCATAGTGAATTCCAGGTCAGCCTGGGCTAGAGTGAGACCCTACCTCAAAAAACAAAAAACAAAAAACAAAAAAAAAAAAAGGAATCTTTTGAGTTTCCCCTATTGAAACAGCCAGTGAAGTGTTTCCTCCTAATGTGTTTTTCACAAATATGCTATAAAATATCTTCAGAGCTAGGACAGAAGGGACCTGTCCTAATGCATTAAGGATTCATAAGATACCACATAGAGTTCTAACCTTAGAGAAAGTAGACAAACCTATAAAATCCTCTCTGAGTTTTATAATGATTGAAATAAATGAGGTATCAAATTTTCTGTGAAGAACTATACCGTTAATCAACCTTCCTATAACAGGAGTTCTCAAATCTTTCATGATTGTCAGAATCATCTGGAAGGTGAATTTTGTTCAGACATAAAAGAAACTGTTATTTGCGAGACAGTGGATGGAACTGGAGATCATCATGTTAAACAAAATAAACCAGACTCTGAAGGACAAATACTACATGTTTTTTTTCCCTCATGTGCATAATCTAGACTTAAAAAATAAATATAAGATAGGGGCCAATCCAAAAATAAATAAATAAAATAAAAATAAAAGACTGGTGCTGGTGTGGTGGCACACACCTTTAATCTTAGAACTTGAGAGGCAGAGGTAGGAGGACCACTGTGAGTTCAAGGCCAGCTTGGAACTACAGAGTGAGTTTCAGGTTATCCTGTGCTAGAGTGAGACTCTACCTCGAAAAAACAAACAGGCAAGCAAGTAATCAGACAACAAAAAAATATGTGTGTAGAGTGTGAAAGTTGAAGGAGGACTAAGTGAGAAGAGGAAGGGCCCGTAAGGGAGATGGGCAAAACAAAAGAGTGTGAAAAACACAAATGTCTTTTGTCCCGTGGAATGTAGACACATCTGTATACGTGCTGTCGAAGCAGAGTGGGACTACTGTGGGTAGAAAGGAAGGCAAATATGAGCAATATACATACTACACATATGTGTGAAAATATGATGAAGCCTGTATTTTTTTTTTTGTTGTTGTTTTTGAGGTTGGGTCTCGCTCTAGTCCAAGCTGACCTGGAATTCACTATGTAGTCTCAGGCTGTCCTCCTACCTCTGCCTCCTGAGTGCTGGGATTAAAGGCATGTGCCACCATGCCCGGCTTTATTTACTTATTTATTTGAGAGAGAGAGAAAGGGCCAGACAGATAGGGAGACAATGGGCACACCAGGGCCTCCAGCCGCTGTAAATGAACTCCAGACTCATGCGCCATCTTATGCATCTGCCATATGTGGATTCTGGGGAATCTGGGTTCTTTGGCTTTGCAGGCAAATGCCTTAACCACTAAGCCATCTTTCCATCCCTGTTTTGCATGCTAACTAAAATAATAATAAGCTGGTTGTGGTGGCACATGCCTTTTTAAATAAATATTATTTATTTATTTATTTATTTATTTATTTGAGAGAGAGAGAAAGAGAGAGAATGGGCTCACCAGGGCCTCTAGCCACTATAAACAAACTCTAGACATGTGTGTTCCCTTGTGCATCTGGCTTACATGGGTCCTGGGGAATTGAACCTGAATCCTTTGGTTTTGTAGGCAAGCACCTTAACCACTAAGCCATCTCTCCAGATGGACACACACTTTTAATCCCAGCACTTGGGAGGCTGAGGTAGGAGGATGACAGTGAGTTCAAGGCCAGCCTGGGCTACTTAGTGAGTTCCAGGTCAGCCTGGACTAGAGTGAGACCTTACCTCTAAAATCCAAAAAATTAATATAATAATAATAAGACAAGACCACAGATTGCTGGACTGCACAGTGTTTCAACTCAGCAAGTTTGGTGCAGACTGGGTAATTTGCATTTTGTACAGGTTCCTCTTGCATTGCTATTGCTGCTGGCTCTAGAATCTATACAAACAAGTCACATTCTAGGGGCTGGACTGGTTAGCCAGATGCACAAGGGGGCGCATGTGCCTGGAGTTGGTTTGCAATGGCTAGAGGCCCTGGCATGCCCATTCTCTTTCTCTCTATCTGACTTTCTCTCTCTCTCTGTCAAATAAATAAATAAAGTTAAAAAACGGTTACATTCTAAACAGCCTGGGGCTGGAAAATTGGCTTAGTAGTTAAAGCACTTGCTTGCAAAGCCTGAAAGCCTGGGTTTGATTTTCCAGTGCCCAGGTAAAGCCAGAGGCACAGTGGTGCTAGAGTTTGTTTGCAGCAACAGGAGGCCCTATTGTGTCCATTCTTTCTCCCTCAAATATTTTATTTATTTATTTATTTTCAAGCAGATATATAGAGAGAGAGAATGGGTGTGCCAGGGCATCTAGCCACTGAAAACAAACTCCAGATGCATGTACTACTTTGTACATCTGGCTTTACATGGGTACTGAGGAATTAAACCTGGTCATTAGGCTTTTTGCAGGCAAGTGCCTTAACTGCTGAGCCATCTCTCCAGCCCCCCCTTTTTTTTGGTGAGATAGGGTCTCACTGTAGCCCAGGCTGACCTGGAATTCACTATGTAGTCTCAGAGTGGTCTTGGACTCATGGAAATCCTGCTACTTGTTCCTCCCAAGTGCTGGGATTAAAGGCATGTGCCACCACGCCCAGCTCAAATAAATACATTTTTAAATATATATATATTTATTTATTTAACAGAGAAAGAGGGAGAGAGAGAGAGAGAGAGGTGCACCAGGGCCTCCAGCCACTGCAAACGAACTCCAGACACATGCGCCACCTTGTGCATCTGGCTAACGTGGGTCCTGGGGAATCAAACCTGCATCCTTTGGCTTTGCAGGCAAACACCTTAACCGCTAAGCCATCCTTCCAGCCCTCAAATATTTTAAAAGAATTGGTGGGCTGGAGAGATGGCTTAGTGGTTAAGGCGCTTGTCTGTGAAGCCTAAGGACTCAGGTTCAATTCCCCAGTCCCCACATAAGCCAGATACACAAGGTGGCGCATGTGTCTGGAGTTTGCAGTGCCTAGAGACCCTGGCATGCATACATTCTTTCTTTCTGATCTAACTGCCTCTCAAATAAAAAAAAAAATTATTATTTTTTTATAAAAGGGGGCCTGGAGAGATGGCTTAGTGATGAAGGCATTTGCCTGCAAAGCCAAAGGACCTCGGTTTGATTCCCTAGTACCCATGTAAGCCAGATGCACAAGGTGGCACATGTGTCTGGAGTTCGTTTGCAGTGGCTGGAGGCCCTGGTGCACCCATTCTCTCCCTCCCTCCCTCTCCCTCCCTCTTTTTTTTCTCTCTCTCTGTGCCTCTTTCCCTCTCTTCCTCTCTCAAATAAATAAATAAATAAATAAATAAATAAATATTAAAAAAAAGAATTGGAGGAAACTGCTATAATGCTAAACTTGAAAGAACTTCAAATGCAATCATTGGAAAATTCTAACAGGAGGTATTTTATTATTTGTTTATTTTTTTTCATAGTACTGCTTATAGAACTCAGGTCCTCATACATACTAAACAAGAACTCTGCCATTGAACTATACCCTGTAGCCCAGGAGATACTCTAAAAATTTTTTTTTAATTTATTTGAAGAGAGAGAAAGCGAGAGGGAGAATGAGTGGATGGTTATATCAGAGCCTCTTGCCACTGCACATGAACTCCATATGCATGTACCACTTTGTGTGTCTGGCTTTAGGTAGATACTGGGGAATTGAACCTGGATGGCCAGGCTTTGTAAGCAAGTACTGTCTATCTGCCTCTCTTTCTCTCTCAAATAAATAAATAAAAATTCAATTTAATTGTGCGTCTGGCTTACGTGGAACCTGAAGAGTTGAACCTGTGTCCTTAGGCTTTGCAGGCAAGCACCTTAATTACTAACTCATCTCTCCCGCCCTCAGAGAGAAAATTAAATCCAAGATCTGGCCATAGAAGTAATGGTGGTACATCTTGAATGTTAAAGAAATAGGCTATAAAAAGTTCGGTGTTAGAGTTTTAAAAAATTTTGTTTATTCTTTTTAAAAAATATTTATTTGCAATCAAAAGCTTGTTCAGTCGTAGCTGCTGGCAGGGCAAAAAATAGAGGAGGTTAAGCAGTGAGTGAGCTTCGTTTGGGATTCACTCTAGCCAAGAGTGACGTAGAACTCACTATGTCACCCAGGCGGGCCTTGAACTCACAGCAGTCCTCCCACCTCAGCCTCCAGAGTGGTGGGCTTATAAGTGTGAGCCACCATACCCCGCTATTATTATTTTAGATTTGTGGTATAAATTATAAATTTTTCTTAAGTGTTACTTTATTTTCTTCTCTGAGATAATTTATGTAGATAAAAGATGAATAAACCTGAGATCAACTAAGTCCTCTACATGTTTTTTTTTTTTTCCCTTTTAGGAAAATGAAGCAGTTTTTCTTTTGGATGATAAATTCATCAACGAAATTAATTTACGATCAGGAAGAACAAAGAAGATTCCAAGTCTGCAGGCTTTGTTGAAAGATGTTTTTGTTCTGACAACGTCCAGTAATGGTTACGTAATAATGATATTTTCCAATGGGTAGCTTACCATAGTTCTTAAAAATGTAGTTTAGGGGCTGGAGAGATGGCTTAGAGGTTAAGGCGTTTGCCTGCAAAGCCAAAGGATCCTGGTTCGATTTTCCAGGAGCCACGTAGACCAGATGCAAAAAGGGGCGCATACATCTGGAGTTCATTTGCAGTGGCTGGAGGCCCATTCTCTCCCTCTCTCTTTCTCTCTCTCTGTCTCTTTCTTTCTCTCAAATAAATAAAATATATTTAAAATATATATGTCTATCTTAGGATGACATTAAGAAATGATAAAGGATGACATTAGGCTAAGGATTGCATTTCATTTTGTACAGATGCTTGGCTGTCTGGGATCCTCACTACAGGAGAGCTTTTCCTTTGGAACAAAGATCAAGATTGTCTGAAAACTATACAAGTAACTGAAAAGCCTAAAGAAATGATTAAAGCTATAGCAGGTAGGAAATTTTTGTTGTTGTTTAGATTGGTTTAACTTGGAAAGATAGAAAAAAGGATGAGGTATTCTGTTACTGTTTTGAAAAATCTTTCTGTATGTGTGCCTATATATGTCTGTATATTTTTTCTGTATATTATGTATGTTCTAACATTTTGAGCAGTATTTATCTGTGATACCAGAATTCTTCAATGTGAACAGTGTGGTGTGTACATGTTGCTGTGACAACACTAGGTTCCTAATAACACGTGATAAGTACTTAATCAATCAAGCTTAGTGGCACGGGTTTGTCATCTCAGCAACTTGGGAGGCTGAGACAGGAACAGCAAATGTTCAAGGCCTGCCTGGGCTGCCGAGTGAATTTAAGGCCAGCCTGGCCAACTAAGTGAAGTGCTGCCTCAAAATAAAAAGTAGCCTGGGGGGCTGGAGAGGTGGCTCAACAATTAAAGACACTTGCTTGCAAAGCCTGATGGCCTGGGTTTGATTCTCCAGTACCCAAGTAAAGCCAGATGCACAGAGTGGCACATGCACCTGCAGTTCATTTGCAGTGGTAGAGGCCTTGGTGAGCCCATTATATGAGCATATATATATATATATATATATATATATATATATATATATATATATATGAAAAAAGTAAAAACAAGGTACTAGGTTCAGTTCCTATTGCTGTCAAAACTAAAAATCAGTCAGATGTGGTGGCGCATGCCTTTAATCCCAGCACTTGGGAGGCCTAGGTAGGAGGATCATTGTGAGTTCAAGGCCACCTGAGAATATATAGTGAATTCCAGGTCAGCCTAGGCTAGAGTGAGACCCTGCCTTGAAAAAAATAACAACAACAACAAGAAACCCCTAAAAATCAAAAAGCTTGATAACTGTCATTATTTGTACTTTTATTATTCATGCCTTAGTTTGCGTATCCTGAATGGTAATGTAATTTGAATTTCATGTCATAAGGATAATTAAAAGTTGCTCATTGTAGTGGCCTATGCCTGTGACCCTAGCACTTGCTGGGCTTATGCAAGAGAATCACAGGACATTCTAGACCAGCCTGGGCTACAAACTGAGTTCCAAGCCAGCCAAGGCTATAGTTTGATGCTTTGTCCCCCCAAATGAATGAACTATAGGCTTTCTTGTAAAAATTCAGACTTCAGAGGTTTAATTCATGTTTGTTTTCTAGCAAGCTCTTTGAAACCATATTTGTATGTATCTGGAAATGGGAAAAGAGTTTTGCTTATCACACCTTCCGGATGCATATTTCTGTGGGAGTACTTGGAACTGAAGAGCATTTTATCTTCTAAAAGCCTCTCATTGGTGGGTCAGTGGTCCCAGATCATACCTGAAGAAGCAGTTCTTTTGCCTTCCACTGAAGATAAAGAAGCTGTAGTAGATGCTGTTTTTGCAACAAACGAGGTAAAATTCAAATGAGATAGGATGTTGCATGCTGCATTCTCCAGCCCACTTCTTGTTTTTTTTTTTGCGTCACATTTAAAAACACTTTACTCTTCGGGCTGGAGAGACGGCTTAGCGGTTAAGGCACTTGCTTGCGAAGCCTAAGAACCCAGGTTTGATTCCCCAGGACTCACGTAAGCCAGATGCACCAGGTGACACATATGCCTGGAGTTCGTTCTTAGTGGCTAGAGGCCCTGGCATGCCCATTTTCTCTCTCTGTCTCTTAAATATATAAACTATTTAATTAGATAAATAAAATAAATATTTTTTAAAACTTTTTGTTGTTTTTTTTAGTTTTTTGAAGTAGGGTCTCACTCTAGCTCAGGCTGACCTGGAATTCACTATGTAGTCTCAGGGTGGCCTTGACCTCATGGCAATCCTCCTTCCTGAATGCTGGGATTAAAGGTGTGTGCCATCATACCCGGCTGAAAAACACCTTTTGCCTAATTTCAAATATAACTTGCAAGGGCTGGGGAGATTGCTCAGTCAGTAAAGTGCTTACCTCTTACAAGCATGAGGGCCCAAGTTCAATCCCCAGAACACACATCAAAAAGTCAGCCCCAGGAGAGATGGCTTAGTGATTAAGGTGCATGCCTGTGAAACCTTAAGGGCCCATGTTCGATTCCCCAGAACTCATATAAGCCAGATGCAGAAGACGGTACATGTCTGGAGTTTGATTGCTGTGCCTAGAGGCCCTGGCGCCCCAATTTTCTCTCTCACTCCCTCTATCTCATTAAAAAATGGAGGGAGACCCTGAAAAGATGGCTTAGCGGTTAAAGTGTTTGCCTGCAAAGCCAAAGGATCCCGGTTCAACTCTCCAGGACCCATTTAAGCCAGATGCACAAGGGGGTGTATGCGTCTGGAGTTTGTTACCAGTGGCTGGAGGCCCCTGGTACACCCATTCTTTCTCTCTCTCTGCCTCTTTCTCAAATAATTAAAACAAAACAAAACAAAACAAAAAACAGAAGTCAGCCCTGGGGCTCAGGAGATGGCTCAGTGGTTATGAGCTTAAGCATGAGGTCCTGAGAGGGCCTGACCACATGAGTTCAGTTCCCCAGCACCTACTTAAAAAGCTGGGTGTGGCCAGTCACATCTGTAACCCCAGTGCTACAAAATGCAGAGACTAAAGCATTGCTGGGGCTTGCAGCTCCATAACCTCAGTTCTGCAAGGAGCAGAGAGCAGAGAGCAGAGCTCCGGGTTGGAGGAGAGTCTGTGTCAAGGGAATACATGGGTGGGGAGGTCCCCTGCAATCCTCATGTAGCTTTTGCATGGACTTCCAGGGAACGTGCATCTGCACACACGTGTGCATTTGCCTCACATATCCCATCACACACACACTTGCCATTTTAGCTCCTGGAAGGCAGAGACGAGGCGGATCCCTGGGCTCACTGGCCTGCCACTTTAACCTACGTGGAGAACTCTGTCCCAGGAAATGGTGGATGTGCCACGTGTGGTGGCACATGCCTTTCATCCCAGAACTTGGAGAACTGCAGTAGGAGTATTGCTGAGGGTTCAAGTCTCTCATCCTGAAGACTAAGTAGTGAATTCCAGGTCAGCCTGGGCTAGAGTGAGACCATACCTTGAAAACAAAACAAAATAAATAAATAAAAAGATGGACAGATAAGATCGTCCACTCGCCTCCACATGCACGCAAACAGCGCACGCATTCACACACAGATGCACACCTGTATATGTACAAACATGCATACACACGCCCAAGCACAGAAAAAAAAAAACAGAACTTGTAACCAGGCACAGTGATGCACACACACACTCCAGCACTTGCGAGGCAGAGGAGGGAGGATTAATTACCGCAACCCAAGGCCAGCGTAGGGTACATAGTGAGACTTATGTCAAAACAACAACAACAATAAGAATACATATGTGAGTTTTTAAAAACTTTCTTTGTAACTTAGTAAGCTAGAACTTACTAATGTTTTATTGCTTCTTCCTATAGTAGTGATGTTCTAATATAAATAATATAAAACTACAAAAAAGGAAAAATAACTTTCCAGAGTCTTTCCAGCTACAGCCACAGTAAAGGACAGTGGATTTTGTAAGCCTTTTAAAACGGAGGTAATATTCATACACTTTCATGAGGTACCATATAGTAATTCCATACATGTACACATTATATAATTATCAAATCAGAGTCATAAGCATTTCCCTCTCCTTAAACAATTGCAATGTGTTGTGATTTTCATTTTCTTTAATTTACTTTGAAATATATTATATTGTTGGAATCAGCCTTACCCTGTGTCGCAGAAACGTCAGAACTAATTCCTGGTCTCTGTATTTTGGTTCCTCTTATTGCACTGGAGAAAAAAGTAAAGCACAGACTTAGGGACGGGGGAGTGTAGTTTAGGTAGAGTGCTTAGCATGCCCTTGGGTTGTCTACCCAGGCCCAGAGAGAACCCCCCCCAAAATTTTGCAACTTGATTTTCCATTTTGGACTAGCCTCTAGTTTAAGAAAAAAATTACTTAGTCTTTAGTTGAATATCAAGAATAAAAATATAAGAGCTGGGCGTGGTGGCGCACGCCTTTAATCCCAGCACTCGGGAGGCAGAGGTAGGAGGATCGCAGAGAGTTCAAGGCCACCCTGAGACTCCACAGTGAATTCCAGGTCAGCCTGGGCTACAGTGAGACCCTACCTCGGAAAACCAAAAAAAAAAAAAAAAAAAGAATAAAAATATAAAGCGGGGCTGGGCATGGTGGCACACGCCTTTAATCCCAGCACTTGGGAGGCAGAGGTAGGAGGATTGCTGTGAGTTCGAAGCCACCCTGAGACTACATAGTGATTTCCAGATTAGCCTGGGCTAGAGTGAGACTCTAAAAAAAGAATAAAAATATAGGCAGGAGTCTGATATTATTTATTTTCTGTATAATAAAAAATATGTTCATATATGTTTTGCACTTTGATTATTTTCAGATTAACTTTATACTAAAGTATGTTAAATTTATCTACAGTTGTTTGGAGACTGCTGCCTATGCTCATTTGCTTTTTATTCCGGGGAATGCCTGAAGTTAGTATTTCTAGCAATTCGGTGGCACGAGAATGTATTTACAGCTGTAAGGTGAGGTAAATATTTCTTTCTCTCTTACTTTCTATCATTTTAAAGACTTTTTAAAAAAAGATTTTAAACGTCAGTTTCAGTTTCTAAGGCTTTATAGATCCATCTTCTATTTATAAGTTTTTAATCTAGAAAGTAAGGTCTTGCTCTAATCCATGCTGACCTGGAATTCACCATGTCATCTCAGGGTGGCCTCGAACTCACGGCATTCCTCCTACCTTGGCCTCCCAAGTGCTGTGATTAAAGGTGTGTCACCGTACTCAGCTAAGTTACTATGCCTTCTGTTTTTAATTATTTCATTACTATCTCAGGTCACTGCCCTTCCACGTTCACTGGGCACAACAACAATGTCACCTGTGCAGTCTGACCCCCACATGTGAGTCAGTGAAGTCAAGAGGAGCTCTGCTTTCTGCCTTCTCCAGAGATGGCCTTACTCTGGCCGTGACTCTTAATCAGAAGGACCCGAAGGTCAGTAAATGTTTATCTCAGAAAGAGGAAATTGACTCCAGTTTTGAGAAAAACTTCGAAGTTTTTTTTTTCCCCCTTACTACTGCTTTATATTCCTTTTTTTTTTTTTTTTTTTTTTTGAGGTAGGGTCTTGCTCTAGCACAGGCTGACCTGGAATTCACTATGTAGTCTCAGGGTGGCCTCAAACTCACGGCAATCCTCCTACCTCTGCCTCCCGAGTGCTGGGATTAAAGGTGTGTGCCACCACACCTGGCTAAATTCTTTTTAAAAAATATTTATCTATTTGTGTGCATGCGTGAGAGAGGGAGAGAGAGAATATAGGTGTGCCAAGGGCTTCCTGCCACTACAAATGAACTTTCGATACATATGCTACTATGCCACTTTGTACGTCTGGCTTTAGATGGGTGCAGGAGAATTGAACCCAGGCTGTCAGACTATCAGGCTTTACAGACAAGTGCCTATTTATTTATTTACTTATTAGAGACAGAGAGAGAAGGAGAGAGAGAAAGAGAAAAATGGGTGCTCCAGGGCTTCCAGCCACTTCAAACAAACTCCAGATGTATGTGCCACCATGTGCATCTGGCTTACGTGGGATCTGGAGAATTGAACCTGGGTCCTTAGGCTTCACAGGCATGCACCTTAACTGCTAAGCCATCTCTCCAGCTCACAAGTGCCTTCTTAACTTCTAAGCTATCTCTCCAACCCCTTATTTGATGTTATTCAGAGTGGTATTTTTAGTCCATTATGTATAGTTATTTAAATTTTCAAAAACTGTTTAGTTAAAAGATGAGGGCTGGAGAGATGGCTTAGCAGTCAAGGCACTTGCCTGCAAAGCCTAGAGACCCAGGTTTGATTCCCCACTACCCACATAAGCCAGATGCGCAAGGTGACTCATGCATCTGGAGTTTGCCTGCATTGCCTAGAGGCCCTGGTGCGCCCATTCTCTCTCTCAAAAAAATAAGTCAATCAAATATTTTTTTAAAAGATGAAGCTGATTGTGGTTGCATATACATCTAATCCAGTACTCTGGAGGCTGAGGCAGCCCAAGGCCAGCCTTTGAGATAACCCTGAGCTCTGTAAGGAGACCCTGTGTGAAAAAACAAGCAAATAAGGAAAAAAAAAAAAAAAGAAGGAAAAGAGGGTAAAGAAAATGAGGAAAGCAGGGCTGGAAAGATGGCTCAGCAGTTAAGGACCCACGTAAGCCAGGTTTTTTTTTTTTTTTTAACTTAAAAAAAAATTTTAATTAATTAAAATTTTTAAAAAGTTTATTTTTCAAGGTAGGGTCTCACTCTACCCCAGGCTGACCTGGAATTCACTGTGTAGTCTCAAGCTGGCCTTGAATTCTTGATGATCCTCCTGCCTCTGCCTCCCCCGTGGTACACGCATCTGGAGTTTGTTTGCAGTGGCTGGAGGCCGTGGTGCCCATTCTCTGTCTCTCTCTGCTTGCAAATAAATACGTAGATACATACGTAAATAAATAAATGTAGGAAAGGAGAACTAGAGTGCTTGTTATCCCTGCTGGTTGAGAGGCTAAGGTGGAAGGATTTGAAGTGTGAAGCCAGTCTGAACAACTTGGAGTGAAAAGAGAGTGAAGGGCTTTCAATATTGTCTGACTAGTTGGGAAAGACTTCCGATACTTTATTTACAAATAACAGAGCTCCTGGTCTCCATAGTTTTTGTTGTTATAGTAAAATAACTTTAATGATTTTGTGTTCTTTTTCCTTCTAGGCAACTCAGATAATATTTATAAACACAGTGAAGTTTGTTACTCTCTGTGGTAGCCTTAAAGGATGTAGTAATAAGAGTCCCGTGGTCCCACCTACACTTACCAGGTACTTTTATTTTCTCCCACTAATTTAAGAGTTTCAAGTTGTAATAATCCCATAAGTATCATTTAGACAAACTTTGCCACTTCAGCATTTATAGCTTACCATTTCTAAAAGTTGCTTTAGATAAAGAACACCCTAAATACTTTAAAAGGAAGGTTTGGTTTATCATTGTTTCTTGTCATGTCATTTTAGGAGGACTAGGTAGGTAAAGAAATACTGGCTTAATTGGAACAGCTGAAATGAAAGAGTCTAGGGGCTGGAGAGATGGCTCCAAGGCTAAAGGTGCTTGCTTGTGAAGCCTGCAGGCCTGGCTTTGATCCCCAGGACCCACGTAAGGCCAGATGCACCAAGTGGTGCATGTGTCCGGAGTTTGTTTACAGTGGCAGGAGGTCCTGGCATGCCCACACTCAATCTTTCTGTCTCTCATTTTCTTTCTTTCTTTTTTTTTTCTTAAGGAAGTTTTTTCTTTTTTTCGAGGTAGGGTTTCACTCTAGCCTAGGCTGACCTGGAATTCACTATGTAGTCTCAGGGTGGCCTTGAACTCACAGCGATCCTTCTACCTCTGCCTCCCAAGTACTGGGATTAAAGGCGTACACCACCATACTCGGTTACTTCATTTTTTTTTTTTTTAGAGAGAGACAGAGAGAAAGAGGCAGAGAGACAGATAGGGAGAGAGAGAGAGAGAGAGGGAATGAATGGGCACACCAGGGCTTCTAGCCACTAGAAACAAATTCCAGACGTGTGTACCACTATGAACATCTGGCTTACGTGGGACCTGGAGAATTGAACCTGGGTCCCTAAGCTTCTCAGGCAAGTGCTTTAACCACTAAGCCATCTCTGCAGCCCTGACTCTTTTTTGTGTGTGTGTGTCTCTGTTTCTCTCTCTCTCAAAAAAATAAAATAAAATAAATAAAATAAAATAAATAAAAACAGGGCTGGAGAGAGGTGGCTTAGTGGTTAAGCGCTTGCCTGTGAAGTCTAAGGACCCCAGTTTGAGGCTCGATTCCCCAGGACCCACATTAGCCAGATGCAGAAGGGGGTGCACGTGTCTGGAGTTCGTTTGCAGTGGCTGGAGGCCCTGGCACACCCATTCTCTCTCTGTCTATAGCTCTCAAATAAATAAATAAAAATAAAAAATAAAAAAAAACAACCAAAAAACAAAAACCAGGGAAGGAAAAATTCTAGATGGGGAGGTCATTGTCCATTCAGGAGACTAGCATACACAGGTATTTCACCTACCTTCATATGTTTGGCACCTTCTGCATATGAGTGAGCAGCAACTCTGAGGCCGATTTTGGGTTTATTGTCACTATTTTATATAAACATATAACATACTTTGCTAGTATACATTTTTATGTCTTCATTTTATGAAATGTCTCACCCTGTTTGGAATAGCACAATATAGTAAAAAAAAAAAAAAAAAAAGTAGAATGTTCTAAACATGTCTCTTGTTCTTTCTAGGTCCTATTGGGTAGGTGACATCAGCTGGACATATGACAGTCTTTTTCTTGCCTGTGTGTTAAAACGTGGCTCTCTGATTTTAATGACCTGCGTAGGTGAACTGCTAACATTAATTACATTTGGTTGCTCTATAGAATTTGGACCAGCTGAATTTATTCCTCTTCATCCACTAATAACATACCGGTGAGCCATGTGCATTGCTTTGTTTATAGAAGTTGTTCTCTTTGGGGATTAACTTTACTGTGTATTTTTTTAAAAAACAATTTCATGTCCAATTGTCTTTTTCTTTGAGTCTTATCATCTCAATATCTGTTTCTTATCTGTTTCTTATTATTTATAGTTTTCTTCTTTTTTTTGTGGCTTAATCCTGATGAAAATTTGACATTGTGACTATGTGAGTATAAGTTATTTAAATATTCACTAGTACTAAAAGTTTATATACTTTGATATAAAAGATAAAACTACGATGTGGCATTTATTGTTTTAAAAGTGGCACTCAGATAAGTTAATAACTAAAAATTAACACATTTTTTGAAAGGACAAAAATTTTTGGTAATGAACTGTAGAATTTAGTATGCTCGCTCGCTCTCTCTCTCTCTCTCTCTGTATTTTTTTTTTTCAAGGCAGGGTCTCATTCTAGCACAGGCTGACCTGGAGTTCACTTTGTAGTCCTAGGCTGGTCTTGAACTCATATCAATCCTCCTACCTCTGCCTCCTAAATGCTGGGATTACAGGCACATTCCATCGCACCTGGCTTTTTCTCCTTCTTTTGGTCCAATTCATATTCACTAGGATTTCCTTACTTTCTCCTTTAAAATTAGTGCTTTAGGGCCTTTCAAACTGATGGCTTTTTTCCTTTCTTTTCTCTTCTTGTTTTTTTTTTTTTTTTTTTTTTTTTTACATATTTTATTTATTTATTATTTGCAAGCAGAGAGGGGTGGGGGGAGAGAAGAGAAGAGAAGAGAGACAGACTTGGGAGGCAGAGGTAGGAGGATTGCTATGAGTTTGAGGCAACCCTTAGGCAACCTAGTGAATTACAGGTCAGCCTGGGCTAGAGCGAGTCCCTACCTCGAAAAACAAAAAAAAAATTTTTTTTAAAAATAATTCCATTGCACATGTGTATGTGTGTGTGCATGCACCTGTGCTTGCCAGGGCTCCTCTCCACAGATGAACACCAGATGCTAGTGCTGCTTTTTGCAAACGGCTTACTTGGATTGGGAATTGAGTTTGCAGGATTTGTAAGAAAGCACCTTTAACCGCTGAGCCATCTTCCTAGCCCCTCAAGTTCTACTTTAAGGGGATATATTTCACTTACCATTATCACTTCCTAATGTCCTTTTTTAAAAAAATATATTTTTAAGTATTTTTAAAATACTTTTTACTTATTTATTTGGGGGAGAGAGAAAGAGTCAGGGAGAGAGGGAGACAAAAGGGCATGCCAGGGCCTTCAGCTGCTGTAAACGAACTCCAGACCTTGCACCACCTTGTGCATCTGGCTTATGTGGGTCCTGGGGAATCGAACCTGGATCCTTTGACTTTGTAGGCAAGAGCCTTAACCGTTAAGGCATCTCTCCAGCCCCCTAGTTTCCTTTTGTTTCTTTTCTTTTTCTTCCTTAATAATCACTGAGGGAAGAAATTATACCAAGACTTATACCAGTAGCTCATAGTTATATTCCTGTATTTAAATATTTTAAGAAACAAAGTTAACTGCTTAATTCTTTTTAATTATATTATTTGTTTATTTGCAAGCAGAGCAAGATAGAAGAGAGACAGACAGAATGGGAGTGCCAGGGCCTCCAGCCACTGCTAATGGACTCCAGGTGCATGTGCCACTTTGGGCATCTGGCTTTACGTGGGTACTGGGGAACTGAACTCGAGTTGTTAGGTTCTGAAAGTCAGTTCCTTAACTGCTGAGCTATCTCTCCAGCCCAACTGCTTAACTCATTTTTTGTTTCCCCAAGGTAAGGCCTCATTCTAGTGCAGGCTGACCTTGAATTCGCTATGTAGTTTCAGGATGGCCTTGAACTCACAAGGATCCTCCTACCTCTGCCTCCTGAGTGCTGGGATTAAAGACGTGCGCTACCATGCGCTGCCACACCCGGCTATGCTTAACTCTTAAATAATAAAAGTAAACTGCCTTAGTTCTTTTCTGAAATAGTTGCAGATAGGCTAAGAAGAAAACAATAAATGCCACAATTCAGGAAACCGTTTTGGACACACGTGAAGCTGTGTGTTTGTCTCCCTGCAGGGGCACACACTTCATCCTTCCCCGTCTGTGTCAGCTGCCTGCTCCCTCTTCAGTCTCTGACTTTTGTACCTTTGGCTTGATTTTGCAATGCTAGGACTGATTCCTTTAAGATCATTCTGTTACTGATTCTTGGATTTCCTATTTGTTTCCTAGACCACAGCAGTTTACATTTCAAGATTCAAATACTTCTGTTGATTCGTCACCTTCTGATAACGATCCTCTGAGACAGAGATTTTCTCTAAAAGCACATTCACGGTTACCCTACCTTATTATCTCTGATGGATACATGATCACGACCCTTCAATTTCGTGATAATCAGTCTCCAACAGAGCTCATGAGGTCACTGCTGCTTGATTCAACACAGAGGCTTGAGAAAGCACACCAGAGCGTGGTGCTGTCTAAGGTAGAGTGCGTTTTGGTATCTTTAGGAAAAGCTGCCTTACTTGTTCTTTCAAAATTAAAACTGGGCTGAAGGGATGGCTTAGTGGTTAAGGCATTTGCCTGCAAAGCCAAATGACCCAGGTTTGATTCCCCAGGACCCATATTAGTCAGACACACAAGGTGGCGCATGCATCTGGAGTTCGTTTGCAGTGGCTGGAGGCCCTCGTGTGCCCATTCTCTCTCTCTCTTTCTCTCTGTCAAATAAATAATTAAAAGTAGAATATTAAAAAAAATTAAACTGAACTGGCAGCCATGTCTCTTAATTATATACAGTTGACACTAGAATTAATTGCTTGTTATAGAATTACAGATAAATTTTGCTCTTGGAAATCTCCTGTTTTTCTCAATAGCCAAAAGGCAAAGGATTGAACTTGCGATCACTGGATTCCTTAAGGTCTAGTCTGTTAAAATGTGAAGGAAAAGAAAGTTCTGTGCTCTTCCCTGTCCCCAGATTTTTGCAAGCAGAAGAAACAATGAAATTAACTGACAGAACAGCAGATTTTCAGGTACTTATTAGTACGTATTGACTTGATTCCTAGAAACACATTTTATTTTTCTCTTGTTAAAATGGAATAAAAGCTGGGCGTGGTGGCCCATGCCTTTAATCTCAGCACTTGAGACACAGAGGTAAGAGGATCATTGTGAGCTTGAGGCCAGCCTGGTACTACAGAGTGAGTTCCAGGTCAACCCGGGCTAGAATAAGACCCTACCTTGAAAGAAAAAAAAAAAAAAAGAAGAAATCTGAGAACATCACACTTACTCTGTGCATAAGATTTGAATGATATTAAGTATACTTTTCTCTCTCTCTAGGATTTTGAAGCAGAAGAAACTAATGAAGTTGAACAGTTTCCAAATAACTCGTTTCTTTTTTGCAACCAAAAAGCTGACCCACAGTTTAGCAGTGTCAAGGAAGGGCGGTTGGAATTTGCATCAATGTTCGACACGGTCCATGCGAAGGATGACAGCGAGGGGACAGATGGAAGCACTGCAGAGCTGCGCGCCATCCAGAGACACCTACTTGCAGCATGGACTATAGGAACTTCAAAAAGCGTGGCGGAAAAGAACTTAATGTTAAGTTACACAGTAATTTGTATTACTCATTTTTTCTATATTCTTCAATTCATGAAGTGTCCTGTCCCTAAGCTCGATCTTCTTGCAAACAAAAGCCTGACCCAGAATGCTTGGGTACTCTGCATTTTTCAGCTTTTTCATCAGTGTTTATCCATCCAGTATTGGGATATGAGGTACAGACAAGATGTGGGACACCTGATAAAGCTGACCTCAAACACAGTGAAGCTTTTGTTGACTCAGCAAAAACATGGCTTATTCTCAGAGAAACTTTTGGCCTGTTTCTCTTTACTCACAATGGTGGCCGACAACTTAGATGGCATCTACAGTCTTCAGCCTGAAGTTACCTCAGCCTCAGCTGATGGAAATAAAACAGCGGTGCACGACTCACTGACGGTACCTATTTTTCAAATGCTTCAAGGCAGTGGTTCCCAGGAAAACTGGGGCTGGGACTCATCTTTCAAGATTCATCCCCAGGTGACAAATCTTGATCAAAAGCGAGGCTACAGGTATAATTACTAACGTTACCACTAATACTTCCTTAGATTTCTCATGCTATAATATTCAATTGCTTTTGTTGTATTCATAAGGTTATTAAACTATTAGTCCAAATCACAGAATATGTTTTTCACCCCAGAAGGAAATTCTTTACCTATTAGCTCTCAGCATTAAAGAATGTTATTTTGGGGCCTGGGGGTTGGCCAAGTGGCTAAGGGCGCTTGCTGCACTAGCACGAAAGCTGAGACGGCCAGAGTTCTGTTCCCTGGCACTCAGTTGCATAGCTAGTGTGGCAAGGCTTTTCTGTAACTCTAGCCCTACAGATGGAGGTGGGCAGAGCGCAGAGAATTGTGGGGCTTGCTGACCAAAACAATAGCAAGACTGGCAGCTCTGGGTTCAGTGAGACTCTGTCAAGGAACGAGTCAGATGAGTAAAAAGAGAAAGACATCCAAAGCCCTCCTCTGATCTCTGCAGGCACGCACACTTGGTGCGCACACACACGCATATTGCACACATACATGACAGCGTACCACACATACTCCATGCGCACACACGCATACTTCTCACATACATGACAGCGTACCATACATACTCCACACGCACACACATGCTGCTCACATGCATGACAGCGTACCACACATACTCCACACACATACATGCGTATTGCTCACATACATGACAGCGTACCACACATACTCCACACGCATACACGTGTATTGCTCACATACATGACAGCGTACCACACATACTCTACGTGCATACATGCGTACTGCTCACATACATGACAGTGTACCACACATACTCCACGCGCATACATGTGTACTGCACACATACATGACAGCGTACCACACACACTCCACATGCACACACACATGCTGCTCACATACATGACAGCGTACCACACATACTCCACACGCATACATGTGTACTGCACACATACATGGCAGTGTACCACACATACTCCACGCACACACATGCGTACTGCTCACATACATGACAGCGTACCACACATACCCCGCGTGCACACACGTGTGCTGCTCACATACATGACAGCGTACCACACATACTCCACACACACACACGCGTACTTCTCACATACATGACAGCGTACCACACATACTCCACGCGCACACACGCATACTGCTCACATACATGACAGCGTACCACACATACCCCGCGTGCACACACGTGTGCTGCTCACATACATGACAGTGTACCACACATACTCCACGCGCACACACATGTACTGCTCACATACATGAAAGCGTACCACACATATTCTACACACATACGCACCAAAAAAGAATGCTATTTTAAGTATCTATTTCAAAATAACATGCTATACCTGATATGTCTATGCATTTTAAAAACAGATTTATTTATTTGAGAGAGAGAAAGAGGCAGATAGAGAGAATGAGTGTACCAGGGCCTCTAGCCACTGCAAATGTACTCCAGACACACATGCCACCTTGTGCGTCTGGCTTATGTGGGTACTGGGGAATTGAACCTGTGTCCTTAGGCTTCACAGGCAAGTGCCTTAACTGCTAAGGCATCTCACTAGCCCTCTATGCATTTTTTTGTTCTGTGGGTATAGATCTTATCATTCATATTATATATATTTGTTATGTATTTTTTTATTATTTTACTATCTTTAAATCTGGTCAGTATTTTCTGTTGCATCTGAAAAAATAATAGGCAAAAGAGAGTATAGGCTATGAAGGGGGCTAAATTCATTTTAATTGCTAGTGAACTTTGCTTTTGTTAATTACCCATTTTTGCATACAGATTGATTGCCCTCTGGAGAATATTGTTCCAAAAAACTTTATGGTATCAAGCACAATTAAATCAAAGAATTCCTGAAGGTGACAGACAGTTAACCGAAAATATGATACATGAAGTGTCTGCCTGTCAAGAGCCTGTTGTGTCGTATACAGAGTAACTTACAGACTGCTGGAGACAGCTTGTATGAAGCCTTCGTACTTACACCTATCAATGGTCAGTATCCAGTAAACAATTTCTGTCTCTTTACATATATGAAATAATTAACTGGGCTTTGACGTTTTTAATTTCCTTCAAGTTTTTCAAGATAATTTATGGTTGAGTTGTATCTACTGAATCTTAAAAGAAAGAAAACTTTTATAAAGTAATACGACTAACTGTTGATTGAACATTTCTTAGGTGAGGAGTGTTTCCTACTGGGCTCATATGAAACATCCGTTCAGCTGTGGAAGAAGGCTCTACAAGAAACCCAAGAGAAAGGTAGGGGGTGTGAAAACGGCACGTACCATGATACTGGTGAGAACATAGATCAACTTGCTGCAGAGCTGAAAACAAAGTCAAGGGTGCTTACAGCATCGTGACGTCCAAGTAGAATGCATAGAGTAGGCAGTTTGGTTATAGACATGCTTGTTTAGTTAGTCTTAGATCTCTAGTTAAGTCTCCTGCTTTTTGTCAAACATCCCCCCCCCCGCCCCATCCCCGTTAGTGATGAAACTTGTAGTTGATTGTTAATGGACAGAAATGAGATTTAAAACTTAAATCTTTTTTTTTTTTTCCATTTAGAGGCACTACAGATATATAAATGGGAAACCATACACCAGAAAGTTCATCCCCACATGATAGACTTTGAGAGTCATTGAGCTCCTTTCCCTTGAGAAATTCAAGTTTCCTACAGTTGGTTTATGCATGGTTCACATGAGATTCTTAAGAATATTATTTAAAAATTTATTTATTTATTTATTTATGAGAGAGAGAGACTGAGAAAATGAATATGATTGGGTGCACCAGGGCCTTTAGCCACTGCAAATGAATTCCAGAAGCATGCGCCACCATTTGCATCCAGCTTACATGGGTACTGGGGAATCCATTCTGGGTCCTTTGGAATGGCAGGCAAGCACCTTAACCACTAAGCCATCTCTTCAGCCCAACGCTGGATTTTTTTTTTAAATGAAGATCTTTCTTTTTTTTTTTTAATTTTTATTTGTTTATTTGAGAACAACAGACAGAGAGAGAAAGAATGGGCACACCAGGGCTTCCAGCCACTGCAAACGAACTCCAGATACATGCACCACCTTGTGCATCTGTCTTACATGGGTACTGGTGAATCAAGCCTCAAACCGGGGTCCTTAGGCTTCATAGGCAAGTGCTTAACCACTAAGCCATCTCTCCAGCCTGGATTTTTTTTTTTTTTTCGAGGTAAGGTCTCACTCTAGCTCAGGCTGGCCTAGCATTCACTGTGCAGTCTCAGGATGGCCTCAAATTCACAGAAATCCTCCTACCCCTGCCTCCTGAGTGCTGGGATTAAAGGTGTACTACTCCCAGAGAAGCTGAAATTTAAAGTTGAGTTGAAATTGGCCAGTTAAGATTGTAGAAAAGGTTTAGCTGAGGATATAATATTTAAGGACAACGGGCCATGAACAATGGCAGTTTGTTAAGCTGCAAGTAGCTTAGTAGGAGTAGAATATGTAATTTATAAATGTAATGTTAGAGCTCAATGGGAACAAATAATGAAGGAAGATCTTGCAAGGTATGGCAAGCCAGATGCACAAGATGGCCCATGCATCTGGAGTTTGTTTGCAGTGGCTGGAGGCTCTGGGATACCTATTCTCTCTCTCCTTTTTTCCCCTTCTCTCTCTCAAATAAATAAAAATAAAAGTAGAAGGGGCTGGAGAATTGGCTCAATGGTTAAGGCATTTGCCTACAAAGCCTAAGGACCCAGGTTTGATTCACCAGTACCCTGTAAGCCAGATGCACAAGGTGGTGCATGTGTCTGTAGTTTGTTTGCAGTGGCTAGAGGCCCTGGTGCACCTATATTCTCTATCTATATATCAATCTACTATCTGCCTCTTTCTCTCTCAAACAAAAAAATAGTAGAGCTGGGCATGATGGCACACGCCTTACAGGTCAGCCTGGACTAGAGCGAGACCCTACCTCGAAAAACCCATAAAATAAATAAATAAAAATAAAAGTAAAAGTAAATTTTTAAAAATATTTTTTACTTATTTATTTATTTGAGAGAGCGCAAGAGGCAGAGAGAGAAAGAAGGAGAGAATGGGTGCGTTAGAGCCTCCAGCCACTGCAAATGAGTTCCAGATGCATGCACCCCTTGTACATCTGGCTTACATGGGTCATGGAGAATCGAAGCAGGATCCTTTGGCTTTGCAGGCAAATACCTAAACCCTAAACCGCTAAGCCATCTCTCCAGCCACCATTTTTTTTTTCTTTGAGGTAGAGTCTCACTCTAGCTCAAGCTGACCTGGAATTCACTATGTTGTCACAGGGTGGCCTCGAACTCATGGTGATCTTCCTACCGCTGCCTCCCAAGTACTGGGATTAAAGGTGTGTGCCACCATGCCAGGCCCCTCTTATATTCCTTATGCCATCTTTTCCACTTCAGTTCCTAAGCCATGGAGGTTGTGATAGAGGTGCCTCATTCAGTGCTGAGACATTTCTTCTTTTTTTCTCAGTACTGTGACAAGTTCTTAAAAATAATTTTATTTATTTATTGCAAGCATAGACAGGAGAGAGGGAGGGAGGGAGGATGGGCACACCAGGGCCTCCTGCCAGTGACCTCCAGACACATGTGCCACTTTGTGCATCTGGCTTTACATGGATATTAGGGAACTGAACCCAGGCGATCAGGCTTCTGCAAGCAAGCACCTATAACTGCAGAGCCATCTTTCCAGCCCCACTTTGACAAATTTTGTGTCTCCCTAGTAGTTATTGCCATCTGAAAAGAGAAACTTCTCTAACCCAAAGTGAGAGCAACACTGGTATGTAGGCATAAACATAAGTACTTAGAAGGCAGTTTGGTAGGCATCATAGACCCTTGCAGCCAAACAACAGTAGTACCTTCTCCGCTAGGGTTCGTGAATTTCCCAGCCAGAGGTTTTCAACAGTAAGCATGAATTCCCTCCCAAGGAGCAGGCCTCAAATCCAATTAGGGAGCAGTTGCTTATCCCCATAGAAGATATGTCTCTTATAGGGGTAAAATATTTCGTTTACTGAAGTATAAAACAGTTCCAGAAAAATTTATGTATTGTAATTGTATAGCTTGATGCATTTTCCCAAGCTGCATATTTTTGTCTAACAAGCCCTAGCCAAAGAGTATTTCCTTGCTAATTTTTTTTTTTTTTGGTAGTGTCTCATTCTAGCCCAGGCTGACCTGGAATTCACCATGTAGTCTCAGAGTGGCCTCCAACTCATAGCAGTCCTCCTACCTCTGCCTTCTGAGTGCTGGGAATAAAGGTATGTGCTACCACGCCCGGCTTTGCTAACATGTTTTTAAGGTAAATAATTCTTTCCTGTTTCAGGAGGAAGAAGGACATGCTTTCTTCAGATGCGCTATTATCTTTCTCTATTATACTGCCACCTGTATAGCTACAATTTAAATGATGCGCAAGGATTATGTGATCACCTAGCAAGAGAAATACTACGGTGGTCTCAGTTACTAGGAAAAGAAAGTCAAGATTGTTCAGGTATACTTTTTAAAATCCAGTGTATTTATTTATTTGTTTGTTTATTCATTTATTTTTCAAGAAAAGGTCTTGCTATGGAGCTCTGGCTATCTTAGTACTCACTATGTCTAGCCCAGGCTAGCCTCAGACTGCAGCTAATCTTCCTGCCTCAGCCTCCCAAGTGCTGGAATTATAGACATGCACCCTTTACATCTGGCTTACCATCATTAATCATCATTCTTTATCTGTGTCTTTCTCTTTCCCTCAAGTAAATAAATAATTTTTTTTTTTTTTTCAAGGTAGGGTCTCACTCTAGCTCAGGCTGACCTGGAATTCACTATGTATTCTCAGGTGGCCTTGAACTTGTGGTGATCCTCCTACCTCTGCCTCCCGAGTGCTGGGATTAAAGGCGTGCGCTACCACGCCTGGCAAATAAAAATTTTTTAATAAAGAAAGTGTATTTCTTTAATTTGAGAGAGAACGAGAGAATGGGTGCACCAGGGCATCCAGCTGTTGCAGACGAACTCCAGACACATGCACCCCCTTGTACATCTGCCTTACGTGGGTCCTGGAGAATCAAACTGGGGTCCTTAAGCTTTGCAGGCAAACACCTGAACTGTTAATCTATTTCACCAGCCCAAGAAAGTGTCTTTAAAAAAAAAAAAAGAAGTAAAACTAGTTAAAGTTATGCATACTTCCCAAGTTATGTGTTTATTATTTTTGTTCTAGTTGTCTTTAAGAAGCATGGATATCTAGGTACTTATCTCAGAAAAAGTTAATTGTATCCTTATGCGATGAACTTAAACGTTAGTACTTTTGGATAGTTTGCTAAGAATCTCTGGGTTGTTTGCTGTGTTCCTTAGATCCTGTGACATCTCCCTGTGAGTCTGCGGTGGCTGGAAACGTGCACCCCGAGGCGGCAGTGAAAGCTGTCCAGTGCATGGCACGCTTCATGGCCTCCTATTTCACCCACCAGCCGCTTTGCATCCTGCCCCCTCATAGCGTGAACGTCCTTCCTCCCCTTCACGTTAAAACAGGTGATGTGATAAATGAGCAGTTTTCGGCCTTGCTTTTTGCACCTAATGTTCAAAACCTGATTTTATGGAGATTATTATTAGCCTACAGAAATTACACTGTTTTAGCACAGTGCCTGACTCATAGAAGGTAGTCAGCGGCTGTATATGAGCAAACAGAATCCCAGAAAGAGCGTTGCTTAGATTTCTTTTAATTAACTCGGATTTTTTTTCCGCAAAATTTGGGCCAATGGGTATTTATAGTTTCCATTAATAAATTATTTGGATGTGTATGAATGTGCCCAGAGTCTCTTGCTGCTGCAAACAAGAAAATGCCAGACTACCACTTTTTAAAAAAATATTTTATATTTATTTATTTGACAGAGAAAGGGGAGAGAGAGAGAGAATGGGCATGCCAGGGCCTCCAGCCACCACAAACGAACTCTAGACGCATGCGTCCCCTTGTGCATCTGACTAACTTGGGTCCTGGGGAATTGAACCTGGGTCCTTTGGCTTGTAGGCAAATGCCTTAACCGCTAAACCATCCCTCCAGCCCCAGACTACCACTTATTGCATATGGCTTTATGTGGGTGCCATTTTTCAGCCCCAAAGTTTCTATTTTTTTTAATTGAATTTACTTTTTTATTGACAACTTCATAATTATAGACAATAACTCATGGTAATTCCCTCCCTCCCCCCACTTTCCCCTTTGAAACTCCACTCTCCATCATACCTCTTCCCCTTCTCAGTCTCTTTTACTTTGATGTCATGATCTTTTTCTCTTATTATGATGGTCGTGTATAGGTAGTGTCAGGTACTGCCAGGTCATGGATATTCGGCTATTTTGTGTCTGGAGGAGCACGTAGTAAGGAGTCCTACCCTTCCTTTGGCTCTTACATTCTTTCTGCCCCCTCTTCTGCAATGGACCCTGAGCCTTGGAAGGTGTGATAGAGATATTTCAGTGCTGAGCACTCCTCTGTCACTTCTTCTCAGCACCATGATGCCTTCTGAGTCATCCCAAGGTCACTGCCATCTGAAAAGAAAAGCTTCTCTAACCAAAAGTGAGAGTAGCATTAATATATGGGTATAAACATTAAGAAAAGGGTTTACTGGGAAATTTGGTGAGCATAGTACATACATTTAGCCAGACAGCAGCAGACGTTACACCCCTAGGGCTCATGACTTCCCCTGTTGTAGGTTTTCAGTATCAGGGATGTATTCCCTCCTATGCAGCGGGCCTCCAGTCCAATTAGCGGGCAGTTGGTTTCCACCACACATGTGTCACTATTGCACCTGTTGGCTCATTTGGCCTGGCTGACCAAATATAAGGCTTGCAGTGTCTACTGTTGAGTATCTTCACTGGTGATTTCTCTTTTTCCCATTAAACTGCATGCAGAATGGCTTCTTCCAGCTTTCTGTCAGCTGGTCTACATGGAGGAGGTTATCAGCTCAGTACCAGCAGGATTTCTCAGTGGCCTTGCATCCCAAGTATGTGGAGTCTTCAGCAATAGGGTCTTACCATCTATTCCTGGTGGGAAACCAAGGGCCTCAATAATGGCCTATAATGTTTTTGGGGCATCAGGGACCTCCCTGACCAACAACTCACTGGAAGGTATCCCATCCCTGGCACTGAAAATTTTCTAGCAACAATCTATGGTTCCTGAGTATTCCATTGTCCAAAAAAGGTTTCCATATGATTTATTTATATCCTCTTAGATTTTTATTAGCCCTCCTTCTACCTTTCCTTTAGTCAATCTCTTCCCCTGACCTCACTTTGGGCCTTTTCACCCCCATTAATCTATTCTTCTACTTACATATATATAATACCATCCTATTAAGTAACCCCCTCCTTTCCTTTCTCTTCCCTTTATATCTCTTTTCTAGCTTACTCTCCTTTGCTACTGAGTTTTCTTCCTACTCACAGAAGTCCAATCATTTGTAGCTAGGATCCACATATGAGAGAGAACATGTGACTCTTAGCTTTCTGGGCCTGGGTTACCTCAATTAGTATGATCTTTTCCAGATCCATCCATTTTCCTGCAAATTTCATAACTTCATTTTTCTTTACTACTGAGTAGAACTCCATTGTATAAATGTGCCACATCTTCATTATCCACTCATCAGTTGAGGGACATCTAGGCTGTTTCCATTTCCCACCTATTGTGAATTGAGTGGCAATAAACATGGTTGAGCAAGTATCTCTAATGTAATGAGATGAGTCCTTAGGATATATGCCTAGGAGTGGTATAGCTAGGTCATATGGTAGATCAATCTTTAGCTGTTTTAGGAACCTCCACACTGATTTCCACAATGGCTTGACTAGATTCCATTCCCACCAACAGTGTAGAAGGGTTCCTCTTTTTCCACAACCCTGCCAGCATTTATGGTCATTTGTTTTCATGATGGTAGCCAATTTGACAGGAGTGAGATGGAATCTCAACATAGTTTTAATTTGCATTTCCCTGGTGACTAGGGAGGTAGAACAGTTTTTTAGATGCTTATATGCCATTTGTTTTTCTTCTTTTGAGAACTCTCTATTTAGTGCCATAGCCCATTTTTTAATTGGCTTGTTTGATTTCTTATTATTTAACTTTTTGAGTTCTTCATATATCCTAGATATTAATCCTCTATCAGATGCATAGCTGGCAAGGATTTTTTCCCATTCTGTAGGTTGCCTCTTTGCTTTATTCAGTGTCCTTTGCCGTACATAATCTTTGTAATTTGATGAGGTCCCAGCGGTTAGTCTGTGGTTTTATTGCCTGAGAAATTGGGGTTATATTCAGAAAGTCTTTGCCAAGACCAGTATGTTGAAGGGTTTCTCCTACTTTTTCCTCTAGAAGTTTCAGAGTTGCAGGTCTGATGTTAAGGTCTTTAATCCATTTGGACTTAATTCTTGTACATGGAGAGAGAAGAACCTATTTTCATCCTTCTACAGATACATATCCAGTTTTCCCAGCACCATTTGCTGAAGAGGCTGTATTTTCTCCAATGAGTATTTTTGGCATTTTTGTTGTAGATCAGGTGGCTGTAGCTACCCAGACTTACATCTGGGTCCTCTTTCCTGTTCCATTGATCTACCTGTCTTTTATTTTTTGTTTTTCAAGGTAGGGTCTCGCTCTTGCCCAGGCTGACCTGGAATTCTCTATGGAGTCTCAGGGTGGATTCGAACTCATGATGATCCTCCTACCTCTGCCTCCTGAGTGCTGGGATTAAAGGCATGCACCACCACGCACAGCACAATCTGTCTTTTTTTTTTTTTTTTTGCAAGGTACCATGCTGTTTTTGTTACTGTGACTTTGTAATATAGGTTAAAATCAGGTATGGTGATACCAGCAGACTTATTTTTGTTGCTCAGAATTATTTTAGATATTCAAGGTTTTTTGTGCTTCCAAATTAATTTTAGGATTGTTTTTTCTATTTCCCCATTTTCTTTAATTTACTCACAGAGCAGTCCCTACGACTTATTCCTCTGCAACACTCTAAGGTGGCCGCGGCCATAAGAGATCAGAATCTCTCAAATGTATGGTCAGTTGAATATGCACTTGAATTATTATTTATCAGTGGCCTGGTTCCAGAGGCCGTGTGGATGGCGCATAAACTTGGAGATTGGAAGACATCTGTTTCAGTTGGTGTGGCCTTCCAACTGTTTTGTAAACGTGATTGCAAATCTGTGAGGTATGTATTTTTAGGCACGCTTTAGATACAGTATAATGGTGTCATCTATTTTATATTTCTCCTCTTGTAGTATTTACTTTTGTAAAATTCCTTGTTCTGCTTTGTCTAGTAGAATTCCTGTACTGTTCATGTGCTCAGCTAACTGTGTGTTAGCTGCTAACCACAGTCAGTACTGAGCGAAAGGTAGATGGTGAGACCTAGGAACTGATTTTCAATTCAATTTTAATTATTTTTATTTATGTATTAGAGAAAGGGAGAGAGAGGAGAGAGACAGAGATAGAGAGAATGGGCACACCAGAGCCTCTATCACTGCAAATGAACTCCAAACACATGTGTCACCTTATGCATCTGCTTACATGGGTCTTGAGGAATCAAACCTGGGTCCTTAGGCTTCACAAGCAAGCTCCTTAACCACTAAGTCACCTCTCCAGTCCCTCAATTTAATTTTAAATAAAATGAGTAGAGTGATTTCTGTGCTGGGCTATCACTGAGTGGCTTACTTATCTGTGCTGAAACATTTATTTAACATATTTATGTGTTAGTAATGTTCTCAGAGGGCAATTAGTAACATGAGAGTTTATCCCAAATGGAATTGGGGGTTGTTTTCCTTCCTTCCTTCCTTCTCTCTTCTTTCTTTTTTTTTTTTTTTTTTTTTTTTTGAGGTAGAATCTCCCTCTAGACCAGACTGACCTGGAATTCGCTGTGTAGTCTCAGGTTTTCTGTCCTCCTTCCCTCCCTCCCTCCCTCCCTTCTATCCTTCCATCCTTCCATCCTTCCATCCTTCCTTCCTTCCTTCTTTCCTCCCTCCCCCCTCTCTTCCTCCCTTCCTTCCTGAGATAGGATCCCAGGCTGGCCTCAGACTCAGAATCCTCCTGTCTTAGCTTCCTGAGTGGTGTGATTATAGACAAGCACCACCCCACCTGGAGATAATTTGAATTTTTAAAAATTTGTTTTTAAGCTGGGCGTGGTGGCACACACCTTTAATCCCAGCACTCGGGAGGCAGAGGTAGGAGGATCGCCGTGAGTTCGAGGCCACCCTGAGACTCCATAGTGAATTCCAGGTCAGCCTGGGCTAGAGTGAGACCCTACCTCAAAAAACCAAAAAAACCAAAAAAAAAATTTGTTTTTATTCATTTATTAGAGAGACAGAGAGTGAGAATGGGCATTTCAGGGTCTCTAGCCACTGCAAATGAACTCTAGACAATTGTGCCATCATGAGCATCTGGATTACATGGGACCTGGAGAATTGAACCTGGGTCCTTAAGGTTGACAGGCATGCTCCTTATCTGCTAAGCTATGTCTCCAGCCTAGATGATTTGAATTTTAGGATATCTAAATTATGTTTGATTTTTTTTAAGTTCGTTTTTGAGGATTAATGTTTTTGAGTCAATCAACACAAATTTATTAAGTAACTGCTCTATACAAAGCTTGTCAGATATTTTAGTGGATATAAACTTCTTAAGGCACTTACATTTAGTAAATATGATAAAGCACGATTATAATTTACATAGTGTGGCAAGAAAAGCACGAGTAGTGTAATAGGGAGATTAATTTAGGAAGTGGGACAAAGGCAGGAAGCACTCCATGCAGATGTATTTGGATCGGCGTTGACTGGATGAACTGAGTAGCTAATGAGAGTGAACACCATAAACATGAATAAATGCTTTTGGCAAAAAGTTTTTCTCTCTGTCTATCTGCCTGTCTCTCTCTCTTTCTCTCCCAAATATATAAAATAAAAATGTATTAAAAATTGGGGTAGACAGATGGCTTAACCATTAAGACTCTTGCCTACAAAGCCTGAGGACCCAGGTTTGATTTCCCAGTACCCTCATAAAGCCAGATAGACAAGGGGGTGCATTTGTTTGGAGTTTTCTTTTTTTCTTTTCTTTTTGCAGTGGTTAGAGGCCTTGGAATGGCCATTTTCTCTCTCTCAAATAAAGAAAGTATATAAAAAATTGTTTTTGGTTTATTGTGTGTAGGGTACATATGTAGGGTAACAGTAGGAAATGAGACTGGGGAAATACATTGGCATCATAGGAAGAGCTTTAGTATAGTATTTTCTTTTTACAATTAGAATGATTAAAGCAAGTAAATCCATAGTTTCTTAAATTTTCACGTTTCATTGTTGATGTTTGAAATCATTACCTTTTTCAAAATTTGCATACATTTCCATTAATTTTATATCACTACAGGTACAAGAAAAAGAGTATGAATCTACCATTAAATATGACTCCAGCACAAATCTTTCAAGAAAAACTAAGGTGCTTTTTAGGTCAGCCAGCCTCATTGGAATCAAAAAATGAAGTTGGCTCAAAATATAAACAATTTACCGGTATGTTTCCTACACAAGATCTGCATGTATCAGATTAATATAAACCTTATGATCATATGAACATTTAATGATATTTAGATATATTGAAACTTTGAAATAAGCTTATCAAAAAATGAAATGGGGTAAGCTGGGGTGGTGGTACATGCCTTTAATCCCAGCACTCAGGAGGCAGAGGTAGGAGGATCGCCATGAGTTCGAGGCCACCCTGAGAATACATAATGAATTACAGGTTAGCCTGAGGTAGAGTCCGACCCTACCTCAAAAAACTAAAAAAAAAAAAAAAAAAAAAAAAAAGTGAGGGCTAGAAAGATGGCTTAGGGGTTAAGGGTTAAGTGCCTGTCTGTGAAGCCAAAGGACCCCTGTTCGAAGCCTGATTCCCCAGTACCCACATAAGCCAGATGCCCAAGGTGGCACATGCATCTGGAGTTTGTTTGCAGTAGCTGGAGGCCCTGATGTGCCCATTCTCTCTCTCTCTCTCTCTACCTCTTTCTCTCTCTGTCTGTTGCTGTCAAATAAATAAATAAAAATAAACAACAACAAAAATGAAAGAGCGTGGTGGCTCACCCCTTTAATACCAGCACATGGGAGGCAGAGGTAGAAGGATCTCTCTAAGTTCAAGTCCACCCTAAGACTAGTTCCAGGTCAGCCTGAGCTAGCGTGAGACCCTACCTTGAAAAACCAAAACTAACTAACTAAATAAATAAAAAATGAAACAGGTAGGGCTGGAGAGATGGCTCAGTAGTTAAGGTACTTACCTACAAAGTGTAATGACTCCAGATGTATGTGCCATCTTGTGCATCTGGCTTACTTGGGTCCTGGGGAATCAAACTGAGGTCCTTTGGTTTTGCAGGCAAGTGCCTTAACCACTAAGCCATCTCCCCAGCCCAATAATTAATACACACGCACACACACACACATATGCTAACTCTGCCTCTTAAGTGCTGGGATTAAAGGTGTGTGCAGAGGTAGGAAGATCGCTGAGAGTTCGAGGCTACCCTGAGACTACATAGTGGATTCCAGGTCATCCTGAGCTAGAGACCCTACCTTGGGAAACCAAAAAAAAAAAAAAAAAAAAAAAAAGCATGTGCCACCACACCCAGCCCAGTGGGGGCTAGAGAGATGGCTCAGTGGCTAAGGCACTTGTCATCAAAGCCTAATTACCTGGATTTGATTCCCTAGTACTCACATAAAGCCAGATGCATAAAGAGGCTCATGCATTTGGAGTTAGTTTGCAGTGGCTAGAGGCCCTGGTGTGTCCATTCTGTCTCTTTGTCTGTCTCTCTCTGCTTGCAAATAAATAAATAATTTTTTTTTTTTTGAGGCAGGCCCAACATACTGGCCTTTCTCCTATGAGAGAGAGAGAGAATTGGCACCTTAGGATCTCCACACACTGCAGTCCAACTCCAGATGCGTGTGCCATCTTGTGCACATGTGCGACCTCACATGCTTGTGTTACCTTGTGAGTCTGGCTTACATAGGATCTGCAGAGTAGGCCATGGGTCCTTAGGCTTCACAGGCAAGCACCTTAACTGCTAAACCCTCTCTCCAGCCCTAAAATTTTATTTTTTTAACACTTTTATTTATTTATTTATTTGAGAGTGACAGACAGAGAGAGGAAGAGGCAGAGAGAGAGAGAATGGGTGCACCAGGGCTTCCAGCCACTGCAAACAAACTCCAGACGTGTGTGCCCCCTTGTGCACCTGGCTAACGTGGGTCCTGGGGAATAGAGCTTTGAACCGGGGTCCTTAGGCTTCATAGGCAAGCGCTTAACTGCTAAGCCATCTCTCCAGCCCCTAAAATTTTATTTTTAAAAAATAAAGGGAATGAAGGCTTTGGAACTGGCCTGATGGGTAAATCATAAGACTGGAATTTGTATCCTCATGTCTCACATAACTGCTGTGTGGGCATGGCAGCCTACCTCCAAGCCAACATTCTGCAGACAGCATGGGATCCACAAGGCAAACTGGATAGCTAATCTTGACAAATTGGCAAGCTCTGGGTGCTAGAGAGAGACCCTGTCTCAAAATTTTAAGCAAGAGAGGCCAAGCGTGGTGGTGCACACCTTTGATCCCAGCAGTCAGGATACAGAGGTAGGAGGAGCACTGTGAGTTCGAGGCCAGCCTGAGTCTACATGGTGAATTCCAGGTCAGCCTGGGCTAGAGCGAGACTTTACCTCCAAAAACAGAAAAAAAGATCAGGCATGGTGGCTTACACCTTTAATCCCAGCACTTGGGAGGCAGAGGTAGGAGGATCGCCAGGAGTTTGAGGCCAGCCTGAGACTACAGAGTGAATTCCAGGGTCAGCCTGAGCTACAGCGAGAACCTCTTGATAAACCAAGAAACAAAACAAAACTAAACTAAAAACTAAAAAAAAATTAAGGAAGAGTTATTGGAGGAAGAAACCAAATGTGAACTTCTGGCCTCCGCATACATGCACCACAAACACATAACGTGCAAGAAAAACCAAGGGTGATATTTGCACTTAATCATGGGAGCATCAATATAAACTGACGTTGGGTCAAAACATTAGTGTGGATTGGAGATACAGCTCATTGGAAGAGCACTTGCCCACCAAGTGTCTGTTACTTCTTTTGGCATTTGTAATTATTTTTTTTTGAGACATCATCTCACTGTGTAGTACACTCTGGCCTTGAAGATGCAGTCTTCCTGCCTCAGCCTCCTGAGTTGTGGGATCGCGGCCATGCGCTACCACACCTTAGCTTCATTTTGCTGCACTTTGTGTTTAATAGACCCCATTGAAGAGGAAGATGCTCAGCTGCTGTTGGCGTCCGTGCAAGAAGTGCTGAAAGCAGCAGTCATGGCAGACGCGGATGTCGTTTCAGAGACACTTCAGCTACTGATGGACTCGGCCAAGGTCTTCAGTACGAAGCTGTGGAGCTTGGTGCCTGTCGGCCTGTATCTTCCGGCTCCTCCACTGTACTGCCCCCAGCCGGCTGTCCTTAGTGAGGTAAGCTCAGCGCACCGTTCCTTCACTGAACTTGAACTTGACTTTGTCTCGTGTTTAAAACAACTACATCTGGGCTGGAGAGATGGCTCAGCGGTTAAGGCGCTTGCCTGCGAAGCCTAAGCCCTCATGTCTGAGTCTCCAGGTCCCATGTAAGCCAGACACTTAGTGACACAAGCACGCAATGTCGCACATGTGCACGAGGGGTGCACACGTCTGAAGTTCGTTTGCAGCAGCTGAAGGCCCTGGAACACCTATTCTCTCCCTCTGTCTCTCAAATAAAAAAATTTAAAAAATACAATACATACATAACAAATATCATGTTAAAAATGCAAGATTGGTGCTCCCCTCGGCAGCACATATACTAAAATTGGAACGATACAGAGAAAATTGGCATGGTCCCCGCGCAAGGATGTCACACAAACTCGTGACGCGTTCCATGCTTTTTAAAAAACTAAAACCAGCTGGGCGTGGTGGCGCACGCCTTTAATCCCAGCACGCGGGAGGCAGAGGTAGGAGGATTGCCGTGAGTTCGAGGCCACCCTGAGACTCCATAGTGAATTCCAGGTCAGCTTGGGCTAGAGTGAGACACTACCTCGAAAAACCAAACCAAACAAAACAAAACAAAACAAAAAACTAAAACCTTAAATTCACAAATACTATTTTGTTTTGTTTTGTTTTCGAGATAGGGTCTCTCTGTAGCCCAGGCTGACCTGGAATTCACTATGGAGTCTCAGGGTGGCCTCAAACTCACGGCGATCCTCCTACCTCTGCCTCCCGAGTGCTGGGATTAAAGGCGTGCACCACCACGCCTGGCTCAAATATTAACTTTTTGATGTGAAAATAAAGAAAATTATATGATATTCTAGACTGGGACATACTTGTTATCTGCTGCCATTAAAGCCCCTTTGATCTGAAGTATTCTTGAAAAAAAAAATGCCAGATTGGAAGACAAACTTGTGGTTTCCCAGCATTGCTGTTTGCTACGTGTATGGCCCTATGTAACATCAAATGTTATAAAATGAAGGCGATAGCTTGGTGTGGTGTTATACGCTTTTCATTCCAGCACTCAGGAGGGTGAGAGGGGAGGATTGGTATAAGTTCAGGGCCAGCCTGTGCTACATAGCAAGGTAGTAAGTTCCATGTTAGCCTGGGCTCAAGTGAGAGACCCTACCTAAAAAAAAAAAAAAGTGAAAATAGTTTTTTTTTTTTTTTTTTTTTTTGAGGTAGGGTCTCACTCTGGCTCAGGCTTACTTGAAACTCACTCCATAGTTCCATGCTGGCCTCAAACTCAACGTGATCCTTCTACCTGTGCCTCCTGAGCGCTGGGGTTAAGGGGTGCGCCACTACGCCCAGTGATAATAGTTTTATCAGTGGGTGCTTGTTCTGTCGTCCTCAGGAACATGGTGATGATCTTCTTTTAAAAGCTGAAAAGGATAATCGTCAAAAGGTGTCTGCAGTCCTTCAGCGGGTCCTCTTGCTTTTCCGGGCAGCACAGTGCTCTTTTCCTATAGCTCAGTGGTACATCTTGAAGCTGAGGTGGGCAAGAAGAGTCATGCAGAAGGTATGGAAATGGGGATTTGGATTTTCCCTCCGTAGGCCTCTCCTAGCTCAGGGGTGGGGACCCCTCTTAGCTTGGAGAGTTTCTGCTTTATTTCTACTTTCTCTTAAAATAAATCTTACACACACACACACACACACACACACACACACACTTATATATTTTGTTTATTCGAGGTAGGGTCTCATTCTATCCCAGGCTGACCTGGAATTCACTATGTAGTCTCAGGGTGACCTCGAACTCATGGTGATCTTCCTACCTCTGCCTTCCAACTGCAGGGATTAAAGGCGTGCGCCACCACACCCAGCTATTACATATATTTTTTAAAATTCTTTTTTAAACGTTTCTTAAATGAGTCTTACAATTTTTTTTAAGTTTTAATTTTTATTTATTTATTACAGTCAGAAAGAGGCGGAGAGAGAGAGAGAGCGTGCGCGCGCCAGGGCTTCTACCCACTGTAAATGAACTCCAGATGCATGCGCCACCTTGTGCATCTGTCTTACGTGGGACCTGGAGAATCAAAACTGGGTCCTTAGGCTTCGCAGGCATGCACCTTAACTGCTAAGCCATCTCTTCAGCCCCACATGCTTTTAAAAAAAAAATTATTTATTTATTTTTTTAAAGTTTTAAAAAATTTATTTATTTGCAAGCAGAGAGAGAGAGAGAGATAGAGAAAGGAGATAGACAGAGAGAATGGGCACCCTAGGGCCTCTAGCCACTGCAAACAAACTCCAGATGTATGCACCCCCTTGTGCATCTGGCTAACGTGGGTCCTGGGGAATTGAACCTGGGTTCTTTGGCTTTGCAGGCAAATGCCTTAACCACTAAGCCATCCCACCAGCCCCGTATGTACATATATATATATATTTACTTTTAATTTTTATTTATTTTATTATTTGAGAGAGACAGAAGGAGAAAGAAGTGCAGAGAGAGAGAGGGAGAGAATGGGCACACCAGGGCCTCTAGCCACTGCAAATGAACTCCACATGCCTGTACCACCTTGTGCATCTTGTTTATGTGGGAACTGGGGAATCAAGCCTCGAACCAGGATCCTTAGGCTTCACAGGCAAGTGCTTAACCACTAAGCCATCTCTCCAGCCTTTTTTTTTTTTTTTTTTTTGGTAGGGTCTCGCTCTAGCCCAGGCTGACCTGGAATTCACTATGTAGTCTCAGGCGATCCTCCTGTCTCTGCCTCCTGAGTGTTGGGATTAAAGGCGTGCGTCACCACGCCCGGCTCTCCAGCGCTATGTTTTTTTTTGAACCAAAGGTATGAGAATGTCTTAAACATTCATGTGCTGTGTAAAACAACTGAAACATATTAAAGTAGCACTTTTCCAAGGAATCCTACCCTCTGAATCCATAAATTTTAGGCTTTTTTTATAACAAGCTACACATGTAGAGGAAATTTCTTCTGCTGAGAAAGAGGACTATGGATCAGATCTCCTGATAAGCCTGCCCTGTGCATAGAAAGTGTCACCTGTGGTTTGGGGCCGGGCCAATGGCTCAGATAAAGTGAGTAGGTGAGGCCCTACCTGTAAAGTTACCCTTTGACTTCTACACATGTGCCGTGGCAGGCGTATCCCTGCTCGCATGCAAACACACACACACACGAACATATACATAAAGTTACCCTGTGACTTCCACACACGTGCCGCGACAGGTGCATGCTGGCACTCCCGTAGAAACAGGCACCCACATACATACATATGAACATATACACACAGATAATAAAATAAAAAGTGAAATTATGTATATTGTCAATAATTAGCGTTTCGTCATTCTTTGCTTTTCAGATTCGAATGAAAGGGTCCCTTCCTTCGCTGAGTCCTTTCCCGGAATCCTTACTTAATTACTGTAAACGAGGCACAGCCTTCTTTAGATTTGAATCAACTGGAGAGTGCAAGCTTGATGAGGTTTCTGTGAGAGCAATAGGTTTGTCAAAAGAATTTCTTTCTTGAAGCTTAGCCTAAGTGTGAATAATGATGTTTTTCACTTGACTTGGTCTTTTACTTCGGGTTATATCAGTTCTATTCTGTATTTGTGTCTGCATGTCTGTGCGTGTGTGTGTGTGTGTGTGTGTATATGTGTGTTTATTTTTTTTTTTCAAGGTAGGGTCTCACTCTAGCCTAGGATGATCTGGAACTCACTCTGTAGTGTCAGGCTGGCCTCAAAATCACAGCAGTCCTCCAACCCCTGCTTCCCAAGTGCTGGTGGGATTAAAGGTGTATGCCACCATGCCTGGCCTTCTATTCTGTACTTTGAAATATTTCCTTAGCTAGCATTTGAATTAATGAACATGGGTATTTAAAAATTTTTTTTCTTTTCTTTTTTAATTTATTTGAGAGCAACAGAGAGAGAAAGAGGCAGATAAAGAGAGAGAGAGAGAGAGAGAGAATGGGCACAGCAGGGCCTCAAGCTACTGCAAACAAACTCCAGACACGTGCACCCCCTTGTGCATCTGGCTAATGTGGATCCTGGGGAATCGAGCCTCTAACCGGGGTCCTTAGGCTTCACAGGCATAGCGCCCAACCACTAAGCCATCTCTCCAGCCCAAACATGGGTATTTTATACCTGCTGAAATAGTATGCCAAATTTTATAATTCCTTAAGATAAATTTAAAACGATATTCTGTATGATTTTATAATAGAGTTATGTGTATTGGCTTTGAAACATATCTGCAGCATGCTATAAGTTTATAAAGCAAGTAAAGTGGGAGCTAGTAGAGTAAGTTATTTACTCTATAAGTATGTTTTCATACAGTCATGCAACTGATAAGTATGAAGTATTCTAGAATAATGTACAACTCCATGACTCGTACATAAGTGTTCATAATGAATACATATTATTTTATAATTAACACAATGAAGACACTTACTTTGAAATCAAATAGAAGAGATAGATTTGTTCTAATATCAATGTACATACTTGTATAATTTTCTTTCATATTTGTATTTTTCAGGGTGCTTTCGAGAACTTTGTGCTTTGTGTTGGATGTTACACGTCCGTGACAAGCTATCAGACAGTTGCAGGCAGTATCAGAAAGCAAGAGAAAATGTGAGGAGAGAAAAGGTATATACGAGCATAAGAATTTAAAATAGTTACTTGGGGCTGGAGAGATGGCTTAGCAGTTAAGGCGTTTGCCTGCAAAGCCAAAGGATCTCGGTTCAATTCCCCAAGACCCACATAAGCCAGCTGCACAAGGTGGCACCTGTGTCTGGTGTTCATTCGCAGTGGCTGGAGACCCTGGCATGCCCATTCTCTCTCTCTCTCTTTCTCTCTTGCTCTCTCAAATAAATAAATAATAATAAAAAATTACTTGGGAAAGTATTTCATACTAGAAGATTTTACTGTTTGTTGCAGAACATTCTTTTGAACTCAGTCTGATCTGTCCATATAGGCCTAAGTGGCACTGAATCTTTTCCAAATCCATTCAGGACCTTGACGTGGAGTTTGACTCTGCTGTGGTTGATCACTGTCTCGATGCATTGGAGTGGGCTTGCAGAATGCTTCCTTTCTCTCGGTTTTTGAATATTGAAGAACTTATTCAGGATATAATTTTGAGCCTGATGGGAGAACTGCCGCCAATCAGAAAGGTAATATGACTGTATGTAAACATAGACTAAATCTGAGTCAGAGGCTTTAAAGCGTTTTTATTTTGCTTTAGTTAAGGATGGTGCTGCCTTTCTGTGTCTGTCCTATTTCAGCTTGCTTAACATCTTCCAGCCTTAGGAAGAGGAATGCTCTATGATCTCATATACGTTTGGAGTCCAGAAAAACTCTTGGTAAATTGTCATTCTTCCTCCACCTCTTGTAACCTAATCTTCTCTCCATTTCTTGGATCAGTCAGAATTGGTAGAGCTCCTTAGTGTTACCCACTATTCCTTCTCAGCCGCTTCTCCCAATTTCAAGGTAATTTTTTAATGCAAGTTCTTCTTTTTTAAAAACTGTTTTATTTTTGAAGCCAGGAGTGGTGGCACACACCTTTAGTCCCAGCACTCGGGAGGCAGAGGTAAGAGGATCACAGTGAGTTCGAGGGCCACCCTGAGACTACATAGTGAATTCCAGGTCAGCCTGAGCTAGAGTGAGACCCTGCCTCAAAAAACCAAAAAACAACGAAAAAATATTTTATTTTTATTTATTTATTAGAAAAAGAGAATGCACGTGCCAGTGCCTTCCAGCCAGTGCCAGTGCAGCACCTTGTGTGTCTGCTTATGTGGAATCTGGAGAGTCGAATGTGGGTCCTTTGGCCTTGTAGGCAAGCGCCTTAACTGCCAAGCCATTCCTCCAGTTCATTCTTCTTTTTTTTTAATTCTTTTTTTAGAGTGAGACAGAGAGAATTGGCATGCCAGGGCCTCAGCTACCACAATTGAGCTCCAGACACTTGTGCCACCTAATGGGCACATGTAACCTTGTGCTTGCCTCACCTTTGTGCATCTGTCTTAATGTGGGATCTGCAGAGTCGAACATAGGTCCTTAAACTTAACAGGCAAGCACCTTAACCTCTAAGCCATCTCTCCAGCCCTCTTTCTTTTTCTTTTTCTTATTTACTCATTTAGTTATTTATTTGCTTTGTTTTGTTTTTCGAGGTAGGGTCTCACTCTAGCTCAACCTGACCTGGGATTCACTATGTAGTCTCAGGGTAGCCTTGAACTCTTAGTGAGCCTCCTACCTCTGTCACCCAAGTACTGGGATTAAAGGTGTATGCCACCACACCTGGCTTCTTCTTCTTCTTTTTAATGTTGGTCCCAAGTACAAATTCAGAGAAAATAAAATTATACTCTTTAAAAAAAGTAAATAAGGAGGTCTAGTTAAAGGGTCCAGACCTTAATTTGATAAAATGATAAATTTGATAAGTCAGTTCTAGGGAGTTAGTGTACAGCATGGCAACTATAGTTAATTAAACCTTTATTCATTACCTGAAACTTGATGAGGGAGGAGATTTTAAGTGTCCTTATTATGTGGTGATGTATGTGATAATTAATTTGACTGTAGTAGTCAGCACATAGTTATATGTGTATCAAATCATTACATTGTATACCTTAATGCACTTAATTTTTATTTGTGAAACATTTTAAAACTTAAAAGAAAAAAAGAGCTAATGCTAAACCCCATAGCCTCATACTCAAAGGGTGCCTCTGGCTGGACATCAAAAAATTTAATAAGTATTCATTTATGCTTTGAACTAACATGTTTGAAGAAGTCAAGGGAAAAAAAAGATAACGATACTGCTCATAACTTTAAAATTTTTTGAAGGTAGCAGAAATTTTTGTGAAAGCATTTCCTAACCCTGAGGACATACGGGTTCCCTTAAGAGAAAAATACCACTCTCTTCAGCAGACACTCAGACACTGCACTGTGAAAGGTATTTGCTGTTTTTTCAGTACCTAATGGATGAATTGCTTAAGATGTGCCTTAACCGCTGAGTCATCTCTCCTGCCCCTCTTCCATTCATTCTCTCCCTCTGTTTTTCATTCTCTTTGTCTTTCTCTTTCCCTTCCTTTCCCTTCCCTTCCTTTCCTTCCTTTGCCTTTCCTTTCTCATCCCCTTTCCCTTTTTACCCTTTTCCTTTTCCTTTCCTGGGCAAAATCTTGTTATGAGCCCCAGGCTGGCCTCGAACTTGCAATCCTTCTCCCTTAGCCTCCTGAGTAGTTAGAATTACAGGTGTATATGTCTGTGCCTGTCTTAGTCAAAATAGCTTCAAAATTCTTCCCACAGATAAACTTTTTAAAATTTATTTTTATTTGAGACAGAGAGAAAGAGAGGGAGAGAGAAAGAGAGAATGGAGTGCCAAGGCCTCTAGCCATTGCAAACGAGCTCCAGACGCATGTGCCACCTTGTGCATCTGGCTTAGTGGGACCTAGAGAATCGAACCTGGGTCCTTAGGCTTCTCAAGCAAGTGCCTTAACCATCTTAAGCCATCTCTCCAGCCCAGGATAAACTTTGAAAAATAGGGGAAGGTATCTGTGTTCTCCCCCCGCCCTTTTTTTTGTTATTGCTTTTGTTTTTGCAAGGTAGGGCCTCGCTTCTCACTCTAGCCCAGGCTGACCTGGAATTCACTATGGAGTCTCGGGGTGGCCTTGAACTCACAGCGATCCTCCTATCTCTGTCTCTCAAGTGCTGGGATTAAAGGCGTGCGCCACCACACCCAGCTCCTTTTATTGTTCTTTAGTGGACCTTATTTAGCTTTTATAGTTCAGTTTAGAAAAAGAGTTTAACTTTCCCATAAATACTAAAGAAAATACAATTTCTAAAAATATGGAAATAAATTTCATGTGTTAGCTTCATTTCATATCCCCGGAAAGACCAGAATAGGATTCCTTACTTTTTCTTTTTCTTCTTTTTAAATATTCTTAAATTTTTATTTATTTGAGAGAGAGAGAGAGAGAGAGAGAGAGAATGGGCGCACTAAGGCCTCCAGCCACTGGAAAAAAAAAAAAAAAAACTCCAGATGCTTGTGCATTCTGGCTTACGTGGGTCCTGAAGAATTGAACCTGGGTCCTTTGGCTTTGCAAGCAAGTGCCTTAACCACTAAGCTATCTTTCCACCCCCCCCCCATTATTTTCTTTTTGAGGTGGGGTCTTTTTATGTATCCTAGGTTGGCCTGGAACTCACTATGAAGACTAGGCTGGCCTTCAGTTTATGCTAATCCTCCTACCTCTGCCTCCTGAGCACTGGGATTGCATGTAAGTAGCAACATTCCCGGTCTCCCTGTGTCCTGAAAGACTTGATGAACCATCAGCCCTTGGGTTTCTTTCTTCCTAGGTCCGCAGACTGAGGAACTGATGTCTGCTGTCATGCATGCTGCCCACAAAGTAAGGAGGAAAGCCCTGAAACGTGTGCGGAGAAACATAGGGCCTTTTGAGATGAATGTATGGGAACCACCAGAAGAAGAAAAACCAGATGAGGCTCCAGGTTTTGACAGGTTCTCCTTGGGAACTTCCTTAAGCCGAAGTACCCTCACGGAACTGGGCGGCTCTCTGGTCCACAGTGATGCAGACATAGCGGATGTGTTTTCGGAAACTTGCTCGTTGGAAGAAAGAACTTGGACACATTTCTGTCAAAGGTAAACTGATACTTCTTAATTTCTTTTTTTAAATGTTTTATTTATTTATTTATTTTGGTTTTTCGAGGTAGGGTCTCACTCTAGCCCAGGCCTTACCTGGAATTCACTATGTTGTCTCAGGCTGGCCTTGAACTCACAGCGATCCTCCTACCTCTACCTCCCGTGTACCAGGATTAAAGGTATGCACCACCACGCCTGGCTAACTAATGTTTCTTTTTTTTTTTTCTTTTTTGGTTTATTTTTATTTATTTATTTGAGAGTGACATACAGAGAGAAAGAGGCAGATAGAAAGAGAGAGAATGGGCACGCCAGGGCCTCCAGCCAGTGCAAAAAAACTCCAGATGCGTGTGCCCCTTGTGCATCTGGCTAACATGGGTCCTGGGGAATCGAGCCTCTAACTGGGGTCCTTAGGCTCAGGCAAGCGCTGAACCGCTAAGCCATCTCTCCAGCCCCTAACTAATATTTCATGATAGCAAGTATTTACTTCCTCAAATGAAGAATTGATTTCTAGTCCAAACAACCTTGACAATATGAAAGATGAGTGCTAACCTCCTTGGTCACAAGGATATAATAATAATATGAGTATATACATTTGAAAATCCATTTAAAATATCATTGGTTTATGGAATCATTTTACCATCTGAGATTATAAAGTCACATAGATAAAATTCTAGAATTCAGTGGAAGACTTTTAGTTTGTTTATTATTTTATTTTAGATACAGTAAGAGTGAGAGAGATAGAGACAGAGAGAGAGAATTGGCATGCCAGGGCCTCAGCCATTGAAATTGAACTCCAGATACTTGCTTCACCTAGCGGGCATGTGTGACCTTGTGCTTGCCTCACCTTTGTATATCTGGCTAACGTGGGATCTGGAGAGTTTAACATGGGTCATTAGGCTTTGCAGGCAAGTGCCTTAACCACTAATCAATCTCTCCAGGCCATAGTTCCTTTAATAATCTTCATATTTAACTCAAGTTTAACATCCCTAATCTGAAGATTTACAATCTGAAAGTCAGCTGGGTGTGGTGGGTGCATGCCTTTAATCCCAGCACTTGAGAAGCAGAGGTAGCAGGATTGCTGTGATTTCAAGGCCAGCCTGGGCTAGAGTGATACTGTACTTCAACAAACAATAGCCAGGCATGGTGGTGCATGCCTTTAATCATACTACTCAGGAGACAGAGGTAGGAGGATCACTATGAGTTTGAGACCACCCTGAGACTACATAGTGAATTCCAGGTCAGCCTGGACTAGAGTGAAATCCTGCCTTGAAAAACCAACCAACCAAACAAACAAACAAAACAATGTATTTGGCTAAAATCTGAAAGTCAGGGCTGGAGAGATGGCTCAGGGGTTAAGGTGCTTGCCTGCAGAGCCTAGTGACCCAGGTTTGATTTCCTAGTACCAACATAAAGCCAGACGCACTAAGTGTTACATGCATTTGGAGTTCATTTGCCTGCCTCTTTCTTTCTCTGTTAAATAAATAAATGTTTTGAAAAATCTGAAATTCACCATACATTTAAAATTCTAAAATGGGGCTGGAGAGATGGCTTAGCAGTTAAGGCACTTGCCTGTGAAGCCCAAGGACCCAGGTTCAATTCCCCAGGACCCTAAGCCAGATCCATAAGATGGCACATGTGTCTGGAGTTCATTTACAGTGGCTAAAGGCCCTGGTGTGCCCATTCTCTATCTGCCCCCCCCCAAATAAATAAAATAATTAAAATTCCAAAATGTAGACATGCTAAAAATGCAAGGATTATAGGATATATAAATTATAAATACATCTTTTTAATAATGCTGGGGCTCTCACCCAGGGCCTTGTGCAACATAAATACATTTTGGTGCAATTGAGCTACATCCCCAAGCTCTAAAACATCAATGAAATTTGAGGTTAGGCATGGGCCTTCTTCTCAAGATATCTCATTATGTATATGCTAATATTCCAAAATCTACCCACCTGTCCCCCTCCCCAAGTAAAGCAACTAAAATTTGAAATACAGCCGGGCGTGGTGGCACACGCCTTTAATCCCAGCACTCGGGAGGCAGAGGAAGGAGGATCGCCGTGAGTTTGAGGCCACCCTGAGACTACATAGTGAATTCCAGGTCAGCCTGAGCTAGAGTGAGACCCTACCTTGAAAAACAAAAACAACAACAACAAAACTTTGAAATACTTTTGGTACAAGCATTTCATATAAGGGGTACTCAATGTGTACTTTGCTTGATCGAGTTAGCCATATAGGAGGGGGTGTGTGAGATGTGTAAGTGTATGCTTTTGTGTGAAGGTACACACACAGCTTGTTCTCCATACTAGCTGTATTCACCAGGCTCAATGGGCCGTGAGCATCTGGAGATTCTCCTGTCTCTGCCTGCCCTTCTTGCCATAGGTACATTGGGATTATAGACACTTGAACTGTAGAGCTCAGCTTCACATGGGCTCTGGGATTCACACTCAGGCACCCATGCAAGTGCTTTATCCACTGACCCATCTCCCCAGTCCAGTCATATTATTTTTAAATTGTTCCCAGGGGATCCAGGGCATGGTGGCGGTGCCCCTTCAATCCCAGCACTCGGGAGGCAGAGGTAGGACAATTGCCATGAGTTTGAGGCCGTCCTAAAACTACATAGTGAATTCCAGGTCAGCCTTGGCTAGAGTGAGACCCTACCTCGAAAATAAAAATTAATAAAATAACATAAGAAACAAAATAGTTCCTAGGGGGAGGAGTTTGTACATTCATTTTTGAAATTTCTTCATAACTTGTTGATAAATTCTTGCTTGTGTAAACCTATGTTGCTGTGACTTAAGTAATTTTTTTGTAGTAATTCTAGTAACTGAAATGCAGTTTGCCCTTTTCATGACTTAAATCAATAATAATTTTGATTTTGCTTAAGTGAAATTATCACATCCATTCCAAACATTTGCTTGGAAGCACTCTAATAGCATTAAAAAAATTTTTTTTTGTTTATTTTTATTTATTTATTTGAGAGTGACAGAGAGGAGAGAGAGAGAGAATGGGTGTGCCAGGGCCTCCAGCCACTGCAAACAAACTCCAGATGTGTGCGCCCCCTTGTGCATCTGGATTATGTGGGTACTGGGGAATCGAGCCTCGAACCAGGGTCCTTAGGCTTCACAGGCAAGAGCTTAAACGCTAAGCCATCTCTCCAGCCCCTAATAGCATTTTAAATGGTACACTTGTTTAACAAAATAGCTGTGCTTAAATGTTAGCATAGAAATATCCTGCAGGCTGCTTTTATGCATTCTGGGCACTAAAAAAAAAAAAATGCTGACCTGTGCCCAGGTGCCTTACACCATTTTTCTTATTATGAGATCTGAGGGACTGGGGAAATGGCTCAGCGGATAAAGTGTATGTTGTGCAACCGAGTACTTGAGTTTGGATCCTCAGACCCCACATTAAAGCCAGAAATTGTGGCATGCTTCTGTAAAACCAGTGCACTTATGTTGAGAAGGGAGGCAGAGACAGAATGTGCAGGAAGCTTATACAAGGAGCAGCGAACGAGAACCCTGACTTGAAACAACACGGCAGGTAAGGAGCCCCCCAGAAGCTGTCCTGTGACCTCCGTATGGGTGCCCACCGTCACACACAGGAACCTGCACATTTACATACACCCTCTCATTAAATTTAAAATAAAAGGGCTGGAGAAATGGCTTAGCAGTTAAGCGCTTGCCTGTGAGGCCTAAGGACCCCGGTTCGAGGCTCAATTCCCCAGGACCCACGTTAGCCAGATGCACAAGGGGGCGCATGTGTCTGGAGTTCGTTTGCAGTGCCTGGAGGCCCTGGCACACCCATTCTCTCTCTCTCTCTCTCTGCCTCTTTGTCTCTCTGTCTGTTTTTATTTTTATTTTTATTATTAAATAAATAAAAATAACAACAACAAAAAATTTTAAAAAATTAAAATTTAAAATAAAAAAAATAGGTCCAGTGTGGCGGCTGACGCCTTTAATCCCAGTGCTCCGGAGGCAGACGTAGGAGGATTACTTTGAGTTCAAGGCCAGCCTGGGACAACACAGTGAGTTCCAGGTCAGTTGGGGCTAGAGTGAGATCCTACCTTAGAAAAACCAAACCAACAAGTAAGTAAATAAATAAATGTAAAAAATACTCTAGGGATGGAGGGATGGCTCAGTGGCTAAATGGTACTTTCTTGCCAAGCCTGATGGCCTGAGTTCTGTTTCCCAGTACCTACATAAAGCCAGATGTACCAAGTGGTAAGTGCATCTGGAGTTTGTAAGCAGTGGCCCTGACCACCCATTCTCTCCCTGCTTTCCCCCTTTCTCTCTCTGTCAAATAAACAATTTTTTTTTTTTTTTAGTTTTTCAAGGTAGGGTTTCACTCTAGTCCAGGCTGACCTGGAATTCACTATGTAGTCTCAGGGTGGCCTTAAATAAATATTGTTTAAGAAATAGTTTAGGAGCTGGGCGTGGTGGTGGACACCTTTAATCCTAGCACTTGGGAGGCAGGGGTAGGATGATCGCCATGAGTTTGAGGCCACCCTGAGATTACATAGAGAATTCCAGGTCAGCCTGACTAGAGTGAAACCCTACCTCCAAAAACCAAAAAAAAGTTTAGGGCTGGAGAGATGGCTTAGCGATTGGTTAAAGTGCTTACCTGCAAAGCCAAAGGACCCAGGTTCGATTCCCAGGACCCATGTAAGCCAGATGCACAAGGTGGCACATGCATCTGGAGTTTGCAGTGGCTAGAGGCCCTGGTGCATCCATTGTCTCTCTCTCTCTGCTTTTCTCTCTCTCAAATAAATAAAATAATTTTTTAAAAAAAAATAAAAAAAAATACAAGGCTGTTGGTTCATGTTCTGCCCTAGCAACCACGTTGCCAAGAAACTGTTGAAAGCAACTGTGTCTGGCAGCTACGGCGCGTGCCAGCGCGATTCATAGCAGCTGTTTGTACAGAGCTGTTTTTAATGGTTGCACACATTTGTATGGTGAAACTAAAAGGTGTAGTCCTTCTGAGTCACATAGTATAAGAGTGGCTGGAAGGGGGCATTGACAAGACAGGACACTTTCAGACGCATATCAGTAGTTTGTGATTTTTTGTTGACTATATTTGTGAATTTTGATGTATCACAGGTCCATTTTTTTACCTTCTGCATAGGCATTCCTATTCTTTGTTACAGTAAAATTTCTTTTTTCAGTTTTGGTTTTTTGAGGTAGGGTCTCACTCTGGCCCAGGCTGACCTGGAATTCACTATGGAGTCTCAGGTGGCCTCGAACTCACGGCGATCCTCCTACCTCTGCCTCCCGAGTGCTGGGATTAAAGGCGTGCGCCACCAAGCCCGGTTGTTACAGTAAACTTTCTGTGAATACGTCTTATGTTTTCTAGATATCAAAGTTTCTCTTTGTTGTCAATATATCACTTGTAGTGCTTGACTTCACAGTGTCCCACTGCTCAGACGCCATGTGTGTCATCTGAAAGACAGATAACTACGTCACAAAAAACATGCGTGGCTTAATCAGTGGAGAGGTTTTTAATATCTTTTGAAAGGTCAGTTTTAATAATTAACTAATTACTAAATTTGTGGTTTTCAATTTTTTTTAACCATAGAAATGCCCCAAATCACATGGAATTAACACTGGTTGGAAAGCCTGGTGATGGAAAGAAAGCGTGCAGTCAGAAGGAAAATCCTAAAAGAAAAGAAGATCATGAAAAATTGTCACAAAATGTACTTCCTGTAGTCGGTGTTTGGGAATTTGAGCGTGATGATGATGAATATATTAGATTCCTTGATCTCTTCCTGAGTTATGTTCTTGAGAGAGACCCTAGTTCCAAGGATCCTGCAGTTCCATTTCTAACCAGCTTTTCTGGCCTTCTTAAAGAACATGAGCTTAATTCGTTACTTTTTGATGTGCACACAACATTAAAACAACGTCAGAGCAAAATGAAAAGCCAGAATGTGTTTCGAGCCGGCTCTTGCTTTGTGGCCTGCTCTGAGTCACGTGACTCTGGAAAATCATCCTCTTTGAACAGCGGGCGTGCCCTCAATGTAGAAAACCATGCACTTTCCACTTCAGAACCAGTTAAACAAGAGATCAGACCTTTTGGAGAGAATCTTTTAAATGAAGTCAACAAAAATGAAGGGAAGGGTGGATTGTTTGGTTTAAGTCAAAAGTCAGTTTATAGAATTCAAGATGACAGTCGAGAGAAATCTCTGTTCCGGAGATCATCGAACCACACCTTGTGGACTCCCAAGTCCACTGAAACTCGCCGATACAGCTTCAGAACAATCCAGGCCAACGCTGTGACCCCTCCAGGGGACCTTCCCCCGGCACTGAAGAGCACCTTTGGTGGCATAGAAAGACTGCTGGAGTGGATGACACGCTGGTCTGAGAGAAGATTGCTCTGTGATTCTGCTATCACGCAGCCATCCCATGTGTACAGTCCAGTGATTCGCGTAAAGACCTCGACGGCTGCCATTCTTGCTGCACTGTGGCTTCTTGATCAACCCTATTTTGCTGCATATAAGGCAAAATGTGGCACTGCTAAGGTAATCGTATCAACTGCTTATGACAAGTGAAGTACCAGTTTAAGTTAAAGCTTTGTTTCTATGTCACCATTTATTAAAGAATATTAAAGTAATAGGAAATTAATGACAATGTGATTATACTCTGTATCGTCAATTTTTCTTTTATTTTCAGGAGGTTCCTTTGATTCTTAAAAATAATTATAGTGAAAGGACTTTTAGAAAGGCCATGAACTCCTTAGGTTTTATGCATGTTTATGAAAAAGACAAAGCATTAAGACTGCTGTTAGATGGAGTTTGAGATGATTCCATTTCTCCTGCTCTTTTTTGCTTCTGGCCCACCTGATTTGACTCTTGTCATGCTCGTATAAGACTCAGGAGAGCTTTCTGCGAAGCCCAGTGAGTTACAGTTGTTGAGAGAGGCAGCCTGCTGGCGGATGATTCTGTTGTGGGGTTTCATGTATGAAACATGTATATGTGGCCAACAGGACATAAGATGTCCTTCTATTTCCTTTTTATTTATCCTACTTTATTTATTTATTTATTTATTTTTAATAATTTTTATTTTTATTTATCCTATCTTATTTCATATGTATTTGTCCTTTTAATGACCAGGTCATTAAAAAAAACAACAAACCTGCTATTAGATCCAGGTGTGGTGGCTCATGCCTTTAATCCCAGCACTCAGGAGGCAGAGGTAGGAGGATCCCCATGAGTTCGAGGCTACCCTGAGACTACATAGTGAATTCCAGGTCAACCTGGGCTAGAGAGAGACCCTACCTTGAAAACCCAAAACAAACAAACAAACAACAACAACAAAAACTGCTATTAGAGGGCTGGAGAGATGGCTTAGCGGTTAAGCGCTTGCCTGTGAAGCCTAAGGACCCCTGGTTTGAGGCTCGATTCCCCAGGACCCACGTTAGCCAGATGCACAATAACATGGCACATGTATCTGGAGTTCATTCGCAGTGGCTGGAAGCCCTGGTGTGCCCATTCTCTCTCTCCCTCTCTCAAATAAATAAATAAAAATAAAGTACTTTTAAAAACTGCTATTAGAGACAGGCATGGTGGTGCACACCTTTAATTCTAGCACTTAGGAGGGTTAGGAGGATCTCCATGAGTTTGAGGGCACCCTGAGAATATATAGTGCATTCCAGGTCAGCCTGGGCTAGAGTGAGATAGATCCTACCTCAAAACCAAAACAGAAACCCAAAAAACTGCTATTAGAGCCAGGCATGGTGGCACACATCTTTAATCCCAGCACTCAGGAGGCAGAGGTAGGAGGATTGTTATGAGTTCAAGGCCAACTTGAGAGTACAGAGTGAGTTGCAGGTCATCTTGGGCTAGAGTGAGACCCTACCTTGAAAGACAAACAAAAACATGCTATATTATTTCTCTTTTTATGAGAGAGAGAGAGAGAGAAAGAGAGAGAGAGAGAGAGAATTGGTACACCAGGGCCTCTAGCCACTGCAGTAGAACTCCAGATACATATGTCGCCTTGTGTGCATGCATGGCCTTGTGCGTCTGGCTTACATGGGTTCTGGGGGTCAAACCTGGGTCCTTAGGCTTTGAAGGTAAGCACCTTAACCACTAAGCCATCTCTCCAGCCCCATTATTTCTCTTTTTTAAGTTTCAGTTTTTAGTTGAGATAAAGGACTGCTTAGTTGTCCAGTTTTTTGTTTGTTTTGTTTTGTTTTTGAAGTAGGGTCTTGCTCTAGCACAGGCTGACCTAGCCCTGGGCTGGCCTCAAACTCAGAGTGATCCTCCTACCTCTGCCTCCCAAGTGCTAGGATTAAAGGTGTGTACCATCACACCCAGTTTAGTAGTTTAATTTTTATTCCTGATATTTCATCAAATACATTAGGGGTGTACTTAATACCCTCTGGCTGGAAGAGGTTGGGAAACCTGGCCTACAAAGACAGTTGGGTGTCAGGGGTTGGTGCTCATTAGCTAGTCCTTACCTCATCAGTGACAAAGGCCTTCATTTTAAAACAGCCTATTATGTGTTAAAGAGTGTAAAAATAACAGCCAGGCGTGGTGGTGCACGCCTTTAGTTCCAGCACTCGGGAGGCAGAGGTAGGAGGATCAGCTGTGACTTTGAGACTACCTTGAGATTACATAGTGAATTCCAGGTCAGCCTCGGCTAGAGTGAGACCCTACCTCAAAAAAAAAAAAAAAAAAAAAAAGGTGTAAAAATGCACGTTAGCTGTTTCATTTTTTTTAATTTTATTGATTTTTCTCTTTTCTTTGGGATGTCCATTTATGTTACTCTAAGGTATGCATTTTGTGTAATACAATATTTATACTGCCTTGCAACTAGTATTTCTTTTTTTCAAAACATTTTACTTATCTATTTTATTTATTTATTTGAGACCGAGAGAGGAAGAGAGTGAGAATGGGTGCACCAGGGCCTTCAGCCACTGCAGAGAAGCTGCAGACACATGCGCCATCATGTGCATCCGGCTTATGTGGGACCTAGAGAAGTTGTATAGAAAGTAGGAATGATTTTAAAATAGGATTTTTAAAAGTGGTTTAAGGGGTGGGAAGATGGTTCTGCAGTTAAAGATGCCTTGCTTGCAAAGCCTGTAAGCTTGGGTTAAATTCACAAGCCACCATGTAAGCCAGATGCGGAAAGTGGCACAAGCTTCTAGTGTCTGCTTACAGTGTCAGGAGGCCCTGGCACACAACACGCACGCGCACACGCACAAGTGGGTTAATAACGAATGTGAAACGCTGTAAGTGGTTCGCTTTAGGTGCCGGAGCATCTTTACACTGAGCCGGAGGTGGAGCCCCGGAGCGGAAGTGAGAGCCACGCTGGAGCTGCCTGCGCAGTCATCGGAGCAGCTGAGGGGGGAGCTGCGCACAGAAGCGACGGGAATGAAAGTGTAGTGAGGCAAGTGATGCTTACACCTTCCATCTCCATAAAGATAACTAGTTTGTGGGGTTTTTGCCTTAAAGGGAAGAATTGAACCCTTAAACAATTAAAGGAATAAGCTTTTTTTTTTTTTTTAAACTAAAGGAACGGGAAGTGAGCCTTATGAAGTACTTAAGTTCATTGTAAATTGTGTCCTTCTCCTTGTTGGAATCTTCTGATTCTTCTAATGAGCTGCCAGTTCATCTTGAAAAATCCCTTCACTATACTAACTTATTGCTCATGTCAGAAGCAATTGAATTAATCCTTTCACTTACATTTATATATGAGCTGCTAGTCAGAGTGATAGCTCATGAATACTGCTGGTCACCTTTCTGTCGCGACAATGAAACACCGGAGGTGGCCGATGCTTCCCGTTGGCCTACTGCTTTCGCGGTTCCTCTCCGTGATTGCCTGATTGCTTTACCCTGTACTGGGCTGGCACACCGTGATGGCAGTGCGTGGTAGAGGACAGCTCAGTGCTTGGTCAGGAGCAAGGGAGACAGAGGAGAGAGGAGCCACTTCAGGGGCACCCTCAGTGACCTAAGAACCTCCCCAACGATCCTGCCTCTTTTTTAAAAAAAAAAATTTTATTTTTATTTATTTATTTGACAGAGAAAGAGGGAGAGAGAGAGAGAATGGGCACGCCAGGGCCACCAACCACCTGCAAATGAACTCCAGATGCGTACGCCCTCTGGTGCATCTGGCTAACGTGGGTCCTGGGGAATCAAACCTGGGTCCTTTGGCTTTGCAGGCAAATGCCTTAACCGCTAAGCCATCCCTCCAGCCCACGATCCTACCTCTTAAAGGTTCCCCTACCTCCCAATAGTGCTGCTCAACCAACCAAGCCTTGAACATGGACCTTTGAGTGGCCTTCAACATCCAAATGATGAATACCAAAGCATGAAAGTTCTTTTGTGAAGATGATAATTTTCAGCTGGGTGTGGTGGCGCACACCTTTAATCCCAGGACTTGGGAGGCAGAGGTAAGAGGATCGCTGTCAGTTCAAGGCCACCCTGAGACTACATAGTGAATTCCAGGTCAGCCTGGGTTAGAGTGAGACCCTACCTCAAAAAAACAAAACAAAACAACAAGATGAGGCCTGGAGAGATGACTTAGTGGTTAAGGCATTTGCTTGCAAAGCCTAAGGACCCATGTTCGACTCTCCAGATCCATGTAAGCCAGATGCACAAAGGTGAGGCAAGTGCAAGGTTGCACATGCCCACTAGGTGACACAAGCGTCTGGAGTTCAGTTGTAATGGCTAAGGCCCTGGCTAACCAGTTCTCTCTCTGTCTAAAATAAAAATAAGAAAAAATAAAAAGAATTCCCTTAAAAAAAGATGGTAATTTGGAATAAGTTAGAATTAATTTAGTATTTTGAGTAAATGCATACTAGGATGTTCAAGCTGGGCATGTTACCTCATTCCTTTAATCCCAGAATTTTAGAGGCTGAGGTAGGGGAATTACTGTGAGTTCAAGGCCAGCCTGTGCTAGAGTAAGACCCTGCCTCAAAAAATATAAAAAAACTAGGGGCTGGAGAGATGGCTTAGTGGTTAAGCACTTGCCTGTGAAGCCTAAGGACCCCAGTTCGAGGTTCGATTCCCCAGGACCCACGTTAGCCAGATGCACAAGGTAGCACATGCATCTGGAGTTTGTTTGCAGTGGCTGGAGGCCCTGTCACGCCCGTTATCTGTCTCTTATCTGCCTCTTTCTCTTTCTGTCTGTCGCTCTCAAATAAATAAAAATAAAATAAAAACTTAAAAAAAATACAAACAAGTAATATTTTTCAGAATATAAAAAAAATGAGTATTTGTTAAAATGAAAATGGGGCTGGAGAGATGGCTTAGTGGTTAAGCGCTTGCCTGTGAAGCCTAAGGACCCTGGTTCGAGGCCCAATTCCCCAGGACCCATGTTAGCCAGATGCACTAAGGGATGCATGCGTCTGGAATTCTTTCTCAGTGGCTGGAGGCCCTGGCACGCCCATTCTCTCTCTCTATCTGCCTCTTTCTCTGTCTGTCGCTCTCAAATAAATAAATAAAAATAAACAAAATTTAAAAAATGAAAATGAACTTTGTTCTTTGTTTTAAAAAACCTGAGCTGAGCCGGGCATGGTGGCGCTCACCTTTAATCCCAGCACTTGGGAGGCAATGGTAGGAGGATCCCCATGATTTCAAGGTCACCCTGAGAATACAGAGTGAATTCCAGGTCAGCCTGGCTAGAGTGAGACCCAACCTCAAAAAAAAAATAAAAAATAAAAGAAAAAAATAAAAGAAAAAACCTGAGCTGAATAAAAGCAAGTTCTTGGGCTCTAGGAATAGGCTGTAATTTTCTTGCTACATTTTTGTTGGTAGGATGCCAATCAAAGAAGAAAACCCTGAAATAAAAGAAAGCAGTAATGAGATTATTTCCATCACCCCTAACACTGAAAAAGAACTTGTAGCTGATGATGAGAGTCTTGTAGAAGTGGAAACATTTACACAAGAGGAAGTGGATGTGCATGTGTCAGACTGTGAAGGTTGGTTCTTATAGATCATCGTTTTCTTTGGCTTTGTTAGTTTAATAAGTGATATCTGAGCTAATTCATTCAGTTTTTAATCTAAGTTAATAGGTTTACAACCACTTAGGCCTAAAAATTAGAATGTGATATTTTTGAAAACCTGAATGTATAATTTGTAATTTAGTTTTTTTTTAAAAAATAAAACCAATAAGGGCTGGAAAGTGGTTCAGTGGTTAAAGGCACAGGCTTACAAAACCTGCCGGTCTGGGTTCTATCACCCAGTGCCCACATAGAGCCAGATGCAGAAGTTGGCACATGAATCTGCACATGAATCTAGCGAGCCCATACTCACTGTGTCTGCTTATCTGTCCATCTATGTCTCTCAAATAAATAAATAAAATTTAAAGGCTGGAGAGTTGGCTTAGCAGTTATGGCACTTGCTTGCAAAGCCAAAGGACCCAGGTTCGATTCCCCAGGACCCACATAGGCCATATACATAAGGTGACACATGTGTCTGGAGTTCATTTTGTAGCGGCTGAAGGCTCTGGCATGTCCTTTCTCTCCCTCTCTCTCTCTCTCTCTCTCTCAAATAAATAAAATTTAAAAAGTGTTTAAAAAATTTACGAACAATAAAACCAGTAAGATGTAAAGCACTTTTTAAAAGATATTTTATTTATTTATTAGAGAGAGAAAGAGGAAGAGAGAATGGGTGTGCCAGGGCCTCTAGCCACTGCAAATGAACTCCAGACACATATACCACCTTGTGCATCTGGTTTACATGGGTACTGGGCAATTGAACCTGAGTCCTTAGCCTTCACAGGCCAGGGCCTTAACCATTAAGCCATCACTCCAACTCTAAAGTACTTTTATGTTAGTAGCTATTGCAGTCAGGTTTGCACTGCTGGCAGAGGTCACCTGATTTATTTTGGCTTACAGACTCAAGGGGAAGTTCCTTGATGGTAGGGGAAAATGATGGCATGAGAAGAGGGTGGACATCACCCCCTGGCTAACATAAGGTGGACAATAGCAACAGGAGAGTGTGCCAAACCCTGGCATGGGGAAACTGGCTGCAGCACCCATAAGCCCGCCCCCAATAATACACTGCCTCCAGGAGGTGTTAATTCCCAGATCTCCGTCAGCTGGGAACCTAGCATTCAGAACACCTAAGTTTATGGAGGACACCTGAATCAAACCACCACAGTAGCTTTCATAGTTACTAGGCCTCTTCCCTGCCTGTGTAGTGACTATGGACCTTTAAATTCCTCTGAACCAATTTGTGAGCTTTTTCCCTGGACAGTATCATGAGGGAAATTCAGAGCTTTCATGGAGATACACATACTCACACAAGGTCTGTCAAGGCTCATCTGGAATTTATTTGATGAAAAGGAAGCAGTTTCCAAGTGTTGTTGTTTTTTTTTTAAATAGTTTTATGAGGTTAAAATGTGTTTCTGTCATTGTATTTGTTTCCTATATTATTCCCTATCCCTTTGGTGAGTAAAGACTATTTTTCCAAATGCTTCCAAATGTTTTCTCTTGTTTTCCTCCAGAAGAACCCGTCAGAAGTCTCACAAGCCCCAGTATTGCCATTCCCGTTCTGACTTCACAGCACTTACAAGAAGTAGGTTCATAATCTAATGAGATCATTCAGTTTTTGTCTAGTATTTGAAGTGTACCTGTTTATCCCATTATAAAATGCAGCACGGCAAGGCTGTCATCTCCTTACAGGCGCACTGTGGGTCCTAGACTGTGGCTGTGCTGTGTAGCATTTTTCTTTCAGTAAAATTCTATTACATGCCCAGTAATTTCAACCAGTAGATTTTTTTAAATGCATAACCTGCTGTAGCAAATTAATCAAAAATGGTGAAAGCGTCCTTTATCTGCAAACTCCTTTGCAATTTTCATATCTGTAATATTTTCTTAAGATTCAACACTAGGTAGAACATACACATTACCAGTTATTGTATCATTTCTTTCAAAAGACATTAGTTTTCCCGTATTTGTGGTTGTTTTCACAGGTTAATTAATACTGATGGTGTAATTAGTATATACAGTTTATAAAATCATCTACTGATATCCCTGTCTTTCTACCTTAGCCTGTTCAATAGGCCATAGTGATAAGTCAAAGGCAATTCACATAGTATAAGGATCTAGGAGTACCTTAAAAAGGTTCAGTTTTTCACTTGCTTCAGACTGTTTTTACTCTTGACCACTGGCTGACTTGACATTCAAGATACCCAACACAAGGGCTGGAAAGAGGGCTCAGTGGTTAAGGCGCTTGCCCACAAAGCTTAATGATCCAGTACTCATGTAAAGCCAGATTTACAATTTTCAATACATATGAAGTTTGTTTGCAGCAGCTGGAGGCCCTGACGTACCTGTTCTCTCTGTTTTTCTCCTATCTTATCTCCCTCTGCTTACAAATAAATAAATAAATAATTTTTTTTTTAAGATCTGGGTATGATGGTTCAAGCCTTTAGTTCTAACACGCAAGAGACCAGCATTCAGGAGGCAGAGGTAGGAAGCTTGCTGTGAGTTTAAGGCCAGCCTGGGACTATAGTGAGTGCCAGGTCAGCCTAGGCTAGAGTGAGACCCTACCTCAAAAAAAAGAAACTCAACACAGTAATACCTATTTGTTTCACCTCTTCTCATTTTGAGTACAATTAATTTAACAGAATCCTATGGAAGAGGTTCGGTGTCCAAAGAAAGAACCGCTGGAGACAAACGTGGAGGCAAAGCTGACTGAGCAGAAAGGGTAAGGAGAAGAAAGCGTGGAGCGATTCTCACAGACGTTTTCTCATAACTTACAGGACATATTTTGTGGTGGTATGATAACTTTCATTTTTTGAAATAATAAATGACTTTTGGTAACTGTGATACTTTCATAGTGTTAAGTAAGAATTAACTTGAATAGGAGCAGCAGCATTCTGTCTCTCTGTTTTTTTTTTGGTTTTCCGAGGTAGGGTTTCACTCTAGCGCAGGCTGACCTGGAATTCACTATGGAGTCTCAGGGTGGCCTCGAACTCATGGCAATCCTCCTATCCCTGCCTCCCAGGTGCTGGGATTAAAGGCGTGCTCCACCACGCCCGGCTTAATTCTGTCTCTTTTTATCAATACATAAATTTTGTTTCAATCTATTTTGGATAGTTAATAAAACTTTTTTTATCTTTTGAGGTGCTAGGGATTGGTCTTAGGGTCTTGTACATGACAAGCATTTTACCATTGAGCCATATTTCCTGCAAAAGAATAAGTGTAAAATCATGTGCTTTTATAAGTATTACAGATATTAAAAAACTCATCTTTACAGTTTCAAATGTGTCAGTGTTTTTTTTTTTTTAATATTCAGAGCAAAGTGTCTTCCTCTTCCGTAGAAATTTGGGTCGCAGCTAACCTCACGTCCATCATTTTAGAGTCTGTTGATTTTGTTGCTGCGGAATCCGTGATTCCAGTTGTGTTCTAACATAGTCTTTGCTTTCGATTGAACCTGTGACTGACTGCTGCAGAGACAAATGCAAACACTGAGATTATGAGCTAAGCTTTACAGAGAGCTGTCAGACGGGGTTTAGACTCTGAGACAGCTGGGGCTTACTTCACCCTTACCTTAGATAGAGACTGTGAGGAATATCCTGTTCCTAATCACATGTTAACTTTCACTTGTAGTGTGATCAAAGCCTTGTCAAATCCTGGACGTACCATTTCTCATTCATTTTGTGTAGAAGCAAATTCAGAAACTTCTAGGTAAGAAATTCTTACCTGCTGTACTACTTTGAAATAATTATGTTTTATAACTACGAGAATGAATAAATGCCTATTGTACCAATATGAAATAATTGCTAAGTAATGGTGTTTAAAAAAAATCCTAAGGGAATGTGCGGAAGAGGTGGCAGAAAGGATGTAAGAGCCAAAGGAAGGGTAGGACTCCTTACAACGTGCTCCCTCCAGACATAAAATGGCCTGGATATCCATGACCTCACAGTGCCTGATACTACCTACACAAGACCATCATAAGAGGAGGAAAAGATCATGACATCAAAATGAAAGAGAGACTGATTGAGATGGGGAGGGGATTTGATGGAGAATGGAATTTCAAAGGGGAAAGTAGGGGGGAGGGAGGGTAGCACCATGGGATATTTTTTATAATCATGGAAGATGTTAATAAAAATTAAGAAAAAAAACCTAAGGGAATAAACAAAAGTAACACAAAGTACTTAAAAAATGCATCAGAGGTGCATATATCTGACATCTCAGTTAATTATTAAAGATTTTTGCCCTGGGCATGGTGGCATATGCTTTTAATCCTTGTACATAAACAGCCCAGGTAGGAGGATGTCTGTGAGTTCAAGGCCAGCCTGAGACTACACAGTGAATTCCAGGTAAGCCTGGGCTGGAACAAGACTCTACCTCAAAAAACTACAAAAATGATAATTTTAAAAAATGATAATAATTTAAAGATTTTCTTATACAAGTATATTTTAGAGACTATTTTAGGACAATCTTTTCAGAAAAACAAACAAACAAACAGTATTAGATGCATTATTATTGAAGGGTGCTCCCGTTCAACTGTTGATTTCTGACGTGTTTGAATTGCTTTTAATTCTTTTTGGCATTCCTTCCCTATCCACCTCTTTTTCTCTTTTGCAGTAATTGGGCTTAAACCTAGGGCTTCCTACTGGCTGGGCAAGTACTCTACCACTGAGCTCTACCCCCAAGCCCACTACTAAACAGGCCACAACCGCTTAGCTTCTAAGAACAGAGTTGTGTTATACCAGAAGTGTCAACGTGCACATCCCAGGATAGCTATGAGTGTACTCCAACACACTGTAGATGACAATGTTATGTTACAATGTCAAAAGGCTGTGCCCTGTGCCAAAATTCTCTAGATTTATCCAGTTTGGCTTTTTAATTTCTCTCTCTCTCTCTCTCTGTCTTTCTTTCTTTCTTTTCTTTTTTTGAGGTAGGGTCTCGCTCTAGCTCAGGCTGACCTGGAATTCACTATGTGATCTCAGAGTGGCCTTGAACTCTCAGCAATCCTACTACCTCTGCCTCCTGAGTGCTGGGATTAAAGGCGTGCACCACCATCCCGACAACTTCTTAATTTCTTCTAAAAACATTGAACAAAGTGATTGTTGTTTAGAAATTTTGCTGAATTAGGAGGAAAGTACAGCACAACTTCATTTTTAATTTTTTATTTGCTATCGGAAGAAAACACACACACATACACAGGCAGAGAGAGAGAGAGAGAGACAGACAGACAGACAGACAGACAAAGAATGAACACACCGGGCCTCTTGCCACTGCAAATGAACTCCCATGTTTGTGCCACTTGTGCATCTGACTTTACATGGGTGCTGGGGAAGTGCACCCAGGCCAGCAGGCTTTGCAAGAAAGCAGCTTTAACTGCTAAGCCATCTCCCCAGACCATAGCACAACTTTAGAAAAAATTTCACATGATTAGAATTGACCTCCTTGCTAGCTATTGAGAGTAAAGCTGTCTCCAAATTGACATATCAACTGTGATCTCTCTCTCTTTTTTTTTTTTTCCCATGACTGGTGTGTATAAGCATACTGGATGCTAGATGGAGGAAAATACTATTGCTAAAAGGGAGTAAGTGTAAGCTTAAATCTAAGTGCAGTTTAACATGTTCTGTTCATCTTGGAAACAATGACTGATTTATTTATTTTTGTTTTTGGATCTAAGATTTTTTGTTCATTTGCTGTTTGTTTTTAGTTGAGTAGGGTCTCACTCTAGCCCAGGCTGACCTGGAATTCACTATGTAGTCTCAGGGTGGCCTCGAACTCACGGTGATCCTCCTACCTCTGCCTCCCAAGTTCTGGGATTAAGGTGTGTGCCACCACACCTGGCTTGGATCTAAGATTTTTTTTAAATATATTTTATTTATTTATGCATTTGAGAGAGAGAAAGAGGCAGAGAGAGAGAATGGGTATGCTTAGGGCATCCAACCACTGCAAATGAACTCCAGATACATGCGTCCCCTTGTGCATCTGGCTTACATGGGTCCTGGAGGATTGAGCTGGGATCCTTTGGCTTTGCAGGCAAATGTCTTAACTGCTAAGCCATCTCTTCAGCCCCTGGATCTAAGATTTTATTGTAACTGGGAAGAAGGAAAAGGAGAGAGCGGGGAGAGGAGAGGAGAGGAGAGGAGAGAAGAGAAGAGGAGAGAGAGAGAAGAGGAGAAGAGTGGAGAGAGAAAGAGAAGAGAAGAGGAGAGAAAGAAGAGAGGAGAGGAGAGAGAGAGGAGAGGAGAGGACTGGAGAGGGAGAGAGAGAAGAGAAAAGGAGAGGAGACAGAAGAGAAGAGGAGAGAAAGAGAAGAGAAAGAGGAGAGGAGAGAGAGAAGAGACAGAGAGAAGAGAAGAGGAGAGGAGAGGAGAGGAGAGAGGGCTGGAGGGATGGCTTAGCAGTTAAGGTGCTTCTTGCCTGTAAAGCCAACGGACCCAGGTTCAGTTCCCAAGGACACACGTAAGCCAGATGCACAAGATGACAGATGTGTCTGGAGTTCGTTTGCAGTGGCATGGAGACTCTGGTGCGCCCATTCTCAATCTCTCTCTCTCTTAAAGAAAAAGAGAGAGAGAGAGACCAGTCTGTCGGGCTTGCCTCAAAAAAAGAAAATGGAAGGACTTGTTTGATATAGTTTTTTTAAATTTTTGTTTATTTTTATTTATTTGAGAGCGACAGAGAGAGAGAGAGAGAGAGAGAGAGAGAGAGAAAGGCAGAGAGAGAAAGGCAGAGAGAGAGAATGGGCGTTCCAAGCCCTCAAGCCACTGCAAACGACCTCCAGGTGCACGCGCCATCTCGTGCATCTGGCGTACATGGGTGCTGGGGAATGGAGCCTCAAACCAGAGTCCTTAGGCTTCGCAGGCAAGTGCTTAACCACTAAGCCATCTTTCCAGCCCTGATATAGTTTTTATTTTTAAAGAAGCATATATTTTTTTTTATATAAATAGAAGCTCCGGATTGTTTGGGAGTGAAACGTGCACAATACTAGTGTTCTATATTTAATAACAATCAGCAGTCAGTTGTACTGTTGGTTCTAAAATTAAACGTTTTTATCCTTTCTTTCTGGTTGTATTAACTATTCTAAAGCATTAATTTTTGTTAAAACATTTATTCCTAAGTCTGTACAGTTCATCAGGATGATTGTGCACTTTGAGAACTCAGATGCCTGCAGGGACCACAGGGAGCAGCTGTCACTGACTGCGCAGTACACGCCCAAGCAGGCGTTCAGATGATGTACACTAAAGAGGTCCCAAAAACTGCCTGAGTAGCCTTTGAATCTATGAAAAAAGTAGGATGTAAATCTTCTGATCGTAGACATCCAGTTGTTTTCTGTTGACTAATGTGTTTTTTATTTAAATGATTTCTCACAGTGCACAGATTTCTGAACTTAAATCTTCCTCAGTTCCACCTGTCATATCAAATGGGATTAATGTTGCTTCTCAAACACCTGTTCATGCACCTCAGGAAACCCAGAGAAATGAACGAGGGGTTCAGTTACCAGAGTCTTCCGAGTCTGTTAAGCAGATGCTCCAAGATGAAATGTTTAAATTAGTTCAGGTGAGCACATTGCTGGGTAAGTAAATCTGCATGATGTATGTTGAGTATAAAAGTGGCAAACTCAGCTATGTATGGTGGCGCATGCCTTTAATCCCAGCACTTGGGAGGTAGAGGTAGGAGGATCGCCATGAGTTCGAGGCCACCCTGAGACTACATGGTGAATTCCAGGTCAGCCTGGGCTACAGTGAGACCCTACCTGGGAAAACACACACACACACAAAGAAAAGACTAGTCTAAAACAAATTGTATTCACTTCTCTGCTATGAAGCATCATCATATAGCACTCAAAAATCCTAACTCTAGGACCTATAGTCTAGAGTCAGCTGCTGTCATCTCACAGTGATTTCTTTTACCTTTTATTTTTTTGAGGTAGGGTCTCACTCTAGCTCAGGCTGCCCTGGAATTCACTATGTCATGTCAGGGTGGCCTCAAACTCACAGCAATTCTCCTTTCTCTGCCTCCCGAGTGCTGGGATTAAAGGCATGCGCCATCACATCTGGCAAGATTTCTTTTTATTGGGCTGTGAAGGACTCAGCTGCTGTGGAAGCAAGAAGGGGGATGGGCCAAATCAGAGTTGTTAAAAGCATCCAGATCTATTTTCTGCTTAGCATGGTGAAACAGGCCTTTAACTCCAGCACTTAGAAGGCAGAGATAGGATTGCTGTTGAGGCCAGTCTGGGACCACAGAATGAGTTCCAGGTTAGCCTGGGCTAGAGTGAGACCCTACACATGGAAAAAAAAAAAAAAAAAGGAAAGAAAAGGTAAAGGGGGCCTGGAAAGAGGGCTCAGCAGTTAAAGACACTTGTTTGCAAAGCCTGATGGCCTGGGTTCAGTTCCCTAGCACCCACAAAAAGCCACATGCACAAAGTGGTGCATGAGTCTGGAGTTCCTTTGCAGAGGCAGGAGGCCCTGACATGCCTATACTCTCTCTGTGTCTGCCTCTTTCTGTCTGACTCTCTCTTCTTCTCAAATAAATAAAATATTTTCAACTTTATTTATTTATTTGAAAGAAAAAGAGGCAGGCAGAGAGAATGGGTGTACCAGGGCCTCTGGCCACTGCAAATGAACTCCAGATGCATGCACCACCTTGTGCTTCTGGCTTACGTGGGTCCTGGGAAGTTGAACCTGGGTCCTTTGGCTTTGGAGGTAAGCTCATTGACCACTAAGCCATTTCTTCAGGCCCCAAAATATTTTTTTTTATTTTGAGGTAGGCCTTCACTCTAGCTCAGAATGACCTGGAATTCACTATGTAGTCTCAGGGTGGCCTCGAACTCATGGCGACCCTCCTACCTCTGCCTCCCGAGTGCTGGGATTAAAGGCGTGCACCACCACGCCCGGCCTTACTTTATTATTATTACCTTTTTATTTGAAAGCCAGGCTTTACTTTATTATTATTTTTTAATTTGAATGCCAGGCCTTACTTTATTATTATTATTTTTTAATTTGAAAGCCAGGCGTGGTGGCGCACGCCTTTAATCCCAGCACTAGGGAGGCAGAGGTAGGAGGGTTGCCATGAGTTCGAGGCCACCCTGAGACTACATAGTGAATTCCAGGTCAGCCTGCACCAGAGTGAGACCCTACCTTGAAAAACAAAAGACAAAAACAAACACAAATAAAGTAAGGAGCCATTCAGGAAGACACTCAGCTTTGACCTTTGACCTCTGCATGCACTTATGCACACGCTTGTGAGAACATACATATTGTTTTGTTTTGGTTTTGGTTTTTCAAGGTTGGGTCTCACTCTAGCCCAGGCTGACCTGGAATTCACTATGGAGTCTCAGGGTGGCCTCGAACTCACGGCAATCCTCCTACCTCTGCCTCCCGAGTGCTGGGATTAAAGGCGTGCGCCACCACACCCGGCGAGAGCATACATATTATTAACATGCACACACACAAATAAACACATAAAAAGTTATCTCTTTTTGTTTCATTCTAGCTGCAACAGATCAACTTTCTGAGCCTAATGCAAATAGTAGGATCATCTTTTGCTAATCTCCCAGATATCCATCAACTTCAGCAGCAGGCTCAGTCTGGACATTTGGGGGAAAGCCAGACATCAAACCCTACAACAGGGAATGGTGATGTTGAAGTCAACAACAGTCAGAGAATTTTCACTAGAGCACAGTCTATGGGTGAAGGCACTAGGGAGCCTGTCAAGACCAGCCCACAGGACCGAGAAGGAATCCAGTCGGCTCAAAATAGCAATGGAAACTTACAGGTAATACATGTGAATACACGCTTAACATCCCAGTTGCTTAATAATTGCTTTTTTTTGTTGTTGTTTTTCAAGGTAGGGTGTCACTCTAGCTCAGGCTGACTTGGAATTCACTATGTAGTCTCAGGGTGGCCTTGAACTCATGGCAACCCTCCTACCTCTGCCCCCCCACCCCTTGCAGTGCTGAGATTAAAGGCGTGTGCCACCACGCCTGGCTAATCATTGCTTTTTGTTAACTAAGTCAACTTTTTAGTAATTTTCATAACATTCTGCTCCTCCACATCATATCGAACATCATTCCAAATGAAGGAATGAATACCATATTCTATCCTTACATAGTATCTTTTTTCTCCTCCAGAACGTTCCACGTGGGAGTGTTCCACTAGACGGCCAACCCCAAAAGAGAGCGCAAACCCCAGCATCCGAAGGGGCAGCACCCGCTTTTTCCCCAGCTCCTGTTAGGGGTCCTCACCTCCAGTTTCTGTTCACACCTCCTGCTGCCCAGAAGGCACCTCAGCTGATCCCACCTACCAGAGCACCGACACCTGCCTGTGGCCTCCCTCTGCTTCGATTCCAGCTGAAACGGGAATTTCAGCCCTTTTCTTTACCTCTAGGGAGAATCCCACAGGTTCCCATCAGGCCTCAGGCCTACCCGAGAGAGGCCTGGGGCTTATCTGATTCCTCTCAGCCTCCTCTGCCTCAGAGAATAGTGCACACCACTCCAGCATCCCCTCCAAGCTTAAGCTTCCCTAACGCCGAAGCCATGAGAAAAGCCGAAGCTGACTTTGCAGACGTCCCTAAGCTGAGCCCCCCATCAGGACTCCTCGGTATTTATAAAGTCAGAAAAAGTACTTGATGGTCAGCCAGGACCCTTTGAGATACCTGCCCAGAATTCCTTTGGATTTCCATTGTTACATCTACGACTTAAACACCCATGTGTATTTTCATCAGCCTCTAGAGCATCCATTAGAGTTCCTTCAATTCCTGTTGGAGCTGGAGTAGGACAAAGAAAAAGCCCACAACTATCATTGCTGCATTCATGTGCGCCTCCAGAAAGTACGGTAAGGAGTTTTGTGTGGTGATGGAAAAGCCAAGTCCCGCATTTTTCATACCATAATACTGTGTGTTCACTGAAAGCTCTAGCACTTTTTTTCCCCTTGAAATAGCACTTATGCTATAGGCAATAACACAAATTTCAGATTTAAAGTCATAATTTCATATTTTGAAGGCCTTACTCCTCTATTGATACCAGACACTCAGAATTTTGCTCAGAGCAGAAATAAGTAAAATAAAATTAACAGGTACTCGTGCGCTGTGTGTGTGCGTATGTGTGTGCGTTTGCACACATGCATGCCACAGTTCACCTGGGAAGGTCGCAGGACCACTTTTGGTTGGGTCTTCCCCTGCCCACCTCATTTGAGGCAGTTTCTTGCTCTGGATTCTCCCTCAGCTGTTCTTTGCTGGGCTCGCCATGAACCTTCCAGAACTTTTCCTGTCTGCCTCACGTCTCACGGTGTCAGTGAGCTGAGGTTACAGAAGCCCACCACAGCTTCCGGCTTTCTACGTAGGCTCCGTAGAGAGAACTTGGGTGTCCCAGCTTGAGCACCATGTGTCTTCTCCACTGAGTCATCGCCCAGCCCCATGAAGGAAGACACTTAATAAGTAAACGAAATTGGGAAGATGAAGACTTTTTTTCTAAGACAAGATGACCCAGTTGAGGGCCAGGGATGTAGCTCAGTGAGGCATGTTTGCCTAACATGCTCAAGACCCGAGTTTCAGTCCCCAGGGGGGAAAAAGACCTATATGAAACTTTCATCACTCTAAAAGTTTTAATTCTTTTTTTTAAGATTCAGTTTTATTTATTTTATTTTATTTTTATTTATCATTATTTATTTATTTGAGAGAGAGAGAATGGGCACACCAGGACCTCCAGCCATTGCAAACAAACTCCAGATGCATGTGTCACCTTGTGTATCTGGCTTACATATGTCCTGGGGAAGCGAGCCTGGGTCCTTTGGCTTTGCAGGCAAGCACCTTAACCTCTAAGCCATCTCTCCAGCCTTAAAAACTCTAATTCTTAAAGCTTTGTATACACATTTTACCAGTCCAATTCAATTTGTTATGTCTCTTGTGTGTCTTAGTTTAATTTAAACAAATATCTTCCTCAAAATTTCAATATATTGGGCAGGAAAAATGGTTTAGCAGCGAAGGCACTTGCCTACAAAACCTAAGAACCTAGGTTTGACTCCCCAGAACCCACATAAGCCAGATGCACTTGTTGGCACATGCATCTGGAGTTATTTGCAGTGCCTACAGGTCCTGGTGCACCTACTCTTTCTCTTGCTAATAAATAAAGTTAAGAAATATATACTGTGTATTTAAGTTGACAAATATTTATTATGCTTTCTTTCCTGCAGTTCAAGAAGCCAAAACTTATCCCACTTGAAAACCTCACTGCATTTAAACAATGTCAACAAAAACTAACACATAATTTATTTGAACAAGGGGATTCTGGTCACCTTCAGCTTCTAAAGGTCAATATGGAACCATCTGAAAGAACACAAGGAAAGAACAGCAAAAACAGGTGAGTTCTGAATGGAATTCTAGCTGATGATATTATATGCTATTCACAGGCTAGGTTCTTTTCATTGTTTCAGTGATAGGATGAGCAGTCAAGTTTTGCAGCACAAATATTTGGTGTCATGTAGTATCCCATGTACTGTCCAGCACTTTGAACCCTATTCTTCAGACTCATAGTAAGCAGGAAAGTAGGTGAGGGTGTAAGTTGTTTCAGGCCACTCAGAAAGCATACGTGGGCTGGAGAGATGTCTCAGCGGTTAAGGAGCTTGCCTGCGAAGCCTAAGGGCTCATGTTTGATCTCTCTCCAGATCCCACATAAGCCAGATACACAAAGGTGAGGCAAGCACAAGGTCACACATACCCATTAGTTGGCACAAGCATCTGGAGTTCGATTTCAATGGCTGAGGCCCTGACATACCAATTCTGTCTCTCTCTGTTTCTAAAAAAAAAAAAAAAAAAAAAGGAAAGAAAGAAAGCATATGTGAGAAGCAGGCAAGACTGGGTCAGCAGCACTCAAAAAAGAAAAAGCAGCAGGTGTGGTGTTACACACCAGCTCTTTAGTCTTTCACTGGGAGGTTGAGGTAGGAGGATCACTTTGAGTTCAAGGCCAGTGCGGGTCTACGGAGGGAGTTTCAAGTCAGCAGGGATAGAGTGACCCTGCCTGGGGGAGGGGGGAGAGCAAGGTGGTGACTTCAGCTCAGGAGCACTCAGTATAGTGTTTTACCAGCAATGAATATTCAGTTCATGTACTAACCAGTAAATTACTAGACCTGAAGTTTTAAATTTCACATCAGACTACAATCTGTTACCAGTGCTGTCTTTTCAGAAATTGTTCATTTCTTCCCTCTTCAGCCCCAACATCTGGGGCTCTCTCCTCACTAGGATTTTGCTGAGCTAAAAGTATATTTAACCTTCATACAGGCAAATGGGGGGATTCCCGAGGGCTTCTGCCATCAGCTTTGAATCTCCAAAAGAGAGAGTTTCAAATTCCTTAAAAGGAGTGGGCGTGGTGGCGCACGCTTTTAATCCCTGCACTTGGGAGGCAGAGATAGGGGGATCACTGTGAGTTCAAGGCCAGCCTGAGACTACATAGTGAATTCCAGGTCATCCTGGGCTAGAGTGAGACTCTACCTCAAAAAAAAAAAAAAAAAAAAATTACTTCAGAAGTGCCCAGTGTAGTGACACAAACCTTTAATCCCAGCACTGAGGTAGGAATATTACTGTGAGTTTGAGGCCAGCCTGAGACTACATAGTGAATTCCAGGTCAGCCTTGGTTAGAGCGAGACCCTACCTCTAAAAACCAAAATAAATAAATAAATAAAATCACTTGAAAGATATAAACCTGCCCTGAGATTCTAATGACCAATTCACAATAGTCACCTTAATACTAGAGAAATTAGAAATAACTTCCACCTGTATATATTTGATTGCTTTATATTTATTTGTATCTAGCAGACTGTTTTACTAATGTAATTAAATCCTGTTGAAAATTAATTGCTGTCTTTGTAATATGACACAAATGAGAACCTAATGTTACTATGTTTTATACTAATGGAGTTTTTTGCTGGTATATATATCATATGTATGTGTGTGTGTGCATTTTTGTGTGTAGGCACACATGTGTGCAGGTGCACGTGCACATATATGTGCATGGGGAGGCCAGAAATCAATGCCGGATATCTTTTTTTTTCTCAGTTGTTCCCTACCTTATTTCTTTTCTTTTTTGGTTTTTCGAGGTAGGGTTTCACTCTAGCTCAGGCGGACCTGGAATTCACTATGTAGTCTCAGGCTGGCCTCAGTTCATGGCAATCCTCCTACCTCTGCCTCCCAAATGCTGGGATTAAAGGCGTGCGCCACCATGCCTGGCTTCCACCTTATTTCTTGAGACTGGGTCTTACACTGAGCCGAGAGTTCATCAACTCAGGTAGACTTGCTAGCCAGCCCCGAGAACCCCTCCTGTCTCCATGTCACCCATCATGGCATTATAGGCAACACTGTCATACATGACTTTTTCTTTAAGATTCATTTATTTTTTTTTTCAAGTTTTCGAGGTAGGGTTTCACTGTAGCTCAGGCGGACCTGGAATTCACTATGTAGTCTCAGAGTGGCCTTGAACTCATGGTGATCCTCCTACCTCTGCCCTCCCAAGTGCTGGGATTAAAGGCGTGTGCCACCACGCCCGGATATTTTTATTTATTTATTAGAGAGAGATGGAGGGGGAGAGAGAGAATGGGTGCACCAGGGTATCCAGCCACTTCAAACGAACTCCAGACGCATGAGCCAGCTTGTGAATCTGGCTTATGTGGGACTTGGAGAATCGATCCTGGGTCCTTAGGCTTCGCAGGCAAGCGCCTTAACCGCTAAGCCATCTCTCCAGCCCACACGTGACTTTTATGTGGGTGTTTGTGTGGCAAGTCATCTACCCACTAAGCCATCTTCCCAGCTTCATACACTGTTGTTTTTAACAGGCAAAGACGACGAGCTAAGAAAGAGCTGCAAGAAGAACGATCTGAGAAACCGAGGAGAAAGCCATGTGTGAGTTTCTGGCCAGAGGAGTCCTTCATTAATGATGGCGCAGAAGCCATCCTGGAACCCAAGGTACAACAGCGACTCCAGCTTCTCCTAACGTGCATAGCAGAGCTTGGTATTGCTTTGTGGCTGGTGGGGCCTGCTTGTTTCTTCTCTATCTTGATCCATATGGTGTGTGATGTGGCCATCTCCTGGGAGAGTTTTGCCCATTTCTGCATTCTTTCCAGAATCACCCAAATAGATGCTTGCTATGTCACATGTATTGTAAATCAGGTCTTATTAAACATCCCTCCTAAATTTGTTCACTGTATATTTAGTTATTTGTTTAAAAACAGATTAAAGAAACAGTGACATAATTTCATTGATGTGGATTTATTTTTTATTTTTATTTATTTATTTATTTTTTGAGGTAGAGTCTCACCCTAGCCCAGGCTGACCTGGAATTCACTATAGAGTCTCAAGGTGACCTCGAACTCACAGCAATCCTCCTACCTCTGCCTCCTGAGTGCTGGGATTAAAGGCATGCACTACCACACCCAGTTTTGATGTGGATTTTTAAAAAATATTTTTATTTATTGATTTGCAAGCAGAGAGAGAGAGAGACAGAATGGGTGTGCCAGGGCCTATAGCCACTGCAAATGAACTCCAGATGCATGCACCACTTTATGCATCTGGCTTTATGTGGGTACTGGGGAATTGAACCCAGGCCGTTAGGTTTTGCCAGGCCAGTGCCTTAACCACTGAGCCCTCTCTCCAGCCCGTGACGTGCATTTTTTAAAGGCATGCTTTTTCAGTCAGTCATCAAGGGCATCTCTGGAGACACTGAGTTAAAATATTGAGTCCATGAAAGACTTTAACAGGATAGAGTACTGTTGGAGTATCAAAACTACTCTGCAATAATGAACTGCCCATAGTTATTTAGTAGCTTTCTGTTAAATTGGTAAAATTCTTTTTTATGGCTTGACTTTTGAGTTTCACAGGCTTTTTTGTACAGTTACCTTGTTTTTTTTTTTTGAGGTAGGGTCTCACTGTAGCCCAGGCTGACCTGGAATTCACTATGGAGTCTCAGGATGGCCTCGAACTCGTGGCGATCCTCCTACCTCTGCCTCCCGAGTGCTGGGATTAAGGACGTGCGCCACCACGCCCAGCTTGTACATTTACTTTGACAGAGTAAATAACTTGATATAAATAACTTGATTGAAAAAGTTATTTACTCTGTCAAAGTAACTTGATAGAAAAAGTTATTTACTCTGTCAAAGTAACTTGATAGAAAAAGTTATTTACTCTGTCAAAGTAACTGTACAAGCTGGGCGTGGTGGCGCACACCTTTAATCCCAGCACTCGGGAGGCAGAGGTAGGAGGATTGCTGTGAGTTCGAGGCCATCCTGAGACTCCATAGTGGTCAGCCTGGGCTAGAGTGAGACCCTACCTCAAAAAAAAAAAAAAAAAAAGTAATGACAGAAATTGAACCTGTACCTAAGAATTCAGTCTTTATAGCTGTTGCTATTTTCCTTCAAAATAGTCAATGTCTTTGAGTTAATCACAGATCAATCATTTGGAATCCGTTTAGGAGCAAGAAGAACGTCATGTTGCTCAGCCTCTGGACGGTTTTGACATTCCTTTTGGTATGTACATACGTATATGCATGATTAATGTGTACGATGGGAGTTCTCAGCCTTCTAGAAATAGGTATAACGTATAAATGAGCCGGGCGTGGTGGCACACACCTTTAATCCCAGCACTCGGGAGGCAGAGGTAGGAGGATCACCGAGAGTTCGAGGCCACCCTGAGACTACATAGTGAATTCCAGGTCAGCCTGAGCCAGAGTAAGACCCTACCTCAAAAAAACCAAAAAAAAAAAAAAAAGAGTAAATTATTTTCACATTCCATTTGACAAGGTGGAAGGTGTGTTTATTTGATGTTTAGTCCAATACAGCAATGTTTGAATGTTTGGCACACTGTGGTCTGGACCCTGGCTGCTTGTGCAAATTAGATTCTATTTGTTTATTTTATTTACTGTGTGTGTGTACACAGATGTATGTGCACATGTGTAGGGCCAGAAGACAACCTTGGATATTGTTCCTCCGGCACTATTCACCTTTTCTGAGAGAGTCTCTCACTGACTTGGAACTCATCAAGTAGGCTGGACTCATCAGCTGCTGAACCCCAGGGGTCTGCCTGTCTCTGCCTCCCCATCGCCGGGATTCCAAGTGCACCACCACACTCAGCTTTTTTACATGGGTTCTGGGGATCACACTCAGGTCCTACTGTTTGTGAGGAATATACTTTACCAAATGAACTATCTTCCCATTCTTTTTTTTTTTTTAATTTTTTTGTTTATTTATTTATTTATTTGAGAGCAATAGACAGAGCGAGAAAGAGGCAGAGAGAGAGACACAGAGAGAATGGGCGCACCAGGGCCTCCAGCCACTGCAGATGAACTCCAGACGCGTGCGCCCCCTTGTGCATCTGGCTAACGTGGGTCCTGGGGAGTTGAGCCTCGAACCGGGTCCTTAGGCTTCACAGGCAAGCACTTAACCGCTAAGCCATCTCTCCAGCCCTATCTTCCCATTCTTGTAAACCAAGTGTAATTGAAATACGGCCATGACCATTTTTTAAAAAAAATTATTCATTTGTATGAGTGAGTGAGAGAGAGAGAGTGTGTGTGTGTGTGTGTGTGTGTGTGAGAGAGAGAGAGAGAGTGTGTGTGTGTGTATGAGAGACTCTGTGTGTGTGTGTGAGAGAGAGAGAGAGAGAGAGAGTGTGTGTGTGTGTGTGTGTGTGTGTGAGAGAGAGAGAGAGAGAGAGAGAGAGAGAGAGAGAGTATATATATGTGTGCTATGGCTTCCTCCTTTTTCAGGGAGTCTGGGGAATCCAAACTTAAATACCTAGATGCATGGCAAGCCATCTTCCCTCCATTTGTTTATACGTTGTCTGTCACTGCTCTCAGACTGCAGCAGGACTTACATACAGACCATGGAGCCCCCAGAGCCTAAACATTTACTATCTGGCCCTGTACAGAGAAAGTTATCAACCCCTACAGTAGAAAGACGCTGGTAATGAGACTCTCAATAAGATGTAAGAGGCCTTGGACTGGAGAGATGGCTCAGCGGTTAAGGCACTTGGTTTGATTCCCCAGTACCCACGTAAAGACACATGCACAAGGTGGCACGTCTGGAGTTGGTTTGTAGTGGCTAGAGGCCTTGGTGTGCCCATTCTCTCTCTCTCTGCCTCTTTCTCTCTGAAATAAATATAGTAAAAATTAAGAATACTGGAATCAGTTCAGAACACAGTCACTTGATAGTGTCATTAAAAAAAATTTTTTTTAACTTTGTTTGAAAGAGAGGCAGATAAAGAGAGAATGGGTACATCAGGGCCTCCAGCCACTGCGAACAAACTGCAGACACATATGCCTCTTGTGCATCTGGCTTATGTGGGTCCTGGGGAGTTGAACCTGGGTCCTTGGCCTTCACAGGCAAATGCCTTAACCGTGAATCCATCTCTCCAGCCTGATAGTGTCATTCTTTTTCTTTTCTTTTCTTTCTTTCTTTCTTTCTTTCTTTCTTTTTTTTTTTTTTTTGTTTTTTGTTTTTTGTTTTTGTGTTTTTGAGGTAGGGTCTCACTCTAGCCAAGGCTGACCTGGAATTCACTATGTAGTCTCAGGGCGGCCTTGAACTTATGGCGATCCTCCTACCTCTGCCTCCCGAGTGCTGGGATTAAAGGCGTGCGCCACCACACCCGGCTTTTTTTTTTGAGGCAGGGTCTCGCTCTAGCCCAGGCTGACCTAGAACTCACTATGTGGTCTCAGGCTGTCCTTGAACTCACAGTGATGCTCCTGCCCCTGCCCCTGATTGCTGGGACTAAAGGTGTGCCACCATGCCCAGCAAGAAAACCTTGAATCTAAACCCAAATTGGTGTACACTTTGTTCTGCTTCTTGCTAAGCTTTTCTGCTTTGGGAACAGGTCCCCTCAGTACAGCCTGTGAAATTTTAATTTATTATCTCCCCTAGTCCAACTGTTTTTTTTTCTTTCTTTCTCTGTGTTCTTTATGTCCATTTGTGTCAATGCTAGTCTAACCAAAAAGCAGGTTTTTCTGAATTCTGCCTTTTTCTTTTTTCCCCTCTCGCCCAGTCAGTCGCCAGTTCTAGCCTTACATGCTCCGTCATGTTATGTTTTTCCTCTCGTGTATTTAAACTGCTGCAGAAGCATCTTATCTGACTCAGACCTATTATTGGCTGAGATAGTTTTAAACTTATGTTGTGAGTAGTCTATTCTAGCCCCCAAGTGGGCCTAGATGAAGCTCACTAGGTAGCCAAGGGTGACCTTGAACTTCTGATCCTCCTGCCTCTACCCCCAAGTGTTTGGATTACAGGGGTGCACCACCACTCCTTGTTTACGCAGTGCTAGGAATCAGGCCCAGGACGTCCTGCGTGCTAGGAAAATCTTTACCAACTGAGCTCCCTCCCCAGCCCGCGCAGAGATGGTCTTTGTAAGAGCAGCCTGAGTCTACAGCCGTACCGCCCTGAACGTGCCCCATCTTGTCTAAGAGCAATCTGATCAAATCCTTCTGCTGCGGCTGCATTAGTTAGATGAGGGGCTAGGGATTCCAAGACTGGACTTAGAGAGTGCTTCACAATTTTGGGGTTGATCTCACTGTGTCTTTGAGACTCAGTTTACGCAGCACCTCATCCTAACATCTACCCTCTTCCCGCCTCGAGTAATTGTGCTTCTGGCTTCCAGTAACATGTTGGCTTTTTCATGACAGCTTTTAATGTTTTACCGTATTTCAGAAAAGCTGGAAGAAGATGTCACTACTTCGTCTGGACTACATTTCATGGCCTCAGTACAAAAGAAAACTGTGGGAAGTCAGGATGCAAGTACAAACACAGACCCAGGTAAAAAGCTATCCTTAAAAAAAAAAAATCATATATAGCCGGGCGTGGCGGCACACGCCTTTAATCCCAGCACTGGGAGGCAGAGGTAGGAGGATTACTGTGAGTTCGAGGCCACCCTGAGACTCCATAGTGAATTCCAGGTCAGCCTGGACTAGAGAGAGACCCTACCTTGAAAAACCAAAAAAAAAAAAAAAAAATCATATATTTGACACATTTAAGATATCTTGACTTTTTCTTTAGAGCAACAATCTAAAAAGATATTTAAGGGCTGGGGGCATTGCTGTGAATTCAAGGCCAGCCTGGAACTACATAGTGAGTTCCAGGTCAGCCTAAGATAGAGTGAGACCCCACCTCGAAGAAAACTAAAAAGAAAAAAGAAAGGAAACCTTGTTTATAGCCAGGTGTGGTGGTGCATACGTTTGATCCCAGCACTAGGGAGGCAGAAGTAGGAGGATCACTGTGAGTTTAAGACCAGCCTGGGACCACAGAGTTAGTTCTAGGACAGCCTGGGCTAGAGTGGGACCCTATCTACAAAACAAAACAAAACAAAACACCCAAGCCAAAACAGAGTAAATTGTGCTGATATTTTCCCACCAGCTGTTATATATACAATTCATTGTCTGCATTCATGTAATTTTCTCTATGTTTATAAGATTCTTTTTTTTTCTTTTTGCCTCAAATCTTACTATCAAGATCAGGAAGGTACTTCTCAAAAACTTGTTTCTGAAAGTGATAAAAATCCACAAATCATTTCTTCCACTTCAGGTATGATTTTATTTTCTTCTCTGAGACAAGTTTGATTTAAAGTTATGTCTATATGGTACCAAAACTGGAGTTACTATCCTCATTAATGGTGGCACATGCCTCTTTTATTTTTTGTTTGTTTTGTTTTTCAAGGTAGGGTTTCACTCTAGTCTCAGGCTGGCCTTGAACTCAGAACAATCCTCTTACCTCTCCCTGCTGAGTACTGGGATTAAAGGGATATGCTACCATGCCTGGCTCTGGCACATGCCTTTAATCCCAGCACTCTGGAGGCCAAGGTAGGAGGATTGTTGTGAGTTCAAGGACAGCCTGAGACTACAGAGTGAATTCCAGTCCAGCTTGGGCTAGAGCAGGACCCTATGTTGAAAAAAAAAAAAACAAAAAACGCTGCTGGAAAGATCGCTCAAAGGTTAAAGGGACTTGCATGCAAAGTCTGACTACCTGAGTTCTATTCCCCAGTACCCACTTAAAGGCAGATGCACAAAGTGGCACATGTGCCTGGAGTTTGTTTGCAGTGGCAGGAAGCCCTGGCAAGCCCATAGTCACTCTCTGTCTGCCTCTTTCTCTCTTTCTGTCACTCTTAAATAAATAAATAAATAAATAAATAAATAATATTTTTTAAAAAGGCAGTCAAAGTCACATGAGTGGCGCCTGCCTTTAATCCCAGCATTTGGGAGGCAGAGGTAAGAGGATCACTATGAGTTTGAGGCCATCTTGGGACTACTTAGTGAATTCCTGGTCAGCCTGGACTAGATGAGACCCTACTCAAAAAAATCAAAAAAGCCGGGCATGGTGGCACACACCTTTAATCCCAGCACTTGGGAGGCAGAGGTAGGAGGATCGCCAAGTGTTCAAGGCCACCCTGAGACTACATGGTGAATTCCAGGTCAGCCTGGGCTAGAGTGAGACCCTACCTCGGAAAACTGAAAAAAAATAAAAAAAATAAAAAATAACAAAATAGAACAAAAAAAGGCAGTTAAACCAAGCAAGTAACTTAATAGAGATAGATTTAACAATTTAAGTGTTTTTGTGTTTTTTTTTTTTTTTTTCCTTTTCAAGATAAGGTCTCACTACAGCCCAGGCTAACCTGGAATTCACTGTATAGTCTTAGGCTGGTTTTGAACTCATAGCAGTCCCTCCTACCTCTGCCTCCTGAGTGCTGGGATTAAATTTAGGCATGTGCCGCTATGCCTAGCCCAATTTAAGTGTTTTGATTTGCTTTTTTCTAGCTTCTTGCTAACCTGAGTTTTTAAGTTAAAAAACGTAAATATTTTTATTTATTTATTCTTGCAAGCAGAGAGATTCAGCGGGGGTGGGGGAGTGGAAAGAATGGGTGAGCCAGGGCCTCTAGTTACTGCAAACAAACTCCAGACATATGCACTGCTTGGTGTTTCTGATTTTACTTGGATACTGGGGAACCGAACCTGGGTTATTTGTCTTTTCTGACAAGCACCTTAATCTCTGAGCCATCTCTACAACCCCTAACTTGTATTTTAAATTTAAACCTTGGTGCAGGTTTTCAGTAGTTAGTACTTGTATTTTACATTTGACATTAAATTAATGCTCTATTTTAAAAAATACTACAAAAATAAAACTAGAGTCCTAGGACAAATGTGCTGAGACAGATTGTCAACTACCATCTGTTGTGGTGGCAGACCTGCTCATTTTATTGTGAATAAGAAGAAATAACTTTTTTTTTTTCCGAGGTAGGGTCTCACTCTAGCTCAGACTGACCTGGAATTCACTATGTAGTCTTAGGGTGGCCTTGAACTCATGGTGATCCTCCTACCTCTGCCTCCCGAGTGCTGGGATTAAAGGCATGCACCGCCTGGCAGGAAGAACTAATTTTGTGAAATTTAGATATTGTAAAATACTGTTAGTGGTAGAAATTAACAGTGAGCGTTGTGAATATATTAAAATCCGTGCTTAAAAAATTCGAACTTAGGACTGGAGAGATGGCCTAGCGATTAAGGTACTTGCCTGAAAAGCCAAAGGACCCAGGTTTGATTCCCCAGGACTCACGTAAGCCAGATACACAAGGTGGCACATGTATCTGGAGTTCGTTTGCAATGGCTGGAGGTCCTGGCATGCCCATTCTCTCTCTCTCTCTCTCTCTCTTCTCTAGCTTTCTCAAATAAATAAATAAATTTTTAAAAAGTTTGAACTTAGCCATGCTTTTATCCCAGCACTTGGAAGGCCGAGGTAGGAGAATTACCATAAGTTGGAGGTCAGCCTGGACTATCGAGTGAGTTCAGGGTCACCCTGGGCTAGAGTATGACCCTACGTTAACAACAGTAACAAAAAAAAAAAAAAAATGAGTATAAGCTACATCTTATTAAAGCTGTGGAAAAATAAATAAGAAGAAACTGCTAAAAGTTTAAAAAATATGGCTAATAAGTTTATTGAAATTCTCTTAAATAAACAATTTGATATATCTGGAATGGAAATAGAAAATTATGATGTTTTGACATAATTTAGAAACTTTATTGTTGTGATTCACTCATATGAGATAAGCAATATTTTGTCTTCATTCAGTTATGATGTACCCTAGGGTAAGTCATCCTTAAAATAAGATAGTATTCAATTTAATTTGTTTTAATTATTTTATACCCACAAATCTTCTATGTAGATTTTTTGTTTTGGTTTTTCTGAGGTAGGGTGTGGTTGTCAGCTCCATGTTTCTGGGGTGAACATCCAAATCAGACATAGTTTATAGGAGGAAGGGTTTATTTCAGCTTAATAGCTAGCTCCAAGGGGAACTTCCATCAGTGGTGAAAGAAACTGCCTCCTAGTCATACATCGAAGCAAAGAGACACCACCAAACAGCCAGCACCCCAAGCAAGCACAAATGGGCAGTGAACAGCAGGCGCCCAGGCAGACTCAGACCTCTCTGCATATCTTTAGGTTGGAAATCAGATCTGCCCCAAACACACCTTAGGGCTGGACTCCAGGATCCACCCACAGTGACACTTCTTCCAACCAGGTGGCTGGAAATCTAAGTTACAAGCTTTAGTAAAACACCTGAGTCTATTGGGAGACATACATTCAAACTACTACAGAGGGTCTCATTCTATCCCAGGCTGACCTGGAACTCACTTTATAGTCCTAGGCTGGCCTTGAACTCACAGTGATCCTCCTACCCTGCCTCCCAAGTGCTGGGATTAAAGGTGTGTGCCACCACACCTGGCCTTCTACTTAGATTTTTAAGAATTGTCTATTTTATGTTATTTGTTGCTAACTTGTTCTTATAAAACTATGACTCGGAAATATTGACAGACCTGTTTCACTTTCTTGGAGGGGGGGGTGGCCGGGGGGCGGGGTTCGAGGTAGGGTCTTACTCTAGTCCATGCTGACCTGGAATTCACTGTGTAGTCTCAGGCTGGCCTCGAACTCATAGTGATCCTCCTACCTCTGCCTCCCGAATCCTGGGACTAAAGGTGTGCGCCACCACACCCAGCCTCTTGTTTTACATTTTTGTCTTTTCTTAACTTCCAGGACTTGAACCTGTTAATGTTCCTCAGCCCTTAGTTCCAGATGTGTATCTAAATGTCAAACCCTCCACTGAAATATCAGAGAAGTCTTTGTCACCTCCTCTTCCCGATGTGGTAATAAACTTGTTTGTGTATTGAGTTTTAATGATACCTTGTGCCAAAACTTATGGTCACCCAGTTATTATTCCACTGTATGGATGCAAAGAGGGTAAAAGTCTCCTCTGTGTAGCTTTGGAAAGGTCAGAAATTAATGGGGCTGAGAGATGGCTCAGAAGTTAAGGGAGCTTGCTTGCAAAGTCTGCCCCAGTTCAATTCCCAGCCACCCATGTAAAGCCAGACGGGAATTTGTTTGCAGCAGCAAGAGACTTTTGTGTGCCCACACATACATATGAAAATAAACACTTTTTATTTATTTATTTATTTGCTTATTGTTTTTAATATTTTTATTTATTTATTAAAGGGGGGAGAGAGAGAATGGTGCACCAGGGCTTCCTACGACTGCAAACAGATTCCAGACGCATGTGCTCCTCCTTTGTATCTGGCTTTATGCAGGAATTGAACCCTGGCTATCAGGTCTTGTAAGCAAGTAACTTTAACTGCTGAGCTATCTCTAGCCCCCCCCCTTTTTTTTTTTAACTTTTTCAAGGTAGTGTCTCACTGTAGCCTAGGCTGACCTGGAATTCACTATGTAGTCTCAGGGTGGCCTCAAACTCACAGCGATCCTCCTACTTCTGCCTCCTGAGTGCTGGGATTAAAGGGTGTTAACTTCCAGGACTTGAACCTGTTAATGTTCCTCAGCCCTTAGTTCCAGATGTGTATCTAAATGTCAAACCCTCCACTGAAATATCAGAGAAGTCTTTGTCACCTCCTCTTCCGATGTGGTAAATAAACTTGTTTGTGTATTGAGTTTTAATGATACCTTGTGCCAAAACTTATGGTCACCCAGTTATTATTCCACTGTATGGATGCAAAGAGGGTAAAAGTCTCCTCTGTGTAGCTTTGGAAAGGTCAGAAATTAATGGGGCTGAGAGATGGCTCAGAAGTTAAGGGAGCTTGCTTGCAAAGTCTGCCCCAGTTCAATTCCCAGCCACCCATGTAAAGCCAGACGGGAATTTGTTTGCAGCAGCAAGAGACTTTTGTGTGCCCACACATACATATGAAAATAAACACTTTTATTTATTTATTTTTTTGAGGTAGAGTTTCACTCTTGTCCAGGCTGACCTGGAATTCACTGTGTAGTCTCAGGCTGGCCTCGAACTCATAAGGACCCAGGTTTGATTCTCCAGGTCCCACGTAAGCCAGATGCACAAGGGGGCACATGCGTCTGTAATTCATTTGTAGTGGCTGGAGGCACTGGTGCGCCTTTTCTCTCTCTCTCTCTCTCTCCCCCACTTCACTCTGTCTCAAATAAATAAATAAAATAGATAAATAAAGTGGTTTTTAAAAAAACAAAAAATATTAAAAATAAAATAAAATGAATGACTTTTATGTGTTTGAACCCAGGCTGGACATACGTACATAAATGTGACAGACATTGAAGCCGATGACCTCTGGGCGCTCCCGGGCTATGAAGAGCCTACGGAGGACGACACCAGGCAGCACGGCGACCTTGCCGAAGTCCTGATCCCATCCGTCGGCCGAACTGCATTACATGGCAGCCTCAGTTATTAACGCTGCTCCCCCACACAGTTTTGAGAGTCAAGGTAATGACTTTTTCCTTCTTTTTCTTTTTTCTTTTTATTTATTTATTTTTTTGAGGTAGAGTTTCACTCTTGTCCAGGCTGACCTGGAATTCACTGTGTAATCTTAGGGTGGCCTCGAACTCTCGGTGACCCTCCTGCCTCTGCCTCCCGAGTGCTGGGATTTAAGGCGTGTGCCGCCATGCCTGGCGTAAATAATTTTTAACATATTTATTTTAAAAGAAGGAAAAAGGCCGGGCATGGTAGCACACGTCTTTAATCCCAGTACTTGGGAGGCAGAGGTAGGAGGATCACTGTGTGTTCAAGGCCAGCCTGAGAATACATAGTTAATTTCAGGACAGCCTGGGCTACAGCAATACCCTACCTCAAAAAAAAAAAAATTATTTAATACTGTTGCCTATACTCAAATCCTGGGTTTCTTCCTCCCCTCTGCCCTTGTTTAGGAATGTTCTATTAACCTTCTGTTTGCCTAGAAGTTTGCCATCAGTGTTTGTATGTTTTTCATATCTTCATAGAACCTGTCACTTCCCCTCTGGGTTTAGTTTCTGAACCTACTACAGTGACTCAACCCTGTCTGGATGGGCAAAGCAGGAAAGCAGGCATTCCCGAAGCAGAGCAGCCTGGGATCCCCTCAGCGAAGTCGCCAGACAGACAGCAGGACAGAGGTGAGTAGCCAAGACGTCCAGCCTGACCCCCCATTCCTGGGTTTCTGTTAATGTTAGAAATAAACACTGACATTTGGTGATGGCAAAAGACACTCATCTCTTGCTGAGTGGCAGGGGCAGATAAATAAATGGGGTGCAGCCAGGAATCCAAGGTGGGGACCTATGCATATTTTGCAAGGAGACTACAGATGTACTTGTGCAACATCTTTTCTCAGTGAATGAAGCTAAAAATAAACATCCCGTAGGTGTTTATGAGTATTTTTTAAATTTATCTATTTGAGAGAGACAAAGAGGTAGAGAGAGAGGGAGAGACCATAGCTATATAAGGAGTTTGAGGCCAGCCTGGGATCCATGAGACCGGGTCTCAAGCAAATGAGAAAAACAAACTTCTGTGTGTTTGGGACAGCAGGCAACACAATCTTTTTTGGCTTTTCATTCTCTGGCTAAAAAAGAGAGGAATCTCAGGCTGTCAGCCTGTAGGTGATGCCTATAGAGGAGGGAAGACAGATTGTAAAGCAATGATTATAATACAGCTTGGTAAGTAGGCAGTTTAGCTCCTGGTCTACCTCAGACGAGTATGGGCCACTTAAGGGAGACGCATCTAAATGGAATGTTAAAGGAACACTGACTCAGGTTTTGTGGAGCTGCTGAACGTGGGAAGTGCACTATGCTGAAAGAAACAGAAAGAGCTGAAGCTGCCGGGCATGGTGGCGCACGCCTTCAATCCTGGCATGCGGGAGGCAGAGGTGGGAGGATCGCCATGAGTTCGAGGCCACCCTGAGACTACATAGTGAATTCCAGGTCAGCCTGGGCTAGAGTGAGACCCTACCTGGAAAAAACTAAACAAGAAAAAAAGAAAAAGAAAGAGCTCAAGCTGTGGAGGTGGAGGAAGACCGTGCCACTGTCTGTCATATTGAGGCATTAGGACTTCTAAAGTGAAGACCTAGCGAGTGCCCAGGAACGTTTTGAGGAGGAAACGGCACAATATCACATTTGTGTTTCTGAAAGCTTTCTGAAGAGCCTGAGTGGAAGATGGACTGTATGGGATAGAAATGGCATGTTACTCAGGGTCTGTGTTATGAAAACTCCAGTTAAGCAGTGTAAGAGGTAGCGTCAGCACCTGGCATCACTTTGGATCTGAAAGAGAGGAGCCCTAAGTGACTCTCAGGCCTCTGGCCTGAGAAACAGGGTGAGTGGGAATTGTGCTCCCGGAACTGAGGACCCGAGAAGAGGCAGCAGAGGAGGAGACGTGAGTCAGTCTTGGGAGGTTGCCTGCCTCAGATCCCACATGTCGTAGCTAACACTGAGCCCTGTGTGATGCTGTTAGTTCTCAAGAAGGTACATAACTATCAAAGCTGCTTTTTTATGTAGTTTGTTCATAACAGGGAATAAAAGTAGCAAACAGCCATGTGAATAGAGCTTTATGACACTAACATTATTATGGGTCCTTATCTCACCACAGAGACAAAACTTAAAATGGAATTTCTATGCATATTAAATTAAAACTTTAAAAACTATGGGACTTTTAAAGTTAGATGAATGCATTGCACTTTATGTCATGTATGGTTATCAGTTTATGGGGGCCAGGGCAGAATGTGGTGGTTTGAATCAGGTGTCCCCCATAAACTTAGGTGTTCTGAATGCTAGGTGTCCAGCTGATGGAGATTTGGGAATTAACACCTTCTGGAGGGAGTGTATTGTTGGGGGTGGGCTTATGGGTGTTATAGCCAGTTTCCCCATGCCAATGTTTGGCACACTCTCCTGTTGCTATTGTCCACCTTATGTTGGCCAAGGGGTGATGTCCACCCTCTGCTCATGTCATCGTTTTCCCCTGCCATTGTGGAGCTTCCCCTCAAGCCTATAAGCCAAAATAAACCTCTTTTTCCCACAAAAAATATAAATAAATTAATTAATTAATTAAAACTCACACATGCCTTTAATCCCAGTACTTGGGAGGCTGAGGTAGACAGATCACTATGAATTCGAGGCCAGCCTGGGCTATAGAGTGAGTTCCAGATCAGCCCTGCTTCAAAAGCCAATAATAATTGCTGCAGTCAGGTTCACATTGCTGGCAGAAATCACCTGACCAAGAGCAGTTTGTGGGAAAAAAAGGATTTATTTTGGCTTATGGACTCGAGGGAAAGCTCATGATGGCAGGGAAAATGACGGCATGAGCAGAGGGTGGGCATCACCCCCTGGCCAACATCAGATGGACAACAGCAACAAGAGAGTGTGCCAAACACTGGTAAGGGGAAACTGGCTATAACACTCATTAACCTGCCTCCAACAATACACTGCCTTCAGGAGGTGTTAATTTCCAAATTGCCATCAGCTGGGGACCTAGCATTAAGAACACCTAAGTTTATTGGGGACACCTGAATCAAACCACCACAGTAATTAATTAAAACTGATTTGGAAAGTGATGTTATATTGGCTTAATATGAGATCGCATCTACCTCTTCTTTAAGTATAACTAATGCTAATCTTACTTTTATTAATGTTGAGATCTGCATCACCCAGAGTTCCAGTTCAAAGAACCAAACACAAAGTCACGCTCTGTGGAAGAGTCTCTGCTCTGGACCCTGCTGCAGGGCGTGCCTGCGGCCCAGCCCACGCCGCGCCCGGCGGCCCGCAAGCTGGCACACCTCACCGCTAGGCTTCGGGATATCGATGAACAGCTGTTAGCAGTACAGAACATTGCAGAAAACATAGAGCAGAACTTCCCCAGACCTGAAATGCTAAATCGACATTGGGAAAAAGGTATCTGTCCTTATTCTTAGCTTTTCTTGGGGCTTGGACTGTAACTTTTTTTTTCTTTAGTTTTTGGAGGTAGGGTCTCACATGAGCCCAGGCTGACCTGGAATTCACTATGGAGTCTCAGGGTGGCTCGAACGCAGCGGTGATCCTCCTACCTCTGCCTCCAAGTGCTGGGATTAAAGGTGTGAGCCACCATGCCCAGCTCATGTGACTTTACACAATTGACTTTCTATATTTTCTTTATTTGAGAGAGAGAGAAAGAGGCAGATAGAGAATAGGTGCACCAGGACCTCCAGCCATTGCAAATGAACTCCAGATGCATGTGGTGCCTTATGCATCTGGCTTACATGGGTACTGGGGAATCAAACCTTGAGCCAGGGTCCTTAGGTTTTGCAAGCAAGTGCTTACCTGCTAAGCCATCTCTCCAGCCCAATATTTTCTTTTTTTAAATTAAGGTCTGTATTTATTCATTTGAGAGAGAAATAGTATAGGGCAACTGGGTCTCTTGCTGCTGCAAATGAACTCCAGATGCATGTATGACTTTGTCCATTTGACTTTATATGGGCACTGTGGAATGTAACTCAGGCCAGCAGACTTTGCAAACAAGCGCCTGTAACTGTTGAACCATCACCCCAGTCCTGACTTTTTGAAATAATGGGAACTTTTACTACTTTAAGCAAGAGGATTTATTTTGTTGTTTTACATGTTTGTTTAGTGTGTGTAGGTGCTTGTGTGTGTGCAAATGTGCATGCACATGTATGTGTGTGTGCATGTGGAAGGCCAGTGGTTGATTGGACGTCTTCCTCTCATGCACGAGAAGATTGCCCAGGATGTCTTTTCAGAAAACACGTGCTGGCTGTCCTCAACCTCCAAGAACAGGAGAGGTGGCTTGACTTTGGGGGGAAGTTTACAAAAATCCTGATAGAGGTTTTCTTGGCCCAAACCTTAAACACATGCAGATGGGGACTGTGTCTTTTGCTATACACAGCAGGCATTTGATGAATGTGTGTTTAATAATTGGATTTCAGTGGTAAAATCAAATGTATATACTAAAGACTTGCTGATAAAACAGTCATTAATACTTTAGTATACCTTAGACACAATTGCAAAGGAAGGGCTTTAAAAAAATTTGTTTAACATCCACAGTATTAAATCTTCCAAGATGATTGCTTTAATTCAAGAAATCATATATGTGTGTGTATGTGTGTGTGTGTTTGTATGCATATGGTTTGTTTGGTTGCTTGTTTTTTTTAATTTTTTTTTATTGACAACTTCCATAATTGTAGACAATATCCCATGGTAATTCCCTCCCTTCCCCTTTGAAACTTCACTCTCCATCATATTCCCTCCCCCCTCTCAATCAGTCTCTCTTTTATTTTGATGTCATGATCTTTTCCTCCTATGATGGTCTTGTGTAGGTAGTGTCAGGCACTGTGAGGTCATGGATATCCTGGCCATTTTGTGTCTGGAGGAGCACGTTGTAAGGAGTCCTACCCTTCCTTTGGCTCTTACATTCTTTCCGCCACCTCTTCCGCAATGGACCCTGAGCCTTGGAAGGTGTGATAGAGATGTTTCAGTGTGAGCACCCATCTGTCACTTCTTCTCAGCACCATGGTGCCTTCTGAGTCATCCCAAGGTCACTGGCATCTGAAAAGAGAAGCATCTCTAACCAAAAGTGAGAGTAGCATTAATACATGGGTATGAACGTTAAGAGAAGTGCTTACTGGGAAGTTTGATTAGCATAGTATATACATTTAGCCAGACAGCAGCAGATGTTACCCCCCTAAGGCTCATGACTACCCCTGTTGTAGGTTTTCAGTATCAGTGGGCCTACAGTCCAATTAGAGAGTCATTGGTTTCCCCCATAACAGACATGCCACTATTGTACCCGTTGGTTCATTTGACCTGGCTGGCCAAATTTAAGGCTTACAATGTCCACTGTTGAGTATCTTTACTAGTGATTTCTCTCTCTCCCATTGAACTGCATGCAGTGTAGCCTTTTCTAGCTTTCTGTCAGCTGGTCTACAAGGGCAGGTTTTCAGCTCAGCTCCAGCAGGATTTCTCAGTGACCTTGCAGCCCAAGTATGTGGACTCTTCAGCAATATGGTCTTACCATCTATTCCTGGTGGGAGCCAAGGGCCTCAGCAATGGCCTGTAATGTTTTGAGGATGTCAGTGACTCCCTGGCCAATAACTCACTGGAAGGTATCCCATCTGCTGGCACTGAAATATTTTAGTAACGATCTATCACTTTTGAGTGTTCCCATTGTCCAAAAAAGTAGGTTTCTATATGACTTATTTATATCCTCTTAGATTTTGATTAGCCTTCCTTCCACCTTTCGTTTACTCAAACTTTTCCCCTGACCTCACTTAGGCCTTTTCACCCCCATTAATCTGTTCTTCTACTTGCATATGTACAATACCATCCTATTAAGTGCCCCCCTCCCTTCCTTTCTAGCTTTATAGCTTTCTATCCCCTTTCTACCTTACTGGCCTCTGCTACTGAGTTTTATTCCAGCTCACATAGAAGTCCAATCATTTGTAACTAGGATCCACATATGAGAGCATATGACATTTGGCTTTCTGGGCCTGGGTTACCTCACTTAGTATAATTATTTCCAGATTCATCTATTTTCCTGCAAATTTCATAACTTCATTTTTCTTTTCCGCTGTGTAGAACTCCATTGTATAAATGTGCCACATCTTCATTATCCACTCGTCAGTTGAGGGACATCTAGGCTGGTTCCATTTCCCAGCTATTGTGAATAGAGCAGCAATAAACATAGTTGAGCAAGTATCTCTAAGGTAGTGAGATGAGTCTTTAGGATATATGCCTAGGAGTGTTATAGCTGGGTCATATAGTAAATCTATTTTTACCTGTCTCAGGAACCTCATTCCAAGCCCTTCTGGCTTTTAAAGTTTGTGTTGAGTAATCTGCTGTGATCCTGATGGTCTTGCCTTTGTATGTGACTTGTTTTTTTTTTTATCTCTAGCTGCTTTCAATATATTTTCTTTGGTTTGTGTGTTTGGTAGCTTAATTATAATATGGCGAGGAGAGGTTCTTTCCAGGTTTTGTCTATTTGGTGTTCTAAAGGCTTCCTGTATCTGCATTGGCATCTCTTTCCCAATTTGGGGGAAGTTTTCTTCTATGCTTTTGTTGAAAACGTCTACTATGCCTTTGGAGAGTGAAATTCTTCTCCTTCTACTATACCCTGAATGGTTATGTTTGATCTTTTCATAGCGTCCTGAATATCTTGAAATTCCCTTCCACACCTTCCTATTAGTTTGTCTTTCTCTTTGTTGGACTGTATTAGATCTGCCACCTGGTCTCCTAGTTTAGATATTCTGTTCTCTCCTTTGTCCATTCTACTGGTGAGATTTTCTACAGAGTTTTTTATTCCACTGACTGTGTTTTTCATTCCTAGTATTTGACTGGTTTTTCTTTATTATTTCTATTTTCTTATTCATGTTGTGTATTGACTGCCTTATTTCACTAAATTGGTTTTCTGTGTCTTCTTTGATTCCTTTGATTTCCTCTTTGATTTTTTTGAGCACACTTATAATCATTCTTTTGAAATCTTTCTCAGGCATTTCCTCTAAGTCAGTCTCACGGGAGGTCATTTTTGATGGATTAATACTTTTTGGTGTATTTATATTGTCTTGATTTTTTTGTGTTTCTTTTATTATAAAATAGAGATTTTGCATCTTAGATTAATTTAGTGCTTGGATTTTCTAGTTAGCTGCAGTATTATTAGATGTATCAATCAACCTGATGTTATATATCTTCAGGGTAGGAGCTTAAGGTCCTAGGTGTGGCTCTTAAGACTCTCAGAGTAACCACAAAAGTGACGGGTGGAACAGAATGTAGGCAAATTCTAAAACTTAACTTAAAAAATACACTCTTTCAATGAAAAACAGCACAGAGTATTTATGTAACAGTAGCTATTATGTAAACAGATCCTCTAACAAAGTCACAGTCCCTTAGAATGTGTGTTGCCCCACACCCTTAATCCTGTCAACTGGGAGGCTGAGATTTCTGGTCTGTAGGTTTACAAGGTCAGCTTGTGACCGAGTGAAACCCTTCCCTAGTGAACGACAGGAGAGGAGACAAAGGCACTATAAATCAGGAAGCAATAAATGACAAGCCCAAAATATAGCTTATGTAAGAATGGAAAATCCGGCCATCCATCCGATTTAACATATAATTTACCCTGACATGGAAGGAGCAATTAGGGCTTTCAATACAAGCCTGTATACCAGGCTTTTTTTTGGCGGGTACTGACCTGGTGTAATCCCAGTTACCTTGTGGGATGGCATTGGGCTCAGCTATGCTGCGCGCCTGCTTGGATTCCTCTTTGTTGTGCTGTGGGCTCAGGTAGGCTGCTGACTGGGTCTTTGGGTTGCTTCTCTGATCACCTGATGTGAGGCCATTTCCCTAAGTCTTCTTCAGTGTGGCTATAAATAAGTAAAAATTTTCTCTTCCTGATGGCTACCATTTAGCTAAGTTCCAGATTAGCTTGGGCTAGTGTGTGACCCTACATCGAAAAAAAAAAAGTGTTTAAAACCGGGAACTGGGGAGATTGCTCAGCAGTTAAAGGCACTTACTTACAAAGCCTGATGGCCCAGGTTCATTTCCCTACTCCCCATGTAAAACTAGATACACATTATCTTGAGTTCCTTTGCAATGGCAAGAGGCCCTGACACACTCATCCCCCCCCCAAGTAAAGAAATGAAAATATTAAAAAATAAATAAAATGTTTAAAAATTGGAGCTAGTGATATAGCTGGGTTCAATCCCTAGCACCATATAAAATTGGACATGGTAGCACACATCCGTTATTCCAACGTTCAGGAGGAGGAAACAGAAAGATCCAGAGCTCAGGGTCATCCTTGGCTACATATTGAATTTGAAGCCAGCCTGTGGTACATAAGACCCTGTCACAAAAACAAAACACCAGGCATGGTGGCGCACGCCTTTAATCCCAGCACTCAGGAGGCCAAGGTAGGGAGGATGGTTGTGAGTTTGAGGCCAGCTTGAGACTGCATAGTGAATTCCATGTCAGCCTAGGCTAGAGCGAGACCCTACCTCAAAAAACCAAAAAAAGAAAAAAAATACATAAAATTGTTAGTGATATTTATAAACTTGTTAATAATATTTTAAATTATCAAAGTATAAAATTTGAAATAGTTTCGTTATGTGTATTTTCTTCTACAGGTTGGACAGGTGGATCACACTGAATTGTTTTCTGACCATGAAACTGAAAAACCATTAGCTTCAAAAGCCATGAGTATTTCTGAAGAAGGTTTGTATGGTGTCCTGGGGATGTACTGGAGCCTGGCTTCAGTTAATGTGCAAGAGCAAGCAATGCTTTCTGGAGTGCCAGGAACTAGAACTGCTTTGTTTATGTGAGCTGAAGCCATTAGACTTACTCGACCCCCAGGCGTTAAATGAGGATAACTGTAGGGCTTTTTTCTCTCGTGGCAGGGAGGACTTTATGCTATGCGTGTATCACTGAACCGCTCAGCCCCAGGGTTAGTTCTGTGGCAGTGTGCTTGGCTGTCATTTTAAAGCTCCTCCTCCAGAGGCCAGTAATCTTCAGCCTTTATACCAGAATGGGCAGGATGATCTGGATCTTAATTTGTTTGGGTCCCAAGCCTGGTGCCACACTCTGTGAGTGAGAGTGGGAGCCGTGCGTGGAGGCACTGTCCGTGGTTATCAGCTGAGCTGGAATCTGAGGTTCTAGTTACAGTCAAGCAAAAGGGAGATATTGCTACATCTCTCTATTGAAAGAATGGAATTATACTAGGCTTCATTTTCATTTGCGCTGACAGTTGTTTATACCTATGTTCTCTTTCCCAATCAATCTCATCAGTGGTTTAGTTAGCCTTAAAAATAAACCAGGCCATAGGCTAGAGAGATTTCTCAGTGGTTAAGGCTCTTGCTTTGAAGGCCTGGGTTTGATTCTCCAGTACCCATGTAAAGCCAGATGCACAAAGTGGCCCATGCATCTAGAGTTCATTTGTAGCAGCAAGAGGCCTGTGTGCCTATTCGCTCTCTCCTTACAAATAAATAAACAAATAATAATTTTTAAAATCATTTAAAAAGCCAGGTGTGGTGGCGCACACCTTTAATCCCAGCACTCAGGAGGCAAACGTAGGAGGATCTCTGTGAGTTCGAGGCCACCCTGAGAGTACATAGTGTGAGACCCTACCTTGGGGAACCAAAAAAAAAAAAGGGGGGGGCTGAAGAGATGGCTCAGTAATTAAAGGTGCTTGAAACGCTTGATGGCCCGGGTTCAATTCACGTGCATCTGGAGTTCCTTTACGCCAGCAGTAGGCCCTGGTGTACCCATACCCTCTCCCTCTATTTGCCTTGTTTTCTTTGTCTCTCTGTGTCTCAAGTAAATGAATGAGTAAAAATATTAAAAAGGGAGCTGGAGAGGTGGCTCAGCATATAAGGCACTTACCTGCAAAACCTGGGTTTCAACTCCAAACACTTGCACCACTTTATGCCTCTGGTTTACATGGGTACTGGGGAATCGAACCTGAGTCCTTTGGCTTTGCAGGCAAGCGCCTTAACTGCTAAGCCATCTATCTCTCCAGCCCTCCATGTTCTTTAGTCTTCCCACTGCTCATTTTCCAGGATGCATGCATTGAACTTCCCCACAGTGATTATGGGATTTTTTCCCCTATTGAAGCTACTATATTTTGTTTTATATATTTGAGATTAGAAGATGAATATTATTTTTGCTGTTTAAAAATGATTAGACATTAATCCCAGCACTCGGGAGGTCCGGGTAGGAGAATTTTCATGAGTTCATGGCCAGCCTGAGCGACAGAGTGAGTTCCAAGTCAGCCTGGGCTACAGTGAGACCTTACCTCAAATAATAATAATAATTTTTTAAAAAGTATTCTATAGGTTTTTTGATTTCATATTGCTTTCATCCCATTTCCTTCTGGAAGCATTTATAAAAGATATTTTAAATGTTCTTATTCTCTTTTTTAAAACACTTTTAATAATTTCTGGCTTTTTAATTCTCAGTGGTGGATTCATTGTGATATTTTCAGGTCTGTCTTCTAGTTTATTCTCTTTTCTTCTTTCCCTTCCTTTTCCCCTTTCCTTTCCCCTTCCCCTTCCTTCCCTCCCTCCCTCCCTTCCTTCTTCTCTTTTCTTTTTCTTTCCTCCTTCCTTCCTTTCTCCCTTCTTTTCTCTCCTTCCTTCCTTCCTTCTTCCCTTTCTTTTTTCTTCCTTCCCTCCTCCCTCCCTGCCTCCTTTCTTCCTTCCCACATTCCAAACATGTATAACCAATCTCTGTTATATCTTCTTTGCTATTTCAATTGTTACAATTTTAATTTTTGTTTTGTTTTTTGTTTTTCAAGGTAGGATTTCGCTCTAGCCCAGGCTGACCTGGAACTTCCTCTGTAGTCCCAGGCTGGTCTTGAACTCACAGCAATCCTTCTTTCTCTGCCTCCTGAGTGCTGGGATTAAAGGTGTGTGCCACCACACCCGGCCTCTCTTTCTTTCTTAAAATATTTTTGTTTATTTATTAGAGAGAGAGAGTGTGTGATTATGGGCGTGCTAGAACCTCCCACCACTACAAATGAACTCCAGACGCATGTGCCACTTTGTCCATCTGCTCTATGTGGGTATCAGGGAATCGAATGTAGGCTATCAGGCTTTGCAAGCAAGCAGGCGCCTTTAACTGCTGAGCCATCTCTCCAGCCCCCCAATTTTTTTTCATTCCTTTTTTTTTTTCTGGTTTTTCGATGTAGGGTCTCAATGTAACTCACTCTGACCTGAATTCATTGTGTAGTGTCAGGGTGGCCTTGAACTCACAGTGATCCTCCTACCTCTGCCTTCTGAGTGCTGGGATTAAAGGTGTGTGCCACCACGCCTGGCTGTCCCCCAATTTTTTATATTTTATTTTTTTTGAGATAGAGTCTCACTTTAGCCCAGGCTGGCTTCAAACTCAATGCAGTCTCCTACCTCTGCCTCCAAGTGCTGGGATTAAAAGTGTGTAGCACCATGCCCAGTTTATGTTGCAATTATCTAAAATATCTGTGTTTCATGTGTGTTAGTAATTGTTATACTTTTTCTATATTGTTTTCTTATGATAACATATACTCTGGATTAGTGCCTTTCCAAATGTTGGTGAATATGAAAGATCAAAATGATAAAGAGGAGACTTCAGAAACTGAATTTTCAGTCACAGAAAATCACTCCAGTATGAAACCCTGTGTGTTCCCTTCTGCCGAGTCAGCTGTCAGCTTTTCCAGTGCCTGGAATTCTGCATCTCCTGGTATTGCTTTTAACTTGTTCATTTGCATCTTCCCCCCTTTTTTTGCATTATGATATTATTGAACTGCATTTATTGGGATGATAATTTTGAAGAATTTGAGAAGTGATGTTGTAATATATATTTCAAGGAAGGGAAATTAAAACTAATGCCATTCACATGAAGAACTTCCTAAGACACACTTCAGCCATGAATTATATACCTCTGTGTAAGATTTAAATATATAGTAACTGTCCAGGCATCGTAGCTCATGCCTACAATCCTAGCATTCAGAAGGCTGAGGTAAGAGGATGACTATGGATTTGAGGTCACCCTGTGATACAGGATGATTGCCAGGTCAGCCTGACCTCAAAACCAGCACACGCACGCACGCACACACACACACACCAGAATTACTGCAGCATTTGATTTTTATAAAAGTTGGGAGAGGCTGAGGTAGGAGAATCGTAGTAAGTTCCAGGCCAGCCTGAGACTGCTTAGTGAATTCTAGGTCAACCTGGGCTACAGCAAGTCTCTACCTCAAAAAAAAAAAAAAAAAGGGTCGGACATGGTGGCACACGCCTTTAATCCCAGCACACAGGAGGATTGTCATGAGTTCGAGGCCACCCTGAGACTACATAGTGTATTCCAGGTCAGCCTGGGCTAGAGTGAAACCCTACCTGGAAGCCCCCCGCCCCCTGAAAAAAAGGCGCTGGGCATGGTGGCGCACGCCTTTAATCCCAGCACTCAGGAGGCATAGGTAGGAGGATTGCTGTGAGTTCGAGACCACCCTGAGACTACATAGTGAATCCAGGTCAGCCTGAGCTAGAGTGAGACCCTAACTCAAACAAACAAACAAACAAACAAACAACAACAACAACAAAGGAATTCAAGCTGTCAATTATGAGAATTTTGAATTCTAACTGGGAAAAAAAAAAGCCCCCAAAGGTTATCTGTTGAGCTTCTGTTGTCTACTTTGCGGATTCCCATGCACTTTACAAGTGAGGGTATTAAGGGTTAGGAAAGTTTATTGTCACATTTTGTTCCATTTCATTTGGAGATAGAAATTAATAAATGCTTTTTTTTTTTTTTTTTTTTTGGTTTTTTGAGGTAGGGTCTCATTCTAGCCCAGGCTGACCTGGAATCCACTATGTAGTCTGAGGGTGAATCATGGCAGTCCTACCTCTGCCTCCCAAGTGCTGGGATTAAAGGCACGCGTCACCATGCCCGGCTATAGATGCTATTCTTCAGTCCTAACGAACCCAGTTTGTCATATGAATAACAGGGCACAGTAAATTTATCATATGTGAAGAATTTGAATGTTATAATGGGTGTTTTCTCCCAAGGTTGGCCTTCTTAAAGATATGGTGGTATTACCTTGCTTTTTTGGTAAAAACAGCTTAGATTTCCTCTTCTGCATGCTCTTTTTTTTGTAGTTACTTTATTATTTAAACTTTTTATTTATGTATCTATTTGAGAGAGAGACTGAAAAAGGCAGATAGAGAGAATGGGCGCACAAGCGCCTCTAGCCATTGCAGACGAACTCTAGACACATGGGTCACCTTGTGCATCTGGCTTTATGTGGGTACTGGGGAATCAAACCTGGGTCCTTTGGCTTTACAAGCAAGCGCTGAGCCATCTCTGCAGCCCCTGTAGTTTTTATTTTATTTTTATATTTTGAGATGGTGTCTTATGCATCTCACACTGGCCTCAAACGTGCTGTATAGCTAAGGACGGTATGTGCCACCACACTGGGCTTTATGCACTACTGCAGACTGAACCCAGGGCTTTGTACACCGTAGGCAAATGCTACCAACCGAGATATGTCTCCAGCCTTCTACATATTCTCTTTTAAAACATTTATTTATTTGAGAAAGAGACAGAGAGAGATAATGTGTTAATATGGACACATCAGAGCCTTTGTGAACTCTTGACACTTGCACCAATATGCATCTGGCTTTATGTGGGTACTGGCGAATTGAACCTGGGCTTTGAAAGCAAATGCCTTTAACCCCTGAGCTATCTCCTCAGCCCTCTTCTACTTCTTTTGATTTTTCAGGGTAGGCTTTCACTCTAGCCCAGGCTGACCTGGAATTCACTATGGAGTCTCAGGATGGCCCCAAACTCACAGTGATCCTCCTACCTCTGCCTCCCGAGTGCTGGGATTAAAGGCGTACGCCACCACGCCCAGTAATTCTTAATGGCAAATGATTTGAACCCCTGAGGATGGATTTTAATTTTTGATAGCTGCCATAAGCTATTTCAAGGCACTGCTGGTAAGTGAGGTATGTGGTCAGGCTGAGTGTAGCTGTTTGGCATTAAAAGTATAGAACAGAATGAAGCTGACAGATTGCATCTTTCACGGCCACACGTGAAGTGATGATCAGATCAAGGGCTTTGTTGAAAAACATTTTGTTTGTGTTGAAAAACCTCAAAAATAATTGTTTGGGTCCTGTTTTTTTTTATTTTTTTAGGTTTTATTTATTTATTTGAGAGTGACAGACAGAGAAAGAAAGAGGCAAAGAGAGAGAGAGAGAATGGGCGTGCCAGGGCCTCCACCCACTGCAAACAAACTCCAGAAGCATGCGCACCCTTGTGCATCTGACTAACGTGGGTCCTGGGGAATCGAGCCTCGAACCGGGGTCCTTAGGCTTCACAGGCAAGCACTTAACCACTGAGCCATCTCTCCAGCCCTTTGGGTCCTATTTTTCTAAGCAGATTTCTTTGTGGATTTAAATTAGATGTTTTCAGGTCATCTAAGATTTGCTATTTTATTTAGCTTTTAAACAAATTACACTCCAGTATCCTAAACTATGACTCAGCAAAGAATAGTGCTCACTCCAGTGCCCTAAACTACTCACTCAGCAAAGAATTGTGCTCACTCCAGTACCCTAAACTATGTACTTGGCAAAGAATCGTGTTCACTCCAGTACCCTAAACTATGTACTTGGCAAAGAATCGTGCTCACTCCAGTACCCTAAACTATGTACTTGGCAAAGAGTAGTGCTCACCCCAGTACCCTCAACTATGCACTCGGCAAACAATAGTGCTCACTCCAGTACTCTATGTGCTCAGCAAAGAATAGCGTACTTCCTGAAGTGTCTGCTACATAGTGCTTGGGACAAAAAAGTTATAATCTTAAACATAGATAATATTCACTATCAAATAGCATATTTAAGGGAAAAATAAATGTGATATATATGTATATCTTCATGCTAGCTTAAACATTTAAAATTATTTCACTTTGGTTAATTTTTAAATCTGATTAATAATTGATTTAAAAATAACTTCTAAAATTTTTATTGATAATGTTTCTTTTTAAGGTGTGACTAACAGCAATGAATCCTTTGAAAGGTAAATATTGTAAGAGTCCATGATGATATTACTTAAATATGTATTAATAAGCGTTCTGGAAGTTTTTCTGTTCCTATGAATATGAACTTCTATATCACACTTCTTTTGTAGTTTAAAGGAGTATTATAGATTTTCATTGGAAATGAGTGTTTTAATAAACTGGTAAGGGTTATGATATATCTTTTGTATTTTAACAAAGGTAATTAGAATATAACAGACTACAGTTGGCACATTTTCTTGTTTAAATATGTGTTACATTTAATCCTTTGAGGCCTGTACCTGCTTGTGATGAGCGACGTTGACACTGTGTTCCTCTGTAAGACGCTCTGAGCAGAGCACACCATCACTACTGCCATATTCTTTTATTATTATTATTATTATTATTATTATTATTAGATACGGACTACTGTCATATTCTTGCCAACACATACAGCATGATTTTAATCAAGAGCAGAATTCAGACAATCATTTAGCAAAATTGCTGGCTAAGGTTTTCTTTTTTTTAATATTTTTATTTATTTATTTGACAGAGAAAGAGGGGGGGAGAGAGAGAGAGAGAATGAGAATGGGCACGCCAGGGCCTCCAGCCACTGCAAACAAACTCCAGATGCATGCGCCACCATGTGCATCTGGCTTACGTGGGTTCTGGGGGATTGAACCTGGATCCTTTGGCTTTGCAGGCAAGCGCCTTAATCACTAAGCCATCCCTCCAGCCCTGGCCAAGGTTTTCAAAACTATCAAGATTATGAGAAATACAAAAAGACAGAAGTTATCCCATACTGGAAAGAGACTAAGCTGTCAGGACAAGTAAATGCAGCGTGTGCTTCTAGACCGCATGCCTGGCTGGGCAGAGGCAACCAGGGCACAGTTAGAAAAGTGTGAATAATACCTGCAGTATTAATAGTACATATGAATTTTCCGAGTTTGAGTCAAGAGATGAAGATTATGCAAGTGGATAACATTTTGGGAATCTGGGGGAAGGATATATTGAATTTTGCTACTTTTTTTCATTTAATTTTTTTGTTGTTGTTGTTTTTATTGTGTATGTGTGCGCATGTGCACAGAGGGCAGCCTCCAGGATGCTCCTCCCCTCTTTCCACTCCCCCTCTTACTGCTGCTGCCATGGCTGGTCTGGGGCTTGGCATGACAGGTGCATGAAGACTGAACTTGCAGCAGCAGTTTTACAAACAAGCACCTTTAACCAAAGTTGAGCCCTCTCCCCAAGCCCCAGATTTTGCTACTTTTTTTAAATTGTGGAAGTATTTCAAATGAACAATTAAACTTAAAAAAAAAAAAAAAAAACAGACAGACTTTCTCACGTCGTCTAGGGCTGGTTCTTCAGAACGTGACGTTTCAGCTGGTGGTGTAGACTTTTCTGCAGAGTGACGCCAGAATTACAGAAACAGAAGGGAGGAGGGTGCATTTTCCATTTTTGCCCTTGAGTGCTGCATGTCCATCCTTGCTTAATGTAGTTATGTCGTGGAGACTGATTGCTGTTTCACAAGTTACATTTGCAATTGAAGGGTTGCAGGAGATCAGCTCCAGGTTGCAGAATTGGTTGATGTCGCTGACATTATTGATGACCTAATAACTAAAAGTGGAGTTTCCAGTGAAGAGCTTGGCTTAACAGAACAACAAACTAGAAACCTCTCCAGGTAATTATTAAAGTGTGTGTGTGTGTGTGTGTGTGTGCTTGTGTACACATGTGTGTATGTGCATGCTCTTGACATAGAAACCTAGGTTTTTTTCTTTTTGAGACAAGATGCTTGGGTCTCGTCCATGCCAAGCATATATTCTACCACTAAATTATACCCAATCCCTGAAGAACCTGTCTGTCTGTAAGATTTATTTATTAGAAACAGAGAGAGAGAGAGAATGAGCCCTCCAGGGCCTCCAGCCACTGCAAACAAACTCCAGATGCATGCGCCACTATGTGCATCTGGCTTACGCGGGACCTGGACAATCAAACCTGGGTCTTTAAGCTTTGCAGGCATGCGCCTTAGCCATTAAGCCATCTCTCCAGCCCTCTTATTTTGAGGTAGGGTCTGGCTCTAGGCCAGGATGACCTGAAAATCATTCTGTAGTCCCAGACTGGCCTCAGTAGTGCTGAGATTAAAGGTGCGCACCAACACACCCAGCCCAGATGGCTAGTATCTAACCAGGATACTTCTCACGTGCAAAACAAACTGAAATTGTTTAATTTCTCAGGCTTCAGCATTCTTCTGGAAGATGCCCACAAAGAACTGAGAAGGAGAAAAGAGAAATCAGAGCCTGGATGAAAAGAAAGCGAAAAGAAAGAATGGCAGAGTACTTGAATCAGTTGGCAGAGAAGAGGGGTCAGGAGCACGAGCCTTTCTGCCCCAGAAGCCGTCCAGTGAGTCTGCGCTGTCCAGGGCAGTGGGGTTGTCACACAATATGCAAACATTTTTTCCTAGAAAATATTCAGAAAAATTTTCACCATAATTTGGATCCCTTTTTTTTCCTCAATTTTTATTAACAACTTCCATGATTATAAAAAATATCCCATGATAATACCCTCCCTCCCCCCACCTTCCCCTTTGAAATGCCATTCTCCATCATATCCCCTCCCCATCTCAATCTTGGATCCCTTTTTTATATTTTATTTTTATTTATTTGACAGAGAGAGAGAGAGAGACAGAGGATGAGAATGAGCATGCCAGGGCCTCCAGCCACTGAATGCAGACGTGTGTGCCCCCTTGTGCATCTGGCTAACGTGGGTCCTGGGGAGTCAAACTTCAGTCCTTTGGCTTTGCAGGCAAATGCTTTAACCTCTAAGCCATCCCTCCAGCCCAGGGACCTTTTTTTTTTTTTTTTTTTTTAAATTAGTGGGCAGATATAGAAGTTGTCATTTTATTTTTTATTAATTTTTTTGTTCATTTTTATTTATTTATTTGAGAGTGACAGAGAGAGAGAGAATGGGCACGCCAGGGCTTCCAGCCACTACAAACGAACTCCAGACGCATGCGCCTCCTTGTGCATCTGGCTAACGTGGGTCCTGGGGAATCAAGCCTCGAACCGGGGTCCTTAGGCTTCATAGGCAAGCACTTAACCGCTAAGCCATCTCTCCAGCCCCGAAGTTGTCATTTTATTCAATTCAGGAAAAGTTAATAAATTACCTGAACAAAATGTCACTGAATGTGGTGCAAGCCATGTTCTAATGAACTGTCCTAAATATTTTTATTCATCAGGCTAATTATGGCTCTAGCATTCTAACCAAATGAGGAGGTTGAGTGGACGGTCATGGGAGTTGTTTAATTTTCAAGCAAATACCTTTAACTGCTGAACCACCACCTCAGCCCTTTTCTTCAGTTTTCAGTGACAGTTACTGGTAATTGAACAACTAAATGTGTGTATTAAAGCCGTTATTGAAGCTTGATTTTCTATTTGTGGATTCTACTGTCTCAAAAGCACTTGTATGCATGAGTTTTTCTTTAACTGCCTTTTAAATAGCATTAATTTAAGGAATCTTGAATATGGACAGTACTCATGTCTAGATCCAGAAATTTTGCTTCCAAAGGGAAACAGCGGCTTTAAATCCCAATACTGCAAAAATAAATAAATAAATCATTATGATACAGAGTTTTGGGGTTCAGGAGGAGTCTTCAAGAATTTATGAACCCCATGTTTGGGGTTCTGTCCTACCTTTAATAAAGAATTAATAAAGATGGACACAAGAAGTATAAATTATTTAGTTTATTTAGGGAGAAATCACAAGTTGCAGGGTTTATTTAAGGGAGATTGGGAGCTAGAACAGTCATAAACACATGGTGTTGCATTCAGGTTCACATTGCTGGTAGAAATCACCCAACCAAGAGCAGCTTCTGGAAAAAGAGGTTTGTTTTGGCTTACCGGCTTGAGGGGAAGCGCCACGATGGCATGAGACGACCAGTGTCACTTTGCCGTGTATGATCATCTTCAGTCTGCTTGTACCCCAGCATGTACTCTCCACTTCATAACAAGCTGGAGCCTCGAGTCGACAGACTAGAGGCTTCTTCCCCTCGTTTGCGGCACCATCTTCCTGCCTTAGGTGTGGAGCAGCCCCGGGCAAGAGCGGCCGCGCGCTAGGGAAGGAAAGCCCAACTCCATTTTTATGTTTTACGCTAGGAGAGAAAGCTTGATCACACTCGACAGGGTTTTGCGCTTTCCTGAAGGTGAGAATGTCTAGTGACTTGATTCTTTGGACAGAACAGTAAACTAACTGGATGTTTCTTGTGCAGTTTTATATGACTTCAAGGCAAATCAGGATGAGCCAAAAGATGAAACGTGAAAAAGACAGGTAAGCTTGGCAGCTCCGCCCTCAGCGTTCTCTCCAGCTTGCGTGTCCTTGGTTATAGATAGTGCCTGCAGAATTGTGCTCTCCACGTAGTCTTTCTGTCTGAATAATAATTGAGTGTTATGGGAAATGTCATCGTAAGTAAAATAAGGACACGTAAGAGACGTTTTAGGAACTTGGTTTCAGGTATTATTTGTGGCATTCAATTAAAAAAATAATTTTAAAATATTTATTTGCTCGCACATGTGTGTGTATGTGTGTGTGAGAGAGAGAGAGCGAGCGAGTGAGTGAGTATAGGTATACAAGTCTCTTGCTGTTGCAAATGAATGCCTGTCCAGCTTTACATAGGTGGCTGGGAATTGAACCTGGGACAACAGGCTTCACATGCAAGTTCCTAAACCCTTAGCAATCTTCCTGACACATTAAAGTTTTGTGACTTAAAAGAAAGAAAATATTTTTTTTAATTTTTATTGAAGGAGAGAAAGAGGCGGGGAGGGGGAGAGAGAGAACAGGCACACCAGAGCCTTTAGCCACTGCAGATGAACTCCAGACGCGTGTGCTACCTTGTGCACCTGGCTTTCTTGGGTCCTGAGGAATCGAACCGAGGTCCTTTGGCTTTGCAGGCGAGCACCTTAACTTCTAAGCCATATCTCTAGCCCCTTTGTGACTTTTATTTCTGCTGTATTATGTGTGTTTCTGAAGTACTCCAAAGGCCATAGCTGCAAGTACCATTGATATTGTTGTTGTCAAGCTTGCAGTTTTCTTTCCTCAGCTTCCAAGCCAGGGGCAGGTTCCTTCAACGGTAGACGACGCTGTCTAATCTGACCAAACAGAGGGGTTTGCACAGCACTGAAAAAACCCAAGGCATGGGCTGGAGAGATGGCTTAGCGGTTAAGCGCTTGCCTGTGAAGCCTAAGGACCCTGGTTTGAGGCTCAATTCCCCAGGACCCATGTTAGCCAGATGCGCAAGAGGGCGCACGCATCTGGAGTTTGTTTGCAGTGGCTGGAGGCCCTGGCGCACCCATTCTCTATCTATCTGCCTCTTTCTCTCTGTCTCTCTCAAATAAATAAATTAAATAAACCACAAAAAAAAAAATTAAAAAAAAAAACCCAAGGCAATGTGCTCCCTCTGGCAACATGATCTGGAAATGACTCAGAAGCTGACACTGAGCTCTCTGTTTAAAGATTGCTGCTCTCCGACCACTATAGTCGGCGGATCTCACAAGCTTACAGTCTGATGAATGAGCTGCTATCTGAGTCAGCGCACCTAACCGCCACTGGCCAGAGACCGTCGCCTCACAGGCCCAGCGCCGCTCAGCGTTGCAGGCAGCAGCAGTGTGCTTCCCCAAGGAGGTAAGATGAGGTCGGGCCTGTCACCTGACACACTCGTTCAGGCCTGATAAGAAACGCAGCACTTCTGTAACCCAACTTCACTATGCTGGCCTCTGTCCTGCCTAGAGGAGTGCTAATAACGTGGAGGAAAGAATAGCCCATCATTCTGAATCCTATCAACTTAGAGACCCACCAAGGAAAAAGATAAGAATGGGGTTCAATTTCTAAATAAGCCTACAGAAAGCATTTCAGTATATATGGTGATATTGCCAGCCTTTTTTTTTTTTTTTTTTTTTTTTTTTTGGTGCTTCCTAATGAAATTTAGGTTGATTGACAGTGGTCATCTTTCAGAACCTGGAGTTTGTGTTAAGAAGTCTCCTATTATCCTGATGGGCTTGCCTTTATAGGTGACTTTATGCTTCTCTTACTGTTTTCAATATATTTTCTTTGGTTTGTGTGTTTAATAGTTTAATTATAATATGGTGAAGAGAGGTTCTTTCCTGGTTTTATCTGTTTGGTGTTCTAAATGCTTCCTGTATCTGTATTGGCATCTCATTCCCTATTTGGGGTAAATTTTCTTCTGTGATTTTGTTGAAAATACCTACTATGCCTTTGCGGTGAAATTCCTCTCCTTCTACCATACCATGATTTCTTCTGTTTGGTCTCCCCATAGTGCCCCAGATGCTTTAAAATTTTCGTTCATACCTTCTTATTAGTTTGTCTTTCTCTTTGTTGGATTGTACTAGATCTGCTTACATTGTCTTCTTGTTTAGCTATTCTGTCCTCTCCTTGATTCATTCTATTGGTGATACTTTTTATAGAGTTTTTTTTATTTGACTTACTGTGTTTTTCATTTCTAGTATTTCTGATTGATATTTCTTCAGTATATCTGTTTCCTTACTTGTGTCTTGTTGTACTAAGTTGGTTTCCTGTGTTCTCTGTCAGGAGTTTTCTTCTTTGATTCCTTTTGTTTATTGGATTTCTTTGAACATAGTTATAATCATTCTTTTGAATTCTTTGTCAGGTATTTCATTTAAATCAGTTTCACTGGAGGTCATTTATAATGGATTTATAATTTTGGTGGAATTATATTGTCTTGATTTTTTTGTGTTTATTGTATTATAAGGTAGAGATTTTGTATGTTGAGTCATTATGATTCTTGGGTTTTCTAATTATCTGTAGTATTCTTAGATGTGTAAATCAGACATAATATATCCTCAGAGTGGGAGCATAAGGTACCAGGTGTGGCCCCTACATTACTCCCAGAGTAACAGTAGAAGTGACCATAGGTGTTGGATCACAACCATCAGGGAGTGTTTATGCAAGAGTGGGGATTAAACCAAACAGATGATCTAACAAAGCCAAAGTCCCCAAGGGTGTGTGTTGACTCATACCCTTAGTCCTGTTGACTGGTTAACTTTTGTGGTGGGGTCCAGTTTCACCTATGCTGAGTGCCCACCTGGTTTCCTCTTTGTTGCACTGTGAGCACAGCTTGGCTAGGCTGGATGGGTCAGTGGATCTGCTGGTCCAGTATGCTGTTCTGGATGCTGTGTGTCCGAGGGGATGGCTTGTCCCTGAGATCTCCACTGGTTCCCAGTGCTAAAGGTTTGGGGGTGGCTGTGGAGAGTGCCTGAAGTTGTTCCAGAGCTGCTCAGCTGGTCCCTGTTGTCTTCTCCTTCAGGTTTTTTAATTTTTATTTTTTCAGGTAGGGTCTCTCTCTAGCCCAGGCTGACCTGGAATTCACTATGTAGTCTCAGGGTGACCTTGAACTCTCGGCAATCTTCCTACCTCTGCCTCCCGAGTGCTGGGATTAAAGGCATGCGCCACCACGCCCGGCTTGTCCCTTCAGGTTTTTTGACTTTTCGAGGCTGGTGTGAGTGGAGAGCCCCTTCATCAGGCTCCTGCTCCAGCCTGGTCAGGCAGAACCAGGCTTGTAGCTCTTTCCAAGGGTCCACTGGAGCCAATTATGGCAGGTTGTGTGGTTGCTAGAAGTTCTGGGTCTCTCCTATTTCTCTGCTGGTGTTAATAATTCCTTATACACCTTCACTTTTCTGTAGAAAAGGCAGTTTTTTCTGCCTTTCCTCCCTCTCAGGCTGCTTTGGTGTGGCCATCTTAATGGGAAGTCAGCCCTAGAACTTCTTTTTTTAAAAAAAATATTTTATTTTTGTTTATTTATTTGACAGAGAGAAAGAGGGAGAAAGAGAGAGAAAAAAAACAGGTGTGCCAGGGCCTCCAGCCACTGTGAACAAACTCCAGAGGCATGTGCCACCTTGTGCGTCTGGCTAACATGGGTCCTGGGGAATCAAACTTGGGTCCTTTGGCTTTTCAGGAAAATACCTTAACTGCTAAGCCATCCCTCCAGCCCCCCTAGAATTTATTACAATAAGCATGTAGAACTATAGACATATTTGTAATCCATGTCATGTTTATTCAAACTATCAAAAATTCCTAGGAGTCTATTGGAGTAAAACAGTGGTAAGTACGTATGTAAGCTATCAGTTATGTAGAGAATTTGAAATGAGTAGAGAATTAAAATTTTATTTAAGGGCTGGAGAGATAGCTTAGCAAGTAAGGCACTTGCCTGCAAAGCCTTAGGACCCAGGTTTGATTCCCCAGTACCCACATAAGCCAGATGCACAAGGTGGCATATGCATCTGGAGCTTGTTTGTAGTGTCTGGAGGCCCTGGTGCACCCATTCTCTCTCTCTCTCTCTCTCTGTCTCTCTCTCACACACACATACTCACACACACTCTCTCGCTTTCTCTCTCTCCCTCTCAAATAAATAAATAAAAATATAAAATATTAGCCAGGCGTGGTGGTGCATGTCTTTAATCCCAGCACTCGGGAGGCAGAGGTAGGAGGATCGCTGTGAGTTCAAGACCACCCTGAGACTACATAGTGAATTCCAGGTCAGCCTGGGCTAGAGTGAGACTCTACCTCGAAAAACAAAACAAAACAGAAAATTGTGTGTATATGTATACACACACACACACATATATATATAAAGAGAGAGAGAGAGAGAGATTTGAAAAAAATGAATAAGCTTTGAGGCTTACCATTTAGAGAGTAATTTGTTGTGGGTATTACACATTCAGTAACATGTGTACAGAATAGTGTCACATGAATATTAACCTGGACTATGACTGGGAAGTTTTGAAATATTAGTTTATCACTGATGAGAGATTTTAGAACTATAATTATTGTGTAATTTCTACTTTCAGAAAGAAATATGGGCATAATTTTCCAATAAACAGCTCTGGAAGAGTCCGACATATATCCAAACCAGGTTATGTCCATAAGGGGAGAGCTCTTGGACTGCCTCAAGGCTCACCTCGGCCACGTGGTAAGACTCGAAGCTCTGTTAATCTTGTGTGATTTGGACCTGTTCCTAGTAAAAACTTAAGAATCCTCTAAAAAGAAATTCTGATTTCAGCAGTAAGCAAGGTATTAATAACCTTCAGCTATACTAGGATTTTGTTCAGTTGTTTTGGAATAAGGCCCCTGGAATCTTTGTAAAGTAATACCTTTTCATGAAAGCATCTGAACAGTCCGTGAGTTAGAGGTCATTTATTTGGGAGTGTTTTTCTTCTGTATATGTCGAAAGTTGTAAGTATTTGTACCAACCACGTGTTAATAGATTATGGGGTGGCTATGTCAAACAAGAGGAAAGCTAGGGGCTCAGGCTGAAGTAGCATCACATTTTTACCCTTTAAGCATTCTTTTCTACACTTGAAGGTATATCCATTATGTGTGGCTAGCCTTTCTTTAGTTAATATTTAAGTTTTGACTACTAATATACATTAAATTGTACAATAGTTGTTATGTGTCTGAGTGTGAAGCTGGAAATATGTTACAACTAATTCACATGGTAAGTTCTGTTTACTCTCTGTAATTACAACTACATAGGTTTTTTAAAATATGGGTTCTGTTAATGTGTCCCCATTTTAAAGATAAGGAAACCAAGGCAGAGAAAGCTGAAATAACTGCCCAAGGTCAGACCCAGTTTGAATTTAGGATTTAGCCTTTAGTCCTATATCTCAGCGCTGCATCATAAAGTCAACTGAAATCTTATAAATCCCATTCCTTTTAATAAAATAAATACTCCATAGTATGGAGGCCCTTGTTTGGATATTTTTTGAGGGGAGGTTTTTTTTGTTTTATTTACTTTTGGTTTTTTGAGGCAGGGTCTCACTCTAGCTCTGGCTGACCTGGAATTCATTCTGTAGTCCTAGGCTGGCCTCAAACTCATGGTGATCCTCCTATATCTGCTGGGATTAAAGGCATGGGCTACCATGTCTGGTTTATTTTACTTCTTGAGACAGGGTCTTGCCAATGTAGCCCAAGCTGACCTTGAACTCCCTGTTATCTTTCTGTCTCCTGAGGGCTGGGATGACAGGTGTGCACCACCAGTTTTTTTTTGTTTTGTTTTGTCTGCCCCTCCCCTCAGGTGGGGTCTCACTGTAGCCCAGGCTGACCTGGAATTCACTATGTATTCTCTGGGTGCCCTCGAACTCATGGTGATCCTCCTACCTCTGCCTCCTGAGTGCTGGGATTAAAGGCATGCGCCACCACGCCTGGCTCCATAACGTTTTAAAAAATATTTTATTTACTTATCTATTTGAGAGAGAGTATGGGCATGCCAGGGCTTCCAGCCACTGCCAGTGAACTCCAGATGCACATGCCACTTTGTGCATCTGGCTTTACATAGGTGCTGGAGAATGGCACCTGGGCCATCAGGCTTTGAAAGCAGGCATTTTAACTGCTGAGCCACCTCTCCAAGCCCATCCACCATGTTTTCACATTAGCATTGGAGAACCCAAATACATAAAGCAAATATGAATGGGTACAAAGGGAAGGAAGCACGTTAGACAAAGCGAATCGGCCAGATCAGGCAGAACTGCACATCAGCCAGAGCAGGTTCAGTGCACACCAGTTGCTCTCCGAGACAGAACATGCTTAGAAGGTTAAAACAGTAGCCGCTTCTGGATTTTGTGAGTTGGTTTGTTTTTGGTTTGGTTTTTTTTTTTTGTGTGTGTGTGTGTATGTGTGTCTGGTGCTAGGGATTGCATTCAGGGTCTCAAGCATGCTAGAATTCTTCTATCACCGAGCCACATCTCCAGCCCTTAGCAAGTAATGTTTTTGACCACAGTAGGAAGAAGCTAAAAGCCAAAAATAGGAAAAAATTTTAAATAATTTAAAAATATGTGGAAACTAAACAAGGTACTCTTGAAGAACCAATGATTCAAATAAGAAATAAAAAAGGGAAACAGCATTTTTCAGGCAAGAGGAAAAAATGGAAAAATAACATACAAAAATCAATAGGATACAGTTCAAAGATGGAAATTTATAGCAATATGCTACATTAAAAGCTTGAGCAATCTCAAATATGTAACCTAACATTATACCTCAAGGAGTTAGAAAAAGAACAAACTCATTCCATAGTGAGCAGAAGGAAGGAAATAAAGATTAGGGTAGAAGTGAATCACACAGAAAACAAACAAAAATCAACAAATCCAAGAAGTGTTTTTAAACATAAATAGAACTGACAGACCCTTAGCTAGACTAAGAAAAAAGTCAAATACATAAGCTCAGGAATGATATTGAAAAAGAGAAAAAAAATGAAAAAAAATTTAGGGCTGGCAAGATGGCTCAGCAGTTAAGGCACTTAAGCCTCCCAGTGCCCACATAAGCAAATGCAAACAAATGTGTAATGTTAGTTTGCAATGGCAAGAAGCCATGACGCACACACACATGCACATGCGCACATACACTTATCAATAAATACATACATAAGTGGAGTGAAGACATTATGGTAGCTTACACATGACTTTCCCTAAGAAACATGGAAGGCTGTGTTCCCTGTACTCAGTCAACTTTGAAGTCCAGACTTCCCCCAAGTCCTATTGCATCTGTGGCCTCTCTTCACTAGCCATTCTTTCCCTGGAGATGAGTTAGTGTTACTTTTAAATCAAGAAGTGGCTAGAATTCAATGCCCCTGCCACATACGGCTTGAACTCTATACAGTGAGCCCTACCCAGACCTTGTGGCTTGAACATCAAGCCTGCCTTGGCTTTAACCATAAGGTGTCCTACTACATTAAATGAATGTCTGAATCAGTTTTAATCTGTTTTTTCCTTCTGTGAAAGGTCCTAGCACCTCATGGCACAGCTCGCAGGACACAGAAAGCCATGAGGGTGCTTCCATGGCCCCGCAGACAGAGCAGGTGCGTGTAGAGTATGAGAGAGAGGAGACTGTGGTGAGCCCCTGGACACTGCCTTCGGAAATACGGAAGATTCTTCATGGCAGTCCCAACTCACTTCTGCAGGTGAGCACTGCTCTAGAACTCTGTTGCTCTGTGATCTTTTGTTTGTTTGTTTGTTTGTTTTACAGTTTTAAGTCTCAGGTGAAACTTGGGACTTTTAAAAAAAATTTATTTTTAATTAATTAATTTATTTATTTGAGAGAGAAAGAGGGAGGGGGGGAGAGAGAGAGAGGATGGGTGCGTCAGGGCCTCCAGCCACTGCAAATGAACCCCAGGTGTGTGCGTCCCCTTGTGCATCTGGCTAACGTGGGTCCTGGGGAATCGAACCTTGGTCCTTTGGCTTTGCAGACAAACGCCTTAACCACTAAGCCATCCCTCCAGCCCTTATTTATTTATTTATTTATTTATTTATTTATTTATTTATTGAGAGAGAGGAGGGAGGGAGAATTGGTACGCCAGGGCCTCAGCCACTGCAATGAACTCCAGACGCCTGTGGCACCTGGTGGGCATGTGCAACCTTGTGCTTGCCTCACTTTTGTGTGGGCTAGTGTGGGACCTGGAGAATAGAACATTGGAATTATTGAGACAGGATCTCATGTAACCCAGGCTGGCCTTGAGCTCACTTTATTGTTGAGGCTGGCTTTGAGCTCTGATCCTCCTTCCTACAGCTCCAGAGTTCTGGGAGTACAGGCAGGCCCACCTCACATAGCTCCTAGGGTTTCAAACTGCATTCGCCCATTTGGCTTAGTACTGGAGCATTTATCTTTCAGAATTTTCCTTGACTTTGTATTTTCTTTTCAATTAAAAAAAAAATCAGGGGGCTGGAGAGATTGCTTAGCGGTTGTTTGCCTGCAAAGCCAAAGGATCCTGGTTCGATTCTCCAGGACTCACATAAGCCAGGGGCACAAGGTGGCGCATGCATCTGGAGTTCGTTTGCAGTGGCTGGAGCCCTGGCGTGCCCATTCTCTCTCTCAAATAAATAAATGAATAAAATTTTAGAAAATCAGGGCTGGAGGGATGGCTTACTGGTTAAGGAGTTTGCCTGCAAAGCCAAAGGACCCAGGTTCAACTCTCCAGAACCCACATAAGCCAGATGCACAAGGGGGCGCACGCATCTGGAGTTCGTTTGCAGTGGCTGGAGGCCCTGGCGTGCCCATTCTCTCCCTCCCTATCTCTCTCTCTCTCTCTTCCTTTTTCTCTCAAGTAAATAAACAAATAAAAAATCAGTCTGGTTGGGGACTTAGCTCACTGGTAGAGTACTTTGCCTAGTAAGCACAAGGCCCTGGGTTTGGTCTCTACAACCAAAAACCAAAACCAAACACAGTAAAAACCCCATCAAAATCACAACACTTCAGGTGTCGAGATCCACCTTGACTGTCCATCCACTGTGGTGCAGCACGTGGCTGGGTGCTGGTCAGTTCCTTCACACACGTGCGCCTCCCCACCGCCCCCTGTTCTCTTCACCGCCCCTGCAGTGAACGGGCCACTCGAGGCTTACCCTGCCGATTGTTCACTTCCACAGGATTTGTCACCAGCTAAGGAGGAAGAAGCCCGGTTTCCCTTCGCAGCGGGCAGCATGGACAGCGGATCTGAGAGCACTGGCAGCATGCTCAGCAAGCTTGACTGGAAAGCCGTTGAAGACATGGTGGCCAGTGTGGAGGATAAGAGCCCGTCGGCCTCCTGGGTCCTGAACCCGTGAGATCTAGACAGCCTTCGGTTTCTAAGCGCCAGCCAACGCCTCATTGCGTTGGGACATATTTGTTGGTTTAAGGCAGGGAAACAGTGAAGGAAACAATGAGAATTTATAACCTGCAGCCCAGTATTACCTGGGTTAGACACTTCAAGAGGGAAACATGTATCAATAATTTTGCCTTCATGGGGAAATGGTTATTTAACTAGTGATGTATTATGTTTTTGCATGTGATTCATCTTGATGCATAATTTAAACAATGGTAATTACCTTTTGAGACAAATTTCATAATATTTAAACTACTTTCAATTAAAATATATATATTGCCTCCTTTACTGCCCTCTATGTTTTGAGAAACTACCTTATATGGTGAACATGATGGGAAAAAAGTTCTGTTTTCATAAAGAAGAAAATTATCATCTCATCTGAGAACATATAAAATTCAGCTGAGGCCTGGTCTAGGAGTACAAAAGGAACCAGCTCCTTCCCACTGATCCTGAACTTCTGAATAAGCCAAGTTTATCCATACCGGGAGAGCTTCTATCTTGTCCTGTAACCTGGCTCAGAGGGGGAGGGGATATGATGGAGAGTGGAGTTTCAAAGGGGAAAGTGGGAAGGGGGGGGAATTACTATGGGATATTGTTTACAATTATTGAAATTGTCAATTAAAAAATTAAATAAAAAAAATAGAGCAGGGCATGGTGGCACACTCCTTTAATTCCAGCACTCGGGAGGCAGAGGTAGGAGGATCGCCATGAGTTCGAGGCCACCCTGAGACTCCATAGTGAATTCCAGGTCAGCCTGAGCTAGAGTGAGACCCTACCTCAAAAAACCAAAAAAAAAAAAAAAAAAAAAAAAAAAGAGCAGAAGACTCTGGTCATTGTTGATCCAAAATGGCTAAGCTCTAATATAACCCTTGACAAATATGTTTTGAAAGAGAAAACACCACTTGACAACCAATGTTTGTAGCTTAGTCTTGATAACAATTGATTTTATGTATAATAAGAATTTTTATTAATATAAACTAATTTTATGTCTTACCCATGACTTAAAATTGATACAGCTTATACAAGCTACCCAGACATATTTTACCTAACAGAAGGATAAAGATTATAGTAATTGAAATTAAATCACTTAAACCTAAGTGATTAATCCTAGTGATGAGCACTTGATAGAATTACCATAAAGACACAGGAGCTATATCTATGTCACAATGTCTTTAGGAATGAGGACCTCATCTTTGGAAATTAAACATTTATATGTGAACTTTTGTCCTTAAGACTCTGTACAATAGATGAAACCTTGACCAACAGAGGAACCTAATTTATTTTATTGAGAACCTAAAAGCCAGTTCTTATAACTCTTAAACCATAACAAATTAGTATTGGTGAGCTGTTAATAAGTGAAATCTTAACCATAAGATTCAGTTTTTCTATTGACAAAAGACCTTAGAATCAAGTAAACATATTTTAGATTTTATCCAACTAAATGTTTTAATGAAGGGGTTACAGATTAGGGTAAAGGGTCAGGGTTTAGGGTCAGAGTAGGGGTTAGGGTAAAAAAATGGTGCAGAGCTGCTCTTAATATTCATGCCCTTATATTAATGCTACTCTCACTTTGGGTAGAGAATCTTCTCTTTTCAGATGGCAGTGACCTTGGGACAATTCGGAAGGTATCATGGTGCTGGAAAGAAGTGACTAGAGTACCGAGTAACATCTCGATCACACCTTCCAAGGCTCAGGGTCTAATACGGAAGAGGTGGCGGAAAGAATGTAAGAGCCAAAGGAAGGGGAGGACTCCTTACAACGTGCTCCCTCCAGACATAAAATGGCCTGGATATCCATGACCTCACAGTGCCTGACACTACCTACACAAGACTATCATAAAAGGAGGGAAAGATCATGACATCAAAATAAAAGACAGACTGATTGAGATGGGGAGGGGATATGATGGAGAATGGAATTTCAAAGGGGAGAAGGGGGGGAGGGAAGGTATTACCATGGGATATTTTTTATAATCATGGAAAATGTTTTAAAAAATTGAGAAAAAATAAAATTAATTAATTAATTAAAAAAAGAAGTTCTAAAAAGCCGGGCGTGGTGGCGCATGCCTTTAATCCCAGCATTTGGGAGGCAGAGGTAGGAGGATCACCTGAGTTCGAGGCCACCCTGAGACTACATAGTGAGTTGCAGGTCAGCCTGAACTAAAGTGAGACCCTACCTCGGGGGAAAAAAAAAAAAAAAAAGTTCCAAAAAAAAAAAAAAGAAACAGACAATGGGATAGGATAGAAAAGCAGTAGTGGAAAAGGCAGCATCTTGTTTTATGTAGATAACTCATCCAAAAAGAGTCCTTGAAAGAAGATCACAGGTGATCAGGGAGTGACCACATAGACGTTGGGCATGGGAGGAGTCAGAGAAGAACAGGTACAAAGGCCAAGGGACAGAGCCACCACACTTACCTACCTCCGTGTGTCTCTTACCTGAGTAACAGCATTGCCAAGCACAGGGTGTTTGGTGTTCTGTTTTGGTGTTTATATAGATATAATTTTACATGATGTGAGATCTTTTGGAAAAAAATAAAAGAATGAAAAGTCAAAAAAAATGGTGCAGAGTATTGTTAGTTTGTGGAACTGTGTTCAATGTAGTTTTGGAGATAATTTTTAGAGAAATAACTAAAAACCAAGACTCCAACTATTTCTCAAGAGTTTGTGTGTGTGTACTGTCAAAGAATTCTATTGCCTGGAAAACTTTTTTTTGTTTGTTTGGTTTTTTGTTTTTGGTTTTCTGAAGTAGGGTTTCACTCTAGCTCAGGCTGACCTGGAATTCACTATGTAGTCTCAGGGTGGCCTCGAACTCACGGTGATCCTCCTACATTAGAGGCATGCGCCACCACGCCTGGTTCAGGAAAACCTATTTTTTATCCCTTCCTTCCTTCCTTCTTTCCTTCCTTCCTCCCTCCTTCCCTCCCTTCCCTTCCCTTCCTTTCCCCCTTCCCTTCCTTTCTTTCTTTCTCTTTCTTTTTCTTTCTTTTTCAAGGTAGGGTTTTACTGTAGCACAGGCTGACTTGGAATTTACGATGTAGTCCCAGGGTGGCCTCAAATTCACAGTGATCCTCCCACCTCTGCCTCCCAAATGCTGGGATTAAAGGTGTTCACCACCGTGCCCAGCATTCTTTTTGCTTTTCAACTCTTAACTTTGTGATGCCAGATTCCTCTTGCTTCTTCAAGTAAAACAACGTCATAAGGGGGTCTTTTCGAGGTAGAGTCTTGTTCTAGCCCAGGCTGACCTAGAGGGATTCACTATGTACAACATTATTTTTAAAATATTTTTAAAATTCTTACTTATTTTTTTTTTTTTTTTTTGAGAGAGAGAGAGAGAGGCAGATAGAGAGAAAAAGAAAATAGGCATGCTAGAACCTCCAGCCACTACAAATGAATTCCAGATGCATGTGGCACCTTGTGCATCTGGCTTATGTGGGTCCTGAAGAATCGAACCTGAGTCCTTAGACTTCTCAGGCAAGTACCTTAACCGCTGAGCCATCTCTCCAGCCCTGTACAACATTATTTTAACACTGGAGAAAAAGCACTATAAAGCAATTTCATTCTCTCACTCTTTGGGGGTAGGTTGAGGAATGGTATTTAAAAAGCTGTATTGTAGGGCTAGGAATGTAGCTCAGTGGTAGAGTGCTTGCCTAAGGTGTACAAGGCCCTGGGTTTGAACTCCTGACACCACAAAACATAACTATGAAGTAATACTAAAACATTTCTTTCCTGTGGGTGTGCACGCGCAGGTGCTCTGCAACTGGTCTCGTGCATGACAGCCAAGCACTTTACTGCTGGTCTACATCCTCAGAATCCCTTCCTGACTTTTTTTCAGGTCCAGAGCTTTTCACATGTTGGTCAAATGCTCTACTGCTGAGCCACATCCTCAGCTTCTGTTTTCACTTCTTGCATGGTGACCAAACAGGCATAGGCACATAAAAGCTCTTATAGGGGTATAAATGAAAGCTCTTTGAAGTTCTTAATAATTTTTAATTCTGAGTAGAACGACATTTGACGGGCGTGGTGGCGCACACCTTTAATCCTAGCACTTGGGAGGCAGAGGTCAGAGGATCATCATGAGTTTGAAACACGCCTGGCTCTACAGAGTGAGTTCCAGGCCAGTCTGGGCTGGAGTGAGAAGTGAAACCCTTCCTCAGGGGGAACAATAAAAACCGAGAACAACATTTGAGTATTTCTGCCTTTCATACTCATCACAATAAAATGAGATTTCAGTAGAGTGGTTTCTTTGGCCTGCTCACCCCAGTTGTCTAATAATCAGTTTTCCTTGTAAGGAAATCATAATTTCAAATGATTTTCACTTCTTTTTAAAAAATATTTATTTACAAACAGAAAGAGAGGGAGAGAGAGAGAATGGGTGTGCCAGAGCGTCTAGCCACTGCAAACAAACTCCAGACGCATGGGCCACCTTGGGCATCTGGCTCACGTGGGTCCTGGGAAATAGAACTCCAGTTGTTAGGCTTTGTAGACATGTGCCTTAACCGCTGAGCCATCTCTCTTCACCCCAAAGAAGAGAGTTTTCATGGGGTTGTTGAGCCTCATGCATGCTAGGCAAGCAATTCCACCTGAGGTAATATATCAAACCCCCTTTCTCTGTATTTTGACATGGGGTCTCCCTAACTTGCTCAGGATGGCCTCAAGCTTGTTATCCTGCCTCTCAGCATATTGAGCAGATGGGATTGCAGGCACAGGCCCTGTAATACCCAGCTCAGTGTTAATAACTGAAAGATCTAAACTAGCACTCAAAAGAATAGATCTCATTATGTCATCTTTGTTCATGCATATCATGTGTATTGCTCATATCCACCTCCCTCCTCCTCCTGCTGCTCAGTTCTTTCCCCTCACTCTGACTTCTCTCCTCCCCTTATAGTCCTACTTCTATACATTATAAGTATATGATTATATATATATATATATATATATATATATATATATATATATATATATATATATGTAGTAAGAGAAAACATACTATATTTGTCTTTATTAAATCAGACTTATAACCTACACTTGCATTTTCTATTTAAAAAATATATATACATATTGTTTGTTTTTGTTTTTCAAGGTAGGGTCTCACTCTAGCTCAGGCTGACCTAGAATTCACTATGTAGTCTCAGGGTAGCCTTGCACTCATGGCGATCCTCCTATCTCTGCCTCCCAAATGCTGGGATTAAAGCCATGCACCACCACACCCGGCTTTTAAAAAAAATTTTTTTTTTCTGTATTTTTGAGAGACAGAGAGTCAGATAAAGAATGGGCATGCACGGTCTCCAGCCACTGCAAACAAACTCCAGATGCATGCACCACCATGTGCATCTGGCTTATGTGGGTACTAGGGAATTGAACCTGGGTCCTTGGCCTTCACAGGCGATCACCTTAACCGCTAAGCCCCTATTTTTATTTATTCATTTATTTGAGAGAGAAAGTATGAGCCTGCGCAAGCCAGGGCCTCCTGCCACTGCAAACACACACACATATCATTTGGTGCATCTGGCTTCAAGTGGGTACTGGGGAATCAAAGCCAGGATGTTAGGCTTTGTAAGAAAGCACCTTTGGGGTGGGGGAGGCTGGCTGGAAGCCCTGGAATTCCCACTATGTCTGTATCTTTCTCCGTCTGTCTCCAATAAATAAATAAAACATTAAAAAACAAGAAAGCACCTTTAACCAGTGAGCTACTTTCTGGCCCTTCCATTTCCATTTCCTGGCACATGGCATTACCTTATTTTCTGTTGAGTAACACTTCATTCTGTATATATCCCTGTTGTAGTTACCTTCTCATTGCTAGGATAAAGCACTGGACCAAATGCATTTAATGGGAGAAAAGGATTTCTTCTGGTTTATAATCTCAAAGGGAAGCTTCATGATGGGGGGCCAAGCATGGCAGGAGCAGAGGCTGGAAACAGCAGCAGGAGAGTGAGCCACATTCTGGCTGGAGGCGCTGACTCCTCAGCCCACCCCCAACAACACATCTCTAGCAAGGCTCCACCTCCCAAGCGGGCATCAGCTGGACATTCAGAACACCTGGGTTTAGGGGGGAAACATCTGATTCAAACCACCACACCACTGTATGTCCCTTACCCATTCAGCTGTTGATAGACATTTAGCTCAATTCTGAATCTTGGCTACTGTGGATAGCTGCAGTCGATGTGGATGTGCGTACTGATCTCTCACTTGCTGACTTTGATTCCTTCAGGGAAACACACAGGAGTGGTACAACTGATGTCTATTGTGACTCTTTTAATTTTCTTTTTGGTGCCAAAACCCAGGACTTCTTTTTAAATTTTTTTTTTTTTTATTGACAACTTCCAATGTAGATAATAACCCATGGTAATTCCCTCCCTCCCCTCACTTTCCCCTTTGAAATTCCACTCTCCATCACATCCCCTCCCCCTCTCAATCAGTCTCTCTTTTATTTTGATGTCATGATCTTTTCCTCCTATTATGAGGGTCCTGTGTATGTAGTGTCAGGCACTGTGAGGTCATGGATATCCAGGCCATTTTGTGTCTGGAGGAGCACATTGTAAGGAGTCCTACCCTTCCTTTGGCTCTTATATTCTTTCCACCACCTCTTCTGCAATGGACCCTGAGCCTTGGAAGGCATGATAGAGATGTTTCAGTGTGAACACTCCTCTGTCACTTCTTCTCAGCACCATGGTGCCTTCTGAGTCATCCCAAGGTCACTGGCATCTGAAAAGAGAAGCTTCTCTAGCCAAAAATGAGAGTAGCATTAATATATGGGTATGGACATTAAGAGAAGAGCTTAGTGGGCAGTTTGGTGAGCATAGTATATACATTGAGCCAGACAGCAGCAGACATTATACCCTTAGGGCTCATGACTACCCCTGTTTTAAGTTTTCAGTATCAGGGATGTATTCTATTCCCTACCATGGAGCAGGCCTCCAGTCCAATTAGAGAACAGTTGGTTTCCCCCATAACAGATGTGCCACTATTACACCCATTGGCTCATTTGGCCTGGCTGGCCAAATTTAAGGCTTGCAGTGTCCATTGTTGAGTATCTTCACTGGTGATTTCTCTCTCTCCCATTGAACTGCATGCAGTGTAGCTTTTTCCAGCTTTCTGTCAGCTGGTTTACGTGGAGGAGGTTATCAGCTCAGTTCCAGCAGGATTTCTCAGTGGCCTTGCAGCCCAAGTATGTGGAGTCTTCAGCAATAGGGTCTTACCGCCTAATCCTGGTGGGAAACCAAGGGCCTCGGCAAATGACCTGTAATGTTTTGGGGGCATCAGGGACCACCCTAGCCAACAACTCACTGGAAGGTATCCTATCCCTGGCACTGAAAAATTTCTAGTAACAATCTATGGCTTCTTAGTGATCCATTGTCCAAAAAAGTGGGTTTCCATATGACTTATTTATATCCTTTTAGATTTTGATTAGCCCTGCCTCCACCTTTCCTTTACTCAGTCTCTTCCCCTGACCTTACTTAGGCCTTTTCACCCCCATTAATCTGTTCTTCTACTTGCATATATACAATACCATCCTATTAAGTCCCCCCTCCCTTTCTCTTCCCTTTCTATCTCCTTTCTATCTTACTGGCCTCTGCTACTGAGTTTTCTTCCTACTCACATAGAAGACCAGGACTTTTAATTTACATTTGAGCCAGTAATGAGAGAGATCTCCCGTTCTCCTTGCATCTTCACCAGTTTTATCGTTGATTCTTTGGATGGTAGCCATTCCGACTGGGATGAGATGAAATGTCAGTAGAGTTTTGGTTTGTGTTTCTCTGGTGGCTAAAGACGTTGAGCATTTCACCAGATATTGACTGGCCATGTGAACTTCTTCCAAGTACTATGTGTTCAGCTCTTTTGCCCATGTATTAATTGAAAGATGTGGGTTTTTTTTTTATTGGTGCTTTTTTTTTTTTTAGTTCTTTATGTATTTTAGACATTGATCTGTCAACTATATAGCTGGAAAATATTTTCTCCCATTCCATAGGCCATATTTAATTTTCTATTGTTTCCTTTGAGGTGGGGAAGCTTTTCAATTCTATGCCAATTCCATTGGTCAACTCTTAGTATTATTTCCCAAGCTACTGGAGTCCTTTGCAGAAAGTCCTCGCCTATGCCTCTGTCTTGAAGTGTTTTCCCCAGGCAGCTTCACACTTTCGGGACTTACATTATAGTTTTTTGTGTATTTTGAATTAATTTTTGAACAGCATGAGAGATTAGAGTCTAGTCTATTTTGTCTCATGTAGGTATTTTGTTTTCTCAACATTCTTTGCTAAAAGGAGGCTATCTTTTTTTTTTTCATGTATATTTTTGGCACATTTTTAGAAAACTAAGTGACTATAGCCGCCTGGATTTAGTCTCAGTCCTGTCTTCTGTGTCAGTGGCCTAAGTACAGTTTCCTGCCAGCACCATGCTGTTTTTGTTTCTGTGACTCTGCAGTGTAGTGAAATCAGGCATGTGATTCCTGCAGCACTGCACTTTGCTTAGGATCATTTCAGCTATATGAGTATTCTGTGTTTCCGTATGTATATTTTTGTAAAGAATGCCATTGGAATTTTTTGTGAGAGAGAAAGAATTGGCACACCAGGACCTCCAGCCACTGCAGTCGAACTCCAGATGTGCGACCTTGTGTGCTTGTGTCGCTGTGCGTCTGGCTTACTTGGGACCTGGAGAGGTGAACATGAGTCCTTAGGCTTTGCAGGCAAGTGCTTTAACCACTAAGCCATCTCTCCAGCCCTCTTTTAAGTAAAGAATCATATGCATATAGAAATTTACCATTCTTCATATTAGAGGAAATGATTTCAGTTTCTCTCCATGTAGTATAATGTTGGCTATAGGACTTTGTTTTTAATATTTTATTTTTATTTATTTATTTGAGAGAGAGAGATATATATATATACAGAAATAGGCAGGTAGACAGAGAGAATGGGCACCTCAGGGCTTCCAGCCACTGCAAACGAACTCCAGACACGTGCACCCCTTTGTGCATCTGGCGAACGTGGGTCCTGGGGAATCGAGCCTCAAACCGGGGTTCTTAGGCTTCACAGGCAAGCGCTTAACTGCTAAACCATCTCTCCAGCCCGGCTGTAGGATTTTTAATTAATTAATTATTTATTTATGAGGGAGAGAGAGAATGGGCATGCCAGGGTCTCCAGCCACTGCAAATGAACTCCAGATGCATGCACCACCATGTGCATCTGGCTTATGTGGGTTCTGGGGAATTGAACCTAGGTCCTTAGGCTTTGCAGGCAAACATCTTAACTGCTAAGCCATTACTCCAGCCTGGCTACAGTTTTTTTTTTTAATTAATATTTATTTATTTGAGAGAGAGAGAGAAAGAGGCAGAGAGATAGAGAATGGGCATACCAGGGCCTCTGGCCGCTGCAAATGAACTCCAGATGCATGTGCCACCTTGTGCATCTGGCTTATGTGGGTCCTGGGGAATCAAACCTGAGTCCTTTGGCTTTGCCAGCAAGTACCTTAACCACTAAGCCATCTCTCCAGCCCCCAGCTATAGGTTTTTGATAGATAGCTTTATTTTTTTTTTTTTGAGGTAGGGTCTCACTCTAGCCCAGGCTGACCTGGAATTCACTATGGAGTCTTAGGGTGGCCTCAAACTCATGGCAATCTTCCTACCTCTGCCTCCCGAGTGCTGGGATTAAAGGCGTGCACCACCATGCCTGGCTCTTGTTTTTTTTTTTTTAATATTTTATTTATATTTATTTATTTGTCAGAGAAAGAGGGAGAGGGGGAGAGAGAGAGAGAATGGGTGTGCCAGGGCCTCCAGCCACTGCAAACGAACTCCAGACGCATGCGCCCCCTTGTGCATCTGGCTAACGTGGGTCCTGGGGAATCGAGCCTCGAACCAGGGTCCTTAGGCTTCACAGGCAAGCGCTTAACTGCTAAGCCATCTCTCCAGCCCCTGTGTGGGCTTTTTAATGTGTTGTTGAATCAGATTGCAAATCTTCCAGAATTTGTGTGTGTTTGTCCATGAGGGAAACACACACATTTTCTTTTGTGTGTGTCTGTGTGTCCTCATCTGTCCGTGGAATCGGGACAATGGCTTTTTAGAATGAGTTGGTAGTTGTCTCTTTGTTTTATGAAATCATTGACAAGGAAGAGTAGTTGTCAGTTATACTTAAAAGTCTGGTAGAATGTGGCACTGAATCCATCCAGTCCTGGGCTTTTCTTTATTCAGATGCTCTTTTTTTTTTTTTTTTTTTTTTTTCATTAACCAAAACTAAAGTTTTAATGCAATTTTTTTGGCTTTTTGTTTTTTTTTTTAACTTTTTAAAATTGACAACTTCCATAATTATAGACATTAAACCATGATAATTCCCTTCCCTCCCCCACTTACCCTTCACAAATCCTACTCCAACATATTCCCCTCAATTAATCTCTTTCTTATTTTTTTTTTAATTTTTTTTGTTTATTTAATTTATTTATTTATTTGAGAGCAACAGACAGAGCGAGAAAGAGGCAGAGAGAGAGAGACACACAGAGAGAATGGGCGCGCCAGGGCCTCCAGCCACTGCAAACGAACTCCAGATGCGTGCGCCCCGTTATGCATCTGGCTAACGTGGATCCTGGGGAGCTGAGCCTTGAACCGGGGTCCTTAGGCTTCACAGGCAAGTGCTTAACCACTAAGCCATCTCTCCAGTCCCTCTTTCTTATTTTGCTGTCATCATCTTTTCCTCCTATTATGAGGGTCAGACACTCTATTACTACTTCAATTTCATTGCTCACTTCAAGTCCCCTTAAATTTGTTATGTCTTCTAAAAATATTTTATTTTTATTTATTTGAGAAAGAGGCAGAGAGAGAGAGAGAAAGAGAGGGAAAGAGAGAATGGGCACGACAGGGTCTCCAGCCACCACAAACGAACTCCAGATGCATGCACCACCATGTGCATCTGGCTTATGTGGTTCCTGGGGAATTAAACAGAGGTCCATTGGCTTTGCAGGCAAGCGCCTTAACGGCTAAGCCATCCCTCCAGCCCATTTATATTTTCTTGCTATAATTTTGGTAGGTCATGTGTTTCTAGGAATTTGTCTATTGTAGATTTTCTGTTTTCTGGAATATAGGCTTTCAAAGATTCCCTAGTGACCCTCTTGATTTCATCCTCCTTGTTTATCAGGGTTGTCATGATAACAGTCTACTTCTCAGGTACCAACCTTCATCACAGTTCCTTTACTAGGTCCTGTAACCAAACACCTTGAAGGAGGGAAGGAAGGAAGGAGGAACAAAGGAAAGAAGGAAGGAGGGAAGGAAGGAAAGAAGGATGGAGGGAAGAAAGGAAGGGAAGATGGAAGGAAGCAAGGGAGGAAGGGAAGTAAAGGAAGGGAGGAAAGAAGGAAGGAGGGAACGAAGGAAGGAAAGAAGGAAGGAGGGAGGGAGGGAAGGAAGGAAGGAAGAAGGAAGGAGGGAAGGAAGGAAGGAAGGATGGAGGGAGTGAGGGAAGGAAGGAAGGAAGGAAGGAAGGAAGGAAGGAAGGAAGGAAGGAAAGAAGGAAGGGAGGAGGGAAAAAAGAGTGTTTCTGGCTTGCAACGCTGAGGGCAGACATTCCGTCGTGGTGCAGAGGGGAAGGCAGTGGGCACAGGCCAGCTGATCACATTGCAGCCATGCGTGAACAGGAAGTGGGTCCAGGCTATGAAACCTCAACCTGCCTCCCAGTGACGATTTCCTCCGGCAAGGCTCTGCCTCCTCAAAGTTCCACCACCCTCCCCGAAATGCCTCCAGCTGGGGACCACTGGAGAGATGGCTTAGTGGTTAAGCACTTGCCTGTGGATCCGGGTTCGAGGCTCAATACCCCAGGACCCACGTTAGCCAGATGCACAAGGAGGGCACGCGTCTAGAGTTCGTTTGCAGTGGCTGGAGGCCCTGGTGCGCCCATTCTCTCTTTCTCTATCTGCCTCTTTCTCTCTGTGTCTGTCACTTTCAAATAAATAAATAAAAAGAAACAAAATTTTAAAAAAAGTTAAGAAATTGAAAGTTCACAAAATACAGTTTTATTAGAACACACTTTCCTCTTTTTTTTATTTTTCACTTATTAGTTAGGCTGCTTTCTGCCAAAGTTGCAATGTTACAACACGGGCCGTATGGTATGCAAAGCCTAAAATTTTCTAAATGCACAGAAGTGGTTTTTTTTTTTTTTTTTTTTTTTTTTTTTTTCTGACCACTTGCCTTCAGTAGAGCCCAGCAAAGCAATTCCACCCGAAAACTGCCTGCTTCACTTAACTCTTCAGCACTCGGCTCCGGTGCCTAAGTGGACAGCAGGCTTCATGGAGAAAGTGCCCATCAGAAGATAGTTCAGGGAGTCCTGGACAGAGGAGGAGGAAGGACAGTGGCAAACATGAGAGCATGGGAAGAGTGAGCTTGATGAAAGGAGCCAACAAGAACCAGCCACACCCGGCTCAGCAGCAAACACGATGCAAGTAGAAAGAAAGAGTAGCAAGAATTCACCCAACAGAAAACAACCAATAGAACTTCAGGAATCTGGTGTTTCTCAGTTATAGCCCTAAACACAAAGGATGAGAGCAAAAAATTGAGTTAATATATCAAACAAATGGAAACTGAGCATGAGCTGGTCAAGTAGATTTCACATCAAAATTAGAAGATATAAAGGTCACTAAATATTAATAACAGGAATAATCCATCAAGAAGTTATAATATGGGGCTTTGCTGGAGAGATGGTTTAGCTGTTAAGGTGCTTGCCTGCGAAGCCAAAGGACCTAGGTTCGATTTCCCAGGACCCACAGAAGCCAGATGCACAGGTGGCTGTTGCAGTCAGGTTCGCATTGCTGGCAGAAATCACCTGACCAAGAGCAGCTTTTGGGGAAAAAAAGGGTTTATTTTGGCTTACAGACTTGAAGGGAAGCTCCATGATGGCAGGGGAAAACGGTGGCATAAGCAGAGAGTGGACGTCACCCCCTGGCGATCATATGGTGGACAATTGCAATAGGAGAATATGCCAAACACTGGCAAGGGGAAATTGGTTATATAACACTCATAAGCCCGCCCTCAACAATACACTCCCTCCAGGAGGTGTTAATTCCCAAATTTCCATCAGCTGGGAACCTAGCATTCAGAACACCTCAGTTTATGGGGGAATCTTGAATCAAACAGCCACATTCCGCTCCTGGCTCCCATAATCTGATAACATACATGATGTAAAATGCAATGCATTCATCCAACTTTATAAATCCCCATAGTTTGTAATCAATTCTAATGATGTTCAAACATTCCCATAGGCTGAGATCTTTTAACAAAACCATAATACCAACCTCCCCCCACCCAAACCATAATGGCACAGAATGAAAACTCACACTGCAAAAGATGGCATTGGGCATAGCAAAGAAATATTCAACCAACACAAGATTTAAACAGAGAAAACATCAAACTCTGTAGCTCCAAGTCCAACAACTCTAGTCAGTGACAAGTCTCAAAGTCCCATGATTCCAACCAGCAACAAGTCTCTTGAGTTTTAATTCCACCCTTCCAGCTAGGCTACTCACAATTCTGGAAAATTTCACTGGGGCCGGCTGCTCTCCTTAGCAGCCATCTCGTGGACCCGGCATCTCCACTGGGTCTCCACTGCAACCCATGGTTCATCCTCACGGCTCCAGCGTGTCTCCATGCAGGCATCCAGCAATCCTGCTTCCCACTACCCAAAACACAAGACTGTGTTGCAAACTCAATGACCTCCTCTTTCCTATATTTCTTATACTCCATAATGTCAGGTAGGGTGTCAGTTTGGTAATCCAGGGGGAAATAAAGCAGACTTTGAAGAACAGGACACTCCTTGAGCACTCAGGCACCTTGAAAAGAGTCTACATTCTTTCTGTTGCCCCAGTGCAGTACAGTTGGCCCAATCTCAATGGTTATCTCTCAATTGCAGCTGAACAGGCAGCAGTTTCAGCCTAAATATTTCTTTCTGTGCCATATCCCTCTGCACACACCAGTCTGTTTCTACACACTGCAACCCTGAACAAATTCTCAGGACATGGGCATAACAGCAAGCTTTTCACACAAACTGCTTCTGGACCAGTCCAGGCAAAGCTCTTTCTTATTATCCTCATAAGCCAAACCTCACAGTCCATAGTTCTTACTGCATTCAGGCCTTTCAACTCTGATCAGAATAGTCCATCAAGCTGTACTTACAGCACTACAAGGAGTCTCTTAGGCCAAGGTTTCGAGTCCTTCCACATTCCTCTTGAAAATCAGCTCCAAAAGGCCAAAGCCACACAGTCAGGCATCTAGCAGCAATGCCACTCTCAGTACCAACTTTACTGTCACAGTCAGGTTCGTATTGCTGGCAGAAATCACCCGACCAAGAGCAGTTTTTGGGGAAAAGTTTTATTTGAGGGATACTCTATGATGGCAGAGGAAAATGATGGAACGAATAGAGGGTGGACATCACCCCCTGGCCAACATAAGGTGGACAATAGCAACAGGAGTGTGTGCCAAACACTGGCAAGGGGAAACTGGCTATAGTACCCATAAGCCTACCCCCAACAACACACTGTCTCCAGGAGGTGTTAATTCCCAAATCTCTATCAGGTGTGAACCTAGCATTCAGAACACCTAAGTTTATGGGGGACACCTGAATCAAACCACCACAGTGGCACATGTGTCTGGAGTTTATTTACTACAGCTGAAGGCCCTGGCACACCTATCTGTCTCTCTAAAAAAATTAAAAATTAAAAAAATTACATTTTGAATGAAAGTCCTTGCATTTTTTTCTGTCTTCATCTCACTGCTACCTTTTGTATCTTTCTTGCTCTTTTCTATATATATATATATATATTGTGTGTTTTGAGGCAAGCCCAACAGACTGGCCTTTTTTTATGGAGAGGGGGAGGGAGGGAGAGAATGGGCATGCCAGGGCCTCCAGCCACTGCAGTCAAACTCCAGATGCCTGTACCACCTTGTGTGGCTGGCTTATGTGGGATCTGGAGAGTCGAACATGGATCCTTAGGTTTTGCAGACAAGCACCTTAACTACTAAGCTGTTTCTCTAGCCCTCTAGCTCTTTTTGAACCTGTTTGGTTTCTGTATTCTTCCCAAGCTGATTTTTGTCTTTCTCAACATTATGCTCTCATACCTTCAGTGTTGGGAGTCTCCAAGGTCTCTGGCTCCATGCAGCTTTCTCTACAGAGAGCGTGCTGATGATCACGTCCAGGGCAGCCCAATCTTCTCCTCTGAAAGTGTCACACTGGCTTGTACTCCTACCTTCTGATGTCACCCAAACACCCCACAGGCACAAATGTTGAACATACTGAAAATCAGTCACTTACACTAGAGAAACTGGTAGCTCTCGTTGACACTTATTAAATTATTTCATTCAGTCACCTGTCAAGTTCTGCTATTTTTTATTTATTTTTTATTTATTTATATTTATTTATTTAGTTTTTTTTTTTTTTTTTGAGGTAGGGTTTCACTGTAGTCCAGATTGACCTGGAATTTACCATGTAGTCTCAGGATGGCCTCGAACTTACGGATATCGTACCTCTACCTCTCGAGTGCTGGGATTAAAGAGGTGTGCCACCATGTCTGGCTATTTTTTTTTCTTTAAATACATTCATAACCATGCCAGTCTTCTCACCCCTACCACCATCATCTTAGTTCAGTCACTATCTTAGACTATTTCCCAAGTGTTCTCTCTCTCTCTTTTTTTCTCAAGGTAGGATCTTACTCTAGCCCAGGCTGACCTGGAATTAATTATGTAGTCTCAGGGTGGCTTGAATTCATGGCAATCCTCCTACCTCTGCCTCCTGAGTGCTGGGCTTAAAGGCGTGCAACACCACACCCATCCTCGTGTTCTCTTTTTAAAAATATTTTATTTATTTATTTATTTATTTATTTATTAAAGAGAGAGACAGAGAGAAAGAGGCAGATAGAGAATGGGCGTGCCAGAGCCTCTAGCCACTACAAATGAACTGCAGACACATGCACCACCTTGTGCACATGGTTTAAGTGGGTACTGGGGAATCAAACCTGGGTCCCTTGGCTTTCACCTTAATCACAAAGCCATCTCTCCATCCCAGTGTTCTATATTTGACACCCACAAATCTATATGTAGCAAAGTGAACTTTCATTCATCCCAGTTCTACACAAGTGCCTTACTTCTTCAAATGCTACATATGATCTATAAATGATCAAATCATATATTTGCATTATTAAATGGTCAAAATTGCATGCACCCCTTTCTCCTGTTTGGGGATGGGAGAGTGTTATAGGAATTAATGAGTCAATGAGAACAATCAGGCAAAATCCACTTCAGAGAGAGGGAGAGAGCCTTTATTCACGCGTGGACCTCTGCTGGCTCCTACCAAAAACCTGACAGTGGCCCTGAACTCAGACTGTGTTGGATTTACATACCTTTTACAGTCCTCTGTTTGAATTCCCCCATGCTTAGAGAGGAGAGAGATTGGTTCTGTCAGATAAGCTTAAGTGGAGGCAGCTGTCTCCTGAGACAAGGCAGTTATACATTGTCCAAAGGGGTCAGGCTCACAGTCACGGAATTCCTGTCAGCTACCACCAGAGGAATCTCCCTGCAGTTTCAGAGGAGGGAAGTGCAACATGCATTGCTTCACTGGAAGTCCTAGGTACATTTACATTTCTTATAGATGCATTGATTATATTCCACCTAAGCTGATATAAGCTAGAAACATTAAATATATGGTATTCCTTCAATAGGGGGAGACAGGGTCTTACTTGGGAGGCTGACTGGGGCTCAAACTTGAGATTCTTATGTGTCAGTTTTCCAAGTGCTGAGATGACATAGATGGGCCACCACAATCCAGGTCCTCTTGTCTTTCTCTAATTTCATCTTTTGATATTGTCCTACACATACCTCCATTCCTCCACTCAATATGCTATATTTCCACACAAAGGCAGGGGGTCCTCCTTCATCTCCCTACTTAAACCAAACAAACACACTAGTGGCCCAACTATATAAATACCAATACAGATTTCCTTAAGATCTCATGTAATCTGTTCGATGACTTTATTTACCAAGCTTTATTTACAGCCTCAGACATACATGGCTTCACAGTACATCTTCTGACCTCAGTGTTTCTTGCCTGAGCACGGGTGGGGGTTGTTTGCACAAGCATGAGCAACTTAAAGTGGCTACACCACTGTACAAGATCCATCTTCTCCAGTAATTAGTAACTGTCAACAACTCCTCAGTGAAGGGTGGGGTTTTTGTGAGCTTCCCTGGTTCCATTTTCTAAGGAAAGATTGCTGAACTTTTATTAGATTCTCAAAAGAACTCACAAGCCAGGCATGGTGGTGCTCGCCTATAACCCAGCACTCCAGAGGCAGAGGTAGGAGGATCACTGTGAGTTCCAGGTCAGCCTGGCCTAGATATGGTATACAGATTTTTTGAAAAATAATTTATTTTGGGCTGGAGGGATGGCTTAGCGGTTAAGGCATTTGCCTGCAAAACCAAAGGACCTCGGTTCAACTCCCCAGGACCCATGTTAGCCAGATGCACAAGGGGGCGCACACGTCTGCAGTTCGTTTGCAGTGGCTGGAGGCCCTGCCATACCCATTCTCTCTCCCTCTCTCTCCCCCTTTTTCTCTGTCAAATAAATAAATATATATATTAAAATAATTTATTTTTAAAATATATTTTTAATTTTTTTAGCTTTATTTTTATTTATTTATTTGAGAGAGAGAGAAAGAGGCAGAGAGAGGGAGAGAGAGAGAGAATGGGTGCACCAGGGCCTCCAGCCACTACAAATGAACTCCAGACGCATGCACCTCCTTGTGCGTCTGGCTTACATGGGTCCTGGGGAATCGAACCTGGGTCCTTTGGCTTTGCAGGCAAATGCCTTAACCACTAAGTTTACAAACACACACACACACACACACACACACACACACACACACACACACACACACTTTGGAGATGGGTCAGTGGTTAAGGTGCTTTATTTCTTACAAGAAAACAGGTAGGTGAAGAAAATTATAGAATAAAACTAAAAAAAAAGTTCAATTTTTTTAAAGTGAAGTTTGTTCTTGCCTATGTTTGAGTATCTGGGTGCAAATGATCCTCCTGGCTCAGGCTTCTGGGTAGGTGGAAGTACAGTTGTATGTCTCCACACCCAGCTAGAAAAGTGGAGATTGAACATTTGCTGGGTATTTGATATCAAGGAGCATTTCATTTAAAGGTAGATTTGAGATTTATTTAAAAAATCTGAGGGGGCTGGAGAGATGGCTTAGCGGTTAAGCACTTGCCTATGAAGCCTAAGAACCCCAGTTCGAGGCTTGATTCTCCAGGACCCACGTTAGCCAGATGCACAAGGGGGCGCATGCGTCTGGAGTTTGTTTGAAGTGGCTGGAAGGCCTGGCACACCCATTCTCTCTCTATATATTTGCCTTTTTTCTCTGTTACTCTCAAATAAATAAACAAAAATGAACAAAAAATATTAAAAAAAATTTAAAAAAATCTGAGGGAGGGGAATGCATAGGATTTAGTTTTAAAAATGTAGAAGTAGGGCTGGAGATTGCTCAGTGGTTAACGTGCTTGCCTGCAAAGCCTAATGACCTGGGTTTGATTCCCCAAGTACCCATGTAAGCCAGATGCACAGGGTGGCACATGCATCAGGAGCTTGTTTGCAGTGGTTGGAGGCCTTGGTGCGTTCATTCTCTCTGTCTGCCTGCAAATATATATATAAAGTAGGAGTAGGGCTGAAGAGATGGCTCATCAGTTTAAAGGCATTTGCTTGCAAAGCCTGATGCTCTGGGCTCAATTCCCCAGTATGCATGTAAAGCCATATGCACAACGTGGGGCATGCATCTGGAGTCTGTTTGCAGTGGCAAGAGGCTCTGGTTGTGCCCATTCTCCCTCTCCTAAATCAATCAATCAATAAACACATTCATAAAAAACCCATGGGATTACTGAGTACATGGACATTCATGTAACAAAAACTTTAAAAATTAAATTCTGTGGCTGAGCGTGGTGGTGCACGCTTTTAATGCCAGCACTTGGGAGGCAGAGGTAGGAGGATCGCTGTGAGTTTGAGGCCACCCTGAGACTACATAGTGCATTCCAGGTCAGCCTGAGCTAGAGTGAGACCTTTCCTTGAAAAAAACAAACAAATAAATAAAAAGGAAGGGTGGGGGCTGGAAAGATGACTTAGCTGTTAAGGCGCTTGATTGCAAAGCCAAAGAACCCAGGTTCAATTCCCTAATGCCCATGTAAAGCCAGATGCACAAGGTGATACATGTGTCTGGAGTTCGTTTGCAGTGGCTGGAGGCCCTGGAGCACCCATTCTCTCTATCTGTCTCTTTCTCTCCCCAATAATTATTTTCTTTTAAAGGAAAGATGGTCTGATGGCAATCTCTGACATGCAAACTTTTTTTTTTTTTTTGTATACTGGAATTGAACCAGGGACTCACACATGCTGAGTAAAGGCCTTATCACTGAGCCATTGAGCTACACACTATGCTATACTGATGACCTTCTTCCAGGCTGACCTGGAATTCACTATGTAGTCTCAGGGTGGCCTTGAGCTCACAGCAATCCTACCTCTGCCTCCGAGTGCTGGGATCAAAGGTGTGCGTCACCACGCCTGGTTGATGACCTTATTTTCTTTAGCTTGTTCTCTCTTACATCAAGGTCTTGCTAAGTTGCCTTAGCTTGTCTTCAAATTTGAGATCCTCCTGCTTCAGATTCCAGAGTAGCCGGGAGTACAGGTGTCCACCACCACATCTGACTCCTCAGGCATTTCCACCCGCCCCTCAAACCCAGGGATCTTCCACTGAGCAAATCCCCAACCCCGATTCACGGGGCTTCTAGGACTCTTAGCACACTACACACACTGAAATTTGTTTGGTTAGAGAACTTTCTATCACACCAAATTTTTTAAAAAATATTTATTTATTTGAGAGAGAGAAAGACAAAGGGAGAGAGAGAATATGAGCACACCAGGGCCTCCAACCACTGCAAACAAACTCCAGACGCATGCACCACCTTGTGCAGCTGGCTTACATGGGTCCTAGGGAATTGAACCAAGGTCTTTTGGCTTTGCAGGCAAACACCTTAACTGCTAAGCCATCTCTCCAGCCCAATCACACCAAATTTTCATTTAATTATATTCAAGTTTTCATAAAGGACCAATAGAACAAAGTGTTGTGTTTAGAAAAGCAAATCAAATGGATAAATTTAGTAAAACCAACATGCATTAAACATGTATGCTTCCTACGACAAAAATTAGGTAGGACATTAAATAAACTAGTCTTAACATGAATCAGGCCAACAGCAAAAGGCAACAAGTGGGATTTTCCTTTCTTTTATTATTATTATTATTTTGGTTTTTTGAGGTAGGGTCTCGCTCTAGCCCAGGCTGACCTGGAATTCATTATGTAGTCTCAGGGTGGCCTAGAACTCACGGCGACCCTCCTACCTCTGCCTCCCGAGTGCTGGGATTAAAGGTGTGCACCATCACGCCTGGTTCCTTTATTTATTTATTTTTAAATTATTTAAACCAGGTGTGGTGACACACTTTAATCCCAGCACTCAGGAGGCAGAGGTAGGAGGACTGCCATGAGTTCGAGGCCACCCTAAGACTACATAGTGAATTCCAGGTCAGCCTGGACTAGAGCGAGACCTTAGCTCGAAAAAAAAAACAAACAAACAAACAAAAAAAACCCAAAATTATTTGTGCACGAGAGAGAGAGATAGAGAGAGAGAGAGAGAGAGAGAGAGAGAGAGAGAGAGAGAGAGGAGGGAGGGAAAGAATGGGGTTGCCAGGCCTCCCCGCCTCTGCAAATGAACTCCAGATGCATGTGCCACCTTGTGCATATGGTTTATGTAGGGACTGGGGAATTGAGCCTGGGTCCTTAGGCTTTGTAGGCAAGTGCCTTGACCGCTGGGTCATTTCTCCAGCCCCAGGATTTTTTCTTTTCTTTTTTTTTTTTCTTTTTTTTGAGGTAGGGTTTCACCCTAGCCCAGGCTGACCTGGAATTCACTACGTAGTCTCAGGGTGGCCTTGAACTCACAGCAATCCTCATACCTCTGCCTCCTGAGTGCTGGGATTAAAGGCGTGCGCCACCACACCCGGCTAGGATTTTCTTTACAGAAATGAAACCTAGGGTCTTACGCTAAGCAGACTCTGCTATTGAACTTTACCCAGCAAGTATGATTTTTGTAGGCTCAAATAATTCTCTAATTTTCCCACATATTTCAAGTAAGCATCTGATGAGTTTTGTGTAGTAGAAATGATCCTTACCACTGGTTCTGAAAATGTACATCAACTAGACCTCAGGGTAGTGACTAGGATTTTTTTTTTTGTGCAATTAAAAGTGGTATTTTTAAGTTTTTAAATATTTCACTTTGATAGAGGCAGATGGAGAGAGAGAGAGAGAGAGAGAGAGAGAGAGAGAGAGACAGAGAGAGAAAAGAGGGAGAGAGAAAGGGAGAATATGGGCGCTCCCTCTAGCTGCTGCAAACAAACTTCAGACACGTGTCACCTGGGTCTTTTGGCTTTGCAGGCAAGTGCCTTAACCATTAAGCCATCTCTACAGCCCTAAAAGTGGTATTTTTTTGTGGGTGGGGGAGAAGAGAAAATCACTTATTTCCTTCATTTACTTTTTTTTTGAGGTAGGGTCTTACTCTAGCCCAGGCTCTACTGAAATCAGTCTCAGGGTGGCCTTTGAACTCATGGCAATCCTCCTACCTCTGCCTCCCAAGTGCTGGGATTAAAGGTATGAGCCACCACACCCAGCCTTCATTTATTTTGAGGTAGGGTCTAGCCCAGGGTGACCTGAAATTCATTCTGCAGTCTCAGGCTGGCCTTAAACTCACAGTGATCCTCCTACCTCTGCCTGAGTGCTGGGATTAAAGATGTGTGCCACCAAGCCCGGCTTCTTCATTTACTTTCTAAATGAAAATGATAAATTTACTTGTTCATTAAATGCATTAGATAAAGCAGCCTGACATATCTATTTTTTTTTTTGAGAAAAACTAGTTATCAAATTTGCTGGTGTGTTTTAGCTACTTGCTAATAATTCAAATAATCACACGCAGAGTAAGGTACATGTTATTTGTCTTTAAAACTCAGTGTTTATTAGATATGAGAAACAGAAAATTCTACACCTCTCTGTATTTCTATTGTGTATTTTGGTATAGGTTATCTTTTAGTAAGAAAATTTGCATAACAAAGCATTACAAATTTAAGATTAGTGTATCTAAGAAGTGAAGAGGGATTCTGAAAACTATTTAGGGTGCTGGGGACTTACTCCAGTGCCTGCATACATCAAATAGTGTGCGACTGAGCCACATCCTTGGTCCTGAAAGCTTTTTATGATTTTTTTTCAAGGTAGAGTATCGCTCTAGCTCAGGCTGACCTGGAATACACTATGTGGTCTCAGGGTGGCCTCTAACTCACAGCGATCCTCCTACCTCTGCCTCCTGAGTGCTGGGGTTACAGGTGGCCTGGCCCTGAAACCTTTTATGCCAAATACTTAATACAACCCAGTATAATGACTAACTAATCTATAGTAATTCAATAATGTAGATTAATACTGAACTTTAGGGCTGGAAAGATGGTTCAGTGGTTAAAGGTGTCTGCTAGCAAAGGCTGATGGCCTGGGTTTGATTCCCCTGTACCCATGTAAAGCCAGTTACACAAAGTGGCACATGTACCTGGAGTTCATTTGCAGTGGTGAGCAATTCTGGCGTGCTCATCATTCTCTCTCTTTTTGCAAATAAATGAGATTTTTGAGAAGACTGAACTTTATACTAAAAAAGTTTAATTTAGTTGGGAGTGGTGGCGCACGCCTTTAATCCCAACACTCCCGAGGCAGAGGTAAGTGGATGGCTATGAGTTTGAGGCCAGCTAGTGACTTGTAGGTCAGCCTGGCTAGAGAGAGATGCTACTTCCAAAAAAAATTTTTTTTAATTTTATATAATTTGACCAAGGTCTTTAGTAATAAGACCTAAAAAAAGATGATCTTGAGAAATTTTCATAGCTTTGAAAATTATACATTTAAGAGTCAAAGCCTAATTATTATATCAACATTTAGATACCATTAATATGAGCTTACAACACATGAAAAATTCTCTAGCTTCCAATCACAAAAACTGTGATAAATGGCAAACACAGTGATTCATCCCTGACCAAGGCAACAGAAGACTTACTAGCGAACGTCTAGAAGCTGTCAGCAGCATCCCAGCTGGGGGGGTGTGCTCACTTGCAATCCTAGCACTCAGAGGCAGACAAGAGGACGGTGAGGTTGAGGCCAGTCTGGGATACATAGGGTCTGGAGCCGGTGTCTCCCAAGACATCTGCTTGTACAGCTTCACTACGCGTGCCCGCTCTTCTGGGTTCTAACCTTCTCTTTTTCTCCCCTCTCTCTCTTTGGGTGTGGGTTGAAAGCCTATATACATGGATGCTTGGCCTGACTCGGGCCTTTTCCAATATTTTCTCAATAAATCTTTTGCTTTGCTTTGCTCAACAAACAGCAGGTTTCCCAAGTAGACATGCTCCAAGGAACCTTATGAACCTGTTTTACTCACAGGAAAGAGTAGGGATCCTCTACCTTAATGCTTGCTGTTCAGTTAGAGGGAGAGATACTGCACCAATCCAGACTTAAATTTGCTATGATTAGCGAATAACTGAATCCTTTGAGCCTATCTTCCTCAGCTACAAAATGAGAATATACACCTCATGAGGACTAAGTGTAGCAAGCATTGCCAGACACAAAACATTATCATTGGCTTAAAAAAAAAATCTTTCTGGGGCTGGAGAGATGGATTAGTGGTTAAGGCACTTGTCTGCAAAGCCAAAGGACCTAGGTTTGATTCCCCAGGACCCACGTAAGCAAAATGCACAAGATGGTGCATGTGTCTGGAGTTAGTTAACAGAGGCTTGAGGCCCTGGTGCACCCATTCTCTCTCTCCTTCTGTCTGACTCTGTCTCTCTCAAATAAATAATAGTAATAATAAAAAACTTTTGGGGCTACAGGGATGGTTTAGTGGTTAAGGCACTTGCCTGCAAAGCACAAGGACCCATGTTTGACTCTCCAGATCCCACATAAGCCAGATGCATCTGGAGTTCCTTAGCAGTGGGTAGAGGCCCTGGCACGCCCATTCTCTCTCCTTCCCTGTCTCTAATAAACAAATAAATAAAATATTTAAAGAAAATCTTGACCTGGGCGTGGTGGTGCACACCTTTAATCCCAGCACTTGGGAGGCAGAGGTAGGAGGACTGCCATGAGTTCAAGGCCACACTGAGACTACGTAGTGAATTCCAGGTCAGTCTGGACTAGAGTGAAACCCTACCTTGAAAAAAAAAAAAAAAATATATATATATATATATATAGTATGGTTTAAGTGTATGTGTGAATGTGGTGCAAGCATGCCATGGTGCAGGTGTGGAGGTCAGAGGATAACCTTCGGTTATCTTTCCCTTGTTTGAGACAGGTTTCTTATTCAATAATGCATATGCATACCAGGCTATCTGGCCTGTTCTTGCCTCCCTCCCATCTCACTATAGGTGAGAGCTAGGATTGCAGATGTGTGCTATTGTATCCATCTTTATGTGAATTTTAGGGATCTTAACTCAGGTCTTCACACTTGCTTGGCAAGCACTTTACCCACTATACTCCCCAGACCCCAAATTGACTTTTTAACTAATATGTGTTTAGTATCCACTAGTATTTTACCCTTATTATTATATGCCTCAAGGGGAAAAAGACCCAATTTACCTTTGTCCCAGAGGAAAAGAGAAGGGGACATGCAGGGAAGCGGAAGCAAGCAAAAAGCACTCCTTCAAGACAGCGCTCTGAAAGAATCCCACATAGGAAATGACCCTGGGTTATTTTCACAGCGGTTTAATAGAGTTCACAGAGAGGAAGTGTGCAGCGGTCACTCTTGCAAACCGAAGACTTCGTTTACTTGCTGGTTGCATAGAATTTAGCATTTTAGAGGTCATTTTTTTAAAAAAGTGATTTAAAAATTAGTACATATTTAAAAAAATAAACTTGAAATAGACCTCATTCACTATAAAAATTTTAGGCATTACTCTTATTCTGAGAGACAACTATATAAATCTAAGATTAAACACCCTCTTCCCAATTTAGTTGACATTATTTGTAGCAACTAATATACACATGACAATTGTTCTCAAAAGATGATAAACTTTGACTAGAAAATGAATATACCAACTAGCAAAATTACTTCAGCATTAAAAACAATCTGTCAAATGTAGTGTGTTTAATTATGAAGTGTCACATGCATCTCAACTGTTTCTAAAATCACAGAGAAATGCTGTTTTTCCAAAATAGCAGAATTGTTACCTTTCCCCAAGGTTTAAAAATAAGTATTACCATCATGACATCACTAGAAAGAAATTGAAGCATACAAGGAATAAACTATAGTTTCTTTTTATATCAAAATGTACTCTTGAAAATGTGTTTGGCACAGTGCTAAATCATATATAGTTAATACTAAATATTGCAGGATACAATAAAACCCTGGAGTTGTTTACACCCTCTTATGGGAATGAAAATAATAAGATACCAATTATTCAGAAGTCAGCCTGTACAAACTGTACAAACAATATTTCATGTTTTGCTATGAAAACCAGTGATATAATAAATTTTACATAAGACTGCAAAATAATATAAATGGAATTTAAACAGATCTTTACAATAAGAAATTCAAATGGAAACAGACAAGTAACAAAGAGAAGTAAAAAAATTTATTGCAGTATTTGCTCCACCAGACTGCCTGGGGATCCCTTTTCTCGTACTGTTTTAGGGTGACCTAATACAACAAAATCTACATTTACAAAAACCCCTTCTGCAGATAGGTCATAGATACTGCATGCTTTGTTGTTTTTCAACAGAATAAATTATATATCCAGGAGAGTCTGTCATTTTACAGCCTGGAGAGAACAGTGCTTCCCTGGAAACTGGGCTAAGCTAAAGAAAGCCATCCGCTGCTAGGTTAAACTCCAAGAACACTTTATTAAGAACATTAACAGACTAATTTCCAACATTCACTTGTTTATTTTTTTTAAACAGAAAGTTTTTTCCAAGATATAAACAATTTTTGTTAAACTATAATACAGTGGGAGTAAAAATGAACTGAGAATCTGTTTCTGCTGCACAACAGCGAAGGGAGCTCCCACAAAAATGTTTGCCCAACATTTCCTTCTTTTGTTCCTGCATCCCAGGTTCCACTCTTACTCTTCAAAAAACTTTTTTTTTTTTTTTTATTTTTTTGCCAGAATGTTGATATTTCAAGTTTTTTTGCCTTTTAAAAAAATTCCTGTAAATTTGGCTGCATGTATAAATTCATTAGCTGGAAGTCCCGTCCTTGGCGGCATACAGGGATCGTAAAGTCTGAACAACTTTATTAGTCAGCTTATTAGCACTCGTTAGAGCAATTTTTTTGTAAATAATGTCTGACTCTTTAATAGTGTCTACCCAAGGCACCAGTTTGCGGCCATCGCGGCGCTTAGCCTCAGTCCAGGAGCCACTGTAGGAGCCTGCCATCCACTGAACACTGAAGCCACTGCTGGTTTTCTGTACTACTCTTGCAATTTGTGGTCGGTCTTTGTACTTTGGACAGCAAATAGCGATGACATCCATGACGTCAACACTTTCATTCATCTGTGCTGCCAACTCCGTAGAGTCTGAATTTCGTTTTGACCTTCTCAATGACTAAAACATTGGGAGGGGGAAAAAAGACCAAGTGTTACACAAAATAATTTTAGTGAAATTATTGTTTTTATTGCTTTTAATCCCTTGACGCCGGGAGTTGGGATTTCCCAGCACACTTCCATTGCCGGCAATGAGACGCACCGTGACCGCCAGCGCCAAGGGGTTAACATATACTTGTAAAACCATATAACTCTTAATTTGTACCCGTGTCTTTACTCTTGATATATAAAATTATATATACATATGAACCATAAAGCTACATAAAACTTAGCCACAATAAAAAGGATAACACACATTAATACAATCCAAAAAAATTATTAACCCTTTATGCTGCATAAATCTCATTTCTTTTTTTTATTATCTTTTATGTTAAACTTTCTACAAAAAGATGTATAAATGGTTAAGTAGAGAATCTCTATCTACAAAATGTTTTATCTTATAAGTATTACATTACTTGTGTACATTTAATAGACTGACATATATAAGCACATAAAAATCATTTTACGTAATACGCTGGGAAATACGCTGACTCCTCCTCCGCCTCACCCCTGAAGTGCCTCCTCCTCTATCCTCCCCATCACTTTCATCATCTTCTGTCTCTGCTGCTGCATTATTTTTAGGGCTGCCTCCTCCAAGCAGCGAGGTAATTGCTTTGTTCCGAGCATTTGTGCTGGCTGACACCTCTCCTTCTTCTTCTTCTTCATCAGGGTCTAGATGTTCCATGAGAAGTTTGAACTATGGAAAAAAGGGCGGGAGGAGATTAACACAGAGTTTTAAATATTTCAAGCAACACTGTCAGATTCTTCTTATTTTTTTCTGGAATACTTAGTTCTTAAATTTTTCTAGTTTGGAACGAGTGGAAAGATGAACTACTGTCCAAAACAGTTATTATTATTATTTTTTTTTGTTAACATAGGAGACAGAAAATATTTTTGGGCTTAAAGGCCACATGGTCTTTATCATAATTATACAATTCTGCCGCTGCTGTATGAAAGCAACTACAGGTTGTGTATGGCTGTTTCATTAAAACTTTATCTAAGGGCTTGAGGAATGGCTTAGAGGTTAAGGCATTTGGACCTGGGTTAAGGATCCAGGTTTGATTTCCCAGGACCCACATTAGCCAGATGCACAAGGGGCGCACACATCTGGAGTTCATTTGCAGTGGCTGGAGGCCCTGGTGCGGCCATTCTCTCTCTCACTCAAGAGTGTGCCTCTTCCTCTCTCAAATAAATAAATTAATTAAAAAAAAACTTGCAAAAAAACCTCAAAAAACAGCAGCAAAGAATGGTGAAGAACTAAAGGATTATAAAGTCATAATGTAAAAAGCAGGCTAGGAGATGGCTCAGAAGTCAATGGTGCTGAATCGCAAAGTCTGCCACCCAGGTTCAATTCCCTAGCGCCCATGTGGAGCCAGAACTACACAGTAGCATATGTCTAGAGTTTGTTTGCAGCAAGCCAAACGGTCCTGGTCCATTCATTCTGCTTCTCTCAAATAAATAAAAATAGTTAAAAAACAGAAAATCAGGCCAGGTGTGGATCCCAGAACTTGGAAGGCAGAGGTAGGATCATTGTGAGTTTGAGGCCACGCTGAGGCTACATAGTGAATTCCAGGTTAGCCTGGGCTAGAACAAAACCCTACCTCGAAAAACAAAAAACAACAAAACAAACGAACACCATGCATGTATTTCCCCTTAGTTAGAAAAGCTTTAAGAGTCATGCTACTTGCTGTAAGTGGATTAAAGTATAAAAAACTTAAACTAGCCGGGTGTGGTGGTGCACGCCTTTAATCCCAGCACTTGGGAGGCAGAGATAGGAGGATCGCCATGAGTTTGAGGACACCCTGAGACTACATAGTGAATTCCAGGTCAGCCTGAGCTGGAGTGAGACCCTACCTCAATAAACCAACCAACCAAACAAAACAACAACAAAAACTCAAACTAGTTCTATAAAAATATTTCAAAAAATTCATTCTTATATAAAATGTACATGTAAGTTTTTAAAAAATATTTTATTTATTTGAGAGTGAGAAAGAGAGATGGGGGGAGAGGAAGAGAATGGGCATGCCAGGGCCTCTAGCCGCTACAAATGAACTCCAGATGCATGTGCCACCTTGTGTATCTAGCTTATGTGGGTCCTGGGGAATTTAACCTGGGTCCTTTGACTTTGTAGGCAAGTGCCTTAACTGTTAAGCCATCTCTCCAGCCCACATGTAAGTTGTTTTAACCAATTTATTTTTCTTTTTTTGCTTTTGTTTTTTTGAGGTAGGGTCTCACTCTAGTGGAGGCTGACCTGGACTTCATTATGTAGTCTCAGGGTGGCTTGAACTCACAGTGATCCTTCTACCTCAGCTTCCCAAGTGTTGGGATTAAAGGTGTGCACCACCATGCCTGGCTTGTTTTAACCACATTAAGAGGATACTTCCTTGGGATTAAATACATTAACAAAATTGTAGAACCATTACCATCATCCATCCATTTTCAGAATTGTTTCATCATTCTAAACAGAAACCCTATACGCATTAAACAATCCTTGCTTTTTCCTCTTTTGGTAATAATGATTTTATTATTTTTTTGTCTCTATGACTTCCATTTCCTCCTCTCCTACTCCTCTTTGAGAAAGGGTCTCGGGCTGGAGAGTGGCTTAACGGTTAAGGTGTTCGCTTGCAAAGCTGGAGGACCCAGGTTTGATTCTTCAGTACCCACATAAGTCAGGTGCACAAGGTGGCGCAAGCATCTGGAGTTTGTTTGCAGTGGCTGGAAGCCCTGGTGCACCCATTTCTCTCTCTCCCTGATCCCCAATAAATAAATAAAATAAAAAGTTAACAACAACAAAATACCCAAAACCAACCAAACAAACAAACAAAAAAACAAGGGCTGGAGGGATGGCTTAGTGGTTAAGGCGTTTCACTGTGTGGCCCAGGTAGTCTTTGAGCTCTCTATGCAGCCCAGGATGACCCTGAACTCATGATCCTTCTATCTTTGCTGCCCAAGTGCTGAGTTCACAGGCATGCACCACCATACACAGCCTCTTTGCCTATTTGTTTTTTTTAAAGGCCCCTCCCTCCCTCCCCTCCTTTCTTTCTCCTTTCCTCCCCCCCCTTCCTCCCTTCCTTTCATAGAAACAGGGAAGGAGAAAGAGAGAGAATGGACACATCATGGCCTCTGGTCACTGCAAATGAACTCCAGATACATGTGCCACTTTGTGCATTTGGCTTATGTGGGTCTGAGGAATCGAACTTGGGTCCTTTGGCTTTTCAGGCAAGTGCCTTAAACTCTTAAGCCATCTCTCCAACCCTCCTTTTGCTTATTCTTAAAATATTTTTTATTTTTGTTTATTTGACAGAGAGAAAGAAGGAGAGAGAGAGAGAGAGAGAATGGGCACGCCAGGGCCTCCAGCCACTGCAAATGAACTCCAGATGCACGCGCCACCTTGTGCATCTGGCTAATGTGGGTCTTGGGGAATAGAACCTGGGTCCTTTGGCTTTACAGGCAAGCACCTTAACCTCTAAGCCATTCCTCCAGCTCTTTTTGCTTATTTTTAGAGACATTCAGGCAGGGGGTGGTTGGGTCTGAAATAGGGTCTTAATCACTTTGCAGCCCATCCTGGCCTGGAACTTGCTATACACCTCAGTCTGGTCTCAGACCCACAATTCTCCTGAGCTGGCTACCAAGTGCTGTGATTATAGTCTCGTACTACCAGGTGTGGCCCCTTAAGGACATTTTTAAAAGTACATTTAGGAGCTGGAGTGATATAATCACATGTTAAAGGCACTTGCACAAGCCTGACAGACTGGGTTCTACTTCCCCAGTACTCACAGAAAGCCAGATGCATGAAGTGGCACGTGTGTCTGGAGTTTGTTTATAGTGGCACTAGACCCCAGTGCACACATTCTCATGTTTTCTGTCTCTTCTTGTAAATAAATATTTTTTTTAAAAAAAGCACTGCCAGGGCTAGACAGATGGCTTAGCAGTTAAGGCGTTTACCTGCAAAGCCAAAGGATCCCGGTTTGATTCTCCAGGACCCACGTAAGCCAGATGCACAAGGTGGCGCATGCGTCTGGAGTTCGTTTGCAGTGGCTGGAAGCCCTGATGTGCCTATTCTCTCTCTCTCTCTCTCAATACATAAAATATATTTTAAAAAATAGGAAAAAGTAAATATTAAAGAGAAAAAAAAGCACTGCTGGTGGCTGGGCGTGGTGGCTCATGCCTTTAATCCCAGAGATAGAAGGATTGCCATAAGTTCGAGGCCACCCTGAGACTACAGAGTGAATTCCAGGACAGGCTGGGCTACAGTGAGACCTTACTGCAAAAAAATCAAAAGAAAAAAACCCCCACACTTATGTATGTACACTCATGTAGTTAAGAGAAAAAATATATATACATACATACACTAGAGGTATACATGTATATGTACACCTGTACTACTCATGTGGGAATAAAGGAAAAAGTACTAATATTAGCTGCTAGAGAGGAGGGGAACAGAATGGCCAAAGATGACAACTATGCATAGATTTAATTTTTATAAAATATAAACTGTCGGTGGTGAGTGGAAAGACACAGCTCGACAGTAACCCTCAGCAGCCTTAGAAATTGTTTTACCATTTTAGGGATCCTGACTCAGGCAAACTCAGGCTTCATAGCTTCAGACACAGAAAAGAATTTGAGGATGAGCCAATATGAACCAAAATTGAAGATTTATTCAAGACATCAAGAAGAAAATAAAAGAGCATGGGTGACAACTTCTCTAGGAGATCTTCTCAGGAAGAAATACCAAGTGTGGTTATGGGCTTCTCAAGGGAAAGACTCAAATACATGTCAACATAAGCCACAGAAGCTGCTTTAATTTTCCTTTCCCCAAGGTAGGGTCTCACCCTAGCCCAGGCTCACCTGGAAGTCACTCTGTAGTCCCAAAATGGCCTCCTGAGTGCTGGGATTAAAGGCATGCCACCATTCATGGCTCATAGAAAATATCTTGATGTTTCTCAAGTCATATCTCAAAAGACCCCCCCCTCTGTCACTTTCCTTTTTTTTTGGATTTTCAAGGTAGGGTCTCACTCTGGCCCAGGCTGACCTGGAATTCACTATGTAGTCTCAGGGTGGCCTCAAACTCACAGTGATCCTCCTACCTCTGCCTCCTGAGTGCTGGGATTAAAGGCATGCGCCACCATACCCGGCTTTTTCCTTTTGATTAATGAGACTGTAGGGCTCTGGAGGTGTTTTGGACAGTTAAATTCTGATCAAATAAAACTGGGAGCCACTAGGGTCAGGTAAGGGTTTTTTTGCAAGAGTCCTAGAAAACAGTAGGCACTTGTCCTAGAATTGTTGATTCTCAGATGACAGGAGGGTTCAACCAGCGGGTGAGGGGCTCCTTTTCTTTCTCATGTCCCCGCAAGTTTCCCTGATATTTTTTTCCTTTCTCATAAATCAATATACGTACTTTCTATAATTTTTCACTTTTTTCTGAAATAAATTATTAGTGGACTGTTGTTCCCAAGAAAACATAACTGAAGTAAGTACTCCATTCAAACCACCCAGAGAAAAGTATGCTGATAGTCATGCTTGTATCTGATACAAGTCCCCCAATTCCCTCTTCAAAGTCACCTGAGAAGGAAGCATTTTTAGTTAGTACTCACATCTAGATACTGTTTCACTATACTCCGCTTCACCTCTTCAGTGATTTTGGAATTAGCCATGTCACTCCGCAGGAAGTCCAGTGTTTGTTTGGGATGAAAATGAACTCCTGTTTTTCGGTTAATGGCTTTATCATATACTTTTGCAGATTCAGATGGAGAATATTTCTGAATTTTACTGTTTTGGGAAAACAAAACCAAAGAGTTAAAAAAAAAAAACAAAACAACCCCACAAACCTTCAGGTACGTATTTACATTGATTCTAGCTTAATCTTATTTACCAATGCGACTTTTTCTTAAACAGATTCCAACCAATGAAAAGAGGTAAAACCAAGTAATTTTAATGAATTTGGTTTCTCATGTCTAATTTGTTAATACTATGACTGCAATAGTAAGGTAGCTTTGATACAATTATTCCATACCATATAATTTGTTTACCTCCTCCTTTTTACTTCTTGCCTGTCCCATGACTACAAGGTTTTAGATTACTTTGAATTAGTTACTAACATTTCACATCAAGGTATTTTTCATGAACTAGAGACCTTTAGTGCTGGGGGTAGAGCTCAGTGACAGAGTACATGTTTTGCATGGACTTAACAGGATCAATTCCAAGGGGTGGAGAGATGGCTCAGTGGTTAAGGCACTTGCCTGCAAAACCTAACAACTTGGGTTCAATTCGCAGTACCCAGGTAAAGCCAGATGCACCAAGTGGTGCATGCATCTGGAGTCTGTTTGCAGTGCCTGGAGGCCCTGGTATGCCCATTCTTTCTTTCTTTCTCTCTCTCTGCTTGTAAAAAAAAAAAAAAAAAAAGAGAGAGAGCACTACCCAATTCCCCTGACCCCAACACAATTTCTAGTGTCTGAAAAAAGTGGGAGCTCTGGCTAACATTGTTACAAGCTGACGGAAACCTGAGAAATGCCCTTTGTCCCTTTTTGGTGCTAGAGATAGAACCCAGGGTTTAAAATATGGTAACCATGTGTTCTACCAGTGAGCTATTCTACACAGACCTAGAAATGGCCATTTAATTAACATGAAATGAACCCTTTACATGAAGCATACTCTTCCACTGGTTACTGACCTGGTCCACTTTACTCATTTCATTGTCTATCCATATTAACATTTGGCTTTTATGATTCCTAAACCAAGGTTTCAGTGATTCGGAGACATGATTAAAATTCTACTTCAGCCGGGCGTGGTGGCACACGCCTTTAATCCCAGTACTTGGGAGGAAAAGGTAGGAGGATCCCTGTGAGTTTGAGGCCACCCTGAGACTACAGAGTGAATTCCAGGTCACCCTGGGCTAGAGGGAGACCCTACCACCAAAAACCAAAAAAAGAAAAAAGTCTACTTCTTCAAGTGAAAATATCCCTTCACTGAGTCATGGTGGCTAACATCAGAGTGCTCACAGTAGTCAGTACATATTATCTACAGTTGATAAAGTCTATGTGGCGTTCCGGTAGAGTTCTGTGTACCTGCTCTTGATTTGCTCCTCTTTCATGTTTTTTTTCTCCGATTGGCTGGTTCTTTACATACCATGACCTCACTGTATAGCCCAGGATGACCATGAATTCACAGTGATTCTCCTATCTCAGCCTTGCTATTGCTGGGATTAGAGGCACAAGATACCAGGCCTAGCTTACTTCTTTTCTTTTTCAAGGTAGGGTCTCACTCTAGCCCAGGCTGGCCTTGAACTCATAGTGATTCTCCTACCTTAGCCTCCCAAATGCTGGAATTAAAGTCATGTGCCACCACATCTGGCACAGAGAGGGTTGGGGAGAGGGAGAGAACTGGCATACCAGGGCCTCTAGCTGCTGCAAACAAACTCCAGACTCATGCGCCACTTTGTGCATCTGGCTTTATGTGGGTACCGGGCAATCAAACTGAGGTCATTAGGCGTTAATGGTAAGTGCCTTAACTGCTGAGTCATCGCTCCAGGCCAGGCCTGGGCATATTTCAAAAGCTTTTTCCAAACTTAAATTTGTAGCCTACTTTATAATCAGACTGATTCTCTAATAAGCTTTCATACAGAAATCAATAAAAAAATTCCTTCAATTTGGAATGCTTTATCCTTAAATAAAAGACTATGCCTTTCCTTCTTTCAATACTATAAAAAAATTCTATTCTGGTTTATAACAAAATAGTATGTAGCAATAAAAACACCCATTTTTAAAAGTAATTTTCAAAAAATAATTATTTACTTATTCGAGAGGAGGAGGCAGAGATAGAAAGAACAGACACACCAGGGCCTCCAGTCACTGCAACCAAACACCAGACACATGTGCCACTTTGTGCATCTGGCTTATGTGGGTCCTAGGGAATTGAACCTGGGTCCTTTGGCTTTGCAGGTAAGCGTCTTAACCACTTAGCCATCTCTCCTGCCCATATATATTTTTTTAAAGTTGTGTATTGCAATATTAAATAAAGTGAATATGTAAACAGCCCCCCCACCCCCGAGGTAGGGTTTCATTCTAGCTCAGGCTGACCTGGAATTTACTATGTAGTCTCAGGGAGGCCTCATGGCAGTCCTCCTACCTCTACCTCCCTAGTGCTGGGATTAAAGGCGTGTGCCACTATGCCAGGCTTTTTTTTTTTTTTTTTTTGAGGTGGGTCTCGCTTTAGCCCAGGCTGACCTGGAACTCGTAGTGATCCTCCTACCTCAGCCTCTCAAGTGCTGAGATTAAAGGCATGCACGACCACGCCTGACAAACAAACTGAATTACAAAAACTTTAGGACTGGAGAGATGGCTGAGCAGTTAAGGTGCTTGACTGTGAAGCCTAAGGACCCATGTTTGACTCTCCAGATCCCATGTAAGTCAGATGCACAAAGGTGAGGCAAACATAAGGTCACACAGGCTCACTATGTGGCACAAGTGTCTGTAGTTCAATTGCAGTGACTGAGGCCCTTGCACGCCAGCTCTCTTTCTCTATTTCTCTCTCTCTCTCTCTAAAAAAAAGGGGGGGGGGGCTGGAGAGATGGCTTAGCTAGCAGTTAAGCGCTTGCCTGTGAAGCCTAAGGACCCTGGTTCGAGGCTCGATTCCCCAGGACCCACGTTAGCCAGATGCACAAGGGGGCGCATGCGTCTGGAGTTCATTTGCACAGGCTGGAGGCCCTGGTGCGCCCATTCTCTCTCTGCCTCTTTCTTTCTGTCTGTTGCTCCCAAATAAATAAATAAAAATAAGCCAAAAAAATAAAAAAAGAAAGAAAAAATTTTATTTATTTGCATGTGTTGTGTTTGTGTAGGCACATCAAAGTCTCTTGCTGATGTAAACCAACACCAGGTGCATACACCACTTTTTGCATCCAGCTTTACATGGATTCTGGGGAATTGAAACTTGGGCAGCAGGCTTTGCAAGCATGTGCCTTTAGCCACTGAACCATCTCCTCAGCTCGTGGTACTTTTTTCATTATTTGGACAGAATACTTTTTGCTCATATAATACTTACCTATCAGAAAATCCACAGAGATTCTTCAAATGTTGTTTTAACATAAGCAGTAATAGAATACCCTGGGAGACATTTGCAAATTCAATTAAAGGAGCTGAATTTTCTGGCAAACATTTCATCACTGAATTTATGTCATCTTCCGAATCTGAATCAGAATCAGAATCTACACGTTTCCGAGACTTCCGGGGCCTGGAAACTTCTTCTTCACTCTCACTCGACTCATTTTCCTTATTAGGTGATTTTCTCTCTTTCTTTTTGTCCTTTACCATAGACTGAAAGAAAGAGGAAATTGTTCTATTTGAAAAAATGATAAAAAACAAACTACCACTAACAAATATGTTCCTTGCAACAGCTTCAAAATGCTTTTTTCAATTAGTATTTTATAAACCCTGTTAACTTTCTGTTAACAAGGGGAGAAGTAAGACTAAATAAGATCATATACAACATCTACCCTTCAGTTCTCCTTGACTACGTCATCTAAACAATCCCTTTAAAGTATTTAAAGAGAATTTTTTCTCATAAGGATAATAATGTTAGTTAAAATAATTTCAGTTTGGCACATATGCGAGCCAGTGCAGAGTAAACAAAGGCAGTACTTATAATTTAAGAGAGAATATGGTGGGCTTGAACTTCCTTTTCAAAAGTTTTTCAGGCTAGGCGTGGTAGTGCACGCCTTTAATGCCAGCACTCAGGAGGCAGAGGTAGGAGGATTGCTGAGAGTTCGAGGACCCCCTGAGACTACATAGTGAATTCCAGGTCAGCCTGGGCTAGAGTGAGACTCTACCTCGAAAAACAAAACAAAACAAAACAAAAAACAAAGATTTTCAGCAAAATATGCAACTTTTCTTGAATAATTATTATTTCTTCTGAAAATATTAGCTCTTTGAAATAGCTGGTTTGTGATAGGATGGGGAGAGAAGGGAGAGGAATCAGAGAATCAAATTACAAAAGCAAATATTCAAGATTTAAGCATTGAGAAACAAGACAGGAGAAACATCTATAAGTATATTCATAAAAGTAAATGATGGCTAAAATTGCTGGGAAATTATTAACTTCTTAAGCTTTGCTGTGCATATTAACAGCCAAGGAGTTTGTTTAAGAACACAAACTGTCTGGGTAGGTGTGGGGTGGAGTTGGAGGTTCCATGCTCTAGCAAGCTCTCAGGAGAAGCTGGTGCTGCTTTATTACGACCCATAAGTCCAGGAATGAGAGATAAAGTACTCCTGCAATTCTACATAATTTTTCTACAGCTGAGCTCTGAGCACCACAATTTTGTAAAATGAAATCTAATTGCAATAACAGGGACACGAAAATACTCCAGCAACCCCCCCCCCACCCTAGGTAGGATCTTGCTCTAGGCCAAACTGAACTGAAATTCACTAGTCTCAGGCTGGCCTTGAACTCACAGCAATCCTCCTAACTCTGCTTCCCAAGTGCTGGCATTAAAGGCGTGTACCACCATGCCTGGCTTACATTCAAGTTTTAAAAAATTTACTGGATCAACTGCTATAATAGGTGTTTTTATAATGAATTACTTTTCTACCTGAAAGTTACGACAGAAAAGCTAAGAAACTTTATTACAAGAACTTTAGTACAGATTTTGGGAACACTAAATGGCAATTCCATGATGATGCTGATGTTGAAGGATAAGGTGATAGTGTTATAAATTGTTTCCTCCTTAAGTGACATATATCCATACCTATGTATCATCATGTGTAGTATTGTGACCTATAGCATTATAAAATTAACAGAACAGCAAGGTACTCTATTTATCAATGGACACAAAACACTAAGGCCAGTGCTTAAAATGAGAGAAAAGTACAGTTAGTTGATCTAGAAATGGAATGGTTTTAGATCTGTTTTGTTTCTTTGAGGTAGGGTTTTACTCTAACCCAGGCTGACCTGGCACTCACTGTGTAGCACCAGGCTGGCCTGGAACTCACAGGGATCCTCCTACCTCTGCCTCCCTAGTGCTGAGATTAAAGGAGTGTGCCACCACGCCTGGCTGGTTTTAGATCTTTTTAACCAAAGGGAAACAGTAACCCACGTCTCCCAATTTAAGTACTGCAGTAAGTTCATTTAGAAAGCTTTTATATACCTGTGAAAAGAATAAAAGAATAATGAAAAACAAAACAGTGAAAATAACCAGCCTGCCCTCTGACAGATGCATTTGAGAATAGTAATGTGTGTAACTTACCTCCTTGAATGACTGCAGTAGGTTACTACCAGACACTGAGAGTGTAATGTCTATATGATGCATTATAAACAACGGCTCTTCCTGTGTCTGGTATGGAAAACAGGCTAGATTGTCTGCTATATACAAGAGCATAGTCACTTCTGTTTTCTGTAAATTTTAAGAAAAGGTATACATTTTTAGTGGATAATTTAGAAACTCATCCAAAGAACTTTTAGAAAAATTATTCTGGGGATTTTCACCTCAGTCAGTATTAGTGAGAGACAAGGAGAAGTTTAAGAGTGGGAAGAGAAAGGAGGAAAGAGTGATGAAAAAAGGTGGGGGGGAAAAAGAAAGGGAGAAAGGCAAAGAGGTATAAGAAAAATAAGGTGGGACAAACATGGAATTTATAAATAATCTTATACATAATTTAAGAGACTTTATGACTTGTACCATGCTACCTTAAGAAGGCAGAGGTCAAAGATTTTAGTGTATCCAAGTGAAAAAAATTCCAAGTTTTCTTATAGAGCATATGAGAACTTTATGATAAATCCATACCATATCAGAAAGTATACATATGAATTCACAATTACATCATTGTTCTTTTAGAGCTTAACCCTTATGGAGACAGTTACACACAGTTACTATTTAGCTCTCAAAAATTTGGCCATTATAGTACTAGCAAGTGGGTTTAATGCCCCTCCAAATTCATGTACTAATAAAACCTTTGTCAGTGTCCCCTGTATGCAAAATTTAAAAATATGAAGAGTTACGTTGAAGTGCTATGAGTTTCACACTAAAGAAACTATGAAATATACAAAATGTAAGAACATAATGGTTATTACTGTTTGTTGGCTTTAAGAAAAATGAACTTAAGCAGAAACTTAAGTGGGACAGTGGCAACATGCCTATAATTCCAGTACTTAAGAGGCTAAGGCAGGAAGATCACTGAGGTAAGTAAGGAGTTAAAGACCAGCCTGGGCAACACAGTGAGACCTCATTCTCCTCCAAATAAAAAGTAAGCTGGAAAATACGTCAATATTCAAATTCCCTTAACGCATGTACAGAAAAGTTACCACAACAGCAGCCATAACAGCAACAGCAGCTCACTCCTACCTCTACCTTTCTTTGCTGTACAGACAACAAAAAGCCTATAGGAGAGACAGAATGAATCTGCTATTAATGAGACTCAGTATTATTATTTTAATTTATTTGAGAGAGAGAGAGACAGAGAGACAGAGAGAGAGAGAGAGAGAGAGAGAGAGACAGACAGAGACAGGTAGATAGAGAGAGAATGGGCGCATTAGGGTCTCCAGGCACTGTAAACAAACCCCAGACACATGTGCCACCCTGTGCAACTGGCTTACATGGGTACTGGAGAATCAAATCTGGGTCCTTTGGCTTTGTAGGCAAGTGCTTTAACCACGAAGCCATCTTTCCAGCCCCCAGTATTATTTTTTGTTTCACTACTTACATCTTATAGTTGAAGAAATGCATACACAGAACTTTACTTCATCTATAAACTTATTTACTTAGTTTTCTTTGAGTCAGAGCATCCCTTTGTAGATCAGGCTGGTTTGGAACTTACTATGTAGACCAGGCTGGCCTCCAATTCGTGATCTGCCTCAGCCTCCTGAGTGCTGGGATCACAGGCATGAGCCACTATGACGGGCTCATCCACCCATAGACATTTTTCTTACTGAAAATGCTCGCAACTCAGAACATGAAATCCTACACTGTGCCTTCTTCAATACCAAGCTGCTGCTGCTGCTTTATTATTTTTTTTGAGGTAGGGTCTCACTCTAGCCCAGGCTGACCTGGGATTCACTCTGGGTGGCCTCAAACTCATGGCAATCCTCCTACCCTCCTACCTCTGCCTCCCGAGTGCTGGGATTAAAGGCATGTGCTACCATGCCTGGCTTTTAATATCAACTCTCTTGATAATTTAAGCCACTCTTCCTGTCTTATATCTTACTTCTTTGAATGCTCCCTTACCATGTCCTTCTCAAATCAACATTTTTTTGTCTGTTTGTTTGTTTTCAAGGTAGGGTTTCACTCTAATTCAGGCTGACCTGGAACACACTCTGTAGTCCCAGGCTGGCCTTGAACTCATAGGGATCCTCCTACCTCTGTCTCCCCAGTGCTGGGATTGAAGACGTGTGCCACCATGCCCGGCTCAAATCAACTTTTCAAACTGCCTTTGACAACACGCACATTATTCATTTAGGTGTATAGGACAAAAACATTATAGCTACCCTTTCTTTGTCTATTCTCATATAGTCCTGTTAAATTTATTCCAACCTTAAAATGTCCCTCCCTCCCTTCCTTCCTTCCTTTCCATTCTTTTATTTCCTACTTTCATCATACTAGATCACTTCTTTATGACCTCTATTGTAAACACAATGCTGAAAAACCCAAGTTGCTTGGCTGGGGAGATGGCTCAGTGATTAAAGGCACTTGCTTGTAAAGCCCGCCAGCCTGGGTTCAATTCCCCAGTACTCACATAAAGCCAGATACACAATGTGGTGCTTGCGTCTGGAGCTTGTTTGCACTGACAAGAGGCTCTGGTGTGCCCATTCTCTCAAATAAATAAATAAAAATATTAAAAAAAGAACTCTCTTGAGTTCCTAAAAACGCTCTTTGGCACTTGTCCTACATTCTATTGTTGGTATTTTTAGGAAGTAATCCACTGTCCAGTCAGATGACAATCTAGTTACTAATTTGCCATATAGTCTTTTTTTTTTTTTTGAGGTAGGGTCTTGCTCTAGCCCAGGCTGACCTGGAATTAACTATGTAGTCTCAGGGTGGCCTTGAACTCATGGCAATCCTCTTACCTCTGCCTCCTGAGTGCTGGGATTAAAGGCGTGCGCCACCCCACCCAGCTCCATATATTCTTTTTTTTTTTTTGAGGTAGGGTCAAATTCTAGGCTGACCTGGAATTCACTGTGTAGTCTCAGGCTGGCTTTGAACTCACAGTGATCCTCCTACCTCTGCCTCCTGAGTGTTGGAATTAAAAAGATGTGTGCCACCACACCTGGCAGAAAGCAGGGGGAGGGAAGGAGGGAGGATGAATATGGGGGAACCAGGACCTCTAGCAACTGCAAATGAACTCCAGATGCATGCGCTACCTTGGGCATCTGGAGTCACATGGGTCCTGGGGAAATCTAACTTGGGTTGTTAGGTTTTGTAGGCAAGTGCCTTAACTGCTGAGCCACCTCTCTAGCTCTCCCATACATTCTTAATCATATACATACATATATATATATATATAATACACACACACACACACACACACACACACCCCTATATATAATGTACACACATATATTTGGTTTTTCAAGGTAGGGTCTTGTTCTAGTCCAAGCTGACCTGGGATTCACTATGTAGTCTGAGGCTGGTCTTGAACTCACAGTGATGCTTCTACCTGTGCCTCCTGAGTGCTGGGATTAAAGGTGTGCCCCACCATGCCTACTCATATTTTTAGTCATGTTTTTATCCTTGCCTTGAGTATTTTCCTTTCTCCTCTATACAAGATCCAACTCATACTCTATTATTTTGTTTCTTCTTTTGTTGGATGCAGTCAGAAGAAAGCAATGAATTATGTGGGTTTCAGATGTTGAGATGACTCAACATTCAGTAACAGTTCAGGCAGAGAAAATACATAGGAGTGAACCTCAGCAGAGACAAAGACTGGAGCAACATCAATGTAAACCAGACAGTTATTTATTTCCTATTTGCAGACTATCCTTATAACTGAAGGTAAAGTACTGAGGTCAAGAGCACGATATCATATTATTTTATACTCGTCTCAGTGTCCTACACATGTGAAAGCTGAGTAATGACGGTGATATAATGGTGCTGAAATAATGTTTTGCAGACATTTCTGAAACATATGTTTGTGATATGTATCTGCTAGATCATATATCAAAGATTTTCATGCAGTACTTCAAAAAGAACAAGTCTAAGCCAGGCATGGTGGCACGCACCTTTAATTCCAGCACTCGGGAGGCAGAGGTAGGAGGATCGCCGTGAGTTCGAGGCCACCCTGAGACTACATAGTGAATTCCAGGTCAGCCTGGGCTAGAGCGAGACCCTATCTTGAAAAAAAAAAAAAAAAGAAAAAAAAGAAAAAAAAAAAAGAACAAGTCGAGTAACTTATCTGCATTCTGATAATGTAATTTTGATTTCTTATAGGAAAATCTCTGTCAAGCTTACAAATGATTAAAAGAAGAAAAAATGCTCACATTGTTCATTAAAAGCTGCTCTAGGCTGGGTGTGGTGGCACACACCTTTAATCCCAGAACATGGGAGTTTGAGGCCAGCCTGGGACTACAGAGAAAGTTCTAGATCAGCCTGGGCTAGAGGAGATCCTACCTCAGAAAACAAAAACAAAAGCTGCTCTCCTACACCTGTCTTTACTATTTATTTTATGTTTTGGCTCTTGTCTTTGTGTAGTATGTATGTGTGGTGTATGTGCTGCGTGCAGGTGCATGTGCCCCATGTGCATGCATATGGAGACCAGAGGAGAAGGCTGGGTGTCTTCCTTTACTGCTCATCTGCTTACTTCCTTGAGACAGACTCTCTCAGTCAAGATGTGCTGTTTTTTTGCTTAGCGAGCCCTGGCAATTCTTCATGTTCACCCCACCCTGCCACTGGAGCTACTGATGTGCTTTGTCCAAATTCTCAGGCTCTCATGCTTGCATGGCAAGTACTCTTACCTGCTGTGCTATTTCTTCAGCACTTCTTTAATGTTTTACCCTCTAATCTCGCATATGGTTGGCACCATAATAGATGCTGAATAAATATTTGTGTGAAATGAATGAATAAATAAAAAGGTAAATTTAAAGAATATGATTTTGTTTTCCTGGCCAGTGACCCTGAACACTGCAACCGGCGTAATAGCAAAGTGTCAAAGTTTTTTTTTTTTTTTTTTTTTCGAGGTAGGTTCTCACTCTAGCTCAGGCTGACCTGGAATTCACTCTGTAGTCTTGGGGTGGCCTCGAACTCATGGAAATCCTCCTATCTCTGCCTCCCGAGCGCTGGGATTAAAGGTGTAGGCCACCACGCCCAGCTAAGTGTGAAAGTTTTAACTACATATAAGTGTAATTTCATTCACTAAGAAAATCAACATCAAAAACTGGGGATCTCAGCCGCCAAGATGGAATACTCTCTAACAATATTTGAACTCTACAGAAATGAGATAAAATAATCTTGTGTGCATGCGTGTGTGCGTGTGTGTATTCTATGCTTTTATGCATGCGTGTAATCTATTCCCAAAGTGATAGCTTAACAATGAGGCTCACTTAAAAATACACTTATAGGAAGTGTTATCAAAATGTTCAAAATAGTTTGTAGGGAAGAACAATTATACTTTATTCCTTCATGAAACATTATACCTTGTAAGTAACAGCAGATTAAGGAAACATTTAATAGTCAGTAACATTTATGAAAATGCTGACATTTAAAAGTAGGGGCCAATCTAGACATAAAATTCAAGAACATTTTCTTAAAATAATAAGTTGTTATGCTTACTGCTGTGTCATCAAAGAGGTTGAGTAATGAAATCAGAAAGGCTCGTCTGTGCTGGCGATTGCCACGGATCATGGAGTAAAGGTGTGAACACAAAGCACTTGAGGACTCATCTTGTCTGAAACCTCTCACGGGATCTTTCAGGCAGGTGTTGATTGCCTGTTGTACCTGATAAGACATCTTCATGCCAGCCACTGCTTTCATCTGAAATCAATAAAGGCCTCATTTTCGTCTGGGCAATTAATCACATTCAACGTATACCTGATTATACTTTTCATGTAAGTTCCTTATTTGGTTTTCCTATTTAAAATAATTATATCACAGAATGAAGTTTTGGAGCATAAGAGATCATCTATTGAAATCCTCTCATTGTATAGAAAAGAAAAAAAACCAAAAAAAAACCAAAAAAAAAAAAAACACAACTGAGGTCTAGACGTCACTGCTGCCAAGGTCAAAGCAGAGCTTCCTGACTTAATCCACAGGGCTTGCTGGACTTGGCCAATCTTAGAGTTAACTTTAAGTAAGAATAAAACTTAGTTGAAAGTTTGGGGGGAACAATCTCAGTTGTAAGTTAAGAAGAGTACTAAACAAGCACTCTAGAATAATGACCTGTGGGAAGGACAAAGAAGTGGTCTACTAGAGAAAGACATTTATATTAGGTTATCTACTTTAAATACCTACATGAATGAATCCAGCATACTTTTTGTCTATTTCCACGAGCTGCTGATCAGCCTTGTTCCGCATAGCAGGTTCTGGGTCTGTGCCCATAGCAATTAAATAGGGGACACACTAGGGGGAAAAAAAAATTTATAAGATACTACAGAAGTGAAAACTCTTTGTGTATCTTGACATGTCAAAACTTATTGTAAGGGCTGCAGAGATGGCTCAGTAGTTAAAGATGCTTGCCTGTGAAGCCTGACAGCCTGGGGGGTTCAATTCCCCAATCACCCACATAAAGCCAGACACAAACTCATTTGCAGTGGCAAGAGAGCTTGGAGTGCACACGCACACCCCCCCCTCACACATGTGAAAATAAATAAAAAATATTAAAAAGTTAGGTATTTATGATGTATACATTTAGCATTATTTAGCTTTGCTAGAAATGCTGTTTTAGTGAGTCTTTTAAATATGATACTCTTTCAATTTAACTTATAGTAAAAAAAAATCATCAGAAATACTGATGTACTGAGGTTGAAAATTTTCAACAAAATTTATTTTATTTATTTGAGAGAGTGGGAAAGAGGGAGAGGGAGAGGGAAAGAGAGAATATGAATATGGGTGTGCCTCCAGCTATTGCAAACAAACTACTCCATGCACCCCTTGTGCATCTGGCTTACCTGGTTCCTGGGGAATCAGACTGAGGTCCTTTGCCTTTGCAGGCAAATGCCTTAATCACTAAGCCCTCTCTCTGGCCCAGGTTAACCTGGAATTCACTATGTAGCCTGAGGCTGGCCTCAAACTCACATCAATCGTCCTACCTTTGCCTCCCGAGTGCTGGGATTAAAGGCGTGCACCACCATACCCAGTTATTACTTTAAATATTTATTTATCTATTTATTTGCAAGGAGAGGGAAAATGGGGGTGCCCAAGTCTCCTGGGGCTGCAAATGAACTCCAAATGCATGTGCTACTCTGGCTTTACATGGGTACTGGGGAACTGAACCCAGGCCAGCATACTTTGCAAGCAAATAAGTGCCTAGCTATCTCTCCAGCCCATATATTAAGTTTCTCTAAACAAAGTATTTTCAAGATAGGACTAGCCATTTAATATTATGATTTATAGTGTACAATAAGTGTATAAACCAAAAATTCTTGTGTGTCAGCATTTGTTTTGTGAAGATAACATCAAGTGAAAAGTAATCTGTCTTACATACGAAGCTAGGAAAATATAATTCCCCCCATGAAGCTGATTTTAGAAGGATCAGACAGTAGATACAGTTACATTCACTGTACTTGTATGTGTGTGTATGGGGGAGGAGAATGGACTGGAGAGATGGCTTAGCAGTTAAGGCATTTGCTTGTGAAGCCTAAATAAGGACCAGGGTTCGATTCCCCAGTACCCACGTAAGCCAGATGCACAAGATGGCCCATGCATCTGGAGTTTGTTTGCAGTGGCTAGAGGCCCTGGCATGTGTGCGCGCGCATGGGCTCTCTCTCTCTCTCTGCTTCTTTCTCTCTTGCAAATAAGTAAATAAATAAATAAATAAATAAATAAATGAAATATATATATTTTTTAAAAACAGCTCTACCACAGGGCTCTATTTCCAATCCTGTCATTGTACTTCTAAAGTTAATAAGTACCTGTTAACTATTACTCTGTTACGTGAAGCTGATTCAGATCAATGAATCAGTGAGAAGACTAGAAAAACAAGTATAAAACAACTTTAGGGCTGGGGAAATGGCCTAGTGGTTAAGGCGTTTGCCTGCAAAGACTAAGGACCCCGATTCAATTCCCTAGGACCCATGTAAGCCAGATGCACAGGGGCGCATGCGTCTGGAGTTCATTTTCAGTGGCTGGAGGCCCTAGTGTGCCCATTCTCTCTCTCGGCCTCTTCCTCTCTCTCAAATGAATAAAGTATTAAAAAAAAAACCTTTAAAATCCAATACAACAATTAAATCAATAGGGTGGTCATGGGTTACAGTGCATACCAGGAAACAACAAATGTCTCTGCTCAGAGCTCATGTTCACGACAGATGGGCACGGCACCCACCCGCAACCCCAGTGCTCAGGAGGTAGAGGTGGGATGGATTCCTGCAGCAAACTGCCTAGCTAGACCAGCCAACTCAGCCAGCTCTGGTTCAAGTGGAAAGTGGTTAAGGAAGACACCCAACATCAACCTCTGTCCTCCACATGCACGCATACATGATGAGAACATATGCACACATACCATATACACATGCAAAAAGAATGTTACTGACAAGTTTGACATGGTGGTCATGCCTATAATCTCAGTACTAAGCAGGCTAATGCAGGAAGACTATGGCAAGTTCAAGGCCAGCCAAGGCTACATGACAGATTCTCGGCCAGCCTGAGATACACATTGAGACCCTATCTCAAAAACCGAACCAAACCAAATCAAAACAAGAAACTATAACCTATGTAAAAAAAAAAAAAAATATATATATATATACACACACATACATGTATATATATACATATTAAAAAATAAAAAAGAATATTACTCCTTTACCTAGTAAACTTTTTTTTTTAATTTACTTTTTATTTTTATCTTTTTATTTGAGAGAGGGAAAGAGGCAGAGGGAGAGAGAGAGAGAGAGAGGGAGGGAGGATGGGCGGGCCAAGGCATCCACCCACTGCAAACGAACTCCAGATGCGTGTGCCACCTTGTGCATCTGGCCTATGTGGGTCCTGGGGAATCGAACCGAGGTCCTTTGGCTTTGCAGGCAAGTGCCTTAATAGCTAAGCCATCTCTCCAGCCCCTAGTAAACTTTGAAAAGGGTAATATATTAGGTTGTATTATATGAATTATATAAATTCAATAATTATTATGGTTCTGAAAGACAGTGTCCCTGTTCTGAAAAAAATAAGTTCAAGCTTTAGAGGTTAAAAAATTCATAGTGTGAAATTTACTGACAAATGCTTTAGAAGAAAGGTAGATGTAAAAAGAGAGGTAAAGGGTCTAGGTAGACGGCCTAACAATAAAAGCATCTGCTTGTAAAGCCTGACCAGCTGGGGTTCAATCCCTACCTACCCATGAAAAGCTGGATGCAAAAAGTGGTGCCAAGGACCCGTTGATCATTTGCAATGACAAGAAACCTGGTACAGGTGTGCAAGCACTACACATGCACAAACAAATAAATAAAAATTAAAAAAAAAAGAGTGGTAAAGAAAAGTTGGCAAAATGTTAACAAATGGTGAATGTAGATGAACATAAAGGAATTTGTTGTACCCCTATTGCCACTTCTTGTGTTTTTCTTTTTCAACTTTTTTTTGGTTTTTCAAGGTAGGGTCTCACTCTAGCCCAGGCTGGCCTGGAATTCACTACGGAGTCTCAGGGTGGCCTCGAACTCATTGCGGTCCTCCTACCTCTGCCTCCTGAGTGCTAGGATTAAAGGAGTGCGCCACCACAACTGGCTCTTTTTTAACTTTTTATTTGAGGCAGGGTCTCATTCTAGCCCAGGTTGACCAGGAATTCATGCTGCAGTCCCAGGCTGGTCTTAAATTCATGGTGGTCCTCCTACCTCTGCTTCCCAAGTGCTGGGGTTAAAGGTGTGTACCAACACACCCAGCTTTTTTTTTTTTTTTTTAACTTTTTATCGACAATTTTCATACATGTACACAATGTTTTTTTCTTTTTCTTTTTTGGAGGAAAGGTCTTGCTCCAGGCCAGGCTGACTTAGAATTCATTGTGTAGTCTCAGGGTGGCCTTGAACTCACAGTGATCCTCCTACCTCTGCCTTCCAAGCGCTGGGATTAAAGGCGTGCGTATACAGTGTATTTTAATCATAATCCCCCTCCATTCACACACACACTTTTTTTTTTTTTTTTTTTTTACATAGCTTATAATGTGTATCACCCCATTTCCCTGACAGTCCTCCTCGGTAGGGTCCATGGTGTTCTGTGGGGTAATTAGGGTCTTGGGGGGGGCGGCTATGCTTCAAACTATTTCTACCTTCCCACCATGTGGCTCTTACAATACAAAGGTATTTTTAAATTTTTAAAAAAACTTTTTATTAACAATCTCCTACATACAGACAATGTAACATGATTATAGTACCCTCATACTACCTTCTTTTCCCCTGTCCCAAATATCCCCTCCAGTGAATCCCTTCTTTTTTACGTGGGTTTTTCGGTGGTCTTGTTTTATTACGTATAGTGGTGAACACACATAATCCCAGTACTTGCAAGGTGGAAGCAGGAGGATTCTCAGTTCAAGGCAGATTAACACATGTCAATTGTGATTCAAAACAACAAAGGCTGGATGTATGGCTTAGGGGAGGAGTGCCTGCCTAGCACCTTTGTTTATTACTTTTAAAGCATGGTTTTTCTAGGCTGGCCTTGAACTAGTGAACAAAGCGCTAGATTGCATGTGTGTCACCGCATCTGGCTTCAAAAGTTTCAAAAAACAGTTATTAATTGATATCTATATACCAAAAATCTGAAATTTGAAACTTTTTGAGAACCAACATAAAAAAGGTCTTGGGCTTTGGAGCACTTTGGATTTTCAGACGAGGGCTGCTTAATTGCCAAAATCTACACAAATATTTCAGAACACACATATTCTAAAATCTGAAACACTCCTGGTCCCAAGTATCTCAGAGGATTCTCAACCTGTATTAATAATGATAATAATAAAAGCACCTATCACAGATTCCTGAGTATTTGAAAAATGTGAGTTTCAAAATATATTGCTGCACGATGTAAAATGATTTTAATGGTCATACTCTGAGTGATGAAGAACAGGTTCAATCTCTGCCAGTGTGCTTTAAGTATATACAGTAGAAAATGAGAGAAAAAGGTGAGCCTGCAATTGGATAAAATCACCTTTTAACATATGGCACTCTCCTGACCACCAGCACTCTCTCTCCTCTCTCTCTCTCTCCACACACACATGTTTATTGAAGGGAGGGGAAGAGAGAAAACAAGAACATAAGAAGGAGAAAACAAGAGTGAGAACACATGTCAGGGCCCCTTGCTGCTGCAAAACTCACTTTGTGCATCTGACTTTACATGGGTACTGGGGCATTGATGCTGGCCTGGCAGGCTTTGCAAGCAAGAACCTTTTAACCAGTAAGTCATCTCTCCAGACCATATACTACATAGTAGTATTATCAACACTGGCTGCCAATACTCAGGAGTACTAATATACCTGCATTACACATAATTTCTGGCCCCTCTTTCTTTTGTGGTGCTGGTGTCAAAGCCATGGTCTACATATGTTAGGCAAGCACTATACTACTGATCTACAGCCCCAGCCCTTTATCATTTCATTGTATCACAAAACTTTAGCATCTTGCCACCTAATGAAGGCAAGAACTGAACTTAGATTACAGAATTTACTGCTCTGTACAAAAACAAAATTTACCTCGTTGAGCAAATACACTCTTAAACCTACTTCCAAAATTTTTGTTTTTGTTTTTTATTTTATTTACTTATTTGAGAGCGACAGACAGAGAGAAAGAGGGAGAGGGAGAGGGAGAGGGAGAGGGAGAGGGAGAGAGAGAGAGAGAGAGAGAATGGGCGTGCCAGGGCTTCCAGCCATTGCAAATGAACAGTACGCCCCCCCTTGTGCATCTGGCTAATGTGGGTCCTGGGGAATGGAGTCTCGAACCAGGGTCCTTAGGCTTCACAGGCAAGTGCTTAACCGCTAAGCCATCTCTCCAGCCCTTAAACTTACTTCTAATTCTGACATTACATATTGTTGGTTCTTAGGGTTCAGAGCAAAAATGGACTAAAATAAATTCAGCATCTCTAAATAGGAAAAAGGACTTGAGTACATATTCTATTACGAGAAATCCAATTTGTTTATAAATATATAGGTATTTTTCAGTAATGATAACCTAAGAGGTCCAAATTAGATTTTTATTTTGGGTATTTTTAAACTTTTTATTGACAAATTCCATTATACCATGATCATAGTCCCCTCCCACCATCCTCTCTTTTCCTTTCCCTTATTCGCCCTCTATCAAATCCCTTCTAAGTAGTCTCTCTTCTATTTTGATGTCATCACTTTCCCCTCCTATTATGCAGGTCTTGGTAAGCAGCATCAGCCACCGTGGGGTCATGAGTGCCATGGCCACTTTGTGTCTGCGGGACAGTATTAAAAGCACTCCTCCCCTCAAATTAGATTCTCATGAGTGTAACACAACTCAGGAGGCCGAGGCAGGAGGAACATTTAAATCCAACAGTTTGAAACTGTATATATAGAAAGAGAATTTGATTAAGAGGAATAATGAATTACTTCTTTTCTAACCACAATGTTATCAGGTTACAGTCTGGCTCTCTTAATAAAAAATGCTATGTAAAACTTGCTTACCTGAACTGGATGAATAAGACCTTGATTTAGAGTCAGTGCTATGACATTTAGGGCAAAGTGGCGAACACTTGACTGGGTGTGAAAAAAGGCCTCAAGCACCTGTTTGAGGTAAAGCTGCATGATGGAACTACTCATCCCTGAGGAAACATCACCCATCTCTTTTAAGTCTTCTTGCTTTGCAACTTTCTTCCCTACCAAAGGAAGCACAGGGTAAGCACATGAAAAGCACACTAACTTACCAATGACTCCAACTCAGGCCATGGCCCATAACCACAAAGTACTAGTGTGTGAAATTTCAGTGGTTTTCAATCCCCACTCCCCAGTTGGGTCAAAGGCCTTTTGGAGAACTCAGTATGAACTGTAATTTCTCCCCCCCACCAAATGTCAATGTTCACATATATACACCTAAAAATTTACAATTATTTTAGGATGTTTAGGAATATTATGGACATTAGCCTAAAGACTCTTACTTTACTAAACTCCTCCTAGATAAGGAACTTTACGTATCTAAGTTAAAAAATGTATTATAATAGAATATCACAACTGTAGCTGCAACGTGAAGTTTGAAAGTGTATTTATACTTACAGTCTCTGTCTGCCTGTTGCATTCGTGTGTCTTCTTCTTGAAGGTAAGTCTGGAGGTTTTTTAACACTTGTATTTTTAAATTTACTGAGGAGTTCTTATCAGATAAAATATTATTATACAGATTCTTCACTTCTTGCTCGAACATTAGACTTGGATGCTGTATAAAGGCAAATCCTAAGAAAAAGGAAAAAATAATCTCTTCATATATTCCTACTGAAAGTAAATACAACATAATGAAAATGTTAAATTATATAAAGAGCTCCTTATTTCAAAAAATTAAAACTTAAAATGACTGGAAGAATATGCTGGTGGCCTTACCTAGAGAAGTATTAGAGCAGGCACTTCTTTTCCCCATGAATTAAAAACAAGAAATTGCATTTCAAAGGAGAATTTCACACAAGAGGAAACCTTGAGGAGGGAGCAGGGCCTAGTGGCTAGGGGAGTGGATTAGGAGTCAGGAGTCTTGGGTTCTATTCCTGGCTCCACCACTGACTTGTAGTGTGACCTTGGGTCAGTCACACAATCTCTCTGTGCCTCAATTCTCCATCTGTAAAATGGGGACAATAATATTTACCACCCACCTACCTCAAAGGGATGTTTTCAGGATCTAAGAAGTAATGGCTGCAAACATTTTTCAGATCCCTAATAGAAGGTACTATACCAATAATTTTAAAAAAATTATTGAAATATATCCATTAGATGAAACAGAATTTAAAAGTAGAGCTATAATACCTTCCCTTTCTTTCTCATTTGTCCATATAAAGAGGTCACATGCTAACTTACAACCACTGATTACTAAGTAGCAAAACAAATTACCAATATTTTTATCTATATATAAATATTTATTAGAGGAAAAAAATGAAGACCCTTGTTGGCATCAACTATTATCAATATCAAAACCAAACTAAACTCAAAGTATAGAGTGATTAGATAACTAGTCCAAGGTCATACAGAATAACCATGGTTCAGGCAAAATATCTTTATAAACTGTTCTATAGTGGTACTTCCTTAAAACTTCACTTAAAAAAAAAAACACTTCACTTATTTCTTGTCTGAATTAGCTGTAACACAAATGGTCTTGCCACATCATAAAAATTACACCCAGACTGAATATCTAATGTTATATCTTGGCTTAACAATTTTTTACTAATATGACTCCCTAGTAAATAGTGCCTGCATTTTACTATAAGCATTTTTTGAAAGGAATGGAGGAGGAATAAGGTCATAAGATTTAAATATTTATAGACATCATCAACATTCTCTCCACACACACATGTTTATTGAAGGGAGGGGAAGAGAGAAAACAAGAACATAAGAAGGAGAAAACAAGAGTGAGAACACATGTCAGGGCCCCTTGCTGCTGCAAAACTCACTTTGTGCATCTGACTTTACATGGGTACTGGGGCATTGATGCTGGCCTGGCAGGCTTTGCAAGCAAGAACCTTTTAACCAGTAAGTCATCTCTCCAGACCATATACTACATAGTAGTATTATCAACACTGGCTGCCAATACTCAGGAGTACTAATATACCTGCATTACACATAATTTCTGGCCCCTCTTTCTTTTGTGGTGCTGGTGTCAAAGCCATGGTCTACATATGTTAGGCAAGCACTATACTACTGATCTACAGCCCCAGCCCTTTATCATTTCATTGTATCACAAAACTTTAGCATCTTGCCACCTAATGAAGGCAAGAACTGAACTTAGATTACAGAATTTACTGCTCTGTACAAAAACAAAATTTACCTCGTTGAGCAAATACACTCTTAAACCTACTTCTAAAATTTTTGTTTTTGTTTTTTATTTTATTTACTTATTTGAGAGCTACAGACAGAGAGAAAGAGGGAGAGGGAGAGGGAGAGAGAGAGAGAGAGAGAGAATGGGCGTGCCAGGGCTTCCAGCCATTGCAAATGAACAGTACGCCCCCCCTTGTGCATCTGGCTAATGTGGGTCCTGGGGAATGGAGTCTCGAACCAGGGTCCTTAGGCTTCACAGGCAAGTGCTTAACCGCTAAGCCATCTCTCCAGCCCTTAAACTTACTTCTAATTCTGACATTACATATTGTTGGTTCTTAGGGTTCAGAGCAAAAATGGACTAAAATAAATTCAGCATCTCTAAATAGGAAAAAGGACTTGAGTACATATTCTATTACGAGAAATCCAATTTGTTTATAAATATATAGGTATTTTTCAGTAATGATAACCTAAGAGGTCCAAATTAGATTTTTATTTTGGGTATTTTTAAACTTTTTATTGACAAATTCCATTATACCATGATCATAGTCCCCTCCCACCATCCTCTCTTTTCCTTTCCCTTATTCGCCCTCTATCAAATCCCTTCTAAGTAGTCTCTCTTCTATTTTGATGTCATCACTTTCCCCTCCTATTATGCAGGTCTTGGTAAGCAGCATCAGCCACCGTGGGGTCATGAGTGCCATGGCCACTTTGTGTCTGCGGGACAGTATTAAAAGCACTCCTCCCCTCAAATTAGATTCTCATGAGTGTAACACAACTCAGGAGGCCGAGGCAGGAGGAACATTTAAATCCAACAGTTTGAAACTGTATATATAGAAAGAGAATTTGATTAAGAGGAATAATGAATTACTTCTTTTCTAACCACAATGTTATCAGGTTACAGTCTGGCTCTCTTAATAAAAAATGCTATGTAAAACTTGCTTACCTGAACTGGATGAATAAGACCTTGATTTAGAGTCAGTGCTATGACATTTAGGGCAAAGTGGCGAACACTTGACTGGGTGTGAAAAAAGGCCTCAAGCACCTGTTTGAGGTAAAGCTGCATGATGGAACTACTCATCCCTGAGGAAACATCACCCATCTCTTTTAAGTCTTCTTGCTTTGCAACTTTCTTCCCTACCAAAGGAAGCACAGGGTAAGCACATGAAAAGCACACTAACTTACCAATGACTCCAACTCAGGCCATGGCCCATAACCACAAAGTACTAGTGTGTGAAATTTCAGTGGTTTTCAATCCCCACTCCCCAGTTGGGTCAAAGGCCTTTTGGAGAACTCAGTATGAACTGTAATTTCTCCCCCCCACCAAATGTCAATGTTCACATATATACACCTAAAAATTTACAATTATTTTAGGATGTTTAGGAATATTATGGACATTAGCCTAAAGACTCTTACTTTACTAAACTCCTCCTAGATAAGGAACTTTACGTATCTAAGTTAAAAAATGTATTATAATAGAATATCACAACTGTAGCTGCAACGTGAAGTTTGAAAGTGTATTTATACTTACAGTCTCTGTCTGCCTGTTGCATTCGTGTGTCTTCTTCTTGAAGGTAAGTCTGGAGGTTTTTTAACACTTGTATTTTTAAATTTACTGAGGAGTTCTTATCAGATAAAATATTATTATACAGATTCTTCACTTCTTGCTCGAACATTAGACTTGGATGCTGTATAAAGGCAAATCCTAAGAAAAAGGAAAAAATAATCTCTTCATATATTCCTACTGAAAGTAAATACAACATAATGAAAATGTTAAATTATATAAAGAGCTCCTTATTTCAAAAAATTAAAACTTAAAATGACTGGAAGAATATGCTGGTGGCCTTACCTAGAGAAGTATTAGAGCAGGCACTTCTTTTCCCCATGAATTAAAAACAAGAAATTGCATTTCAAAGGAGAATTTCACACAAGAGGAAACCTTGAGGAGGGAGCAGGGCCTAGTGGCTAGGGGAGTGGATTAGGAGTCAGGAGTCTTGGGTTCTATTCCTGGCTCCACCACTGACTTGTAGTGTGACCTTGGGTCAGTCACACAATCTCTCTGTGCCTCAATTCTCCATCTGTAAAATGGGGACAATAATATTTACCACCCACCTACCTCAAAGGGATGTTTTCAGGATCTAAGAAGTAATGGCTGCAAACATTTTTCAGATCCCTAATAGAAGGTACTATACCAATAATTTTAAAAAAATTATTGAAATATATCCATTAGATGAAACAGAATTTAAAAGTAGAGCTATAATACCTTCCCTTTCTTTCTCATTTGTCCATATAAAGAGGTCACATGCTAACTTACAACCACTGATTACTAAGTAGCAAAACAAATTACCAATATTTTTATCTATATATAAATATTTATTAGAGGAAAAAAATGAAGACCCTTGTTGGCATCAACTATTATCAATATCAAAACCAAACTAAACTCAAAGTATAGAGTGATTAGATAACTAGTCCAAGGTCATACAGAATAACCATGGTTCAGGCAAAATATCTTTATAAACTGTTCTATAGTGGTACTTCCTTAAAACTTCACTTAAAAAAAAAAACACTTCACTTATTTCTTGTCTGAATTAGCTGTAACACAAATGGTCTTGCCACATCATAAAAATTACACCCAGACTGAATATCTAATGTTATATCTTGGCTTAACAATTTTTTACTAATATGACTCCCTAGTAAATAGTGCCTGCATTTTACTATAAGCATTTTTTGAAAGGAATGGAGGAGGAATAAGGTCATAAGATTTAAATATTTATAGACATCATCAACATGATGTAATATGATTTGAGTAACTCAGAATCTTTATTTCTCACTTTTGTTGAAAGACTATCAATGATTGTCTGTGAATACTAAATTTTATACCTTGACAATGCTACCAAAATATTTCCAAATGACTTCATTGGACATGTTGACATTTATTTGCACAAAATAAGCAATAATAAAACCCCCAAACCAGGACATACTGCTCTTGTTTTGAATAATTACAAAAAAGGATTCATTATATGCTGAAGGTATAGGAGTTTTAGAATTTTTTTTTTTTTTTTGAGGTAGGGTCTCACTCTAGCTCAGGCTGACCTAGAACTCACTATGTAGTCTCAGAGTGGCCTTGAACTCATGGTGATCCTCCTACCTCTGCCTCTCAAATGCTGAGATTAAAGGTGTGTGCCACCACGCCCAGCTAGAATTTTTTTTTAAAGCATTTATTTCAGGTACTTTCTAGTTCCCTATACTCTGATCCCTTCCAGCTAAGCATCTTCAATCTGTTTGCAAAGTATGTTTTTATTACACTAATGCTTCTAGAGTAAATGGAACAGGTCTATTATGTAAACTATTCTTTTTGGTTGGCTACCACGTGCTTCTATATAAGTAAAAGTCTGTATACTCCCTACTGTTTTAACCTGAAGTGGCAGATGCATGAATGGCAAAATTTTGCATTAAAAAAAGAACATTTAGACTTGGGGAGATGGCTTAGCGGCTAAGCGCTTGCCTGCAAAGCCAAAGGACCCAGGTTTGATTCCGCAGGACCCATGTAAGCCAGATGTGCAAGGTGGCACATGCATCTGGAGTTCATTTGCAGTGGCTGGAGGCCCTGGTGCGTCCATTCTCTCTCTCTCTCTCAAAATAAGTAAAAATAAAAAATATATATTTAAACAAAAGAACATTTAAATATATGCAAAAATTTTTGGCATCTTTTATTTTAAGTGCTTCAATGACTGTTCTTAAGATAACTATAGGAGTAAGAGAAAGTACTGATTTTTCTTTTTAAACTAATGAAGAAACTATTGAAGAAGTTAAGTGGCTTGAACAAGCTTACTCAGGAGAGTCACAGGTGAGGCAGGAATGGAATCCAGGTGTTCTAGATTCCAGTTCTTTATTTTACCCACCAGATCCACTGCCGATAGAAATAAATCTAAATAAACCAACAATTTAGACTCACAATAGTTAAGTTTACTCTAGCCCTGAAAGACCTAAAAACTATACAGAAATTTAGATTTAACTTACCTAGACCAATGATGGCTTTTGTTTGTACTTCCTCATCTGAATGTTTTGTAAAGTACATCAATAGTTCAAGTACTTTATCCTTTATGTTAACCTAAGGGGACGAAAGACCCAGGAAAGGCATTTAAGAAGACTACTCAGTTGAGGAATTGATCCTTTTGTTCCCTCTCCCCCCAAGGTAGGGTCTTGTTCTAAGCCCAGGCTGACCTAGATTTGGTATCAAGCTGGCCTCTCGAAATCACAGCAATCCTACTTCAGCCTAATTTTTTTTTTTAAAGGTAGGGGGGTCTTGCTCTAACCCAGGCTGACCTGGAATTAACTAAGTAGTCACAGGCTGGCCTCAAACTCACGGTGATGTTTCTACCTCAGCCTCCTTACCTGGGATTAAAGGCATGTGCCACCATGCCAGGACAAAGTTTCAATTATTATGGAAATAATGCCTAAAAGAATTTTCATATGAAAACATTAAAAATTAATTGTGCTAGAGATGTGTCTTACTGGCAGAGCACATGCCTAGCAAAGTACAAGGCCCTGGGTTCATTGCATGACATTAAAAAAAACAACTGAAAACTCAACAATTCCATTTATTTTAGAATAGTGGCATTTAAAGTAATGGTTTATGATAAGAAGTGTGTGCCAGAATGTAAACTAATACAATAGGGGGGAAAATGAACTGTTGGGGCTGGAGAGATGGCTTAGGAGTTAAGGCATTTTCCTGCAAAGCCACAGGACCCAGGGTAGATTCCTCAGTACCCACGTAAAGCCAGATGCACAAGGTAGCACATGCATCTGGAGTTCATTTGCAGTGGCTGGAGGTCCTAGGGTACCCATTCTCTCTCTTTCTCTCTTAAATAAATAAGAAAAGCCTAAATTGTAACTATTGTTAAAGAACTGATATAATTAGTTTGTAGTGGAAGCTTCTGATCTTGTCATAGACCAGTAAGAAACAATTCATGGATCAATAGCAAATCTAGAGACACATTCTGATTAGCACTATTTTCACAGTTCTCATTAAACCATACTACTCTGATGCTGCCTTCATTCTAGACTGCTCCCATGATTCTTAGCACAGGGCCACACAGGACTGTGCTTTTAACAGTGGAGATCATGTTTCAACCTTTACCTTACTGCTGCCTTTAAAATCTTCCAAATCAAAATCAAAATGCCGACAGAGCGCTCCAACAGTGAAGAGGGACCTGAGAAGGGCTGGCTTGTTGGTCAGAAGTGAAGTGTTATTTGGGTCCTCTTGGTGCTGGCTTTTTAATTTTGAAATGGCACCTAGGAAAGATAAGTACTTTTAATTTACAATGAACCCTTTATCCTTAAATTATGTTCAAATAGTCAGTCCAAATGAATTACAACTAACTTGTACTATCAGTTCTAAGTATTATGTATATCTAGCATTATGGGTGTATTCCTTAGAACTAAGATAATGTAAGGTAAGATTTAAATTCTACTTTATACCGTAGGAAAAAATTTATCAGCCTTCATTTATAAAGAAATAAACAGAAAATTTAAAAAGATAATATACAAATATTGTTTGAGTATAGACAGTGAGGGGCCCTTTTTGAGGTATACTAATAAGCCAGACATACATGCCAAATTTAGCAAAGGATTATAGACCCCAAGCACTGAACTTACCATAGTATCTATTGAAACAGGCCCACACAAATTTAAAATTTTGTGTTACTTTATTTACAACAGCCCCAAGACAGCTTACACAATGTTGTACTACCTAAAAGATAGAGAAAACGTTACTCTTTCAAAAAAATTGACCGCACAATTAAAATATACTATGAAAGTTTTTCCTTATTACATATTTGTTTTAAAATATACTAAAATACATTGGAACTTAAATTGTGACATGCAGTAATGTTTTACAAGTCACCATTTGTGAATTATCTACCACTCAATACAAAGATGGTAAACTGCTTACAGTCATGCCATATTTGATGATAAGCTTCATTAAATCTTCTTCAATGGTGGCAAGGAAAGTTTCACTTGGATGTTCCATCAGTGGTACCACTAGCTCGAGAATTTTCGCAACATTGCAGATAACCATGAAATCATTCTGTGTCTATGATAAGAAATTAACACATTATATAAATACCCAAAACCTGAAGAAACTACGAATAGCTTCATGTATTTGGGAATATGGATGGAGCATTATGTGTGTAAAATTACAGTTTAATATTATAAAGGAAATACTAAAGAAAAACTTTTTCTTGAGGCAGGGTCTCATTCTAGCCTAAGCTGACCTGGAATTCACTCTGTAGTCCCAGGCTGGCCTAAACTCACAGTGATCCTCCTAATTCTGCCTTTTGAGTGCTGGGTTTAAAGGTGTATGCCATGACACCCAGCTTGGAAAGAGCTTTTCTTAAAGGAAGGAAGAGCACCCAAGAGAATATTATACTTCTGGATTCTGGTCCTACCAGTAATTTACCAAGTGACCTTGGGGGTGGGTGGGTCACTTAATCACAATGGTAATTTTTGTTTCCCTAAAGTGAAACACAAGTAAACTCTAAACACAATATTTAAATACTGTACATATTTTAAATATTTTACAAAGAGTGGGTACTATTTTTAAGAGTATTTTTTTCTTTTATTTTTATTTCTATGAGAGAGAGAGAGAGAGAGAGAGAGCGAGAACGAGCGCATGCAAAACAGCCACTCCAAATGAACTCCAGACACAGGCTCCACCATGTGCATCTGGTTTACATGGGTACTGGGGAATCGAACCTGGGTCCTTAGGTTTTACAGGCAAGTGCTTTAACTGCTAAGCCATCTCTCCAGCCCCAACAGTCCCCCCCACCCATTGTATTGGTTTACATTCTGGCACACACTTCCTATCACACACCATTACTTTAAATGCCACTATTCTAAAGTAAATGGAATTGATGATTTTCAGCTCTTCTTTTTAATGTCATGCACTGAACCCAGGGCCTTGCCCTAAGAGTAGTTATTTTTTAGATGTCCTTGAACTCATGGTGATCCTCCTCCCTCTGCCTCCCTAGTGCTGGGATTAAAGGCGTGACCAACCATGCCCAGCTATTCTGATGAATTCTAACACAGCCTCAACTGGTGATGAGTTTGCCCTCCACTGCCTATCCAGGAATATTTGGCAGCATTTGGAGATATTTTTGGTTGTTACAATGGGAGCTGTGAAGAGTACAGCTGTTATCTACTGCAAAAAGACCAAAGATGCTGCTAAACACCCTACAAATAGTTCCGCACAACAGAATTATCCAGCCCTGTCAATAGTACGGAGGTTAAGAAATCTCGTATCAAGCTTTTTTTTTTTTATTATTATAAATAAAAACAGCTGAGTGTAGTGAGCATGCCATTAAAATATTTGTATGTTCAGTCTACAGTCCTCCACTCTGCCAATTGAGCTATGGAAGGGTACACTATTTGTAATACTTTATGTATTTGACTGAGAAAGAGGCAGAGAGAAAGAGAGAAAAAGAGAGAGAGAGAGCGAGTGCGGGCGGGTGAGAGGGCATGTGTGGTTGTGTGCCAGGGCTTCTAGTCACCGCAAATGAACTCCAGAAGCATACACCACTTTGTGCATCTGGCTTTATGTAGGTACTGAGGAATTGAACCTGGGTCCTTAGACTATGCAGACAAGCAACTTAACCATCTCTCCAGCCCTGTGCATGCCTTTAATACTAGCACTCAGGAAGCTGAGGTAGGAGGATTGTTGTAAGTTTGAGGCCAGCCTGGGCTTCAGTAAGACCCTACCTCCACACAAACAAACAAAATGTATAAAACCAGAATTAGGATATAAAGTTTTCTCACTTCTTGTTTTGAATTTTAAACATATTTTTCTTCAACTAAACAAAAAAATATTGAGCACATTAAACAAAATTGGTGAGACATAAGAAAAAAAAGGGACTAAACATTTTATAATAAAGTTTTTCCCTTTCTAAAAGCCACAAAGCTGCTACTATCTTTTCTTTTTTCTTTTGGTTTTTTGAGGTAGGGTCTCACTCTAGCTCAGGCTGATCTGGAATTCACTATGTAGTCTCAGGGTGGCCTCAAACTCAAGGCGATCCTCCTATCTCTGCCTCCCGAGTGCTGCGCTACCATGCCTGGCTTGTCAATGTAAGAGATGACTGTGTTTTAACAAGTAGGAGCTATTATTAGTCATAGGCTACCTATTAAATCAATTTGTTTTGGATCTAATATAAGCCCTCAAGATGGAATTAGTATTATTTATTTATTTTTTCCACATTTATTCTTATGTTCTACTACTCTCCTTGGTCCTTAAAATTTTCTCAGGAAGTCTTCAGGTCTTTACCAAGAACTTATAGATTAGGGAAAACAAAACAAGCAAGAAGCCCAAAACATACATACACAAACTAAAAACCCTTGTAATAGCAGAAAAACAAAATTAGAAAAGGAAACTATTAAAGTTAGATCCTTAGAAAACATTTAGACTTGTAAAGTATCCTATCACATTATATCCTGCCACACATATTGCTGTAAAATCACATTTGATTTGCAGTATTATTTCATGGAATGTTTTCATTTTCATTTTATTTTAGGAAAATCTAATAGCATCTATTAATACATTAATAATTCTAGTATGATATTTGATTTCCATATTCAGTATATTGCTCTATGATGAAAACTTAATATAAGACCTGTTATAAATGCAAACAAATAAAAAGCAAATTTAGAACCCACAGTCAGGAACTCTGCTTCATTCACTTTTAAGGGCTGAATAACAGTTTTAACACTTATTAAGCAGTCACTGAAGGTGTGACTTAAGAGCTAACAAAGAAATGGAACCCGAATTTTGTTTGTAATACATCAGAAAACTGATGCATTTAGATAACTTGCTATATATGTTTGAACATATATTTGAATTGGAAACATAGTTAATCTGTCAATGAAAATGTGGTCACCATATATGAATTCTAAATTTAAAATACTAAGATGTTTTATGTAAGACAGAAAAATAAGATAGCTCTATACTTACACTACATTTAGTGGTAAGGTACGGCTGCATAGTCATGGCATGTTTAACCATGAGCTGGGGTCTTATTTTGCTAAATAAGAATAAAGTGGTTATGCAAGCTACCAATCTTCCAGAGTTCACACCTTTATTGTCAGAGTCTGGAAAAACAAAGAAAAATAAGACACTGAAATATGACAGAGCAGTGGAAACTAGACATAATATTAGTTATTTTACTATTATCTCCTGATAGATATGCCTTTACGCCTTAATAAAATGGATTAGTACTAGACCGTCTGCATTTCATTTTGTCATAGAACTCACACATACTGAAGAGAAAGGCAAAGGGGTTTTACTATGAGAGGTAGTTCCATACTATGAGGAGTAGGACTGAAGTTAAAAAGTATGGTGAAGTTCAGGATGGGGAAAAACATGAAAAGACAAAAGGATAAAAAGAAAAAGGAAATTGGAAAATGAGAAAAAAAAAGTAAAGGAACACTCTTTATGAGACTTAAAAGATCAATAATTTCCTTAAGTGCCATAAATGGTACCTGTATTAGAGAATGACCAAGGTTGGCTGTTGCGTCTCATGAATGTGCACTAGGTGATGGGAAGTCATGTCAGTCTTTCAAATTATTTAAAACTGACAGGAAATTTTAGATTTGTGACTGGTAAACAATGACAGATAATATAAAATATTAATTACTTTATTTACATTTAGCGTTTTAAAAGATTTCTAGCTCAAGATTAAGAAAAGTCTGTATAACAACTATAAAAAATGTCAGGAATGTAGTATAAATCTTTAACAAATTCATTTTGAGAGAAAGCTTTTTTGGTTTTTTCCAGGTAGGGTCTCAATCTAGCCCAGGCTGACCTTAAACTCTCATGATCCTCCTCCTGCTGCTTGCTGAGTGCTGGGATTAAAGGCATGTGCCACTACGCCCAGCTTCAAATTTTATATAATTTAAATAATACCAAATACTTTTTGCTGAATGTTATTAGCTAAGAACATGCTGGGCTCTGGACTTTCTTAACCTTATCCATGTTTAACACAACACCTAAAAGTATGAGACGCTGAAAGACACTTACAAGAGGTGAGGGTTATACTTTTGTTATACTGTCAGACCTAGACCATCAGTCTGCTCTCACAAAATACTCCAGAACATCAAATGGTATTTATGACAGGAAAACAAAACTACTCTTAAAATTGAAGCAATTGATTAGACAAGCAGAGCCAGAGGCAAATATGAGAAAAGTGCCTAACATACTTAAAAATCTTGCAAAATTAACTTAAGGACTGATATATAAAATGTCTTACCAGCTAGAGATTCCTCATATTTAAGAATGTGCTCAACTAGGTTATCAACAAGTTGAGTACAAGCTTTCTTCACAGGCTTATATGAGGAATCCTCTTCTGACTTCAATAACTATATATGTATATATAGAAAAAAATCCAGTGTGATTATTCATTAGGCAGTAATAATATAAATAAATTCATTAAACATGTCCATAAGCAGTATCTTCCAATTTGTTAACAATTTAATATGGAAGTGCTAATAAACAAAAATATATGATGTGTTTAAAAGCATCTTATAAATCAGGAATTTGCAAATTCAACAATTTTAGTATGATATATTTAAACTGCTGTGTGCATGACCTAAGGTGGACATGAGAAAGACAGGAAAGCTGACTTTCCTTTGCTCTTTTCAACCCAAACCAAAGAATTTCACTCACTATATGGCTGAATTATACCACAAACTTTGCAATTAAAATGGTAAATTTCATGTTATCCTTTGCCAAACCATTAATAAACAATACTGAGAAATTGTTATGATTAGTGATGAGACAAAAATCAGTTTAACCACAGCCAAAATGTAAAATCAATTTAATCTTTCATAATCATAGATCAAGGAAAAATTACCTTTTATCTGTTTTTGCCAATAATGATTAGCTAAAATATTTCCAGGGGTTATTAAAGGAATCAAATTTTAAAAAATGTATTTATTTGCATGTTTATGTACAGATGCACCAGAGCCTCTTGCCATTGCAAAGAGAATGGCAGAAGATTGCGCCACTTTTTGTGTTGGACTTTATGTGGGTGGCTGGGGAGTTGAACCCAGGCAGGCAGGCTTTGCAAGCAAGCATCTTTACCCACTGAGCCTTCTCTCCAGCCCCAGGAATCAGAATTTATATGATTTCTGTGAAGAACTCAAGCACTATTAGTTATAATTTTCTGCAGTAGCATAAATGTGTTCTATCTCTTTGATGTTCAACATAGTTGCCATGAGTCACTAGTAGTTGTGAAATTCTGGAAACGTACAAGTATGACTGACGGAAGAACTAAAGTTAATTAAACCAAAACATTCAAATTCGAATTAAAAAAAAGTGTATGTGGCTAGTATTGTATGGAATGAGTTTAAGCTTTTAATACAAGATGCATGAGTAATTAAAAAAACTGATAGTAAACAGAGTAACATAATATATATACTGTGCCCTTATCCAATTAAAACAAAACAAAATAAACAAACAAACAAAAAACCCAAAGACCTTCACTTTACCAAGTTTCAACTCTGAACAGCAAATTCTCCTGACCCAATCTATATCTCATTTGCTTAGGCGGCTATCAATAACAACTGCTAGCTTGGGCTTTTTAAAAATTAAATATATTTAATTGCAAGCAGAGAGAGAGAGAGAGAGAAGAAAAAAGAGAGAGAGAATAGGTATGCCAGGGCCTCCAGCTGCTGCCAACAAACTCTAGATGCATGCGCCATTGTGCACCTGGCTTTATGTGGGTAACGTGGAATCGAACCCAGGTTGTAAGGCTTTGCAGGCAAGTGCCTTAACTGCTGAGCCATCTCTCCAGCCCATAGCTTGGTCTTTTTAAGATATTGTAGAAAATTATTTCCTTATTCCTGTTTTTATTTTCCTATGACATTAAGTACATGAAAAATAATTAATTATAAATTTTTGCTTATGACACTATCACCACTGACTGGTATCTGCAATTTAAATTTATTAATTTATTATTTATTAGTTATACATAATGATCTGCTATGAACCCAACCTAAGAACATTTATCTCCAAGGCACTCCTTTTTTTGACCTTATATTCTTATTTCACTAATAAAAAAATTATCCTCTTGGTTGAAGAAATGTCTAAGGGCTGGGGAGATGGCTCAGAGGTTAAAAGTACTTGCTTATTGGAACATGCCTTTAATCCCAGCACTTGGTGGATAGAGGTAGGAGGATGATCATGAGTTCGATGCCACCCTGAGACTACAGAGTGGATTCCCGGTCAGCCTGGGCTAGAGTGAGATCCTACGACAAACCAAAAAAGTGCTTGCTTATAAAGCCTGCCAGTGTGGGTTCAATTCCTCAGTATCACATAAAAGCTAGACCCATAAAGTGCCCATTTGCAGAAATAAGAGGCCATGGAGTAACAATATATATTCTCTCAAGTAAATAAATAAATCAATACAATAAAAAGATGTCAGGTTGGAGAGGTGGCTTAGCAGTTAAGGTGCTTCCCTGTGAAGCCTAAGGACACATATTTGTATCTCCAGATCTCACATAAGCCAGACACAGAAAGGTGAGGCTAGTGCAAGGTTCCACATGTCCACTAGGTGGTGAAAGTGTCTGGAGTTCAACTGCAGTGGCTGAGGCCTTGGCATGTCAATCCTCAAACTCTGTCTTAAAAAAACAAAGAAATGCCTAAGATATATATATATATATATATATATATATATATAGTTTGTGCCTTTTGTTGTTAATTTTTTTTTTCAAGGTAGGGTCTCACTCAGGCTGACCTAGAATTCACTATGTAGACTCAGGGTGGCCTTGAACTCACAGCGATCCTCAAACCTCTGCCTCCCGAGTGCTGGGATTACAGGCATGCACCACCACGCCTGGCTGTTTGTGGTTTTTTAAAAAATACTTTTATTTATTTGCAAGGAGGGGGGGAAGAGAGAAAGAGAATGAGAATGAATAAATATGGGTATGCCAAGGCCTCTTGCTGCTGCAAATGAACCACAGATGTATGCACCACCCTGTGCATTTGCTTTACATGGGTCCTGGGGAATCAAACCAGGGTTGTTAAGAGTTTGCAGGCAAGTGCCTCAACTGCTGAGCCATTTCTTCAGCCCACTGTTTGTAGTTTTGATTTCCAAATTTAACACAAGTAGCTTATTTGTTGTCTTTTGTTACTTGTTTTTCACTTAGCATCATGCCTTAACTCTAATTCAGACTGCTCTGAATAGCTGTTATTTTGTTTTGTTTCACTGTGTTATATACACTGCATATATACCACATGTCATTTATTCATTTTTTTACTCAGATTAATTATAAATTATATATATAAGTGTAAACTTAGTATATGTTCTGTGTATGTATCCCAATGCATATAGGCACAAAATTCTCTTCAATACACACACTGGAGTAGAAATGCTGGATCATAGCCTACATGAATATTTAACTTTATTTTTATTTATTTGAGAGGGAGAGAGAATGAATTAATGAATATGGGTGTGCCAGGGCCTCTTGCCATGGCAAACAAACTCCAGACTCAGGTACCACTTTGTGCATATGGCTTTACTTAGATACTAAGGAATCAAACCTGGGCCATTAGGCTTTGCAAGCAAGCACCTTTAACCACCGAACCATTTCTCTAGCCCCAAATATTCAACTTTTTGAGATAACTTTACGAAATATTTTTTGGAGTGACTATACAGGCTAAATAACCCTTACGTGAAATACTGGCAACTAGACATGTTTTGGATTTTGCATTATTTGGAGTGTATCTCCTTATAATAAAATGAGATGTCCTGGGCACTGACTCAAATTTAAATACGCAGCTTGTTTATGCTTCATATATACTTTATACAACTCGTCTGAAAGCAATTTTAGGGGCTGGAGAGGTGGCTTAGCGGTTAAGTGCTTGCTTGTGAAGCCTAAGGACCCCAGTTGGAGGCTTGATTCCCCAGAACCCACATTAGCCAGATACACAAGGGGGCGCACATGTCTGGAGCTCATTTGCAGTGGCTGGAGGCCCTGGCGCACCCATTCTCTCTCTCTCTCTCCCTCTTTCTATCGCTGTTTGTCGCTCTCAAATAAATAAATAAAAATAAACAAAAAAAAATTAAAATGAAAGCAATTTTAGTATTCCAAGTTTTAGCTGTCACACAAGGTCAAGTATACAATTTTCAACCTTTGAGTCTTGTCAACACTCAAACATTTCAAACTTTGGAGCATGTCAGATTTTAGATTTTCAGATTAGTGATGTTCAACCTATAACACCTGCTCACTGATTGGCATGTTGTAAGACATTATTATCTTTTCTTTTTGTTTCATATTTTATGAGACAAAGTCTTTCTGTACTTTCACTTAGCCCAAGTTGGCCTTGACCTCAAGATTCTCTTGCCTAAGCTTCAGGGATCAGAAGCTGGTGAACCCTATTCCTGGCTGTTAGTTAATTGAACTTTTCAATGACTTTTTCAAAACAAAATCTGTGTAAGAGTATGGGTGGGTCAGAGAACATCAGGCATGGATCCTTGCCTTCCACACAGTTTGAAGCAAGAGGGTCTCTTTGTTGTTTGTTGCTATGTATGGCAGGTTAGCTAGCCCACGAGCTATCAGGGATTCTCCTGTCTTCACCTCCTATCTCACTGTAGGTGTGCTGAGATTACAGACAGATGCGTTACTCACCTGGTTTTATATGGGCTCTGGGGATCTGCGCTCAAGCTCTTACACTTGTATAGCAGGTGCTTTTACCCAGTGAAACTTCCCCTCCCCCCAGCCCTTACTTGTTATTTTCCAACCTCATAATTGTTTTGCTAATCTAAAAGTGTAAAACGTGGTCTTCATTTTTATTTCTCATGCAGATAATGACACTGAACACTTCAGAACCCAAATGTTCCATTTTATCTATGCTATGCAAATTCTCACTATTAATCCTCTCTTGGTTAAATCTTAAATATCTTTTCCTAGCTTGCAATTTATATATTAGCTTTCTTTAGGATGCCTTTTTTAAAAAAATGTTTTATTTATTCATTTATTTGAGAGAGAGAGGCAGAGACAGATAGAGATGGATAGAGAGGCACACCAAGACCTCTAGCGATTGCAAATGAACTCTACACGCAAGCATCATTTTGTGAAAATCTGGCTTTATGTGGGTACTGGGGAACTGAATCTGCATCCTTTGGCTTCTTGGGCTTTGCAGGCAAGCATCTTAACTACTAAGCCATCTCTCTAGCCCTTTTTCTACTTTATTAAAGTTTTTGTTGAAGCAGGGTCTCACTCTAACCCAAGTTGTCCTTGAACTCATGGGATCTTCCTATCTCAGCTTCCAAGTGCTAGGGTTCAAGTGATCTTCCACCTCACCCCTAGGACTAATAGCATGCACACCAATGCCCAGGTTTAAGATATAAATCTTTTGATTTACATAAGCTCTTTTGTTTTTTGTGGTGCTGGTGATTGAATCAAGAGCTTCCTGAATGTATCACTGAACTATACCAGCCTCCCCAACCCCACCATTTTAATTTAGTTTTTTGTTTGTTTTGAGGTAAGGTCTCGCTCTGGTCCAGGCTGAACTCAAATTCACTATGTAGTCTCAGAGTGGCCTCGACTCATGGCGATCCTCCTACCTCTGCCTTCTGAGTGCTGGCATTTAAAGGAGTATGCCATCACACTTCCCAGATAAAATGCTGATAAATTTTAAAGCTGGAAGGTAAATAGTTTTACTTGAATTTTTTTGAGATAATTTCCCCTTTTACAAAAACATAGGAAGAAAAATATATCCATTTATGAAACTAAGAAGACATTAATTGTGGTTTAATTCTGTACTACTATAGGAAGATCTATGCATTTTGTAGCATGCCAAATAGTGTAATTACACATTTAAGGTAATTCTTATATCTATTCATAGATCTCGTGAGTATTGCCTAGATGAAATGAATAAGAAAAAAATTATCTGGGAGCAAGGAGAAGTAGAATTTCAGGTAGCGATTAAAAAAACTTTTAAAATACCCATATAATTAATTAAATAAGAAAACTAAAAGAAACATTAATCTTAACACTGAAATTAACTCCTACTAAAGACCAAATATTTAAGAGAGAACTGTGAAGTCTTCTTTAAATTATAAAGTCTATATATGAACTGACTTTCTTTTAAATTTTATGTTATCACAATTCAAAATAACACTCACATTTTGAAGGAGTTGCTCAAACCAGTCATACCCAGTGTCTCTGCATGCTGCAACCTGAAGGGGGAAGGTGATAAAACTTAAAATTAAAAATTTATTTAAAAACACATATTTTGTTTATTCTGTAGAAAGAAGCATATGCTGTTTAAAATGTCAAGATTATGTCTAAAGGTCTAAAGCTAACTATTTTTTTCCTGTAACCTAAACATTTGCTAGCACTACAGAATTTTAAAAACTATTTTTCTTTATTTACTTGGTGGCAGTGTGTGTGTGGGGGGGAATGGGAAGCAGGGTGGGGGTGGGGGCAGAGAGCGAAACAGAGAGAAAGAAAGAAAGGTTGCACCACTGTTCCCTGCTACTGTAAACGCAATCCAAATACATGCGTCGCTTTGCGCATCTGGCTTTCCATGGGCACTGGGGAATTGAAACCAGCCTGGTAGGTACTGCATACAAGGGCCTTTAACTGCTGATCCATCTCCCCAGTACCCTGCTATAAATTTTTATTCCAGAAGTATCTTAAAAAATATTTAATACAGCCAGGAGTTGTGGCACATGCCTTTAATCATAGCACTTAGAAGTAAGATCCTAAGCTTGAAAAATCAATCAATAAAAAATAACAACTAAATTAGTGCAATATATTAAAGATCAATAAGTTACTGAATTACAAAAAAAAAAAAAAAACAACGAAACATACCCCACATTCTTTTTTTTTTTTTTAATTTAAACTTTATTTATTTGAGAATAGACAGAGAGAGCGAGAGAATGAGCACACCAGGGCCTCCAGCCACTGCAAACAAATTCCATATACATGCGCCACCTTGTGCATCTGGCGTATGTGGGTACTGGGGAAACGAGCCTTGAACCAGGGTCCTGAGGCTTCACAGGCAAGCTCTTAGCCGCTAAGCCATCTCTCCAGCCCCATACCCCACATTCTGTCAGAAAAAAAATCTGTAAAGTCTCAAACAACCAAAATGAACAAATTTGTTTCTTAACCTTCTAGATGGTAGGGCATCACTGAAAATGGAGATCATGTAAATTTCTTATATTTAATACATAGAAGGTATTCAGAATCAGAAAATTATAGCTCATATATGCAATAAAGAAATTAAACTAGTATACATTCATATTTTCTGAAAAAGGAAGGAAGTACTGGGTCTGCCGCTTGCTATACCAGGGCTGCTGTTTCTGCTCCCCCTTAATGGAGAAACAGGACTGGTTCATTATTAATACTTCTATCAGTGAATGTCAAGAAGCTGAGCTTGGATCAATCTTATCTTACTTGTATCCTTCAGTAGCTCCAAAATTATTCAGGAAGCAACATTAAATGTCAAGTTTAAACCAACAGCTCACCACCTCATCTCCTCCTGGAGAGCAGAGAGGGGTTTCCACTAGATCTGCACTTACAATGACCACACACTTGTGACCATCCTTCTTACCACATCAGTGATGTTCAAAATTTTCCTTGTCATTGCTTCTTTGTCATTATGTGGAGTTGGAGTAAACCAGAGTTTTTGGAATGTTTCATTTACTAATTTCTGTAAGAAGAAAAACATCCAATCAATAAATATAACAAAAATGATGACTGTTTAATCCTAAAGTTTTGATAAGACTAACACGAAACTATAATAAAAAAAAATTTCCAGGTTTTCTTAAGTTGTAAATTTCCTCAGTTAAGATGACCAACTAAATTCCAAAACTATAATTAATGGATGGGTAGTATTATGCTCACACTAAAACTTTTGCAAAATATAATTTCAAATGTTTTTGACCCAACTAAAAAAAAAAAAAAAATTTTTTTCCCCCGAGGTAGGGTTTCAGTCTAGCTCAGGCTGACCTGGAATTCACTATGTAGTCTCAGGGTGGCCTCGAACTCATGGTGATCCTCCTACCTCTGCTTCCCGAGTGCTGGGATTAAAGGTGTGCGCCACCACGACCGGCTAAAATATTTTTAAAAATACTTTTAAAGGGAGAAATTTGTTCCAGTGTTGGCCAAACTTAAAAGGGGAAATCAAACATATTATTGCATATATATGTAAATTCACTCAACCTTTTATAAAACAATATTTTATTTATTTATTTTTAAGCAGAGTGAAAATTTATTTTCAAGCAGAGATGGAGGGAAGGAGAGAGGGAAGGAAGAAGGGAGGGGAAAGAGAGAATAGGCATGCTAGGGCTTCCTGCCACTGCAAAAGAACTCCATATGGATGCACCCTTTGTGCATCTGGCTTTATGTGGGTACTGGGAAATTTAACCCTGGTTGTGAGGCATTGTAAGTAAATGCTTTAATCACTGAGCCATCTCTCCAGCCCTTACTCAACTTTTAAAAAAGTGTTATTTACTAACTTTAAAAACTAAGCATACACATTTGAAAAATTATGATAACCTCAATCTGATGACAAGCATTTTGGATAGAATGCAATCTTTATAAGGATATAAATAAATATTATAATGGCTGAGCTGGCTGGAAAAGATCAGGTTTTTTCTTTTTAGATTTATTTATTCATTTATTAGAGAGAGAGAGAGACAGAGAGAGAGAGAGAGAGAGAGAGAGAGATAGAGAGAGAGAATGGGTATGCCAGGGCCTCTAGCCACTGCAAATGAACTCCAGACACATGTGCCACCATGTGCATCTGGCTTATGTGGGACCTGAAGAATTGAACCAGGGTCCTTAGGCTTCGCAGGCATGAACCTTAATGGCTAAGGCATCTCTCCAGATGAATCAGGTTTTTTTTTTAAAGGAAATTTTGTCTTAAAATGTTTTATTAATTTATTTGAGAGAGACACAGAGAAAGAATAGGCACACAAGGGTTTCTAGCCACTGCAACAAACTCTAGATGCAGGTGCCACATTGTACATCTGGCTTAGGTGGTACTGGGGAATTAAACCTGGGCCCTTTGTCTTTGCCAGCAAGCACCTTAACTGCTAAAGCCATCTCCCCAGCCCAGGATCAGGTTTTATTAATACACAATATAGAAAAAAATTCAATAAAACTTAGACATAATAAACATGAATTATTTCAAACACTAATGAAAAAGTAATTTTACATTTCATCAATTCCTTCTTACCTTAATGCCCTCTTCATCATTGACTCTGCGAATCATTTTTACACACATTTCTGTAATTTTTGGAAATGTTGGTTGTTCAATACAGATGTCTCTTAAGATCTTTATTACCCTTTTCCTTACACTGATACCAGTATCCTATGAAGATAAAGGTATTTTCAAGTGTTAGAAAAATTGAAATGCTTTAGTTCTGGGAAATTTAAACAACAGAGAGGATAGGCACAGCAGGCCTCTTGTCACTGCAAACAAACTCCAGATGCATGTACAACTTTGTGTATCTGGCTTTATGTGGGTATTGGGGAATTCCACCTGGGTTAACAGGCTTTGTAAGCAAGTGCCTTTAACTGCTGAGCTATCCCCCCAGCCCCCCATACACTTTTCTAACGTAACTTAAGATAAAGTGTGATACTCCAGGTAAACTATATTCACGGATTACAAAATGGCAAAAAACCATACCAATATTCTTTCAATCAGCATATCATAATACTGCTCAGCAAGCTGAGGCCGACAAAGGACAAATCGACCTAGTAATTCTACTGCGGCTTCCCGGACACTAGTAGAGTTATCCATCAATCGTCCATGAACCCCTCGCTGCATATCAAGCTAAAGAGAAGAAATATAATTTATACTAAGTAGAGATAACATTCTAATTTGAGTAGAAAACAAAGTAAGAATAATTATTTTTGCTATCTTTACCCTTGCTAGAATACTGGGGTCAACAGCAACAACCTCAGATAAACACTTCATGGCTTTTGTTCGAACAGCAATTGCATTTTCACCAAGGACTCGTAGTATCTGTCAGATAAACATTAACATGTACATAATTTTTAGAAAACATCAAGTTTAATAAATATAGCATGAAAACATATGGAAGAAAATCTATTACATACTACCTTTTAGTTTTTATGTGAGCAAAACATCTACTATCTTACTGATTTAAACTGGAATTCACTATGTAGTCTCAGGCTGGCCTTGAACTCACAGTGATCCTCCTACCTCCACCTCCCAAGTGCTGGGATTAAAGGTGTGTGCCACCATGCCTGGCCTGATCTAAGCTTTAATTTACAGATCAGTACATGTGGTAAGCGAACCATTCTATATTCTGGGGTCTTTGCTTTATCTTGGAATTTTCCAACACAATGCTATTTATTCCCCCATGAACCCACAGTCTCATTAAACCTCTGCTCTGAGTAACTTTAATCTAGGATATTTAGTATTATCCATTTACCATGATGTTATAATTGTTGATTTTTCATGGTGTGTATACATTGATACAAATTGATATGCCTTCGTTTGTAAAACAAGAAATCAATGTGTAAATGGCAAGCAGAACTAAGGCTATTTCCACAAATATGTTAATACTAAACATGCTGCTTGTGTAATCTTTAAAACCTATGTTCAACAATGAACAGTTACTATATATTACCTCCACAAATATCCAGAATCAGAAAATGAATCAGTTTACCTGTGTCAAATAAATATCAAAGCTCTGGGCAAACGGCCTCATAGAGGCCAAGTATCGAACAATCAAGCATGCATCATCATAGTCCACAGTATCAGAGTTCATCCTGCAAGAAGTAATTAAATGTTTTTATTTGTTCTCTGTAAATAGCTGCTGATGACATCTACATGTCTAACATATTTTCTCTGTGGATCTTACTTTAATGTGCTGAACTGAGAAGGTGTTGTTTTGATAATGCTTCTAAGAAACTTTTTCCGGTTTTCAGCTCGATGCATAATTTGACCAGTTGTTTCAATTTCTTTTGCATGATGTGTTCCTTCAGATGATTCTTCATCTTTTTGTGATTTCATAGCTTTTTCTGTTTCTAGAGTTGTGTCACGGAACCACTGGGCTATGTAGAATTTACGAGAAAACTGAAAAGAGATTAGATAGAGTTTAGCTTGATGCAATCAGTTGACATTTGTTAGTAATTACTAAAGTTAGGAGTGCTCACAATCAAGAATGCAAGTATTAAGGTTTATTCTAAAACAACTTTCATTAGGTAGAAACATTTTAATACAGAAAATGTGGGGCTGGAGAGATGGCTTAGTGGTTAAGATGCTTGCCCATGAATCCTAAGAACCCAAGTTTGATTCCTTAGCACCCACATGAGCCAGATGCACAAGATGGCACATACATCTGGAGTTTGTTTGCAGAGCCTGGAGGACCTGGCACACCCATTCTATCTCTCTCACTTGCCTCTATCAACAAAATACTGAAAAAGACAGAAGGAGAAAGGCCTAAGTGAGGTCAGGGGAAGAGATTGCATAAAAGAAGGGCGGAGGGGGGGGGAGGGTCAATCAAAATTCAAGATATTCTGCTTAAGACATATGAAAATCTACCTTCTTGAATAATAGCACACCCAGAAGTCACAGACTGTTACTAGAACATTTTCAGTGCCAGGGATGGGATACCTTCCAATGAGTTGTTGGCCCTGTTTCCTCCAAAACATTATAGGCTATTGCCAAGACCCTTGGTTTCCCATGAGACAGAGATGGTAAGACCCTATTGCTGAAGACTTCATATGCCTGAGTGGCAGAGTCACTGAGAACTCAAGCTGGTGCTGAACAGAAAGCCTTCTCCCTGTAGCCCAGCCAACTGAAAGCTAGAAAAAGCTGCACTGTATACAATTTGCAGTTTTATGGGAGACAGAAGTCATTAGTGGTGAAAACAGTGGACACTGGAAACCTCAAGTTTGGTCAGATGGGCCAAATGACTGAATGAGTGCAATAGTGGCATGTCTCCTTTGGGGGAAACCAACTGCTCTCTAATTGGACTGAAGGCCCACTGTATGGGAGGGAATACATGCCTGGTACTGAAAACCTAATCAAAAGCCTATGGCAGGGGAGGTCATGAGCCTTAGGGGTATAAAGCCTGCTCTTGTCTGGATAAATGCATATATTACTCTCACCAAATTGCCCTGAAAGCACTACACCTAATGTTCATACTCATATGTTAATGCTACTCTCACTTTTGGTTAGATAAGCTTCTCTTTTCAGATGGCAATGACCACTGGGATGACCCAAAAGGCAACACAGTACTGAGAAGAAGGGACGGAGGAAGAGTCCCGCACTGAAACATCTCACACCCTCCAAGGCTCAGGGTCCTTTGCGGAAGAGGTGGCGGAAAGAACGTAAGAGCCCTAAGGAAGGGTACCACTCCTTACATACAACTGTCTGGACAGAAACTGGCCGCGATATCCAAGACCTTGCAGTGCCTAGCAATACCCACAGAAGACCCTCATAATAGGAGAAAAAGATGATGACATCAAATTAAAAGAGAGACTAGCTGGGCGTGGTGGTGCACGCCTTTAATCCCAGCACTTGGGAGGCAGAGGTAGGTGGATCACCGTGAGTTCGAGGCCACCCTGAGATTATATAATGAATTCCAGGTCAGCCTGCGCTAGAGTGAAACCCTACCTCAAAAAACCAAATTAAAAAAAAAAAAAAGAGAGAGAGAGACTAACAGAGAGAGGGAGGGGATATGATGGACAGCAGAGTTATGAAGGGGAAAGTGGGGGAGGCCAGGGAAGTACCATGGTTTGTTGTCTGTAAATATAGAAGTTGTCGATAAAAAAAAAGACAAAATCTGAACTATCCCAACTGACAAGACAATTTATATGTAACTTTAAGTACTTATATTAATGTCAAAAGAAAACAATACAACATAGTATAGTGATATCAATTACTTGACCAATGACATATATGAATTAGTAAAATTACATGGTGAATTAACTAGAATAGTAGGGCTGGGGATATAGATCCAGTGGCAGAGTGCAAGCAAGGCCCTGAGTTCAATTTTCAATAATACAAAATAAGCAAGCTAAAAGAGAATGGATGAGGCAGCTGTTTGCAGACTTTCAACTAGAATAGTTTAGAACTAATGGATAAAATGGTGAAGGTAGAAGACTCCCATGTACTTTCAAATTTTACCTTATATGTATAAGAAATACACAAATTACCATTAAAACAAACAATGAGGTACACCAATACATCTATTTTACAAATGGAAATGGAAAATGTAGTAGTTGGCTAAATAACTCAGTAATTATTTATCTCTTTTAATTACATATCCTATCAGTTAAATATATTAAGTAATAAATATGATAGAACTATATATAATAATTATACACACATATAAACACAATATACATGTATTACATTTACATATGAAAATCTGATAGTTTCTTTGCATATGGCACATACTCATAGTGAGGGTCACTGACCAGGCCTACATTGAAAAGTAATGTATGAAAATATTCCCACATGTTTCTCTCATCAATGTAAGTTCAGTATACTACAATAAAAGCAACAAGAGTTACAGAAGAAAAATTAATTCCTAAGGATTTTTAAGTGTTTAGATGAACAAGTATCTCTGTCTCAAAACCAGTATTTCAAACCACTTCCCTTTCTCTAATTCCCTCATTTTTTTTTCACACCCAGTTTCAATTTAAAAAGCAGACATGAATCTTACCACTAGTGAAGGATCGGTCTCAGTGTTCTCATCCAAATAGTCAAGCAATGCCTTTTGCAATTGTTGGATTTCATCTTCTCCTCCTGAGACCTTTAAATTATCAAAATACAAACCAGCAAAATATTATTGGTGGTTTGTTACTGCTTTCTGATGACAGAACTGCATTATGTAGCCTAGGTTGGCATCAAAGTTGTGATATTCTGACCCAGGCTTCCAAGTGCCAGATTATAGGTATGTACTCCTATGCCTGGCTACTAGTGGGTGTTAATAAATTTCTAAAGGTAAAAAACCTGCTAATGTATAAGATATGCAAACATAAGTATTGCAATTAAGATACAGAAAAATACAAATTGATCTCTGAGGTTCAACTTCATTTTTATGAACTACATGTTATTTTGCTTTTTAAAAATAAACTCGTAGGTAGATGACAAATATTACAACAATGTGCTAAGTATTTAGAACCAGGAAGGCCCAATACTGGGTTTTTCTTTTTAAAGAAGGGGACAGCCAAGTGTGGTGGCACACACCTTTCATCCTAGCACTTGGGAGGCAGAGGTAGGAGGATCAATGCGAGTTCGAGGCCACCCTGAGACTCCATAGTGAACTCCATGTCAGTCTGGGCTAGATTGAGAACCTATCTTAAAAAAAAAGAAAAAAAACAAGGAGACAATCCTATAATTTATCTTTGCTTTGCTTTTGAGTCCGGCAGACTCTCATGTATTCCAGGCTGATCTCAAACTTGCTATATAATGAGAACCTCAGCCTTTTAGTACAGTTAATAGAAACTGTTACTATCTGTATTAACACTCACTATAGATTTTAGACAGTATTTATGAAAAACTTTGTGAGGGGAAATATTTTTATAATCGAGATGAAAATAGTACTTTATTTCATGTAGGGTATTAAGAATAAAACTGGTGAGGTGTTTATCTATTTTAAGTGGGAAAAAAGGACTAAATTTGTAGGTTCTGTGAAAAGTTACCAAGCAGAAATTGAATGAGTTGAGTTCATGTCTGATGCTCTTGAATAGTTTGTTATGTCAGAAAACTCTTCAAATCATGATGGGAACATAAAGGGATACACAAAGCCTGTTTAAAAGGTGTCTCACTGGTCAAATATAAAGGAAATTTGAGTATTAAAATGATGATAATAGATTATAATCTATTAAGGGGCCCAGGAATGAGTATTATGTTTGGATAATAATGAGTTTTTGTGAGGTAGGGTCTCACTCTAGCCCAGGCTGACCTGGAATTCACTCTGTAGTCTCAGGGTGGCCTTAAACTCCCAGCAATCCTCCTACCTCTGCCTCCTGAGTGTTGGGATTAAAGGCGGGTGCCACCACGCCCGGTGAGAACTCTTACAAAAAATTTTTTTAAAAATTTAGTTGCAAGCAAGCAGAGAAGGATAGACAGAAGAGAGAGAGAGAGAGAGAGAGAGAACGAGTGAGTGAGTGTGAGCGAGCTGCAAACAAACTCCAGATGCATGTGCCACTTTGTACATCTGGCTTTACGTGGGTACTGGGGAAATGAACCTGGGTCCTTTGGTTTTATAGGCAGGCACCTTAACCACCAAGCCATCTCTCTAGCCCTTAAGTATACATTATAGAGAAGAATGGTATAAACATTACTATAAGGCTCTTACCCAAATCCCTCAGCTATTGACAGTTCATGGCATTTATTTTCGTTCTCTTTCTAAGTATACAAATATGTTTGTATGTTCACATATATTTTGTTTGTGAGAGTTTGCTTTAGTATTCATTACAACCTTCTGAAGGGCTTGTTAAAACACTGAGTTTCACTTCAGCAAATTCTTGGAAGGTCCTAGGGATTTATATTTCTAACAGCAACTCTAATGAACAAAATATAAGGACACACATATGTCCACTCAAACAGAATGATAAAGTACATGCCATGACATCTCATAACTATGGAATTTGAATAAAAGGGTTATGGCAACTTTTGTACTAGTCCTTTTTTCTGTTAGGTTTGAAATTATTTCAAATACAAACCATAGTCATAATTACTAACATGGACAAAGTTACAAGCAAAAGAACATAGCCGGGCATGGTGGCAGACACCTTTAATCCCAGCACGTGGGAGGCAGGGATAGGAGGATTGCCTTGAGTTTAAGGCCAGCCTTGGACTACAGTGTGAGTGCTAGGTCAGCCTGGGCTAGAGTGTGATCCTACCTTGAAAAAACCGAAAAGGTTAGAAAACAAAACCAGGATTTGTATATGGTAGAATTATCACTTCATTTATACCTTTAAAACATTTTTAATTTTTAATTTGTACCTTAAAAAAAGAATAAAACACTATACACCTAGGGTGAACACTCCCTAAGAAAACAAAATGGAGAGATGCCTTCCTGCCGCTTTCCAATATAAGACACTAGGAGCAGGGCAGCGGGAGGCTTCACGAGCCCTTTAGAAACTCATGAACAGTAAAGCTGGAGCACCTTGTTCTTTAATTATAGTATAGTTCTGCACAACAGCGAGACAAAGAACTGAGCTCAGAAACCAGGGCTGACTACTGAAGCACACCAAGTATAAACACATTTTATATACATCAACAATGATATAAACAAAGAAAGAAAACTGAAGATTTAGATAAGCCATTTGGAAGCTGTTGCTAGACATTATTTACTCTAAAATATCAACTTTTTTTTTGAAATGTCCTGTTTCAGAAGTATAAATCTTATTTTGGGAGGCAGAGTGTAGATCAGTGTTAAGCACTTGCTTAGCATGTGCAAGGCGCTGGGTATTACTCTAGCACCAAAAAAGATACTCCCTCACAAAAAGAGAAAGATAAACAATTTTATTTAATCCACAAAAGGTAACACTAAGATACAACAGTATCTAGGGCAGTGCTGGAGAGATGGCTTAGCTGTTAAGCGCTTGCCTGTGAAGCCAAAGGACCCTAGCTCTATTCCCCAGGACCCAGGTAAGCCAGATGCACAAAGTGGCACATGTGTCTGGAATTCATTCGCAGTGGCTAGAGGCCCATTCTCTATCTATCTGCACCTTTCTCTATCTCTGTCAAATAAATAAAAATTTAAAAAAAGGGCTGGAGAGATGGCTTAGCAGTTAAGTGCTTGCCTGTGAAGCCTAAGGACCCCGGTTCGAGGTTCGATTTCCCAGGACCCACGTTAGCCAGATGCACAAGGGGGCGCACGCGTCTGGAGTTCGTTTGCAGTGGCTGGAGGCCCTGGTGCGCCCATTCTCTCTCTCTCTCTATCTGCCTCTTTCTCTCTCTGTCTGTCACTTTCAAATAAATAAATAAATAAATACATACATACATACATAAAAATAAATTAAAAAAAAAAAAGAGTATCTAGGGCAGACTCCTGGGCATTGCAGTGCACACCTTTAATCCCAGCACTCGGGAGGCAGAGGTAGGAGGATCACTGTAAATTTGAGGACAGCCTGGGACTACAGAGTGAGTCAACCTGGACTAGACTGAGACCTTACCTTGAAAAGAACAAAAATCAAACAAAAATCTATGGCTGAGATGTAGTTCAGTTGGTAGAGTGCTTGCCTGACATGCATGAACTCTGAGTGTGATCCCCAGCACTGCAAAGTCTAGGTGTCGTAGCACATGATGTAATCACAACACTCAGAGGCACGAGGATCAGGAAGACAGGTTATCTTCTACTTCATATTGAGTTCAAAGCCAGTCTGGGCTACACAAGACCATTTCCAAAATGAAAAGTATGAGGAAACATCTAAAGCCGGGCATGGTGGTACACGCATTTAATGCCAGCACTCGGGAGGCAGAGGCAGAAGGACCGCCTTGAGTTTGAGGCCACCTTGAGCTAGAGTGAGACTCTACCTCGAAAATATAAAAAGCATCTAAGAAAGCAAGTAACTAGTAGTTATGCATATAACTTTGGTTCTTTGTCTCAATACCTGTTTTAAAATTCGTTCTATAGACCCTTGATCCATTTTGCTGGTAACAGCATCCTTCCTAAGTCGTGCAGCCACAGTTCCAAGGTAATCAAGAGATGCCACTCTTAAAGCCATTTCTGTTGACTTGTTACTGAATTGATGAACCTGAACATTGAAAATGTGATATTACTGAGTAAGAATTTCTTAGGGTAAAATTTTGATACTTATGAAACATTATCATAGTTTCACAATCGTAATACTACTTTTTTTCAGTTCACAAAAAATTATGTAAGTTTTGTAAAACTTTATATTGTACAAATCCAAGTATTCTTTTAAAAATTGTTATTTATTTATTTGAGAGACAGAAAGAAGGCGAAAGAGAAATGTATGGGTACCAGGGCCTCTTGCCACTGCAAATTAGTTCCAGATGCATGTGCCACTTTGTGCATCTGGCTTTATGTAGGTTCTGGGAATCGAACCCAAGCTATCAGGCTTTGCAAGCAAGTGCCTTTAACTGTTGAGCCATCTCTCTAGCCCCAATATTCTTTAAAAATAAAAACAGAGAGCTGGGTGTGGTAGCACATGCCTTTAATCCCAGCACTTAAGAGGCAGAGGTAGGAGGATCACCATGAATTCGAGACTATGCAGAGACTGCATAGTGAATTCCAGGTCAGCCTGGGCTAGAGGGAAATGCTACCTTGAAAAACCAAAACATAAAAAATAAAAAAATTAAAAAAGAGGTCTGGAGAGATGGCTCAGCAATAAGTGCGCTTCCTGTACAAACACGAGGGACTGAGACTGCCCAAGTTTGAATCTCTAAAACTTATAAAACAGCTAGGCATAGACATATGCGCCTATAGTCCCAGTCCTGTAGGGAATCAGAGACCTGGAAAATGCTGGAGCATGTGAAAAAATTAGCAAGCTCAAGGATTATTAAGAAACTCTAGCTCAATCAAGAACAGGTGGAAAGGTGATGGAGCAGGACAACTGACTTTCCATTCCAACAACCAATGTGACAGTACGGGGGTGGGGGGAGGATGGCCTTAAGAATACATAAAATTGCATATACAATACATACATATGGTGGAGGGACAGAGGAAGGCAGGCAAAAAATAAAAAAGTGAAAAGAAAAATCAATCCCTTTCCATTTTCCTGCTGTATTACATGAAGATTAAAAAGTACCACGACTGTAGAAACATTCTTAAAAATGTCAAAAGGCTCATACATTAGTCACTTTTATGTTTTTCAATGAATAACTTCAAGAATTTGCAACTGAATATTGGGATGTTTTTAACTAATAATGCAACAGCCTCAAGTCCCTCCCTCAAAAAAAAATCTTAAAGCACTGTAATCATATATATGCAATGAAAGTATTAAAACTCACAACATTTTAGTTTTCTATAGGTACTGACAATATAATGTAGTGATGCACATGCAAAAATAGAGATGCAATGTTCATGTTTTCTTACACATTTTTAAGTATTCATCATCTGTGAATCAGAGTACATCCTCATTATGTTGTCTTCTAGTAATCTAAGAATCTTTAAATGCTATGCCCTTACCAACAGTCTCCCTAACAAACTAAGGAGTAATTCAGCAGCGGGCCACTCAGGCTTATTGACTGTTGAAAGAAGGTCTTGAACGAAGTTTTCAAATAGTGGTCTGTAATCTTCTTCACCTTGCTTACTACCACATCTGTTCAAAGAAAAATCAAGCAAAGTATGTTATTTGAGGTGACATGTCTACTAACATGACTAAACTTTTATTAGCTAGGTATTTTTTCTTTGTATTTACTAACAAGGTATGTGATAGTACATTAAATAAAATATGGTCAAAAATGAGCCTATTTACCAAACTCTTATTTTCCTTTAATTGTAGGTTATTCATTTGTTAACTAATATTTTCATTATTCTCTGGAAGTTATATCATTTGTAAAACCTGGTAACATTTTTTTTCTACATTCAATTGTCATAAATTGTTATTAAGCCTGAGTGACCTCTTTCCATAGACTTTCCTATTCAAGTAGAATATCCCAAAATGAAGCAAAGAAAAATTATACATATATAACTTCAATATAGTGCTTAAATTTTGGGCTCCAACACAAACAAGTTTACCAATGTTTAGATGTAATATTCTGCCTCACTTTAAAGATCAAGAAACAAAGGACTACAAAAACATATTCCGGTTCAGATTATGGCAAGAAATTAGATTTATCTTTTCCCTGAGTAAATTAGTCTCTTTATCATAGAAAATAAAAATCATATTCCATTCATTTTACTCACTTTTTAAGGAAGATGGAAAGGAAGTTTTGGGCTGTTCTCATAGCTGTTTCATAAGAGTTAGTAATGACAACATCCTGGTCAACCTAGAGTGAGAAAAATGAATTTATAATGATAGAACAAATAACAAATTAGGTCAGTTGCTATGGCCATGTTATTACTAAGTAGATGAAGCACATTTAAATACTTTATTTTTTATTTATTTGAGAGAGAGAATAGGCGCACCAGGGTCTTTAGCCACTGCAAAAGAATGATGCATGTGCCACCCTGTACATTTGGCTTATGTGGGTCCTGGGGAATCTAACCTGGGTCCTTTGACTTTGCAGGCAAGTAACTTAACCACTAAGCCATCCCTCTAGCCCTTAAATACTTTTTTTCTAAAGAAGGGAGCTGTTATCATACTAAACTATATATATATATACTAAAGTTTATATATTATATATAATATATATATTATATATAAACTTTAGTTTTATTTGCTTATTTGAGAGAGAGAGAGAAAGAGGCAGAGAGAGAGAGAGAGAGAGAGAGAGAGAGAGAGAGAGAAAATGGGCACACCAGGGTCCCTAGCCATTGCAAATGAACTCCAGATGCATGCACCCCCCTTGTGCATCTGGCTAATGTGGGTCCTGGGGAATCGAACTAAGGTCCTTTGGCTTTGCAGGCAAACGCCTTCCCTGCTAAGCCATCTCTCCAGCCCACTAAATATATTTTAAAGCTTTATAAAAACATAAAAAATGGTTGAGTTCCTTTAACTTTATTAAAATAAGAATGAGATATACAAAATAAAAATATGATATCAGTAGTTGATTATCACGACCCAGATCAGAAGATATACTTTTCAGGATTGGGGATACAGCTCAGTGGTAGAGTGTATGCCAGTGCCACAAGTAATAAAATAACTCAACCACAAAAATTTTTCAAACCTCACAGCTTATGAAACCAATGGAATATAATTCAAGGGGTTGGAGAGATGGCTCAGTGGTTAAAGGCACTTGCTTGCAAAGCCTTCTGGTCTGGGTTTGATTTGCCAGTACTCACACAAAGCCCGGTGAACAACATGGTGCATGCATCTGGAATTTGTTTGTAATGGCAAGAAGTCCTGGAATGCCCATTCATTCTCTCCTTCTCCCCTCTCTCATAAATGAATAAAAATAATAAAATAATATAATTCAAACAAAAATACAACACTTTGATTATAAATTTAAAATTGAGGATATAATCTAATCCAGCTGAGAAAACCTCAGTGAATAAAAAATAGAAAATGGAGGGCTGGAGAGATGGCTTAGTGGTTAAGGTGTTTGTTGGCGAAGCCTAAAGACCCAGTTTGACATGTATCTGTAGTTCATTTGCAGTGGCTAGAGGCCCTGGTGTGACCATTATCTCTAAATGCCTCTTTCTCTCTCTCTCAAATAAATAAATACATAAATAAAATGTTTTAAAAATAAACAACAACAACAAAACCAAGAAAAGTTCTAATTCAATAATGTTAACCAGGAATAGAAAAATAAATCACAGTACAATTTTATAGTAATTAGAATCAATCTGACTTGAGTTATATGTATTAAAATAATGTTGAGTGAAAGAACTAGTTGTAAATACATCACTATAATTTATGCAAATTATAAAGCAAAACTACCCTGGGCAAATAGACACTGATAAATGAAATGGAAAGAGATATACATACTCCTAACATGCGTATGGCAAGAAAGGGAAGATAAGAAGAGGAAAAGAGCTCAAAAATTTCCATTATATTCACTTGGTTATTAAATATTATTAAACACACATGCGTACTAAACTTTGGCTACAACAGAATAAACTATTCCTGTTTAACTTAGCTATGAGTTACTCATCAAAGAATATAAACTCCTTTTCCACACGACTTCTACATCAGTTCTAATTGCTTGGTATTCATACATATTACATATAACTGTAATATTCACTTTCACTGTTTAGGTACAGGCCTGTTAAATATTATCACCCTCATTATATAGCCAAAAACATAAACCCAGAAATTAAGATGCTTTGTGTGCTTCATGGATTATAATTACGAGTCAGAACCAAAACATGTCCTTAGCCCTTGTTTACCTGTTCAGTTAGCATTCTATATGGAGTGTAAAGCTTGGTTGTGAACCTTAATAAACTTCAGTTTTACAGGTACGACACAGAATATGGATGTTTCCGTCCAGTAAAGTTATATGACCTTTATGCATTTCCTTACTTTTTTATTTGAATCCTCTTCTGAATTAGCGTCTTTTTCTGATGATGGTAAGTGAACTACACACTGAATAAGTTGTAAAACGAGTGCTGTAACCATCTGAATATACATAGGTTCACCATCCATATCACTACTATTTAACCTTTAATGAAGAAGAAGACACAACTTAAATTATATCGATCGTGAAAATAATCTCATTTTACATGTTTACCATCTGAAAGTTTTAGGATGCTTTTTAAAAAATCATCAGTATTTCTGGTCATTTCCTTTGCTGCTTTATAAATATTATTTTGTCCAGTTGGTTTAGCCCAGGCTAACCTGGAACTCACTCTGTAGCCCAGGTTAGCTTCAAACTCATGGCAATTGTGTCTCAGCCTCCCAAATGTTGGGGTTACAGATGTGAGCCACCATGAGGGCCAAGTCTAGTTATTTTTTAATACATTAGACATAAATATCAAGCAAGTGTTTATGAATGCCAGAGGAAAAGTACAGCATTTAATACAAAATTTTTTACTTTATATGATAAAAGTTTACAACGAAAGAAGTATCAAATTACTTCAAAACATAAGTCTTTCAAATTTCCAAATGCCCACATATTTTGATAACCATCTCCTGAATCAGGTAGTTATTTGGTCAATAAAATCTGTCACACAGCTAATTCATTTTTGTTGTTTTAGAGACAGAGTCCCACTCTACAGGTTAGGCTGACCCGGACTCACATTGTTGAGCACACGGGCTGTAGAGCTGTAAGGACAGTAACTCTCCCAGCTATGCCTTTCCAGTGCTGAAGAGTAAAGGGGATGCCCACACCAGGCCAACACTAACTCTAAAACCATCTGGGTTAGAGTGTGAGGTCTGAGACACTAATTATGAAAAGCCAACTTAGATGTGTTTTATTCTACAGCTATTGAAGAAATCTAAGAATTCCTCTATATATTGATTACTTTTCTACAGGTTTAGCAGGTAACAGATGTTTATCAATGCATGCTTAATCTAAAAAAAGATAACTGAAGCAACCTAAAAAAATAACTGTATATACTAGGCCAATGCATTTAACCATCAGGAGTATTATGTGATAAAAGCAAGGATTACCTATGATAGCAAAGATAAGGTTCATCACAGGAGTGAAAAACACTCCTTAGTGCACTTAACCTCCATGTCTCTGCTCTATACTATTCTCAGTATCATCTCTCACTTCTCTAAAGTACTATGTTATCTCTTAAGTCTAAGTTCCTTACCATAGCTCAAACAGCCTAATTGACTCTTCTGAGCCACATTTCCTATTATTGCTTTTCTTATAGGGCAGGGCTGATTTTGACCTACAGTACCCATAAAAAATTCTGGTTGTTGCAAATGGAAGGAGGGGACTTCTTTTGCCTAAGGGTAAAAGATGTTAACAACATGCTACAAATACAAAGCATAGACCAGCCAAGGTCATCAAAGTCTGGTTCAAATTGCCAACTGTCCCCAAACTAAACACATTTACCATGGATCTTTACATTTTAGGATCAAAGAACATGTTTAAGTCCTCTAAATAGTCTATGTTTTTTTCATACATTTATGCTATTTTTTACTGTTCGAACTGTCTTTTTTTATATAACCTTTAAAGCCAGATAGAAAGAGTGATAAATATAAGTGTGATAGTTACAATATTAGATAGTTCTTCATTGTAGATGAATTCTGCTGTAGTTACCTGAAATTCCTTAAACTCCTCTTGCTAGTTGGTAATCTTGCAAGTGAAGTAAATATTTCTTCCAAAATCAACTGCCTATGCTTTTCATATCTTGAGAATACCTGTGGTATTGTAATTATAATATTACTAATTAAACACTATAATAGAAACAAAAGTAACAATGTGAAATAAAAATATTTGCTATTTAGAATTAAAATTGTTGTGACATTTTTAATAGTAATGGCATAAAAAAATCGGTCCATATTTTGTTAGTTATCCAAGCCTGAGAGTATAGTTTCACTTAGAGGGGTATGATACTTTAAGTAGGAAAGTCAGAGAAGATATAAATGCCTTTAAGTCATTTTGATTTTTGTAATTTTAAAAATATTTACAAGTGTTTTAAATTCAAGAAAAACAGAATAACCCATGATATTCAATCTGCAGTTCATAAAATTTAATAAGACACACTAAAATAGTCCTTGTTATGAAACAGTGTAATGAAAACTGGGAATCTGTGATAATTTTTGAAAATTTGGATTGATATCAATATTTTATTTAGGGATAATTAAAAATATGAATTGATTACACTTACTGCAGTGACTAACTTAATGGCACACAATTGCAGTTCACTGACATTTTCTACAAAAAATGGTGTTATTCCCATTGATGAAACCTGAAAACACAAAAAGTAATTAATTAGTAAATATTTTTAATTATTTCAAAATTCTAATACATACTTCAAAACACTCAGAGGGCATTTTGCTTTCCTAAATCTAGTCAGCATGTATTTTCTCCTCTGGTCTCTTCCCTCTTTCACATCAAGTACCTTGCTTCATAGCTTCCTTTCTCTAGTCTCTACCTTTTATTTTATTTTAAAATTTTTATTTATTTATTTGGCAGAGAAAAAGGGAGAGAGTGAAAGAATGAATGGGCGTACCAGGGCCTCCAGCCACTGCAAACAAACGAACTCCAGATGTGTGCAACCCCTTGTGCATCTGGCTAACGTGGGTCCTGGGGAATCAAATCTGGGTCTTTTGGTTTTGCAGGCAAACGCCTTAACTGCTAAGCCATCTCTCCAGCCCTAATCTGATATTTAATCTGAATTTAGACTGATAACCATCATAAGAGCATAAAAAACACCACACTCTGTTTGATGGATGAAAATATCCTAATATATGACAAAGGAAATATCTTTCAAAGAATTTAGAGTATGAGATTTATAGAACATTTATTTATCCCTCTTCTGCTCAAAATGTTTCCTCATAGCCGGGCGTGGTGGCGCATGCCTTTAATCCCAGCACTCGGGAGGCAGAGGTAGGAGGATTGCCGAGTTTGAGGCCACCCTGAGACTCCATAGTGAATTCCAGGTCAGCCTGGGCTAGAGTGAGACCCTACCTCGAAAAACCGAAAAATCAAAAACAAAACAAAACAAAACAAAACAAAACAAAATGTTTCCTCATAAAATGACTTTGACTTTTATTTCTTCAATTCAGATATATTCTGAATGGGTAAAAATAACATAGTGTTGGCAGTGAATTAGTGAATAAGATTATAATGGGCTCAATCAGATCCTCTTTTCTTACATCATTGTCTAGAAATTTATAAAATGCATTAAAGAAACATACCTGAAGAATTGTTGTATCTGTCAGAAGTTGTATCTCTAGTAATTCTGATAGGCTGCTAACAATGTCACAAACTTTGTTATAAAGCATTACTATTACTCTCTGCTTGTGAGTTGAACATTTAGCCCGTTTGGCCTTTGAACTTAGTAATCCTCCTAAAATGAAAGAAATTTCAAGACAAGGAAAATGTTAACTTTTAAAATTTGTCCATTTTCTAAATTAAGTGAAAACAAAAATTTCAGAGGGCTACATAAAAATATAATATGGCAACTGAAGTTTATGTATTAAAAGATAAAATTATTTACCAAGGGTATTCTGTTTGAATATTCATGGAATGGGTAATCCATGGCCAGATTTAGAGATGACCAAATTGCTGAATTTTCTTTCCACAGGAACAGCATAGTAAGATTATATTCTCTTTTATTTTGAGATCATTATATAGTATGTAATGAAATGAACTGTGTACACACTTAACTATTTCACTGTTCATTTAATAAAGATTAAAGATAAAAAAGAGTATTTACCTTGAATCAACCCATTTTGCAGATAACTACTATGCTGAATAAAATTAAGGAGAGGGCAATGGAACTAAAATCTAATTACTAGGTGAATTTTCTATGGCCAGTAGAAGAAAATTCAATTATAACAAATACTAGTTGAATATTCCTTATCAAAAAACTAGGTACAAAAAAAACCCTTCTGATTTTAGTTTTTTAGATTTTGGAATATTTGCATATATTTTACTACCTAAATATTCTTAATGTAAATTTTGAAATGCTCTCAAATCCAAAATATTTTGTTTGTCATGTTAGTACTAAAAAATTTTTTTTTCAGATTCCAGAGCATTTTGGATTTTCAGATCAAGGACACTCAACCTGTAGTTGCCAAAGGAATACCAACCAACATTATTAGCTTAATTAACCTTATGTAATAATTTTGGTAGCATCCAAAATAATTGTAATCCTAATTATTCAACATGAAAAAATTCACAATAGATAATTTTGATATTGCAACTAAAAAAACTAACAATATAAAAGGACAAACTAACCTCCATGAGGATCTAATCTGTAAACAGGATCATACTGGGGATACAGTGTATTCTGTAAATGAAATTTTGTATACTGTATAACTCTTTCAATTACATCCTCAATGTATACAGCTTTTGGCATGTTAGGGGATGTCATAATGTTGATAGTTGTAAGACAGGCATCTGCTGACTTTGTAACTCTCTCCATAATAAGGTCTCTCCATAATCTTTCTTCTTCTTCAGTATCATTATTCTATAAAACAGCACATTGTTAATAAAGTGGAAATACAACACATATTTAGATCTACAATTATGATAAATTTGATTTTCACTGGTGGAAAGCAGAATCTGCAAGATTATCCAGAATTCTTTCAGGAAATTCTTTAAATACTTAGAATGAAGTGCAAACAATGAGACGCATTTAAAAAAAAAACTTATTTGCAAGGAGACAGAGACAGAGAAAGAGAGGCGCAAGCGAGAGTGAGTGTGTGCATGTGCAAGCACGCCAGGGCTTCCAGCTACTGCAAAGGAATTCCAGATGCATGTGCCACTTTGTACATCTGGCTTTACGTGGATACTGGGGAACTGAACTGAGGTCATTAGAGCCTCAACCACTGAGTCATCTTTCCAGCCTCATTTTATTTATTGATTTATTTTGAGATAGCCTAGGCTGGCCTTGAATGCATTATATAAATCAGACTGGCTTCAAATCTGTGGCAATCCTCTAGTTTCTGGGATTACAGTTGTTTACGACTATGCCTAGCTTAAACAAGACCTTTGTTTTCCATTTTTCATATTCTTTTAGCATTTTCAAATATGACATACTCTTCCTTCTAATTTACCAATAGGTAAATCCATGACAATGTTAGTTACTTTATCTTTTGTGTACTTTGATCTAAGATTTTAGTTTAAACGTAAATATGACAGTTTAAACTCTCTAAGTGAGAACAAAGGAAACATTACTAATAAAGCATAGAGCTTTATTAAGTAGCAAAATGCTATTGACACAATCATGTTTTATTTATTTATTTATTTGAGAGCTGGAGTTGGGGAGGGAGGAGAAAGAGGCAGGTAGAAAATGGGCTTTCCAGGGTCTCCAGCCACTGCAAATGAACTTCAGACAGATGCGCCATCTTGTGTATCTGGCTTTAAGTGGATCCTCGGGAATTAAGCTCAGGTCCTTAGGCTTTGTATGCAAGCGCCTTAACTGTTGAGCCATCTCCCCAGCCTGACTTCTTTCTTTTTTTTTGTTTTTTTTTCTTGAGGTAGGGTCTCACTCTAGCGGAGGCTGACCTGGAATTCACTATGTAATCTCAGGGTGGCCTTGAACTCACGGTGATCCTCCCACCTCTGCTTCCTGAGTGCTGGAATTAAAGGCATGCACCACCAAGCCCAGCTAGCCTGATTTCTTTATGGAGTCAGGGTCTCATTCTAGACCAGACTGACTTGACTATGTAGTCTAGTCTGGTCTTTAATTCCCTGCAGTCCTCCTGCTTTAACCTCCTCAGTTCAGTGCAGGGATTAGGAGTAAATAATTATACCTAGCTTAAATACCTTTTTTTTTTTTTTTTTTTTTTTTTTTTGAGGTAGGCTCTCTCTCTCTCTAGACCAGGTGGACCTGGAATTCACTATGTAGTCTTAGGGTGGCCTTGAACTCACAGAGATCCTCCTACCTTTGCCTCCTGAGTGCTGGGATTAAAGGCTTGAGCCACCATGCCCAGCTTCTTATTCTTTTTTTTCCTTAAAATTATTAAAAAAAAATACATTTGAGAGAGAAGGGATGGGGAAGGAGAAAGAGAATGAATGTGTGTGCCAGGGCCTCCTGCTACTGCAAATGAATTCTAGATGCATGCGACACTTTGTGCATCTGGTTTTATGTGGGCATTGAGAAACCAAACCTGGGCCATCAGGCTTTGTAAGCAAGTACCTTTAACTGCTGATCGAACTCTTTAGCCCCTTACCAGTATTGTTTTTTTTTTTCTTTTTCCTTTTTGGTTTTACGAGGTAGGGTCTCACTCTAGCCCAGGCTGACCTGGAATTCTCTACATAGTCTCAGGGTGGCTTTGAAGTCAAGAATAATCCTCCTACCTCTGCCTCCTGAGTGCTGCAATTAAAGGAGTGCACTATAACGCTCAACTTTTTTTTTTAAATAAAAGAAAAGCTTTATATTCTAGGATTACTCTAGGGTTCATGTGTGCTATGCATATAGTCCATCACTGAGCTCTATCTCTAATTGTTGAAGATACATTCTTTATTTGTGAGGAGAGAGAAAGATGAGTAAGTATATGGGTTGCACCAGGGCCTCCTGCTACTGCCAATGATCTCTAGATACAAATACTGCTCTGTGCATGCTCCATGTGGGTACTTGGGAATTGAACTTGGGCTAGTAGGTCTTACAAACAAGTGCTCTTTACAGCAATTAAAGAGCCATTTCCCCAGTTTGAGAAACTTTTTTTTTTAATGGTATTCAATTATAATTTCTAGGTGAAGTTGTTTAAGTAATTTGTAGAAAAGATGGGATATATGGCTACCTTAGGTTTCTCTAAGCTCCTTTTAATCTGATGTACAAACTGATTAAAGGTCTGAGGATACGGCTGGAGAGATGGCTTAAGTGGTTAGGGTGCTTGCCTACAAAGCCTGAGGACTCTCCAAATCCCACGTAAGCCAGATGCACAAAGGTGAGGCAAGCACAAGGTTGTGCATGCCCACTAGGTGGTACTGTGTCTAGAGTCCAATTTCAGTGGCTGAGGCTCTAAAGGGCCAACTCTCTCTCTCTCTGTTTTTTTCTCTCTCTCTAAAAAAAAGGTCTGAGGATATATACCTCAGTGGTATCATGTCTATGATGCACAAGGTACCCATGTTTAATCCCCAATATTGATTAAAAAAAACACCCTCCCTAAAGCCGGGCGTGGTGGCGCACGCCTTTAATCCCAGCACTCGGGAGGCAGAGGTAGGAGGATCGCCGTGAGTTCGAGGCCACCCTGAGACTCCATAGTGAATTCCAGGTCAGCCTGGGCTAGAGTGAGACCCTACCTCGAAAAACCAAAAAAGAAAAAAAAAAAAAAAAAAAAAAAACACCCTCCCTAAATAAAAAGCTAGTTTAAAAAGGACACTAAAATAAATAGTAAGCAAGGTATGACCACACACACCTGTAATCCCACCACTTAGGAGGCTGAGGCAGAAAAATTAGGAGTCAGCCTGGGTTATACTGGACTCTGTCAAAAAATCAACCAACCGACCAACCACACAGTAGCTGTGGAGCTAGCTCATTTGGCAAAGTCCTATCCTCACAACTTGCCCCAAACCCATATGAAGTACTGATGCAGCAGCAGTGCATGCCTGTAATCCCATCACTGGGACAGGCAGGTCATGAAGAGTGTAGCCTGGGCTGACAGCCTTGCCTAACTGGTAATCTCCAGGACAATAAGAGATCTTGTCTCAGATGAAGGGGGACAGCGTACATGAGGACAACACCTCAGGTTATTCTCTGGCTTTCACTACCCATACACATATTAACATGCATTATATACACGTGTTGACACCACACACATCACTACAATAAAGAGAAAACCCCTAAATACCTTAATAAAATGAATCTAGATATATTTAATAATCTAGAGAACCTTATTTTTCTACATATTATATTCCATGGAGACAACTTAGTAATACTGTAGCTTCTACAAACACCAAGAACAATTATCTCATGAGTTAAAATTCAGTGCACGCACCACACACACAGTTTGTGTGCATGTGTATATATACATATATATATCATATGGTGTTAAAAGTAGTTATTGTTTTTTAATATTTTGAATTTTTCTACAGTAAACATTACTTTTGTAATATTTATTTATTTTATTGTTCCTGTAGCTGAAATCCAGGTCTTGGTTTTATACATGGTAGTGGAATGCACTACCACTCAACTACACTGCCAACTATGTCCATCCCCACAATTTTTGGTTCTAAGGATTAGAGTTACAGCTTTGTACCATATACTTTATCATTGACCTATATCCCAAAAACTTACAGAACCTATAAGAGTGTTTTTATGAGTCTTGAACTTGCTCTCCCCAAGACTTTTAAAAATAAAACCTAAGGGCTGGAGAGATGACTGAGCGGTTAAGGCGCTTGCCTGCAAAGCCAAAGGACCTTGGTTCGATTCCCCAGGACCCATATAAGCCATATGCGCAAGGAGGCATATGCATCTGGAGTTCATTTGCAGTGGCTGTAGGCCCTGGTACGCTCACTCATTCTCTCTCTCTCTCTCTGCCTCTTTCCCTCTCTCAAATAAATAAATAAAAATAAAATATTAAAAAAGGCTAAGATGCCTCCAAATTCCTATTGCTTATAAATTCCTATGTATATCCATGTTTATAACCATTACTATTATAAATACCAAGATTATTCCGAATCAATATGTGATTTATAAAGTTACAATGCTAGGCAGGTAGACTGCAGGAAATTTAGTAAATTCATAAACTACTGCAATCACAGTAAATCACTTTTGATATTAATGAATTTAAGGTTAGAAGCTGTAGCAATTGGCAATTATTTAATTACAACGTGTCACTGTTTTAAGCACTTTACAAAGCTATGAAGAAATAGGCATCTGTCTTTACTAGTCTTCCTATATGGCAACACAATGAACTAACAAGGTGTAACGTGGTGCACCTTTAGTCCTAGCACTTGGGAGGCAGAGGTAGGAGCACTGCCATGAGTTAGAGGCCACCCTGAGTCTACATAGTTCAGCCTGGGCTAGAGCAAAAACCAAACTAAACCAACCAACCAACCAACCAAATAACAACAACAAAAAAGATTCACAAAAAGTGAAATTCTATTAATTAGGCAATAATTTATGGCAACAAGTTCAATGAATGACATCTGGAATCTGCCCCAAAGTAGAAGTCACTAATGAAAAACTTTAAAGGTAAAATTAACAATACAGATTTTAAACTTACATGATTTAACAAAGTAGAAAGCTTTGATCCATCTTGAATATTCTTCTCCAAAATATTTAGGACTTTCACAGTTTTATCAGTTGAAAGCTAAAAAAAAGGGAACATAATTACTTTATAAATTACTGATGAAACTTGCAAATTAGTTATTTAAAAGAAACAATCTAAATAATAGTCTTTGGGCTGTGGAAGACATAACATATCCACTCTTTCAAAGAGTGTGGGGAAAAGGTTTCCTGTTTAATCACACAGATGACAGAATAAAGAATGACCACATATGATGTACATGAGCTTATTCCTTAACTCATATTACTTATTATCAGAGTGAGTTTCTTCTGACGGCTGGCCCTCTGCTTTCCAGAAATGACCTCAATATGTGTATGAACACACATATTAGAGTTATCAACCATTAGTGCCCTATGACAATTTTTTAAAGTCAGGTTCAAAAAATTCAAAACAGGAATCAAAAAAAAATCTAAGACAGTATTTTGAATAACAAGCATGAAGTTCTTCCTTTACTTAGTAGACATCTCTAATTAGCTATATATTCCTCTCTTTTTTTTTATTTTGAGGCAGGGTCTTACTGGAGCTCAGGCTGACCTGGAATTAATTCACTACGGAGTCTCAGGGTGGCCTTGAACTCAAGGCAATCCTCCTACCTCTGCCTCCCGAGTACTGGGATTAAAGGTGTGCGCCACCACACCCAGGATTTTTTTTGGGGGGAGGTGGGTGGGGGAAGGGTTTATATTCTCTTCTTTACACAGCATTCCTTTTAGGATTCTAGCATTTGCCCTACTCAGCCAGAAGGAACCTTGAGCCTCAGAGTAACAATTCTGTATGAGAGAGACCTTGGTTAGAAGGAGAACTGTCTTGAAATCATATCTGCATACTAGTCATGCTATAATTTAGGGGGTCAGTGAGGATGATATAGATAATAGAGAACAACACTTGAAGCTGTTGCTACTGTTTTAAGTGATCACTGAAAAAGTAATTTGCTATTTCACTAGTGTAATGAAACTACTTAGTAAATAAGAGATCTTCTAGGAAAGTATCAAGTTCACAGCAATTAGGCTATATATTTAATAGTAATGAGCTAAAACTCACAACATTCTACAGCAAGGAAAATAATATGCTGAAATTATACTTTTATTCTTTCACAATGCTAAAAGACTAAAGCAAATGTGAAAGAAAAATTTAGTACATTTCTACATTTAATATTGTAAATAAATATGTGAGAAAGTAAAAAAAAATTACAGTCTATGTCTCTAGTCAATGCAGTAAAATATGCTTTTGTTTAGAATAATCTGTACAGTATCTTTTTCACTTAGGGCTTCTTCCTAAAACATAATTTGTTTAAATTTCAGAAGATAATCCTGAGCTTTCTTTTCATTAGGCATATAGCTTTGTAATTTTTCCTAAAAATTTAATTTCTTGTCACATATCAGGAAAACTTAAAAAAATTTTGCTTTACTGAAATACCTTATCCATTATACCCATTGCTTTAATTTTAGCAGATTCACTCCCAAGTTCATTCAGCTGATGTTTTCCTAGGAGTAGTTCCTGAGGAATTTCATCATCATCACCTGGAAAACCAAACCAACCAAACACAAACATAGTTAGGTAAAAACAAAAAACTCAAAAATGGTAAGCTAAGTGTTTGTATGTGTTGTATACATGAGTGTCTATGTGCAGATGCATGTGCATATGTGTACAGAAGCAGAGGAGAATGTCAGGTGTCTTCCTCTATGCTTCATCTGCATGTTTGTTTGAGACACAGTCTCTCTCACTGAGTCCAGAGCTGCCACTTTGGGTTAGACTGGTTGACCAGTGAACCCTAGTGATTCTCCAGTCTTTGTTCCATATATATGGCTAGGGATACAAGTATGTATGAATAACACCTAGCTATTTACATGGGTGCCAGAGAATTAAAACTCAGGGCAATTCAGGCCTTCTCAAACCTTCATGTTTGCATGGCATGTGATCCTACCTACTGAACCATCTCCTCAACCCGACAATGGTAAGCTAAGCTTTTAAATAGATTTTTGGTCACACAGACAAAAACAACCTAAGAGGCCCCTGTACACCTCATAAAACTTTAAGCAAAAGAGGGCAGAAGTAAAATGAAGAGTTCTAAAATAGTAACACAGTCTTATCTTCAGTGACCCTTTTGTACCAATTGCTCTCTGCCCCAGGAGGCTGACTTGGATGAACTAAACCCATTCTCCTATGCCTTAGAGCTTCTGTTAGTATTCAGCCAGTGGGATGCTCTGTGAGAAGACTGAGGAGGAGGGCACAGGCAAACTGTTTATATCCCCTACTATTTCCTTCAAGGTCTCCACTGGTACAAGAAGCAAAAATACTGCTTTTCTCAAGGCAAAACTATTCAACATGTTTTCCTTTTGAGTAAGTTTTGGTGATTGCTCTTTATTCTATTACTCTTAGGAGTGACAGGTTGCTGAATAGCTATTAGCTCTGGATTCTGGAACTTTCTTGTCCCCTCTTTATAATTAGTCTACTTGTAAATAAAGACTCCCAAACTAGTCAAATTTGAGAGTTCCTCCTTTTATTAAATGTATCTAAATGATACAGAATTTCTGATTAATCACAACAATGATACTTAGATTATCATTTTCCAAAAAATACTGCTAAAGAGCAATGTACTAAGATATTCTTGAATAAATGCAATCATAAAAATTAATGTGTGCAACATAGTTTTCACATAAATTAAGCACTAGTGTTTTTACCAGCTGAAAAAGCATATGATTATTAAAATCAGGTCTATATATTTTAAGTAATTTTTTTTATCAAGATACACTATTGTATTTACAGATAAAATCTTTTACATATTATTAAAAAAGCAATACAAGCTGGGCGTGGTGGCGCACAGCTTTAATCCCAGCACTTGGGAGGCAGAGGTAGGAGGATCACTGTGAGTTCGAGGCCATCCTGAGACTACATAGTAAATTTCAGGTCAGCCTGGGCCAGAGTGAGACCCTACCTCGAAAAACAAAACAAAACAACAACAACACCCCCCCCCCAAAACCAATACATACATAAATAAAAAAAACCTCGTTATATTCTAAGTGGTATACTATTTTGTTTTCTTTACTGGATTCTTCATTCCTTACTCCAGGGGCTATGGTCTTGCATATGTTTGCATTTAACATACTACTGGAACATAATATTCAATAGTCACGCCTCAGCTGGATAGATATTTCCTTAACTACTCTAGCCTATCCTGGTAGCTACACTTTAGGATTCTTAATGAGGGACAAAGTGTGTAAAACCCAGAAAGCCAGAGTGGAAACCAAGAGTGGGTATAAAGAGATAATTAGGAAGGGGGATGGAGAGAAGGTGAAAGGACACATAAAAGACATGTGAACAGAAGGAAGGTGGTTTCGCAGGGGAGGACAATAAATTAAGAAAGTGTATCTGAAAATGCTGAAACAGAAAAACAAACAAACAATTAAACAATTATTAAAATGTGACTAGATTTGGGGTAAATAAATCAATTTCAAATTGAGTTTACCAAATGCAGTAAAATCCATATCTTCTAAATTATCCAAAATATTCTCTATTGAGGCCGTGAATCTTTTAAAAGTTGAAGAATCCATCATTTCTGTAAGAGAAAAAAATTGCATCCGTATTCCAAGCAAGTAAGTAAAGCTGAAGGCTATATACACAAAATAAAATGTTACCTTCTGGTGTTAGCTTTGGCTCATAAGCTTTCCTTTTCTTCTGTTTTTCTTTTTTCTTCATTTTTCTAGCAACTAAAATAAACAAAAATAAATAATGAAATACAGAAATACTTAAAACTATTTGCACTTGTGCTCCTAGTTTCTGATCACTGATTAATGCTTAAACACAGTGACTGCAAATCTAAACATGAATTTTTAATTACAAATTAGAAATATTGGTTCATAACAGAATATAAAATATTCTCCACAGTTAAAGCCCTGAACTTAAATCAGCTTTAGAAATCCATTGACACTGATAAATTACCCTCACTAAGGCTGGGAGGAGGAGAATAATCTTCCATGTCAGAATCTGATGGACTTCGGTTTCGATAACGACCACCACCCGAACTCCTTCTTCCTTCATGAGCGTGGCCACTTCTCCTATGATCCCCAGAGCTTCTTCTGTCACGCTCCTCATATTCCCAAGCTTTATCGTCATCTTTTTTATGTCGTTTCCTAGAGGCTAGAAGCAAATCCCCATGACAAATAATTTACCTCACTTAATAAAAAGACTATTAAAACTTGTACTTTACAATGAGCTACCTGGGGTAAAATCTTGATTATGTTGTCTAAGAAACCCTGAGTCATTCATCTATGTAGAAGTTTAAATTACAGTATATAAAGAGTAGCAATTATTTTAGCATGATCTATCTAGAACTAAAATTTTTTACATGAACTTGGTTTACTAATAAACAGATAGGAAGGTTCTGGGAATTAAATCACAGTGCACACATTTCAGTGAAAAGTATTTAGTACATCAGTAAGGATTATACGTGAACTTCAAGATTAATTGAGGCTTATAAAACAACCTTTATTTAGAATTTGGATAAAAAACAACCACCTTGAAGCATTTAGACTACTAGGGAAAGGGTTTTGGGGAAAAATGTCAACTTTTGAAAAAGTATTACAGAATATGGGCAATCAAGTATTCCATCAATTAACAGCTAAGTTACACTCACAACTTAGCAAGAAATTCCATAGACTAATGACTTAACATTATAAACCTACAGGGATACTATATATCAGAACTGTGAACACTAATATACGATATTCAGTTCTTCAACAACAGGCTTGTTAAACCCAAGGAGGAAAGCTTCAAAGCTTATGCACGCTACATAAGCATGTTTATAAGTTACCTTCAATCTTTCCCCCATCCTTTTGAAGATCTATATACATTCTGCTAAAATCACCAATACTGACAGCAGCCTCTAGGCAAATGTAGCAAACAGATTTCACCTGACACACCAACTCTGATTAACTGGTGAGAGCAACCTAAAGCATTAAGTTGAAAATAATTCTGAGCCCAAAGAAAGCATTCAGTTCAGTAAGGAAAACTGATTAGAAATTTCTACAGTGAAAACTAGAGGGCAGTGTCATGGTCTCTAGTATTAACAGTAGGGTGTGCCCTCTCAGGGTGGGGGTCATTTTGTATAATATTCACTAAATGTTTTTTTCAGCAAATATTGAAATGCCTATTAATAAGGATTTGGCAACAAATAAGCAAACTTCCTGAGAAAGAAGAATGCTATGATCTTAAATATGAGTTCTTATTTGCATGATATATTAAAAGTGATATAATCTACATTAGTCTTTCTATATTTTAATTAACTTCATAATAAATCTACTTCCAACATTCAATCCCGTGAGTAAAAAATACTTGGAAAATCTTGTAGTCTTTAGAAATTATACAATATGCTGTTGGCCATTACTATTTATAGGCCTGAGATAATTTTTAGTATTTATTCAAGTTTGAACAGTTTGGATTAAAATGTGGTGGAAAGGACTGGAAAGATGGCTCAGAGGTTAAAGGCGCTCCCTGCAAAACCTAATGGACTGGGTCACAAAGTGGCACAGGCTTTTGGAGTTTGTTTGCAATGGTAAGAAGCCCTGGTGTGCCGCCCATTCACTCTCTCTCCTTGCAAATAAACAAATGTAATATGTATTAAAAAATAAAATGTGGTGGAAAAAAACCCTTACATTTTTATGGCACACTGTATGTTGCAATTAAGTTAGAGGGATCCCAACTTATTGTGACATTTGTCCTTTCCTCATCAATGTAGAAAAAGCAGGGACATGGCAGGGGCTTACTTCAAGGACAAAGTATGACTTAGGTGTTCTCTTCCCTTTCCAAAGTTCTCCTTTAGTTTCCTGTGTCTTCTTTCACACCGTTCCCAAGTACCTTTATATTTGTACTGTGGCTATTTAAATCTGTTAGGCCCAACTTTTAAAGATACCTTTTAATCATTTCCTCTAGTTTTTCAACAACCTTTTCCTTTAGCCTTAGAGTTTAGTAAGCCAATTTGATTAAACTTCAGGGATACCTCAAATTAAAAAAAAAAAAATCCATCTTCAGCCAGGTGTGGTGGTGCATGCCTTTAATCCTAGCATTCAGGAGGCTGAGGAATGAGGATCACTGTGAGTTCAAGGCCAGCCTGAGACTACATAGTGAATTCCAGGTCAGCTTGGCTACAGTGGGACCCTACCTCAAAAAGCCAAAAAAAAAAAAAAAAAAATCTATTTTCAAGTGCCTTAATTCTTACAACTAATATTTTCATATACTTTTCCATTTTGTATTGTACTGTATTTTCATTACTGCTTTTTATTATGGTAAAATGATAATCTGGGTATTGATGTTAACTATCAATTGACCATCTTTCAGCTCTCTAATCAGTGCCCCCCCCCCCTTTTTTTTAAACCAAAGGAGCTTCTCTTTTTCCTAGCAAAGGTGAAAGTGCCATAGCTTTAATACAAAGCTGCATGTTTCCATAAAATAGCTCTCAGAATTTAAGGAAAGAATTAGAGCTACAATGATGACAAAAACCTGTGGCTCTACTCTCCCAAACTGTTCTGATTATACTATTCTTTACACTTAACTGTGAGGTAGCTTCATCATTCTAATCAATTTAGCAATGAAGGCAGCCACTACCAAGTGACTACAGATGTGAAGTGAAATTCAAAATAAAACTTCAAGAAAGTTTTCAGCTGTTTTAGAAACAGAGATATATCAGTGGGCACAAGGGGGAATAGATAGACATGCATATTAAGGGGAGTGAGTTTCTGAGCCAATGAACTTCCTTTGTCTTCTTACTTTCCAGAGCTAACCATGTCCTCATATCACCAAAATGTATGATTATAATAAAAAAATTAATTTTAGCCATTTTAATATACTGTATACTAATACATCTTATGAGAATACAAATTATAACAATCATACATATGTCAGATTATCTTTGCTGAATATTTTATTTCAATTTTAAAACTGTTCAGATTTGTTCAGAATTCATAGTCTACTGCTCTAGCTGAAGAGCTCACAATTTTAAAAAGATCAGAGTAAATGAACATTGATTAAGAACTTTGGAGGTGAAGAGCTTCCATCGGCAATATACACTTCACTTAAAAATGGCAGCATGCATCTGTCCTTCCTGCCCTTGCTTGTCACACCTCAATCTACAGACACTAGGTGGAAAAGGTAGAACACACTGGTGGTCTTTCCACTTCTTTTGGTCATTATGACTAAGTCAGTTGGCACACAAGTGAAGATCTCCCATAGTCTGTTTCCACTGAATGCCGTTTAAGTCAAACAAGGTTGCTGACCCCTCTTGGCTAGGCTCAATTCTCTTGCTCCAGAAGAAGGAAGATAGGGATAAAAGAGAAGAACTTTTTCAGTGGACCAGTAGGAAGACAGGCGAGGTATAGCAAGTCTAGTGCAAAGACAGGTGATCACAGTGTTGTAGAGAGGTAGCTGTGTAGTGAAGAAGCCAGCTCTGGAAAACAGTGAAACAAGGGAGGAATTCCAGGACACAGCTGGGCAAAAAGGAGAAGCCAGGTCCAAACCACACAGATAATCCACAACGTGGCTAAGCCGTCCATAATTTAGTGATAGTATGGTTTTTAAATACTTCTTTATCTGGCTATCTCCTACGTGTCCTTCAAGACTCAACTCAAGTGTCACCTCTTCCAGTAAGCATTCTCTGAACCCCCACTCAGATATTGATGCCAATGTGTTCCCACAGAATTCTGCATTTACTATTACCATTGTACTACAATCATTTACTTATACATTTCCCCCAAAAGACTGAGACTTTGAGCTAGGGGTCATATTTTATTTGTAGTTTTATTTTCAATGTCTAGTATACAACAGGAGTCCAATAAATGTTTGTTAAATACATACAGACATATAACTGGTGTTTGCTAACACTAATTACATCTCAATAAATTTTTTTTCTTGGTGCCAACTGATCTCACCTTTCATACAACTTTAAGGTTTAAACCTTGCTGCTATACTAGGTCATTAGAATCACAACAACTGCTTTTGTTAATACCCCAAAATGATGTGACACATCAGTCTGCCTTTTAATTCTTGTGAAGAAAAGTTACATGATACTTACATTCAAAAGCTTCATCACTATCATTATCTTCATCTGAACTTATTTCAGCATATTTTGGCTTTTCGTTAACTGTGCTACGCTTGCGTTTGTTCATTTTCACACGTTCACAAAGTGGCATGGTAGATTCAATTTCTGCCAGGAGTTCAGGGGGCAATTCTTTTAACACTGATTGATCTATACTACCTATTAATGAAAGGTAAGAAAAAAAAATTTAAATCTGAAGATAAAATTTTAAGTTAGCACTAAAAAAAATCCTTTCACATTTACAAGTGTAATACTTTCACCTTAAAACAATAATAAAATTTATGTATATATTATATAAATGTTTAAAATATGGCTTCTCATAATCAAAAGACTAATTATATCATCTGTCGTTTACTGTTTTGACATATTGGGGATCAAATCCAGGTTCCTGAACATATTAGGAAGCACTCTACTAATGAATCATATTGCCAGTCCTACAGGGTTATTATTGGATATAAATGCCTTTGTTATATCTAGAGTAGGCCTTTACAGACTCAGTATAAATGAGAAGAATCGGAGGAAACTTACCACCTCCTTTCTCTTCCTCTATGATCTTGGCAGGTGCATATGATGACTGGTATAAGAACTTTACACATTTTACCTACCACTATCTATTTAAGAAGCAAGTTAATGCTTTTAGCATTACAGAAGGTTTCTTTAAAAAGATAAACCAATCTATATAATTAACTAAACACAACAGAAGCATGTAAAGCAGAAGAACTAGACCTAAGCATTTTAAAAGGTCTATAACTGAAAATAATAAATTCAAATCCATTATGAAATAGGATCTTATTTTCCCATAAAAGAGTAATAATAAAAATATACTAACAAGAATCACTAACATACCTAATCTCTCTCCTTCCCCCTCCCCCCCGCCAGTTTCTACAAAGACAATGTTTGTTAGTTTCCATTTGTTAGCTTAAAAATAAAGTAGAAGAAATGCTGTTTATTCAGGGTCACTTATTCTTGATAATTATTAAAGATGACAACTTTATCTAACTTTACTTACCTATGAAAATCTTTGTATGGAAGTATAAAAATAATACCTGATAAATTTTATGAACTGGGAGCAAACAGTACCTTAGATATTTATGGCAGGATATATTAACACTTTACAATTTATGACATTCAAATTATAATAGTGTTTATGTAAAGAATAAAAAACTATGAAAGAAAAACAAGTGGGTATGAAGAGGTATTTCAAAGTCTCAGCAATACATGAACAAATTAATCATGCTTTAAAATACAACATATCAATCTAAAGAGAAAGTATCCTTTATTTTCTGGAGGTTTTATTCAGTATTAAGGAGCTGTTCAGGAACTTTTAAGTTTTCTGTTTTTCTAAGGATACAGTTGGTAACTATTCAGCCTAACAAAGATATAATTCTAGTAACTGTAAGGGGAAGACAATGTACTAGGGATTGAAATCTTCAATGAATACAGGGATAGGGAAGAATGGTAAATCAAATTTTGAGGATACAAACTGCTGGGTTTAGAGAAAGGACACTGACATATGTGTTTGTACATTTATTTGGATAAAGCCATTGAAAGCTAAGAGAACTCCAGATGCATAAGCTACCATATGTATCAGCTTACGTGGGTTCTGGAGAATCAAACTGGGTCTGTAGACTTCAAAGGCAAGTGCCTTAACTGCTAACCCATCTCATCTCTCTAGCCCTCATTTTTTTTTTTTTTTTTTTTTTTTGGCATGAAGGCTCATATGTGGAGTCAAATAAGATTCAGTTTCTACAGTGAATGTTAATAGTCATCAGGATGAGAAGCTGTTCATAAACAAGGGTGGGAAACAAGGTCTTAATTAAGACACGCATTATTGAGGAGAGTCAGAAAACAAATAGGAATTTATGTTTTATTTGATGGACCAGGATACCTGAAAGTGATGCATGATGAGATTAAAAGGCTGGTTTAGTTAAGAAGCTAGTGATTCCAAGTGCAATCTGGAAGCCTAATGCTTGTTCAGGAAAATTACACGTGCGCGCGTGCACACACACACAGATTTTAATTGAAAAAACAGAAGTCAAGCTCAAAGTTATTTATCTGTGTCTGAAGGAAAAATATTTAGGGTCAAATGTGCAGGCATTCTGTCTTTTGGGTGGCATCTGAGAAAGTCTTAAAACTAATATACATAATTTCGATGATAAAAAATCAACAATCCATGAATCAGTGTTTAATTTATATGGTAATTTTCATGTTGTGACTCATAGGCAAATTATAAAATCAGTTTTATGGTTCTTGACCAGTAGTTGTATGTGGTCAGAGAACAGTAGGTACTGTTAGTATGTGTGTATTAGGATACAACACACATTTTATTTCTTACCTAAGTTATAAAAAAATTGACAGTCCTTTACATTATGTAATTGTCACCTCTCTCAAAACAGGAAAGTCAATTCTATTGAAAACTCTTTCTAGGCTAATCTAATGCAAAGTATACATGGGATCTCCCAATAATTAAAGCTAAAGATTTAATGAAAGATAAATACTTGACTGATGTATTTAAAACTAGTGAACTTTATTTAAATTATTCAATTACTTATTTATACCAGGTAATTTTAATATAAAAGTTAATGCTACTTTTTTGGTGGTGGGGGGCTTGAGGTAGGGTCTTGCTTTAGCCCAGGCTGACCTGAAGTTTGTCTCAGGCTGGCCTCAAGCTCACAGTAAATCTATCTCAGCCTCCCAAGTGCTGGGATTAAAGGCGTGTTCCACCACGCCAGGCAATATTGTAATTTTGAATCCTTTTTAAGAAAAAATTTTGGATTATTCAGAAATTCTTTACGTTAATTAAAAAAATTCTTTATTTTTTAAAAGAAGAGAGAGACAGAAGAGAGATAGAATTAGTATCAGGGCCTCCAGCCTCTGCAAGTGGACTCCGGATACATGCACCACTTTGTGCATCTGGCTTTATGTGGGTACTGGGGCATTGAACCTGGGTTGTTAGACTTTGCAGACAAGCTCCTTAACCACTAAGCAATTTCTCCAGCCATTCTCATACCCCCTCCCACACACATTAAAGATAAGATCTTGTTTGTAGCACAGGTTGGTCTTGAAGATCCTCCTATTTTGGTCTCTTGGTGTTGAAAATATAGGGGTGTGTGCAACTGCACAATCTAATAAGACAACTTCTTGATTATGATCATTATTGAAAAGTAGTTTTGCACAGTGTTGTATATCAAACTGCTTTTAGAAGTTAACTGTAATACCAAAAAAAAAAAAAAAAAAAAAAAAAAAACTACTTGAGACTATTTTTTAACAATCCAAGCTCTGCTTCCAAATTTTGTAGGTAGGCTTATTCTCAGACCTGTGTACACTCAGACTCTGCTAAAAGTGTGAAAATATAACACAAGCAAATTATGTTCAAATTCTTTAACTTCATGCCATTCTTGGAAGTTTATCATACTGAAATTTATTGAACAAGATAAAAATCCATAAAGATGTTTGGGTTTAGCATGGAGACATTAAATGACCCAAAAGGGGGAACATAATCAAATAGATCACATTAAAAGATAAGCATAAGCACTGTTGGAACTAAACTGTAAATGTAAAGATAAAAGAATACAAGATGGTAAGTACATGATTTTGTATCTGCATAAAGTGAATTTATGCTAAGAGTGAAAGGAAGTAACATAAATATCATACTAAGTATATACCAAGTCATTAATTCTTAAGTTATGCTTTATATTATATACAAGTTATATGTTAGGAAAAGAACAAACAGTTCAATGATTATTTGAGGGATGATGAGGAACTTCATAAAGAGTAGTAAATAGTTTTAATCTGTACACAAAGCCTTTTAGAACACAGCAACAATAAAGACCCTACTCATTTAATGGGAATATGTTCTTGTGTATGAAGTATTATGCTAGGTACTCATTATACATATATATTACTATAGTAATCAAATCATAGCAGTTTAATATACTATACAAAAGGCAAAAGTCAGTATCTTAAATTAACAACCATAAATCTGTACCTCTTCTATACATTCAAATTTTATTGGCATAAAATATACAAATAAAAATATTTAAAGAATTTCAAATTATTATGAAATATTAACTATATGATCATCAAGTAAAATGTTTTCAAGTAGAATTATGTCTTTTCCAAGAAAGGAAAACTTACAAAGAATTTTGGTCTTAGCAATTAACCACAGAAAGTACTACAGCAATATTCAGATTAATCATTTCTTTACTTAGAAAAACACTACTGCACCTGCAAAGAAAATCTCACATAACATGTAATACAAAGGTAACACAATGTCCACATCTGTGCTTCCACAACAGGTAGTAAGAAAAATCTGTTGTCAAGTCACTTTGTAATTACTAGCTTAGTAAGAAATAAATTTAAAATTAGAATGTCACTAAAAATAAACACAAATCTTATGAAATAAAATCAAAAGATAACATGGTGTCTGGAAATGAATGAGGATATAAATAACAACTTTTAAAATATTTTAATTTGTTTATTTGAAAGAGTGAGAGAGCATGTAAGTGTGTTGCGGGGGAATGCAGTGTGAGAAACTGCTGTCAATGTAAACTAACCCCAGACACAAACATCACTTTGTGCATCTAGCTTTATCTGAGTATGGGGGAATAGAATCCAGGCATCAGGCTTCGCAAGCAAGCACCTCTAACCACTGAACCATCTCTCCAGCTCCAAATAGCATTTTTAATTTACACCCACATATCCATAAATACACCAGTCTAATAGGCAGAATCTAGTCTACTTACCTATATAACCATACAATTTATATTAAAAGTGTGCTCAATAGGAACATATAAGCAATAAAGACATCCATATGCAATGGAATTACATTTGGAAAAAAAAACTATGTGAATATAGCCATTACTAATTTGAAGCTATATGCCTTTTTTTCAGTAGTATTTGTATGTGCGCATGTGTATGTGCAAGTGTGTGAAGGCCAGAGGTCAAAGCCAGGTGTCTTCTTCAATTGTTCTCTTAAACTAGAGCTCACCAACTCAGCTACAGAAGCTATCCGGCAAGTACTAGGGATTCTGTCTTCAGCTGCCCAATGTTGGGATTACAGGCATACACTACTTTGTCAAACTTTGTCCTCTTGCTTTTGACAAGCCCTTTTCTCAGTAAGCCATCTCCCTATTCATTCTCCCCCCTGACCCCCCCCCCTTTCTCCTTTTGAGGTAGTCTTACTATATAGTCTTGGCTGGCCTAGAACTTGCAATGGTCCTGTTTCTGCCGGTCGGTACTGGGATGACAGGCCTGTGCCATCACATCTAGCTATATGCATTTCTTCCTGTTCTTTAAACACTTGTAAAAAACTCTTTTGTTGATCTGATTGCCACAACTTATTAAAAGCCTTCCCAAGAAGAATATAAATGTTAGCAACCCATAAGCCACATGTTCTTTCTCACTTTTTCAAAACAAAACAAGAGAAAAAAATGAATGCTTGACTAAGAACCAAGTAAAAGTTAAAAACAACCATATTGGACAGTGTAAGTCTAGATTTTATACATTTATGAGTATATATCTAACATTTTTGTAAAAAACACAGAATGAAAACTAAAAAATGAAATAAGCTTGTGGCTCTATCTCCTTCAGAACTACACTTTATTTACATTACACATTAAATTTCTGGGCTAAGTAGGTCTATCCACACAGTGTCATTTACAAAAAGGCACAGCTATATTTTAACACAAGTTTAAAAGAAGACAAGATTATATTTTCTTCATAAACTGTCATTATATTCACAGTACTTAAGCTTCTCATTGCTCTGTAATAATCTTAATTGAGTAATTCAATTCAGCAACTATGCAAGATTTATAGCAATACCACCTTTACAAACTTATAATTAATATGATTCAATTTAAAAATCACTCCCTACCTAGCTTTTTATATTTTTGAATTATAAAACATTTCATTAACTGCCTCCCCAGAAAATCTTTTTGTTGTTGCTGTTCTCTGAGGTAGGGTCTCTCTTTAGCCCAGGCTGATGTGGAACTCACTCTGTAGCCAAGGTTGGTCTCGAATTTACAATGATCCCTTACGGATTACAGGCGTGCACCACCATGTCTGGCCCCGGGGGGGGGGGGATTTTTTTTTTTATGGGAGGGAGGAAGGTAGGGAGGAAGGAAGGAAGGAAAAAATATAAAGCTTCTCATATATTTTTCTTATTATACAAATTCAAACTATTCAATAAACAGTGCATGTAATAAAATAAGACACTTACTATTTCTAAAAGAATTAATAAAATTGGCTCCTATAAACCATAACTTCACTGTGAAGTTACATATAAAAATTCAGTTTATTATTTCACTGTAAAATTATATATCTCCTCAGACAAGGTTAAATATGTATATTCCAACACATCATTCACTTAACAAGCAACTTCCAGAAATATTTGCAGCAACTAAATAGCAAAAGAATTTCTTAAACCAGATTAAAATTCACAATTATCCTGAGTAGGTTGGGGGGGGGTCACCAAACTTTTTGCTCATACTCCTGAGAGCAATTTCATGTTGCTTTAAATAAACATTCCACCGTTAATGTGGCAGCCTTTTCATTTTTTGTGTATTTCCACTGTTCATACTCAACAACCTTTAAACTTAAAGCTGATTAGAATAGAAGTGATATTAGAAGTATTCTTACCTTTATTTGACTTAGATGGCTTATTCTTGATAGATTTAAGAGAACTTCTTGATTTATCCTCTCTATCTTTAATTAGTTTCTGGACATCATCCAAAGACAGCTTTTGCAGAACAACTACAGGCTTAGCTCCTTTATTTAGATCTTCAACTAATCCCATTTTTTCTACTTTGTCTTTCTGCTCTCCTTTCAAGTCCATTTTCTTTGTTTCCTGAGTAATATTGCCATCTTTATCCCTCTTGATTTTTGGAATGACAAAATTTTTTAATGCACCAGACCTTCCCCCCAACAAATAACTTGGAAATTCAGCCTTATTGTCAGAGTGTGTTTTATTACTCTCTACTTTACTTCTGTTACTCTCTGTCCTTTTGTCATCTTTACTATTTGGCGATCTAAAGCCAGGTTTATCAGGTCTTGATTTGTTACAATCGCCTTGTTTAACACGAGGACTGTCAGGTCTTGATTTTTGTTCCCCAGAAGATGGTCGTTCCCTTGAGTCCCCTGATTCATGCCTGTGCTTTCTTTCTAATTTTTCAGTTTTTGAACCATCAGATTTAATGCTATGTTCATTTCTACTAGAAGATCTCAAGGTTTCTGGTCTCCGAATCCTAGACTGATCACCCCGATGTCGCTCAGACTCACCCCTGTCATCTGATTTTTGTTTACTATCATGGTCACGTCTTAGTGACTCAGAAATAGATCGCCCATCAGGTCTCTGCTTTAAGGCTTCAGCTCTTTCTGATTTTAACCGAGGTGAATCAGATTTAATATCCTGTTTATGTTTAGACACTTCAGATTTTTTCTCTGTTGATGGCTTCCCAGAATCCCTTCTATTTTCATGTCTATGTTTTGGTGTTTCAGGTCGGCCTTCGTTTTTTTGCTTTGGAGTTTCAGGCCGGCTCTCACCTTTTTGCTTTGGAGTTTCAGGCCGTCCATCACCCTTCTGTTTGGGGGTTTCTGGACGCCCATCACTCTTTTGTTTTGGAGTTTCAGGCCGGCTTTCACCCTTCTGCTTTGGGGTTTCAGGTCTTGACTTTGTTGTTTCTGTCCTGGCATTGTTTTGTTTGCTGTCATTTGGTTTTGTGTCACATAATCTATTTTCATTTTGTTTAGGCTCAACTATGGTACTCTCACTTTGTTTGGATTCTGCAGTTCTGCTTTCATTATGTTTAAGTTCTTCTGTTGGGGTCTCAATTTTAGCTTCTAACTTACTTTCACTTGATTTTGTATCCACCAATCGGTTTTCATTTGGTTTTGATTCTGACAACCTACTTTCGTTTTGTTTCACATCATTCTTTGAAAGCTCAGGGTCAGACTTTTTTTTAGGAGTCTCAGGATGGTTTTCTGGTGTAGATTTAAGATTTCCAGTAATATCTTCCTGAAGAACAGAAACAGGTGCATCATTACACTGTTTGATTTCTTCAGGCTTTTTTATGGAGTCTGAATCCTGAGTTATAGAAGCCTGAGAGTCCACTCTTCCTGCCTGATGAAGATCAATGCTAACCATTAATGCTGGCCTTGACCCATTTCCCGTAGAACCCGTCTCCTGAGAAGCTGGTCTATTACCTCCTGTAGCACCCCCAGCCTCCTGTGGGTAAGAATCTTGTTTTCTTTTTTTCAAAGGTTTATCTGAAATTTAAAGATGAATATTCAATATCAGTAATAGATACATAATCTTATTAAAACCATAATGACTATCTTTTAAAAGTAGTAACTTTTTAGAATGCATTGAATGCAAATGCATAAGAATAAATAACATAAATAGTTTTAAAATAAAGTTTGAGAGATCCATGCTTAGTGACAAATGTACAAAGAATTTTACAGCATTTTCCGAGCATGCATGATTATGAAATAAATAGAATTTATAATAAACATCAATTTGTGTTTATGTATAAGGAAAATTCATTTTAAAAATTAAGACAATTAGTTATAAATCACATATATTCACTTAAACTCCCTTTAGTTGTTAGTACATACATGTATAATATATACCAAAAAAAAGAAAGAAAACATAAGTTATATAATTGAAAAGAAAATAAATGAAGAGAACAACAAAAATCCTAATAATTTGCCACTAGTCTTTGATATAAAAATCAAAATTTTCAAGGGGTTAACAGAATTTAAAAGCTAACAAAAAAAATATCAAAAGTAAAATTTAATAAGACTAGGTAATTATCAGAAATATGTAAAATCTTTCTTTTTACATAAATACTGTCTTTGTTTGAGTTGGGGGCTCACCATATGTACCTCAAAGATGGCTTAAACTACTAATTAGCCCAGGTGGCCTTGAACTCTGGATTCTCATGCCTGTGCCACCAAACTTGGCTTAGATAAATCTTTTCTTGACTAACTTCCACTAGCAAAAAAATGGTTTTGGCTTTTTAACATAAATAACGTTCTACGGGTTAATATCATTGATCTAAAAATATTACAGTATTCTGACATGCAAGGGCATACAAAAACAAACACAGGTCTAACACTACAATATAATAAAATGTCAAGGAACTTTTAATAGCTACGTGTGGTTTTTTTTTTTCCCCCTCTCATGCATGATTCTGCTTCTAACTCAAAAGATCCCTGGGTCATTTTGTATAAACTGGAACTCTAGTTAGTTCTTAAGAACAGTGATATTATAATACCTTGATGTACTGTCTATTTTATTTACTTGTTAAACGGCTTGATTATGTTTTAAAAGTCACTTTTAAGTTATTTTAACAAAGAATCTCAAAATTTCCTTACGGTATTCACTAATTTGATACATCATTCTAAGGAATACAGTATCACAAAGTAAAAAGTTCAAACTGACAAGTGAAAAACATCTCTTTACTGCAGGGAAACAAAGTTCTGAAAATTTTTTTTTTAATGGCTATGCTTTTTTTCTTTCTTTTTTTTAAAAGGTGTGACTCAGGTTGGTTATATGGGTACTGGGGAATCAAACCTGAGTCCTTAGGCTTAGCAGGCAAGCATCTTTACCACTGAGCCATCTTTCCAGCCTAACTTACCTTTTTGTCATTAAAATAAAAATTACACAAGTTAGTCAATTTTGAAAAAATTATCATCTTCAATTTATTTTAAACTATGTATTTTATAAATATTTATAATAGAAAAGATATATACTTAAGCAATGCACTAAAGTTAAGAAATCTTATTATTTCTATTATACATTAGATATTAATAAATACAAAGTTTTGTTCTTTTTTTTTTTTTTTTGAGACAGGGTCTCACCAGCTCAGGATGGGGTGGAACTTGCTACGATGCCCAGGCTGGTCTCAAAAATAAAAATTTAAAATTTTTTAATGTTTATTTTGTTTATTTATTTGGAAGGGGACAGAGAAATGAGAAAGAGAAAGAGAAAGAGAGAGAGAGAGACAGAGAGGGAGAGAATGGGCATGTGGGCATGCCAGGGACTCTAGTTACTGCAAAGAAACTCCAGACGCACACACCACTTCGTGTATTTGCCTTTATGTGAGTACTGGGGAGTCAAACCCAGGTTGTTAGGCTTTGCAGGCAACTGCCTTAACCACTGAGCCATCTCCACGGCCCCAAAATATTTTTTAATTATTTGAGACACAGAGAAAGAGGCAGGCATAGAGAGTGAGTAAGTATGGGTGTGCCAGAGCCTCCTGCCACTGTAAACAAACTCCAGATAACAATGCCACTTTGTGCATCTGGCTTTTCAAACAGTGCCTTTAACCACTGGAGCCATCTACCAGCCCTGTGTTTTCAAACTTTTGATCTTAATTACCTCAGTTTCCCAAGTGCTAGGACTAAAGGCGTGGGCCTCCAAGCCCAATCTTAGTTTTTCATTTCCTTTTCTTTTGTTTTATCAAGTAGGGTCTCACCCTAGCTCAGGCTGACCTGGAATTCACTCTGTAGTCTTAGGGTGGCCTTGAACTCACGGGGATCGTCCTACGTCTGCCTCCCAAGTGCTGGGATTAAAGACATGTGCCACCAGGCCCGGCTTAGTTTTCATTTCTATAAAATCAGTATTTTATCACTGCTATAGATATTTTAAGACAGTATTTCATTTTTATTTATTTATTAGAAAGAGAGGGAAGAAGGGAGGGAGGGAGGTGGAGAGAGAGAGAGAGAGAGAGAATGAAATGGGCACGCCAGGGCATCTAGCCACTACAAACGAACTCTAGATGCATGTGCCACCATGTGCATCTGGCTAATGTGGGATCTAGAGAATCAAACCTGTATCTTTAGGCTTCACAGGCAAGTGCCTTAACAGCTAAGCCAGCTCTCCAGCCCTGCTAAAGGTATTTTTGAAGATGCTTAGAGCAGTCATATTCTAATTCACTTGTACTATGCATTTTTTTCTGTTAGGTAGCTCTGAAGTATCTTATTTTTTTGTGAATCTGTATAGATCTCTTTTGTCTATTCACTGATGTCTTCTTTGTATTTTAACATATACCTAATTATGGAAAGTCATCTCTGTGAACAAGAATTTTAGTATTGGGCTATTGATAAAGTACCTTCAAGGTCCTTCTCAGCATCAGGAACCTTAAAATAAGCTATCAGAATTCACCATATTCCTCAAGAAAATGTACAGAAAAGGGTTATTTCAAAATTAGCATTTGCCATCTAAATGTAGGTATTTTGAGGGTAAGATTCAGCTTTCTAGAAATTCTGAACTCAATTACATTTAGTAGAAACAAATGCTATCATTTAAATTTACTACATATGAAAACTGAGAAGTAAAAGAAGAAAAGTCACAGCAATTGTATGCATAATAGCCAATTAGGCAAAATGAAAATATCCCACACCTAAACCACAACACAGGTTCAGTGACTCATTATGCTTGTACCAAATCTCAGTGTTTATTTCAAATCATAGTACCACAGGTTAAAGATCCCTTATTGGAAATGAGCTGGACAGAATTATTTTGGACTGTGAAATATAGGCATGAGCCTTATCAGTTAAACTGCCCTGATCTGAAATTTTAAATTCATACTGTTTTGAAACTTGATATCCAAGAATGTTTATATTTCAGAGCATTTTGGATTTTTTGAATGAGGGATGTTCAACCTATAATTTAATTCTTAGAAGGGTTACAGTGCAAGAATATTTTAACATTATAGAAACATTAATGAGGGAAGGCCATTCCTTATACTTAGTATCATGGCAAGTGGACCTTGGGAAAAGGTGAAAAAGGCAAAGATAAATAAAAAAATTCTCTTTGACAAAACGGAGGAATTTTAAGCATATGATGAGATATTAATGCCTATGACTGGTCATCGCAGAAGCAAAGATGAAGTCTTCGAAAATCACACAATTACAGATGTAAAAAGTATGAGTAAAATGTTTGAAAGGTATTTTTTTTTTGAATACTGTATTAGGTTACACAATTAACTCGGGGGGGGGGGGGGGAGGGAGGGAGAGAGAGAGAGAGAGGGAAAGAGATAGAGAGATATTAATACCCAGCAGCCAGAAAAGTGTTTCCTATGTGTGGAACCAGGGTATATTAAGTTTTGCCATAATCTAGAGAAACTATTTAAAGTTAGTTTACTCCTTTTCTTGAGTTTTGCAATTACTGATTACATTTGCTAAACTTTATTGGCTTATTGGCAAACAAACTCAGACCCTAGAACAGAGCTCTCTATAAAACTACACAGCCAGGTAAGTAGTTGAGTCTGTTTCTTACTACCAGTAATACAACAGTAAAGGACAAGTTCTCCTTGTTATGTTTTAGAATACATTAAAACTCAAATTTAGAACTTAGTCCTAAAAAGCAAAAATAATGGTAAGTTACTTATTAATTTCAAAGAGGTATTTTACCTCTGAAGGGTTGATTATACAATGACAATTTTTAGCTGAATTTCACTTTTTATGACCTCACTTACAACCTTGGAAAAACACATACACAAACTTTAATCTTTCTAAAATTGCAGGAGAATTTGTGTATGAAATAACAGGAATATGGCTTTCAGAAAATAACTCAGAAATGAAAACTCCAAGAAGGTCAATAAAAGCTACATTAGTCCTTTTACAGATAATTCTGTATCTTCACCAAAACTTTTTTGAGTTTTTCAGTTATCTTTGTTATAGCCACACAATCCCAGATTGTAGAAACAATTATTTAAAATATTTTTTTTTACATATGAGAGAGAGAGAGAGAGAGAGAGAGAGAGAGAGAGAGAGAGAAATGAATGAATATGGGTGAGCTAGGACCTACAGCTACTGCAAACAAACTCCAGATGCATGCGCCACTTTGTGCATCTGGTGGCTTACATGGGTTCTGGGGAATTGAACCTAGGACCTTTGGCTTTGCAGGCAAGCACCTTAACTGCTAAGTCATCTCTCCTGTCCCAAACTATTTTAATAATTGAAAGAAACATATATATTACAACTTTCTGCATGAACAGTATGTTGTTTTGGTAGATTTTATTCTCTCAAAGAAGTTAACAGTAATACATTCACCAATATACAATTAAGCCTACTCTATCTTTATTTCATTCCACTTTTAAAAGTTGAATCTTTGGTTTCAAACCATACGATACAAAAAGAGTACAAAAAAGTTAAAATTTCTTCTGTTTTTGTTCCTGTCAGCAACTACTAAAAATCACTTAAAGATTATATCCTCTTTGAAGAACATAACTTGTCATAGCACAGGTTAAATGCCATATAGCAAATTTAGTTCTTTAGGTAACTTATTTTGGTTCAGGCAATCACATGTTAGTGTATTCCTTTTTTGCCTGTGAATGGGTCCATGCATGCCATGTAAGCACCACTTTGTATCTGGCTTTACATGGGTGGCGGAGAATCAAACCCAGGCTAACAGGCTTTGCAAGCAAGCACCTTTAAGCACTGAGCCATCTCTCCAGCCCCTAATTTTGTGTATTTCTTATAAAACTTTCACAACATTCAAGAATTTTGGATAGATTAACATTATTAAGATAAGCTGGATATTACTGCTCTCTTCATTTGATATGCATATACTTGTATAAGAAGTCAGAGGCAATAATAACATACATTACAACCTATGCCTTGAACGTCATACTCAAACCAAACAGAAAACAATGAGTATTGTTTATTTCATCCTTAACAAAGGCTTATGGAAAAATTTAAAAATGCAGCAAATGTAAAGGAAAATAGATAATGAAAAACAGTATATAAAGCAAGGTGGTGAATCAGACTCAGAAAGACCAAAAAAAAAGCATGTTTTCTCTCCTATGCAGACACTAGCTTTTAATGTATATGTGTATATATACATTTATGTGCATATAAATCAGTGGGTGTGTGGAATATAAGGTATGAAACCAGGAGGAGACAATGTAGGGGGAAAGGTGGTGTTAAGGAAGAAGGGGCAATAAGATACACGTGACATGAACGTAGAAAGGAGGCTGGGAGGGGTAAAGGGTAAAACTGGGGGGGGGGGATTAGGAGAGGAAGGAGGAGAATGAAGACAAATTTTGCTTGAAAATGAAGTTTTAGCAATTTTTTCACACTTATGATTTACTTTACAAGCAATGTAATATAGTAATTTCTAAATACATTCCAGTTTTCAATAATACTAAGTCACTATGATAGACAAGAAATATAACATGGATCTTCATGATGTTTTTTAGAGTGAGAACAGTTATTTAGTAATGTTCCTGTCAATATAATGAAGAAGATCATAAGTTATAATGAACTCCACTTAAAAGATGTATTGGCCGGGTGTGGTGGCACACGCCTTCAATCCCAGCACTCGGGAGGCAGAGGTAGGAGGATCACCACAAGTTCGAGGCCACCCTGAGAATACGTAGTGAATTCCAGGTCAGCCTGAGCTAGAGAGTGAGACCCTATCTCTAAAAAAAAAAAAAAAAAAAAAAAAAAAAAAAAAGCTGTATTGTATAAATACTAAGGAATAGAATGTAAGAATTATGTGCCACTATAGATATATTTAGTCATAAAACTAAATTATAAAGCATGCTTTAGGTGTGAATATTTAAATATGTATATCCATTTGTAAGGTCATCAAGTTCATAAATTTCATTAGTATTATTAATCACTGATTTATCTCTCTTGCTTAAAATATTCTGGGCATTTTGTACCTATTGTTTCTTAAATAATTAAGAACTCACTAGAGATTTGCTTTTATTTGATTAGACATGAAGTAAGCTTCTAAACTTATAGGTATACATTCAAACTCTCTACTATACACTAGTCATAAAAGGGAACATTTATCGTAATCACAAATTAATAAATATTCTTAATTCTTAGGGTTTGTTATTTGTTATTAACTTAAAATATTTCATAATTTAAGGACAGGTGTGGTGGCGCACACTTTTAATCCCAGCACTTGGGAGGTAGAGGTAGGAGGATTGCAGTGAGTTCAAGGCCAGCCTGAGACTACATAGTGAATTCCAGGTCAGCCTGGGCTAGAGTGAGACCCTACTTCGGAAAAAAAAAAAATCATAATTTAATGACTAAAATGAAACATACTAGTTAGAAGAATTCTAAACCAAGTAGAAAACTCAATGCCTAACAAGCATACATATAAACTCTCCTAAAACTTTTGTGCTTAAAAAGTTTCTTTTTGTTTTTTCTAAAATAGGGTCTTACTCTTCAGCCCAGGTAGCCTGGAACTATGTACCAACCTGGCCTCCACTCTTCAGCAATCCTCTTGCCTCAGCCTCCCAAGTGCTGGAATTATAGGCATGAACCACCATACCTACTTTGTATCTGTCTTAGAATTATTTTTTGGTAGTTAACAATGTTTTGTTAGAAACTTATTGAAGATGTACAATTCTATTAGCATACCCTAAAGAAAATGCATGAATATTTAAATAGTAACATTAATTTTAGTAGAACAGAATAAGTAAAATCACATAGTATAAAATAGTTAATATACAGTAGAGAATAACTAAATCTGGGATAGTAGCTTCAGATAAAAATAAAAGTAATTTAACTTCTGCGGTATAGTTATTAGTAAAATAATATAAGTAAGGAAAGACAGGAAGAATTAATCATACATTTACCCAGATGATGATGTGGTAAAAATCTTACCTTTATCTTGAACTTCTTTAGAAAATCGTTCCCTTTCAATGGCTGATTCCCTCTCTATTCGCTCAATTTCAGCCAATGCATCCAATTCCACTTCATCATAGATAGGTCCCTGTTGTGATACTTGTTGCTGTTGCTGATTTTGTACCACAGAAGTCTGGGGTTGTTTTGTAGAAACTGAAGTGTTCTGTTGTAAAACAGGCACTTGATTTGCTGGAAGGAATGCTGTTTGTTCTTGCTGCGACAAACACTGAGCAGCATTTAGTGGGCGGTTTATATCCTGTGGAGTAATGGGTGTTTTTGAAGTCTGTCCTGGATACTGCACATTAAAAGGAATTTCATTTTCTGAAACATTGCTATTTTCCATACCAGAAAGCATATCCTCTTGCTGGTCCATATCTGAAGACCTTACACGAGAAAGTCTTAATGTAAGTTTAGTAGAGTCCTTGGTTGGAGAAGTAATTATATCATACATTGCAGCTTTCTCACTCTGTTCTTTTTCATCCTTGCCTAATTTTATTTTCTTTTGCTTTTTTTGTTTTCTTTCTGGAGAATCTAGTAAGATGTCTGGTGGAACATCTCGAGGTGAGGAACAAGGTAGAGACTGAGATTGTAGAATTAAAGGTGGTCTTGATCCTAGAAAAACAACAGAAATAAACTGTTGTGCTGGTTTAACATTTTTCTTCTAATCTGATAGAAACATAAAATAAGTGACAGCATAGTAGTTAGGACAAATATTAAGAAATAATCTAATCTAGGGCTAGAGAGATGGCTTAGTGGTTAAGGCTCTTGCCTGCAAAGCCAAAGGACCCTGATTCGATTTCCAGGACACACGTAAGCCAGATGCAAAAGATGGTACATGCATCTGAAGTTCGTTTGTAGTGGCTGGAGGCCCTGGTGCATCCAGTCCCTCTCTCAAATAAATAAAAAAACATATATCACCTAAAAATCAAATTAAAATAACTAACAATATACTTACTCTATAAAAGTTGTTGGAAAGCAACTTCATAAATTCAAGTTCAGGCTACTGATAAATAATATATTTATGGAATTGCCTATTCTGTTTCTACTTGAAGTTTTCCTTCCTTCCTATCATCTATCTGTCTGTCTGTCTGTCTGTCTGTCTGTCTGTCTCCATTCATCCATCCAACCCCCAGACCCCCATTCTTCCTTGAGTGTGTTAGAAAGTGGGCTGATTATTGAGATCAATTATTTAGATTCTTTTGTTATTCTTTCCCAGCACTCATAACTAGCTTTTGTTCGTTTGTTTCTTGAGGTAGCGTCTTGCCTCCCAAGGGCTGGGATTAAAAGTGTGTGCCACCACACTGGGCATAAACAACTTTTTACCCTGACAAAAGTTAAGTGATTTAGTACTTAAGTTCACTGGCTAATTTACAGATAGTTTACTCTGGAGTTAGAGAGATGGCTCAGAGGTCAATAGCAATTGAGTGCAAAGCTTGATGGCCCAGATTCAATTCCCTACTACGTATGTAAAGCCAGATACACAAAGTGACACATGTGTCTGGAGTTCATTTACAGTGGCAGGAGGTGCTGATATGTCCATATTCACTCACTCTCTGTCTCTCTCAAATCAATTAAGATATTTTTGAAAAAGAAAATCTTGAGCTGGGTATGGTGATGCATGCCTTTAATCCCAGCACTCAGGAGGCTGAGGTAGGAGAATCACTGTAAATTCGAGGCCAGCCTGGGACTACAGAGTGAATTCTAGGTCAGCCTGGGCTATAGTGAGACCATACCTTAACCTCTCTTCTCCCCCTCCCCCCAAAAGAAAATCTTGGGCTGGAGAGATGGCTTAGCAGGAGCTTGCCTATGAAGCCTAAGGACCCAGGTTCGGTTCCCCAGTACCCACGTAAGCCAGATGCACAAGGTGGTACATGCATCAGGAGTTTGTCTGCAGTGGCTGGAAGGCCTGGTGTGCCCATTCTCTTTCTCTCTCTCCTCTCTATCTTTGTATCTGCCCCCTTTTCTGCCTCAAGTAAATAAAATTTTTTTAAAAAACAAATATTGATAAAGGAATAGAGAGACTAGATTTTGATGTCAACAACAACAACAACAAAAAAGTAGGAGGAAAACAAGTTCAATATGACAAAAGGCTTTTTTTGGGTGTGTGTGTGTAAGATTGGAGAAGACTGATCAAAGATTTCAAAGTGCTTGGGATTTCAAACAGGTTAAGAAGGCTATGGTTTTGGGAATTACCAGTGAAAATGATATTGGATATGTCTAAGAACACTATAAGTAGTTCACAGAGATTTAAAAGAATATAAATGACTTAATAGGAACAGATTTGAATTCCTTAATCTAGACCTGCCTGAAATGTGAAATATGCTTAAGGATATTATTAGTTATAATAATACCTTTAGGAGTTCCATCACTTCCAGCAGGGGAACACACTGACTGTGGAGACCGTAAGGGAAAGGATGCAGCATTCCTCATTGTTGAAGAATCACCACCCTAAGAATAGAATATCAAATTTATATCTTGAATGATAGGAGATACTTTATAGAAATCTTAAAGAGAACCAATAAAAGACATAAATTACTGACAGGTAAAGTGTTGAAATTCAATAGCATAATTCTTCTGCACTTTCCTGTTTTCTTCATGGTATATCTTAGAAGAATTGAAATTGTATCCAAAAGAATCAACAGCCTAAGCATGGCAATGAATAAAGAAAATTGGTATTACTAGTGTGCTCCATTGTGGTTTGCTATTCTACAAAAGGAGCTGTGAATATTCTATGAGGTTGTAAGTGTCTTGAATGCAGAGTCCACTGTCATCTGTTATTCTTAGATATGTGCAGCTTACATAGTAACAGCCAGATCCATAACAAGATAAATTCCCAATATGTGAAATATTTAAGTATTACCAAGATGTTAATTATTTTTTGGGGGTGGGGTGAGATGGGAACCTTTGAACAAATCTTAAAGGAAAAAGAGTCAAACAGTAACAAATAACAGTTCATTATGTCAAAGAATATTTTGGTGTAAGTACTATTAAAACTGAAATTTAATTCTGCTCTACAGACTACTCTGTGAGAATAGGAGTCATATTCATAGTTCGATTCTTGGGATCTAGTATAGTCCTTAATATATAGATAGCCTTTACATTATTGAATGAAAATACTAGGCTATGTGACAAACATTAGAACTATTACCTTAATGAAAACCAATACATTACATACTTCACTACTTAGCCTGTGCACCATGTGTAGGTAGTCATCACTTGAGCCATGTCTAGGGTTATCAGCATGATGATTAGCTGAGTTTCCAGATAATGGACCAGAAACTTTGTTATCGTGGATGTTTCTCAAACCACCTGCACCAATGGGACTTGATACTGATGCTGCAATAAGAATAATTTTTTGTGTGAAAATAAAATGGTGAAATTCATAGAGAATAATTACAAGAAATACTTTTAAAAAGTACTTTGAACACATAGAACCTATAAAGAATACAATGAACATTCATATTCATCCTCAGCTATATAGCAGGTTTGAAGTCATCCTGTGTTACATGAGACTCTGTCACAAAGAAACCAACCAACCAACCAACCATTAATCAAATACTCATATACTGAGTATGCAAGCCGATCCAATCTTAACATGGTGTCAGATATCATTCAAGTCTATTTTTTTTAAAGTATAACATAACAGATATGGGTGAAACTCCCTAGTTGCTTTTTCCTCTACTTCTCTTTACATTATACCCTAGAAAAGAATAATTTGACTTTAGGGTTAACTCTTGCTACTTATATCTTTATTTTTTTTGAGGTAAATATATTCCTAAATAATATATAACACTGGTTTGTATATAATGTGCTAAATACTGTATTTGTAGATTCTAACTTGTTTTTTAACTCAATATTATATAGTGGTTTATCCACTTTTATATATGCAGGGTTTTTTTTTTTTTTTTTGAGGTAGGGTTTCACTCTGGTCCAGGCTGACCTGGAATTCACTATGTAGTCTCGGCATATATGCAGTTTTAAATGCATTTAAAAATAATTATAGCCGGGCATGATGGCGCACGCCTTTAATCCCAGCACTCAGGAGGCAGTGGTAGGAGGATCTGTGAGTTCCAGGGCACCCCGAGACTACATAGTGAATTCCAGGTCAGTCTGAGCTAGAGTGAAACCCCACCTTGAAAAACCAAAAAAAAAAAAAAAAAAAAAAAAAAAAATTACACACACGATATTCTTCTGAAACAGTATATTATATATCTATTCATTATTATATTGGGTCATTCATATTGTTTAAATTTTTTGATGTCATAAGCAATGATGATGTAAACTTTTGTACAAGAGATTTTATACATGTATATAAGGTTTAAGGATTAATACCAATGAATTACTAGATATGCATATTTTAAAGCTTTTTCTAAATATTACTAAGTAGCATTACTAGTCACTTAGGAGGTCCATTGGACCATCAGTAATGTGTGAGAATCTTATTCTCATAATTGTTTAACTACAACTTTTCTCCTTCTGAGGGTAGAAAATAACTCTGGTAGTCACTTTAATTGTTATTTCCTTAAGTAGTAGTGAAGACAAGCATATTTTTATGTGTATTAACATTCACACTCCCCATTTAACCCAAAGTTATAAAACAAGTCTGTTTTGAAAAGTAAACAAAAATAAAATTTATTTAAAATTTTTTATTTTTATTTTCATTTATTTCAGAAAGAAAGAGGCAGAGAGAAAGTAAGAGACGGCATGCCAGGCCCTCCAGCTGCTGTAAACGAACGCCAGATGCATGTGCCATTTTGTGCATCTGGCTTACACAGGTTTTAAGGAATTGAGCCTGGGTCCTTTGGCTTTGCAGACAAGCACTTTAACCACTAAACCATACCTTCAGCCTATAAAATATACTTTTAAGCACAGTGTGGGTCAGTGATCCATTTTTATTTTTTCCCCTATGTGGATAACTAATTAATTGTCACAGCACAGTTAAAGAAATCATTATTTCCTGTTTAGTTAGAATACCACACACATTTAAAAAAATTTGCTTATGGGTATGTCCCTTCTATGGTGACTTCTATAATTTGAAATATTTTACAACAAAAGTAGCTCAGACTTAAAAAATTAGAACCCAGCTTGGTTGCACAGGCAAGCCAGGCATAGTCAGGAAGCTGAGGCAAGAGGAAGACAATTTCAAGGATTGCTGGGAAGCAAATTTTTGGCTAATTTGGGAAATTAGTGAGACCGTGTCTCAAATTAAAAGTTAGAAAAAAAGAGAGAGAGAGAGAGAAGAAAAAAGACTTGAGCTGGGCGTGGTAGCGTATGTATGCCTTTAATCCCAGCACTTGGGATGCAGAGGTAGGAGGATCACCATGAGTTCGAGGCCACCCTGAGACTACATAGTGAATTCCAGGTCAGCCTGGACTAGAGTGAGACCCTACCTCAAAACACCCAACAACAAAAACAACAACAACAACAACAACAACAACAAAAGACTTGGAACTTAGAATACGGCTCGATGGTGGAGTGCTTGTCTAGCATGTCAATCCTCAGTATCACAGAAAACAAACCAAAATTAGTATTAAGAAAAAAAGATACAGAACTGTTTAAGATTAATAGGTAAAAGAGGTGGGTGTGGTGGTACAGTCTTGTTATTCCAGCACTTCAGAGGCTATGGTAGAAAGATCAAGGGTTCAAGGCCACCCTGTACAATCATGACCTCTTGTCTCAAAGGAGTGGAGAGGGAAACCAAAGGAGAGACACAAAAACTAAGTACAATGTGTAGGAAACTAGATTAGAGTATATTTTGAAAAGAAAATATATATAGTAGAATAATATTTAAGACAAATAAAAATGGTGAAAACTGAATATAGATTGGATATTAGAGGACATTAGATGAGAACTATTTCAGGTTTTTTTTTTGTCAAGAACTAAGTTATGACAATAAGTATTTCTTTTCTTAAAGAAAAACAAAACAAAACACTTTCTTCTTGGCAGATATAGTTAAGGACGAAGTGTCCTGATTCTTGTTGGTAGAGGGGCCCATTGTACATGGCCAAACTTTCCTACGTAGTTCAGAATTTTAATATGAAATTGAAGAATGCTTTGTTATCTTTTTTATATTTTAAACTGTCCTATTTCTGGATTCATTTTATCCCTTGTCAGATTTTTTTTTTAAGTTTTAAATTTTTATTTACTAGAGACAGAGGAGAGAGAGAGAAAGAGAGTGTGAGAGAGAAGGGGCATGCCAGGGCCTCTAGCCTCTGCAAACAAACTCCAGATGCATGTGCCACCTTGTGCATCTAGCTTACCTCAGATCTGGAGAATCGATCCTGGGTCCTTGGGCTTTGCAAGCAAGCACCTTAACCATTAAGCCATCTCTCCAGCCCAGATTTTTTTTCAGGATAACTTGAATGTCTAATCCCTGAGTAATAGTCTTAATTTCTCAGTATTTGAACATTCCAAGAAATAACTCATTACTGAAAAGTCCTTAACCTATATTTCTCTTTTAATTTATTTTGAGAAAGAGAAACCTGTTTTACTAAAAAAAAATCCACTACAACAAATCATTACCTTAGTATATGCACTTTCCTACTTATACTTCTATGAACATGGCTTTATATATATATATATATATTTTTTTTTAAAGTGCCCTTTTGACATTTGTCCTTTATCTTTATGTACCAGAGTATATTAATATTAAGAATTTACATATGTATTATATATAGTAATATATATTAAACTCTTGCACAAGAGTTTTTTTTTTTTTGTTTGTTTGTTTGAGGTATGATCTCACTCTAGCTCAGGCTGATTTGGTATTCAGTATGTAGTCTCAGGGCGGCCTCGAACTTGCAGCAATGCTCCCTGAGTGCTGCCATTAAAGGCATGTGCTACCATACCTGGCAGAGTTTTTTTTATATATATAGCTTTTTAAAGATTTTATATATATATAAACTTTTATAAGAGTACATATGTACACACACACACACACACACACACACACACACACACACACAAAGTCCATTAGTTTTTCCTTGAGTTAGTGGGCAAAATGATCTCAACTTGGAACTGGAAGTTGGCTTTTTTGTCAGATGATTGAGAATATATAAGTCAAAAAAATTCTCAAATGAGTTGGGTGTGGTGGCGCATGCCTTTAATCCCAGCACTTGGGAGGCAGAGGTAGCAGGATCACTGTGAGTTTGAGGCCACTTTGAGACTACATAGTGAATTCCAGGTCAGCGTGGACTAGAGTGAAACCCTACCTAAAATAAGAAAAACTCATGTGAAGGAAGTTTTGGCTCCATGTATAATAAAAGTAAGAACACATATACAAGAATTGATGACTGAGCAGTATTAAAACTTGTTACTAATGACAGAAGACAAAAATATAGACATGTTATATTTCTGTCTTCCAATTACTGTTATTTCTTCAAATAAAGTACATAAATTTAAAGTAATAATAAATTATTTAGTAACAATGCAATACATCTCAAGGAAATATAATATTTAAATGATATCATAATAGAGCTCAACATTATGACACTGAGACTTAGAAACTGAGAATTAGTAATCTAATTCCAGAAGATTTGTACCAATAATCATTAATTTTACCTGACAATACAAATAAATATTTTATTGAAAGCATTTCACATTATCATTATGTACTTCACCAATTAAAATCTAATTTCTCTTTGGATTAGTGCTACTGTAAGAAGGAAGCCCAACTTAAAAAAAATCTGTTAATTTCGTAACAAAATATAATAAACTAATCAAAGAGCCAAAATATAACTAGTCTGTTTACCTCAATGATAAATTCTCAAATAATAAATATATTATTTTTAATGACTTTAGCCACATGGCTAAAAGTACTTTTGAAAAATAAGTATGCTATATAGTAATTTACTTTGTGTTTTAAAAATTATTTTTGGGCTGGAGAGATGGCTTAGCAGTTAAGGCATTTGCCTGCAAAGCCAAAGGATCCCAGTTCAATTCTCCAGGACCCATATTAGCCAGATGCACAAGGGGGGGGGGGCATGTATCTGGAGTTCTTTTGCAGTGGCTGGAGGCCCTGGAGCACCCATTCTCCCTCTCTCAAACAAACAAATAAATAAAAATTATTTTTAATCCTTGCTTGAACTTCTTCAGGTATGCATCCAGTAGTTAACACAGTTATTTAGGTAACAAACAGCGATCTTACCTTGCTGCATCTGTTGGTGTGATGTGTAACTTGAAGGGTGGGAGTATGGCATGTATCCTGCAGGGCTTTGTGGGGCATATGGACTAGGCACTGGGCTATTTTGTTGTGGCATAAATCTGTTCCCAGAGCTTGTCTGTGGTGGCACAAACCGGCTAAAATCCAAAACCCAAATAAAGAATATCAGAAAAAGAAATAAACAAGCTATTCCTTGAAATTCCATGGGGATAAAATTCTCTGAACTCTATATAAAAAAAATCAACGAGTAGAAGCTTCAAAAGTTGTTAAATAACATAAATCATTCACAACCAATAATCAAGTTACACTAGCAGTTAAAAACTGAATTAGGGCTGTAGAGATGGCTTAGCAGTTAAGGCACTTGTCTGCGAAGCCTAAGGACCCAGGCTCAACCCATGTTAAGCCAGATGCACAAGGGACACATGTGTCTGGGGTTTGTTTGCAGTGCCTGGATGCCCTGGTGAGCCAATTCTCTCTTTCTCTCTACCTGCTCTTCCTCCCTCTCTCAAATAAAATAAATTAAAAAAATTTAAAAAACTAAATTACTTTATCTAAATAAAACCACTGTTCTATTAAGAGATATAAAACTATATTCCCTAAAATGAATTCTGTTCAACAATTTTTTTTTTCCATTTTTACTTCAAACAAATAAATTTTTTTTGAAGGTGGGTACTAGGAATCAAACCAAACCCCAGGGCTTTCCATGTGCTAGGAAGCACTCTATCATTGAGCTACACTGCTATCCTAAAACATCAGTTACTTTATATATTTTTTGTCTATATGAAATTCAATTACTGGGTGTATTTCCAACATTTGCAGCATTTTATGGTTTTTCATGAGGACTATGAAACATTACAATTACTAACTGTATATAACTCACCATTATTTAAATGTATATACTATATTTAGAAACATGTTTACCATAGAACATAATACTTAATAAATGATATTTACACCCCCCCCCCCACACACATATTACCTTGAGGGGCTATGTGAGATAGTGGTTTGTTGATAATTGGAAGATGCAGGACTACTGTGCATGGAATTCTGAGATATTTTATACTGAGACATCATCATTCCTATGCAACACATAAAAATAATGAATATTATTTTCTTACAGTAAAGCATTCCTTATATTTAACTCAGATGTTTGTTTATAACCATTCAGAAGTTCTTTTGTTTTTGAGTAACATTTTCATTTTCGAAAAGCAAAATGTAGATACTAGTAAACTAAGTTTTGAACACAATTAATTTTATAAAAACATCATTTTCCATACAACTAATCTAGTATTGGAAGCAGATGAGAATACTAGCTTTTGCAGTGTCAGGGATCAAACATAGGGCCTCATGCATGATAGGCAAATCTACCACTGAGATTCCTACCCTGGCGTGATTCCTACCCATTTTCTCCAACATGTTACCAATGTATTCCACATTCTATCATTTTCCCTTAAAACTGAAAAGAGTTTTTAAAAGTCATGTTATCTAGCCTGTGACCAAATACTCTATACTTTCTTCTAACATAGGTCTCTGGGTAGCTTACTATTGGTGATAGTATGTGGATGTGAGTACTTTATCATCTACCTCTCCCATACTCAGGAATTGAGAAGTCATTGTTTCATTGTAGTTCAGTCCTAAATGTTACAGTATTGATCCCAGGTTTTAAAAGGCCAAAGTTTAAATTTCTGCATTTTCCATGCAAAAGTTTTTTTTTTTTTTTTTTTTTTTTTTAATACAGAAGAGTGTACCCGTTCCTTTTCCAAAGGAACGTTTCTGCCATTTTCTAGGGATTAACTGGCTATTTCACTGATGAATAAAGACATTAGAATAGCTGTTATATTCTCATTCTTTTTCAAGCTGGGTACAGCTTCTCAGTTGGTAGACACATGACATTTTGTTCAATAGCAGCACAAAAATTCAGTTATTTAAATTAAAGATAAAAATCTATGATTAAGGTTAGGTAGATTGCTCAGAGGGTTAAAGATGCTTGCTTGCAAAGCCTGCCAGCTCAAGTTCAATTCCCCAGTACCCATGTAAAGACAGAAGCATAATGTGGAGCATGCTTCTGGAGTTTGTTTGCTGCCACAAGAGGCTGTGGCATACCCAGTCAGTCAGTCAGTCAGTCTCTCTCTCTCCTATGCAAATTAAAAAAAATTTACATCTATTATTAAACTAAAATTTTCTTATGATTTCTAAGATAATCACTTTTGGGGAATGGTGGCTATAAGTGACAAATTATATTCCCCAAAATTTCATTTTCTGCTACTGACATTAAAAGTACCTTTCATCAGAAATATTCAAACAAAAGTCCTATTTTCATTTGCCAGGAATACTATAGAAAGGACAGTAAAATTAGTGGTAGAATGAAACTGGCTCTGATATTGTGTTTTATTATTATGAATGCGGACAGTCCAAATTTCAAAATTTGAGCTTTCTTTTCCAAGTAAAATTCAATACATTTCAGGGAAATAGAGACAAAAGGTAAAGGGATACAAGACCATAAACTATGTAAAATACATACATTTATATAAATTGATGAAAAGCATAATTTCAAAATTCAGTACAAAGTAATTTTGTTCTATAACTCAATAATTTAACAACCATAATTATTGTTACTGCTTTTTTTGGTCAAATGAGAAAGCAACACCACGAGATGTGATTTAAAAATTTTCTCCCTTTCAAACATTGGAGAGGTAGACACAGAAATAATATAAATGCTGTTCTCACTGCTAGCCAGAAAACTGTCTCTGTGGATGTGGTGGCAGACATGTGGGAGGCTCAAAACTCATCAACACAGAAAGCTCTAAGAGACTACTGAGAGCTCAACACTAAAGGAGACTTCTACCACACCCTCCAAGGCTCAGTCAGGGAATATTGTAGAAGTGGGACTGGGAAGAATGTAAGCGCCACACTACTCTGAGGCACTGTCCTCCTGCCATGAACTAATCCATGCCCGTGATGGTTACTGATAACCCCACAAAACCAGCACAGTTCTGAACACATCAACATTTTGACATGGACAATGAAGGAGGGCAAAATGAATGAGACAACAGGACAAAGGAGAGAATACCTTTAAGGAGGAGGGTCCTCAGGGGCTAAAGGGTTGGGGAGGGGACCATAAAGGATAAAGGGATGGGAACACAAATTACTATGTGTTCATATATTAAAAGTTCTCAATAAAAATTTATTTTTTCTCGTACAAAACTAATAAAAAATTATTTTTTATCCCTCTCAAGTAACAAGTTATCATTGTGGAGAAATGAAATTACTAGTTCGAAAGCAATGGCTTTTTCTTTTTCTTTCGAGGTAGGGTCTCACTTTAGCTCAGGCTGACCTGGAATTCACTATGCAGTCTCAGGGTGGCCTCGAACTCATGGTGATCCTCCTACCTCTGCCTCCCAAGTGCTGGGATTAAAGGCGTGCGCCACCACGCCCAGCCCAGCAATGGCTTTTTCAATAAAAGGCCAATGAGAAATCTGAATAGTCCTTTTTGATTAGCCCAGCGTTTTCTCCAAGTGTGATTCACATTTACATTTAGGAAGAAGTAAAAAATAACCTTTTAAAAATTTTAAGCCTTATCACATATGAAATGCTTTTAAAAATCACAACATAGAGCTAGTTAATTTCTAAAATGCTAGTGTATCATTTCATGTAACAGGATATATAGAAATTAAATATTTTGAACTAGAAAGTATACATAGAACCAAACACAAAATATGTAATTTAAAGATGAATGCTCTAAAACTTTTATTAGAGTTATTGACTATCCAAATTAAATACTGAAAAATACAGATTAGGGGCTGGAGAGACAGCTCAGCGGTTAGGTGCTTGCTTTCAAAGCTGGATGCCCTGGGTTCAATTCTGCAGTACCCAGATAAAGCCAGATGCACAAAGAGGTGCATGTATCTGTAATTTGTATGAAGTGGCAGGAGGCCCTTGGAGTGCCCATTCTCTCTCTCATACACAAATATTAAAAATAGATTATAAAAAATATAGTACTACTATCATTGGATGGTTTCCTTTATCCAAAATCATACTTATGTTCTCCTAAACTTAGTACCCATGTCTTTCTTGTAATCAACTATCTTTCTATTTCCTTTTAAATCCAGCTTTTAATATCCTTTCACCATTCCTACTATCTCCTACTAAAATAATCTAGCTTATTGGCTCTGGTAAATCAGTAGCCCAGCATTATGTATCTATAACTTGAAAGGTATGTTGGGCAGAGACAATTTTGGGAAATGTATAGCAACTATGTAATTTTTCTTAAAAATATAATTCGCACAGACAGATACAAACAAAAGCAACCATTATATTATTTTAGAATTAAGCACGAGCCCATGCATGCATGTATGCACACACACACACTCATGCATACCCCTAGGGAATCAGAACAGCAGCTCTACAGGGATACTGTCCACAAAGGAGATCAGAGTGAATTTAGTAATATCTTTAAGTACTAACCAATTAGTTGACTTGGACCTTCCAGAACTGTCTAAAACTATACCTTTCCTATTTTAATCCTGAAAGCCATGCAAGCACTTGGATTTGCCAATTTCAGTAAGTTCTGGAACAGAATAATGCTTATATATCAAAGATATGAGAGAATATAAAAAAACTTAAGTGTTAGATATAATATTTTTGTGATTTTTTACAATATCTAAAATAAATCAGTTTCTTAATAACTCTATAAACCAAAGTTTTGTTGTTTAGTCAATAGGAGGGTTAAATCAATTACTAAATGATTATAAACATAGCCACAACTGTTTTTAAAAATAACAGTAATTATTAATATATGTATTACATGTCCAAAAGCTTTGCAAGTATTTTCATTATTTAATTAATGAAACACTTCTTTAAAATCAAGCCTATGATTTTCTAAAATTTCTAAAGCTCACTGAATAAACTAATGTATTTCAAGATAATCTCCCACCCCAGCAGAGTCTCAAAGCTTAGTGTCTAATTCCCAAGGAATTTAATTACATGTTAAATCACAAGAATATTACCAGTTTAAATTTCCTTCTTGTTCTAGACTTAAGGTATAAACAGGCATTCCCAGGTGATGTGCCAGTTCGTTAAAGACATTTGAATTTAATTAGGCATAAAACAACTTCTGATATGACCCATAAAAATATCCTAAGAAATGTAACTATTAAGAACCTCACCACTTTGTACATATCTGTTCTGCATGCTTTTCTCCCTGAAAACATTAGGGCTCCTTGCCAGGACGGCCTGCAACAAGACTGGAATATCGCCTTCAGGATCATCACTGCCAAGGTTATCTTTCAACTCTCTGGCATTAAAAAAACATAAATAAAAAATTAAAATCATGCATGATTGATTTATTGAGAAGATGTATAGAATAAAAACAAATGACTTGTATAGATTCAAGAGTATAGATTTTCAAAGATGCCATGCCCAGAAGAAATAAAATTACTAAAATGATAGAAGTTCCTCTAAGGACAAGCTCATCCCCTGTTTTATTTTACATTTGTATAGGGAGCTTAAGCTATTATTTTATGGAGCTATAAGAATGTTCATATTAATTCTGAAATATAAATAGCAGTCTATTGTGAACTACTCAAAATAATGGAATGAATGAAGTATAATAATGCAATGAAATTGACATTTGGACTTAGGATCTTTTCTCTCTCTTACATCTAAAAATGAGTGATCTGACTTTCTTGGAAATGTGAGATACTATTGTTGCCACAATGATTAAGACTATAGGTTATTTTCCTGTTTTATACTATTTTTCTTACTAAACAAAATCATATTACAAGCCAGAACCAAACAATGGTTAATTATAGTAATAAGTCTCAATAAACATCAAAGCACAAATTAAATCACAACTATGGCTAATTTAGAAACAAGGATTGCTCTTAATTTCACACTCTACATATCACTGTTCTATACTCATTGCAGTAATCAGTAAAGACCTATGATGATGGTGCTTAGCAATAAGACTCAGAGAGCATTCTTATGGAGAGCCCAATAAGATAAATCCTAACTGTGTATGTGCTATTTTCCTTTTATCTCTTTAAATATTCAGTTAAAACTGTTGAATAAGTACATACAGGCATAAACAATGATATATCATTTATACACTGGAATATCTACAGTGACAAAATATGAGTACATTTCTTTCTATTTTAATCAATCATTTCTTAGTTTCTACACCAGACAACCCACATTTAGTAAGTAGTTCATTTTAGAGTCAACTCTGAAAATGGCCCCCAAATAGGCACTGTATCAAATATACTTTATCTATTCTTACTTCTCTAAATGTCAAATCTTTAAATGAAAAAAATTAAAATAGAAGATTATATGAGTAGTACTGTATATAATCTGTGTTACAAAGGATTAAGAATGACAGATTTTACTTTTTAATATGTTTTATGTTGTTATGGTAAGCATGCATTTTTGTTGTAGTGAAAAATGCATTTCATGTACAGTCAGTTTAACAGTTGAAAACACATACCTATGTTCCAATGCTACAATACATTCTAAGAAAAACTAGTCCCAGATTCTCTTGCTTCCCATGAAATTGGATCTTGGATTCTTATTATATTTCTCATGAAAAATATGTTAAGTCTATTGAAAATAAATCCAGCATCATAGTACAGTGTATAGAAATTGTATTTACCCTAGCAACACCAGGAATAGGCGAGATAACTTTATGAGCAAATTTAAATCTCTGTGCAGCCGATCCCCAGATTATCTCAAAAAGAGCTGAAAAGATTTTCATAGAGTTTACATGTGTCTAAACTATTGTCTAAGTAAATATGGCCTACTTAAATCTCATTAATGTCTCCTCATACTCTCACTTGGATACTAACATTTTTTTAAAAGTATGAACTGGCACGGTGGTCTTAGGACTATAATCTTAGTACTTGGGAGGATGAAGCAGGAGGATCACTGTGAGTTAGAGGCCAGCCTAGGGCACATAGTGAGTTCTAGGACAGGCTGGGTTACAGAATGAGAACTTGTCTCACAAAACAAACAAAAAACCCAAAAGTGAGCTGGGGGTACAACTTAGCTGGTAGAGTGTTTGCCTGGCAAGAACAAGACCCCGAGTTTGACTCTCAACACTGCATCAACCTAGTATGGTGACTCATTCCTATAATCCTAGCATTTGGTAGGTAGAGGTAGGAGAATCAGAACTTCACAAGATCAATCTGGGCTACATGAGACCTTGCCTTAAAAACAGGAATACTGATTATCTTACTAAGAACAAAACTTTTTACTTTTAGATGTGAAACTGATCATACTTACATGTGATCTGTTGATACCTGGTTGAGGCTATGGACAAGCTGTGAAACCAAATTGTCATCCCTACAGGCCAAAAGGCAGTTCACCTCTTCTGCTATTCGTGCATTAAAGAGAAGGCTCTTTGTAGTTGTAGCAGGTAAAGGAGAAGGAAGAGGCAGCTGGTTCAGGACTATTTGAAATAAAATAAGGTTATTAGAACTTGACTGAAAGAAGTCTCTTTAGTGTTTAGATACATACTTTGGAACCGAAACTGTTACAAATATCAATGTGATAAATGATTAAAAAACATTATTTCCAACAAATCTACTCTTGTCCAAACATTAAGGACCATTACAGATTATATTAAGATAGAAATTTAGCTCCTTTATATTCATGCTTAATTTTCATTTCTTAAATTTTAAGTCAGTAGGGTTGGAGAAATGGCTAAGTGGTTAAGGCACTTGCCTGTAAAAACTAAAGACCTGGGTTTGACTCCCCAGTACCCATGTAAAGCCAGATGAACAAAGTGGTGCATGCATCTGGAGTTTGTCTGTAGTGGCTAGATGCCCTGGCACATCCATTCTCTGTCTGTCTCTGCTTACAATAAATAAATAAAAATATCAAAAATTATTTTATTAACTAAATAAATCATTATCCGAAGGGGTAAGGCTAAAAAGCTAAGTCACTGCCAGAGTACCTATTCATTATTTTAGTTTATTCTTACTTACAAAATGAATCTGATCAGTAGTACTTGCAAACCAGGTGATAATACCCGTCTCTATATTACTTCAATACGTAATGTTATTAAAAAAAATATTTTATTTTTATTTATTTGACAAAGGGGGAGGGGAGAGAGAGAGAGAGAGAGACAGAAAGAGAGAGAATGGGCTTCCAGCCACTGCAAACGAACTCCAGACGCGTGCACCCCCTTGTGCATCTGGCTAACGTGGGTCCTGGGGAATCAAACCTGGGTCCTTTGGCTTTGCAGGCAAACACCTTAACTGCTAAGCCATCCCTCCAGCCCTGTAATCCTATTTTTTAAAACTTCAGAATGTACAAAAATAAACAGTTGACAGTAACAGAACATGCATAGCTTTCTTAAAAGAATAAGGAATTCTAGTCTAATTTATAAAATCCCTAAACAGTTTTCTCCTCTGCATTCTATTCTAGTAGCAAACAGAAAATAAATGTTTTTCAGAACTTTTCACTTAATGTGAAAAGATAGAATGTGAAACTTAATGTCACTCCATAATGGAAACTTGCTTGCCTAAAAATTAAGAAAGCTCATAAAAATATGAGGCTTCATGTCTAATCAACTCTGTATTACCACACTGTTCCTCCATCAGGCATAGCACTTTTTATAATAAACACAAAATCCCCAATCATTACTTAAAAGGGCTGATTAGGCAGACAGGCTTTAAAGACACAAGGACTATCAAAGGTAATAGGAAGAAAAACCAAAGTAGTGCATATGATTCTGTACCTCTGTATCAAACGTTTTTGTCTTAATTTTGACAAATAAAAACAAAAGCCAATTTCAAAAGATTTTTTTCCTACACCTACTTTCTTATCAATTCAAACCTTATAAACTACTAGTAGTAGGTTTATTTTTTGCAAATTCTGTAAAAATTTACAAAAACAAGGATACTTTTCATAAATTAAAACAGTTCTTGAATTAATTTCTCCTAGCTTCATCATCATCATCATTATATATTATTATTATTATCTTCCATGATGCTATAGAGAAAGTAAAGTATGAAACTTCACATTCTATCTTTTCTCACCCAGCTCTTTTCCCTTTATCAGGGTAGGTTGACAAAGGGATTAATACTGAGTATAGATTTGCATATTGCCAAAAACAAACAGGAGTACCCACCCAAGGAACAACAAATTTCTCAAATTTTGTTTCATTCACTAAATGTTCAAACATTAATTTTTATATTCCTTTCTGTTCAGTGTATACTGCTATGACCTACTTGAACAGATTGTCCAATTGAATGTCAAAATAACTACCACTAAAAATTGGGTAAGGTCCTGTTAAATTTCTTCTTTGAAATGCAGTTTCAGTTATCCTTTCTCTTTTTAAAAATTTATTTCCAAAGAGAGAGAGAGAGAGAGGGAGAGAGAGAGAGGGAGAGAGAGAGAATGAGAATGAATATGTATATGGGTATACCCAGGCTTTTAGCCGCTGCAAACAAACTCCAGATGCATGTGCCACTCTGTGCAACTGGCTTTATGTGGGTACTAGGGAATCAAACCCAGGTCATTAGGCTTTGTAGGCAAGTGCCTTAACTGCTGAGTTTTCTCTCCAGCCCTCAGTTATCCTTTCTACAAATGCTGTTGAACAAGTCCTTGTTAGTTTCCGACTATAAACATTTGCTTCGCTTGTTTTGGCATTTCTAAAAGTATATATTTGCGAAAAAGTATATAGTTATTATTTTTATATTCATCCCTTTACTTTGTAAGGTCCTTTATACATCATACTATCATTTCTTTATGAGACCACAGGAGGAAACAGAAATTAATATACATAATTATCTGGCAACATTAATTTTGCTACTTCCAAATATATGCCAAAATATTTTTGTAACTTATGACATTAAAGGCAATTTTTGTAGTCATGTCTCTAAAAATGAATGTTAACACACAGTAGAACTTAAAGTAGACAAATTAGCCACACTTACGGTCTGTGAGACTAGCAATCCCCGCAAGAGTAGTTATGGGGACATGGGGCATATCCCCATTCATCCTGAAGTTCTGGAATGGTGTTGCCTATGAAAGTACTTAGTTCAGGTGCCAGCTGTCATTACTTCCCATTTCCCAAACACTGTAACACACAAAGAACAGATAATTATTTTTAGAACTATCACACATATATTAATATTAGGGAAATGCTAAGTCATCTAAAAATAAGATTTTGTTTTGCTTTTTCAACCAATTTAATAAAACATCATTACCCATGTATACTACTTACCATCCTTTACACAGTGAAAATGCTTTGCACACATTGCTTTAGACTTCGCAACAACCCAGGTAAAGCAGGTACTATTATTTTCTATATTTTCTCAATAAATAAGAGAGCCTACAGTAAGAAGCAAAATCAGAATCTGAACTTTCATAGTCTAGCTCCAGAGTCTCCTTTTTACTTTGCTATTGTGCAGGCCACACTCTGATGATGGATGTCTTCGACAACCCCTAAACCTTACTGAGCCAAAATCTCTCACTGAACCTAGAGATGACTCATTCTGGTAGTTTAGGCTAGTCAAGCTAGTAAACTTGTCCCAGGGATTGACTTGTCTCTGCCTCCTGAAGACTGGGATTACATGCATGTACCTCTATGCTTTACTTTTTTATTTTTTGGTATTTTTATTTATTTATTTAAGAGCAACAGACAGAGAAAGAGGCAGAACAAGAGAGAGAGAATGGGCGCGCCAGGGCCTCCAACCATTGCAAATGAACTCCAGACGCATGCACCCTCTTGTGCATCTGGCTAACGTGGGTCCTGGGGAATCGCGCCTCGAACTGGGATCCTTAGGCTTCACAGGCAAGCGCTTAACTGCTAATCCATCTCACCAGCCCTATGCTTTACTGTTTACCTGGGCTCTGGAGATCTAAACTCAGGGTTTGTGTGGAAAGCACTTTATTGACCAAGCCATTTCCCTAACCCTAGAGTCGTTTTAATCACTGGGCTGTAAAGGTAGAGTACAACACTCAATAAACCTTAAAAAGCAACTAGAATTTCTTTCTAAATGCAAAACACATAAAAATTTTTACTTAATTATCTGGCTTCAACTTACCTGTCTAGCTAGGTCTCCTGCCACTTTCCTTACATGCCCCTTACCCCTTTAATAAGCTATCTAACTAGATTCTCCTGAATTCACCTTGTGTTTTCCAATATGTATTTGTTTCCATAAGATATTCTCCTATTCAGGAAGACCATACAGGGCAAGTTTAAGTTACTTTTTGAAACCTCAAATTGAGCCAAAAGTCATTTTAACTACCTTACTCTAAATTCATGATATTTATTACCCAATATTCTTTTGGCAACTAATTATATATTGCTTCATGACCTTTTTGAATCCTTCCTTCTTTCTCTTTCCCCTGGCCTTTCTTCACTTTTGTAGCATCTTTAATCCCTCCCTTCTTTCAAAAAAATAATTAATTAACTTATTTATTTGTGTTTGCATGCACATATGTGTAGATGGTGTCCATGTTCCACATTTTGGGGGATAAAACTGCCAGACTTACTCTTTCTCCCTTTATAGGTACATTGGGATCACAAATGCATTTGCCACTTTGCAACGGGGCTTTGTAAACTAAGTATGGGACAGCAGGCTTTATAAGCAAGCACCTTTAACTGCTGAAGTACCTTCCTAGCCTTTTTTGTTTTATAAATGCACAGCTCACCTCAAAATCACTATACAAATTCAAGCCACTTGAATTGCTGATCCTCCTATCTCTACCTATTGAGGATTATAGGCATGTCACCACTTTCAGATTATGGAGTGCTAGAGATTGAACCCGAGGCTTCATGCATGATAGGCAAACACTCTTACCACTGAGCTGAATCTCCATACCTCTATTTCTTTTTTTTTTTTTTTTTGGCTTTTCGAGGTAGGGTCTCACTCTGGTCCAGGCTGACCTGAAATTAACTATGTAGTCTCAGGGTGACCTCGAACTCACGGCGATCCTCCTACCTCTGCCTCCCAAGTGCTGGGATTAAAGGCATGCGCCACCACACCCGGCTCTATTTCATTTTTTTGAGACATAGTCTCACTATATAGTCAACTTGGTCTGGAACTCATTATATGTAGTTCACGATGGTCTCAAACTCAAGACTCTCTTGCATTAGCTTCAGTGTGTCACATGGCTTGTCCTGTTTCATTTTTGCATGACTACTTAATTTAATGTACATTGTCTACATGCTACTTATAAACATTAATTACAGGCTGGAGAAATGGCTTAGTGGTTAAGGCACTTGCCTACAAACCCTAAAGACCCATGTTTGACTCTCCAGGTCCCACATAAGCCATACACAAGGTGACGCAAGTATGCAAGGTTGCACATGTGCACTAGGTGGCATGTGCGTCTGGAGTTTGATTACAGTGTCTGGAGGCCCTGGTTTGCCAATTCTCTCTCATTCTTGCTCTCTTGCATTAAAAAAAAAAAAGAAGGCCAGTCTGTTGGGCCTGCCTCAAAAAAAAAATTAAAAAAAATTTAATCACACGAACAGAGAAATGTATAAACTGACATTTTAAAATCTTCTTTCACAAACAACTTAATTGTTCAAATAATGTATTGTCATGATGTAATTCATCTTCTTTTTCCATAAACACACATACCATACAAAATTGTTGAACATCTTGTCAATGTTCCCAGATTTTTTTCATGCTGGTTTCAATATATGACTCTTGGAACATCTATCCTTCCTTTAACAACACTTGTGTAAGTTTTCTGTAAGCAAGATAACACAGTTATCTTGGCAATCTGCACATTAATCAAAGATGTGCTTTTATTAAGTTAGTCTATAATTAACAAACAGAAGTATATACTATATCAATTAAAGCAAAGGGTAAAAATAAAAAACTGAATTGTTTATTTATTTATTTATGTTTCTTTTGTTTATGGTGCTGGGAATTGAACTATGGGACTCAGGCAAGTGTTCTATCACTGAGTTGCACCCCTCAGAAATTATTTTTAGTTTAAATGCTTCAATTCTTTTTAGCACATGTATATTTGTATGGCATGTGTGCATGCATGTTTCTCTCCATGTGTGCATGTGTTTGGTGGTCAGAGGTGGAGCCTGTGTCTCTCAACCCCTCTCTCCACTTTATCTTGTGACTGGGTTTTTCAGTGAACCCAGAGCTCATTGATTCAGCTAGACAAGCTATACAGCCAGCTCAGTGAGGGTCCTTCTGTCTCTGCCTTGAGATTATAGGAATTACAGGAGCATAGAACCATGCCCATTTAACGTGGGTGCTGGGGGATCAGAACTCGGGTCTTCATCTCACACAAGCACTTTACCTACTGAGCCATCTCCTCAGCCCTAAATGCTGTCGTTTTGAACACTGAATTTGGTAGTTGGTTACTTTTAAGAAAACCTCTAAGTTTTTTGAGTTGCAATCTTCAAAACAAATGATATAACAACTTACCTTATTCATATATCTTAACACAACTTTGCAAATAAGTTACTTTAAAAAAGCAGACATATAGGGCTGGAGAGATGGCTTAGCAGTTAAGTGCTTGATTCCCCAGGACCCACGTTAGCCAGATGCACAAGGGGGTGCACACATCTGGAATTTGTTTGCAGTGGCTGGAGGCCCTGGAACACCCATTCTCTCTCTCTCTCTTTCTGCCTCTTTCTCTGTCTGTTGCTCTCAACTAAATAAATAAAAATGAACAAAAATTCCCTTTAAAAAAAGTGCTTGCTTGGAAAGCTGGATGGCCCAGGTTTGAGTCCACATTACCCATGTAAAGACAGATGGACAAAGTGGGGCATGCATCTGGAGTTTGTTTGCAGTGGCTGGAGGCTCTGAAGTACCCTCCCTTTCCATGTCTCTTAAATAACTTTTTTTTTTTAAAGTATATATAATGTGTTGGAGAGATGACTTAGCGGTTAAGCTATTTGCCTGCAAAGCCAAAGGACCCAGGTTCAATTCACCAGGACCCACGTAAGCCGGATACTCATGGTGGTGAATGCATCTGAAGTTCATTTGCAGTGGCTGGAGGCCCTAGCACATCCATATTCATATTCTCTCTCTCTCAAATAAATAAATAAAATATTTTAAAAGTACATATATAATATAAAGAATTATATTCTTCTACAAATATTTTACTGTAAGTATTAAAAAGGACATAAAACGTAAATGTACAAGTTGGCATTCATACAACACACATGCACATACATACACACACATCCCTTTCTTAGATGGATAACCGACACAAAATTTTCTGTAAGTCTACTGAAAAAGAATTGAACAGAGGGCTGGAGAGATGGCTTAGCAGTTAAGCGCTTTCCTGTGAAGCCTAAGGACCCCAGTTCGAAGCTTGATTCCCCAGGACCCACATTAGCCAGATGCACAAGGGGGTGCATGCATCTGGCATTTGTTTGCAGTGGCTGGAGGCCCTGGTGCGCCCATTCTCTCTCTCTGCCTCTTTCTGTCTGTTGCTCTCAAATAAATAAAAAATTAAAAAAAAAAAAGAATTGAAAAGAGTAAAGTCTTTGTGCTACAGGGTAGATTTTACTCTTTAATTTGATTTTCTAACAATCACTGAAGAAAATTAATGTAATACTATATTTAGCAATGACATCAAACATTTTAAAAACAGGTAAGAATATGAAACCTGCTAGGTCACCAAAACACAATGAATTAGTAAATTCCAATTTACTCTTAAGACATTATTGAAAGCAAATTATTTATAGAATATCATAAAACACCTTTCTACTCACATACAGATCAACCATTGTACAGGCAAACTGTCATACACAAGCAGATTTGATTCAGAACATAGAAACTTATGAAAAATATGCTGGTAGTTTCTTTTATGGGCAAATCTCACTTTATTCTGTTTCCATAAGTAACATGAAAAACAGACTCAACCCCAGGCTAGGAATTTTAGTCTAAAAATAACTTATGTAGCTACATATATGAACTGGAAGTGTAGTAAGTTCAACCACAAGAATATTTTCCTTAAGTTATATAACAATCTAAATACTTTGATGCCAACTCACGATAGAGCAAAAGAAAAAGGGAGGGGCATAATAGTATTTGCTTGGTTGAAAATATTTAATTATATATTCAGAAGATGATTATTGACAAAAAATACTCCACAGCTCAAATATGCTTATTGCACTGGGATCTAAGAATCTGGAGAACAGAGAAGTCTTTGGTAAAAATTAACTTAAAATTAGCTGTAACCACAGATTTCAATGAACATGAGTAATGTGAAATATTGCTAATGTTGGAAAGTGACCAGAATTATGAAGAAAAATCACTCCTAGAACTCTAAACATGAATATGTAATTCATTAAACATAACTAGATGGGACAGTTCTAGCTCTGAACTGGATGTTTAGTCTCCCTGAGCCTGTGAAGACACTGGTTTTCATGAAACTGAAAGTCATTATTTCTGGGAAGCTATATATCCAGAATGAATAGGTAACTTAAATAGTGGACTACTTTTGAGTACGTGCTTGTGGCCTGTTACTTTAAGGTAGTGCTTTACAAACTGAATGATGATAGATTATAATTTATACTTCCTTGTAAGTCTAGACAAAGGGTCTTGAATTATATTTCTCTGGGCATAGCAGTATGAGATGATGATTAAATGAAACGGAAGAGTGAAGAAAGTAGCCGTTCACAAGTAGTGATGAGAATGAAACAAAATAATGCATGCAAAGTCTGGCATGGTGGTGTATTCCAGAAATCTCAGCACATGGGATATGGAGGCAAGATGATCATGAGTTCAAGGCCACCGCTTAGTTATACAGTGAGTCTGAGGCCAGCATGGGCCACATGAGATCATGTCTCAAAACAACAACAACAAAAGCCTGCAGATAATGTGACAGACTTCCTGGAACATAGTTAGTGATCAAGAAAGTTAATACCAGGCTGGAGAGATGGCTTGGTGGTTAAGGTGCTTGCCTGCAAAGCCTAAGGATACATATTCGACTTCCCAGATCTCATGTAAGCCAGATAGATGTACAAGGTGATGGATGTGCAAGGTTGCACATGCAGCACAAACGCCTGGAATTCGATTACAGTGGCTAGAAGCCCCGGTGTGCCAATACTTTCTCATAAAAAAAAAAAAGGCCAGTCTGTTGGGCTTGCCTCAAAAACAGATTATGGGAAAAAAAACAACAACAACCAGAAGAACAGCTAAACTAAGAAAAGGGTGTCTTAATCGCTACTTTAAAACGTTACAAATAATAATAATAATAATATGGCTATTATTATTATTTATTTGAGAGAGAAAAGGGAAGACAGCAATAGAGAGAAATGGGCACGCCTGGGCCTCCAGCCACTGCAAATGAACTCCAGATGTATGTGCCACCTTGTGCGTGTGGTTTATGTGGATCCTGGGGAATTGAACCTGGGTTCTTTGGCTTTGCAGGCAAGCACCTTAACCACTAAGCCAGCTCTCCAGCCTGAATTATTATTACTATTATTACAAACTATTACTTGACATCTATTATTTTATCAAATATTACAAAAATCTAGTTAGTTTTAGATCAGCCCTCTTAAAATTACTTAGGTGATAAGGCAGAAGAAATAAATACTGTTAACAGAAAAAAAAAACTGTTATAAGACTTAGAAATAAATCAACAAAAAATGTTGTGTTATGAAATCGTCCACTGATTCTAAGACTGCTCTGAGAGCTGAGGATACGGCTTGGTCAACAAAGTGCTTGACTTATAGCCATAAGAACCTGACTGCAATTCCCAGAACCGGTTTTAAAATTTAAAAAAAAAAAAAATTAAGGCCCAAGAGTGGTGACATCTGTGCTTGTAATCCCAGCACTGGGGAAGAAGATACAGGCAAATTCCTGTGGCTTGCTGGACAGCCAGTCTAGTTTAACTGGTGAGTTCCAAGCCACTGAGAAACACTATCTCAAAAAATATGGATAGCACCTAAGAAACAATTGAGGTCCTCTGGCCTCATGCATACATGTGCATCTGCACAGAAGTGAACACACATACATATGAACACATATACATACATAAATAGTTTTAGGCTTAATTAAAAGAATTTTGAGGGGTAGAGAAATGGCTTAGTGGTTAAAGGTGCTTGCTTGTTAAAGCCTGATGGTCCATGTTCAATTCCCAAGTACCCATGCAAAGCTGAATGCACAAAGTGGCACATGCTGTCTGGAGTTTATTTACAGCAGCAGGAGGCTCTGGTGCACCCATTCTCTCTCAAATAAATAAATATTAAGTAAAATATTTAACTGTGGTAAATTATTACACGAAAATCCTCAACTTAGCACATTATGAGTCTGAAGAGACCACCTAAGCACTTGCCAAGATTTTTTTAAAGACACTAATTTTTTGTTCATTTAATTTCCCTTCAAACTTTATGATTCCCTCATGCAATCAAAATAAATGTAAATAAAACAGTACTGCCAAACATTATAATAATATTCAAAGTGGGATGGTCTAGAATATATTTGATGGTAGATTAACATTTATGGAAGACTTTGTACCTTATGGGATGCCTAAATGCCAGTAGACATAGGGACCCATCACATACATGCTCAAAAAAAGGTCCACAGATACTGTTATAAAACTGTATTGCATTTTGGTAGCAAAAACAAAAACAAAAACAAAAACAAACAAACAAACAAAAAACCCCAGGCAGAAAAGATAACTGATGTAATAAAAATGGTTATGAACACTTTAGTGTATTTTCATTTAATCTTCATGACAGGCACTAATTTAGACTTATTTGATAAGGAATTTGTTGTACAGAGATGGTAAAAAAAAATTGGCTAAGGTCATACTTCAGGAGTCAAACCCAGACTATATGGCACAGAAATTTTGCACAATTAAAATGTATACACAATATTATTCACTTAATATTATTCTTGGTATAAATGTTATACCCATGAAAGATTGCTACAGCCCAATAATGTTGTATAGTCAATATGTAGACAAAGAAAGAAATTGGGGTGTGTAGGTTTGAATCTAGGCTCTTTCACTTTGTAACCATAGTCAGACTACTTAATATTTCTGTATCTTAATTTCTTTATCTTTGAAGTATCCGATAGGTAATCATTATTTCTAATTCTGTTGTGAGGATGAGATAGGTTAATATATGCAATGTACTTAGGACTGTGCTGAACATGTAGTAACTGTTCAATAAATTGCTACTTACTATATATTTTTCTGGATCTTGCGTGATATGTATCTCTGAAATCGTTCACCTGCTGTAATCCTTTCCTGATATTTTTTTTTTTTTTAGTTTTAACAGTTTATTGCTCTGTTCTTTTACAAAATAGGGTTGGTTCTTCATGATGCGTCTGATCTCAAACTGCTGGATTTTTCTAATATTTTTAAAAGATTCAGTTTAAATGAATGTTATTCAGTAAGCAATGACATGTGACTATTAAGATGACTGGCTTTACCAAATCAGATATCCAGAGACACAGAGGCTCCTAAGACCTTATCACTGAAGCAGACCTAAAATGAACCCAACATGGCTCAGGGAAATTTTGCGGAAGAGGGGCGGAGAGAATGTCAGAGACACACGTTGGGTCATGATATGCAGAGACATTTCCTTCTACCCATAACTGAGGGCTAACTCCACAATGCGTGACCCATATACTTCAACAAGGAGGGGCCCGGCCGGGCCAGAAAGAGGGGGAAGGGGGAGGACATGGAGGAGGCTAACAATGGTACCAACTTGACTGTATTCACAGAGTACAAAACTAAATAATAATAATAATAATAATAATAATAAAAGATGACTGGCTTTATCAGACTCTTTACATTCATATTTAGTGCAAGGTTCATAGTCAATTAATACCTCAGGAACTCTTACTATCTTCTTGATGTAGACTATAAGGCATTAAGAAAAATTCACTCTAAAGTAGGTTTAAATATAAGATTATAATGGGTATGTAACTTGGCACGCTTAATGTCAAATTCAAAATTTTTCTTACTGAATTTTGTGTATTTGAAACAGAATTTCACTATGTAACACAGTCTGGCCTTGAACTCATGATCCTCCAGTCAGCCTCCTATGTGCTACGATTACAGGGGTATAGCATCATACCTCTCTAAAGTATGGTGATACATTTCAATAATAAAAATCTTACCAAGCACAAACCCCTTATTCCCTCCATTTTGAATATACCAAGTCTGAACTAAATGTATAATAAATATAACGTGTCAATTTGGTAACCTTTTCCATAGCCGTCCTAGTATATGACAGATTTAATCCATTTTAGGAATTTAGTAATTGAAATTCCTTTGAAATCCATGTCATTCTCTAGAAAACTCAGCTTCATCTTTTATTTAACATAGTCTAAGTATTATTCTTTTATTGGGCAAGATGCTTAGTAGTTAAAGTAGTTTAAGATGCCATGTGTTTGATCAATAGTTCATCCAAACCCCTAAGTATTCCTTGAGTTATAAATGATATACAACATTAACATTATGTCTCAATATTTGGCCCTTGATGATGAAATATCCAATAATATTTATTTTGTGTTACAGACACTACACTAGGAAAACAAAGCACCATAGTTTACAAAATGAAAACATCTTATGTCTTCCAAAATTTGAGTTTGCCTATGAGATGTAAAGTGGACACATACTTCAAAGGAAAAAAAAAAAGAACCATTAAATTAAAACCTGAATCAATTTTACCATGAATACTCCCTAATTTAATTATACCACAAATCTGTCTTATATTTATTTAAAATAAAATGAAGGTAGAAAGTGCATGCATGAGATTCTGAGTTCCATCCCCAGAACTCAGGTGTTTTTTTTTAAATAACTTTTTATTTTATATCTTCCCCTCCGCCCCGAGGCAGGGTCTTGCTTTAGCCCAGGCTGACCTGGAATTCACTATGTAGTCTCAGGGTGGCCTCGAACTCATGGTGATCCTCCTACCTCTGCCTCCTGAGTGCTGGGATTAAAGGCGTGTGCCCCACCATGCCCGGCTTATTTTATATCTTCTAAAAAATATTTTATTTAATTGAGGGGGAGTGGGAAGAGGGAGAGAGAATGGGCATACCAGGGCCTCTATCCACTACAAACTCGATGCATGTACCACCTTGTGCTTCATCTGGGTACTGGGTAATCGTATCTCGGTGCTATGGCTTTGTTAGCAAGCGCCTTAATGGCTAAGCCATATCTCCAGCCCTATTTTACCTTTTTAAAAATAAATAAATAAATAAAGCTGAGCATGGTGGCACATGGGCTTTTAAAATATAATTCACTTATGAATGAAAGCAAGAGAGTTTATCTATTATCTATCTATCGAGAAAGAGAGAATGGGTGTGTCAGGGCCTCTGGCCACTGTAAACAAACTCCAGATACATGTGCCACCTTGTGCATCTGGCTTTACATGGGTACTGGGTATTGAACCCAGGTCCTCAGTCTTTGCATGCGAGCACCTTAACATTAAGCCATCTCTCCAGCTCACATGTGCTTTTGATTCCTAGCATTGGAAAGTTGGGCACAGGTGGATTCCTGGTGCTTAGTGGCCTGCCAGTCTAGCTTAGGTGTCAGGAAGCAGGCCAGTGAAAAACCCTGTTTCAAAAAATGTAACTGGATTAAAGATGTTATAAATAATCCATGTGGAAACAATACTTCTTTGCTAGCTAATAATATGTATATTAAAAAAGAAAAGAGTTTAGGCAGAAGTATTCTAATTGAGGTAGACAATGATGTATCCAGAAGCTATAGAGTGTTACTAAAAAATTTCCGTGTCAGGGGTGGGAGACCTTTCAGAGTGAGCTATTAGTCAGGAGGCCTCTATAATGCCCCTAAATTACTAAAGGCTGTTGCCAAGGCTCTTAGTTACCCACCAGAACTAGATGGTAAGACCCTATTGCTGAAGATTCACATGCTTGGGCTGCAGATCACTAAATCAGAGAAATCAAGCTGGAGCTGAGCTGGAAGCCTCCTCCCTCTTCACTAGCTATCATGATGCTGGAAAGTTATGGGGCCTTTTGGGGAGAAAAATCATCAGCTGTGTTAACCAGCAGTGGATTCTGCAAGTTCTACAGCTGGACAGCCAGGCCAAATGTACCAACTGGTGCAAAGGTGGAATATATATTATGGGGGGAACCAACGGCTCTCTGATTAGATTTGAGTTCTGCTCCATAGGAGGAATTCCTGCTGAGTACTGAAAACCCAATCAAAAGCCTATGGCTGGGGAGGTCATGAGCTTTAGGGGGCCACTACTATGATTATCTGGCTAAATAGATATATTTTGTCAACCAAACTGCCCTCTAAATATTTATGTTTATATCCATATATTTATGGTACTCTCACTTTTGGTTAGAGAAGCTTCTCTTTTCAGATGTTGGTGACCACCATGGGAGTGACTCAAAAATCACCAAAGTGCTGAGAATTGAGAGTAGAGTGACAACATTATAACATCTCTATTACATCCTCCAAGGCTCAGGGACTATTGAGGAAAAGGTGGTGGAAAGAATGTAAGAACCAAAGGAAGGGAAGAACTGCTTACAATACTGTCTTCCAGAAACAAAGTGGTCAAGGTATTTATGACTTCACAGTAGCTAATGCTACCTACCCAAAACCTACATAATAGAGGGGAAAAAAATGATAACAAAACAGAAGAGAGATGAGTCGGAAAGCAGAGAAATTCAGTGAGTGGGAGTTTTTAACAGGAGGCAAAGGGAAGAATGAATGGAGGGGATTATAATCATCTTATATTGTCAGCATGTATATAAAGTGTCAATAAAAAGTTTTTAAAAATGGGGATGGCATCCAATGAATGACAACTGTTGTTGTTCTCTGGCCTCCACACAAATGTGTATGGCCACCTGTATACACGTTCACACATACACATATGCCATGATGTTAAAAAAAATCTTAACTTTTCAATAATCTTAAATATCACAGCTGTGTTAACTTAAAGTATATATGTGTACACTACCAGTTCATTTTTATTAAAGTACATTTTTATACAAATGATAGCCTAAGCAACACCAAAACATCTTTAAAATATATTATTAAATCTTTAACAATGATTAACATAGAATGTATTTGAACACTTGGAGATTCCCATTTTTGTCATATATATATCTATGTTGCATAGACTTCTTACTACTAGAGTATTACTTTGTGATTCATAAAAACGTTATAAGTTGTGACAAAAACAAAAAATACTGAATGTAGTATCTGCCATTATGGATAACAGGTATGCTTTCTGGGGTACTTAAGTATCTATAGAACTTAGGAAGCATCTACTACAAGAAGGTACTATAGCAGGAGTTAAATGACAAAAGATGTATAGTATATTCATGAATACTTTGAACAGAGTATATGACCAGAAAGGAAGGCACTCAAGAAAAGTTTGTTATACACTGTTGAATGCCTCCTCTTCCATAACCTTGATATAGACAAACAAGATTTCAATTAAGACTAATGTAATAATGATAAGGAAGGTGGGGTGGGAATAAGAGGAAAATGGAAGCACAAAGTTCCATGAAAATGCTGCCCTATTAATTGGCTCCACTCAAGACTAGAATACAAATGTTTGGAGTTATGGTTTAACAGTTTTTACACCATATGGCCATCTTATGTGATTACAAGATTATTTTAAATAAATACAATTTTTTTATATGTAAAATTCTTAGCTACATAACACGTTTTGTCATTGTTTGTGTTAATTTTGGGGGTTCATGTAAGGAAAGTTTAAAACTACTATATTCTTATGACCCCAGTTAGCTCAAATCCATTTGGGAAATATGCGGGATACGAATCTTCAAAAGCTGCATAGTAAATAAATCTAAGCTGTACTTAATCCTTTCACTTCCTGGCTCCCTGCCTGGTAGTCAAGAACAGATTGTTTTTATTCTGTTCAAGACATTTATGAAAGGATAGTCCTCAAACCCTAGCTCAAAAAGTTATCAATTAGTTGCATTGTGAAAATTCACTTCCTTGAAGAGATTCCGGCTTCTATTGAAAAGAAAAAAAAAGATTTTGTGTGTGTATGTGTATGTATGTGTGTGTACACCAGGGTCTCTTGCAGCTGCCCATCTGGCTTTATGTGGATGGTTGGAGAACTAAATCCAGGGGCTGGAGAGATGGCTAAGCAGTTAAGGCCCTTGCTTGCAAAGTAAAGGCCTGGGTTTGATTCCCTAATACCCATGGTACAGCCTTATGCACGGAGTGGCACTTGCACTGGAGTTCGTTTGCAATGGCAAGGAGGCCCTGATACGGTGTCTCTTCTTGCTCTGTCCAACTGAACCCAGGCCAGGAGGCTTTGTAAGTGAGCTCCTTTAACCACAGAGCCATCTCTCCAGCCATCATTTCTGCTTTTCTAAAATTAACATTGCCATCATTGTCAGGCATGGTGGTGCACGTCTTTAATCCCAGCCCTTGGGAGGCAGAGGTAGGCAGACTGCTGTGAGTTCAAGGCCAGCCTGAGACTACATAGTGAATTCCAGGTCAGAGTGGTCTACAGTGAAACCCTACTTCAAAAAACCAAATCAATGATAAATAAAATATTTAAAAAATTACCATCATTAGGGAACATATAAAAATAAAATAAAAGAAGAACACTTTCTGAGGACATTTGCTTCACCTTTAGATTCCTGAGCTCCCTTAAAGCCATTCTAACTACAAATAACATGTGTGAGGGCATGCTTCCACAATGGAGCTCTAGCATAAAGCAGAATGAAACATATGCTTAGAATACAGGAGAATTTATTTATATTATTGAGTTTACTGTATAGGGTCAATTTAGCACTAGTAAATAAAGGTAAAATTTGTGATTTTTCAAAAGCAGGTGTTTTTTTTAGGACTTAAGGCAACTTTATTTTTATTGTTCTAGAGGTCAGATGTCTGAAGTGATCTTTCTGAATAAAATCACAGTCTCTTCCTACTAGATGTCCTATGGTAGAACTGATTCTTTACTTTTTTTTATTAATTAGTTTTAAAAAGCAGTTTATATAATATGGGTATGTTTGCTCAGAAACAATAACTTTTGCCGGGCATAGTGGTGCATTCCTTTAATTCTAGCACACGGGAGGCAGAGAGAGGAGGATCGCTGTGAGTTTGAGGCCAACCTGACACTCCATAGTGAATTCCAGGTCAGCCTGGGCTAAAGTGATGTCCCCACCTCGAAAGACAAAACAAACAAACAAAAAACCCAGTAAATTTTTGCTTAGATATTTCTATGTTTTTTTTTTTTCTTCTTCTGTTTTTCGAGGTAGGGTCTCACTGTAGCTCAGGCTGACCTGGAATTCACCATGGAGTCTCAGAGTGGCCTCAAACTCACAGGGATCCTCCTACCTCTGCCTCCCAAGTACTGGGATTAAAGGCGTGCGCCACCATGGCTGGCTTCCTTGTTTTTAATCAATGAATTTTATATGAAATGACTAACAAAAAACTTGACATCACCTTAAATAGTTGCAGTTGATTACAGTTAAGGCTGAAGAATACTACATAAAGTCTAATCATACCAAAACAATACAAAAATATAAACTGTATCGGGACAAAAAAAAATAGTGCTGAGCCCCAGAATGATTTAAATTTATAGCCAGGCCACCAAGGAAACGTCTACGTGCTACTATGACTTAGCTGTCCTAATCCACCCCTTTACATCAAAATTATTTTATTTCTTATCTTTTTTATGTTGCTAAAAAAATAACGTATCCCAAGTCCTACCAAAAAATCCAGAGTGTATCTTGCAAGACTGGTCCCTAAACAATGGTATTAGAAATACAAAATAAAATTATTTTCTTTCTTTCTATGGCACAACCTCACCTCAATAAAGGAGTTGGAACCTAAAGTCTCATTTATGCCAGGCAAGCAGACTACCACTGACCTACAGTCATGTTCCTTCTTTCTAAATTGTCTTGGTTTTAAATAACTACAAAATCTAAGACAAATGCTTTTATGTGAACATTATCAAGCAGTCCACAAGAGGGCAGACTTTCAGTTACTGTAGTAAGCGAGAAAGTTAAAAACCTCAGACTTACAAACTATTACCAGAAGGTTGCCAAAATCTTCCCAGTATTCAACATAATTAGAAAGCAAGAGTTATTGAAGTGTGTAATTTTTTTTTTGTCTGCATGCACACACACAGTGAAACTTTTTTTTTCTTTTTTTGTATTTTCAGGGTAGGGTCTCACTCTAACCCAGGCTGAGCTGGAACTCACATTGTAGTTCCAAGCTGGCCTTAAACTCACAGCAACCCTCCTACCTCTGCCACCAGAGTGCTGGAATCAAAGGCGTGTGTCACCATGCCTGGCTGAAACTCTTTTTTGCTGCATGTAAAATTTAAATGTACCAAAACATCTACTATTAATATAAGTTACAAACACATGTAGCAGTTTTTTTTTTTGTTGTTGTTGTTGTTTTTCACGGTAGGGTCTCACTCTGGGCCAGGCTGACCTGGAATTAACTACATAGTCTCAGGGTGGCCTCAAACTCCCGGCGATCCTCCTACCTCTGCCTCCCGAGGGCTGGGATTAAAGGCGTGCGCCGCCACTCCCGGCTTCAAACACATGTATATAGTAGTTTTAACCGTGGTGGCTCTGGTGGGATTTGGCTGCCTTAAGAATATCAATCTCTCTCCCGTTCCTCCTCTCGCAGGCCACCCATGAACTCTCTCAGGTGTTCCCTACCGTACTAGCTTTGTCCTATGAATCTTTTCAATAAACTGTGGCTACTCTGATTTTTTATCTTAATGTATGATATAGTCTTTTTGAACAATTCATTAATCAAGACAACTTAGTATAACAACAAATGGTCTGTGATTCTAACACTTTAGTAATTCTTCTAATTAAAGAGGCTGGATTATTAATGAAAAGTACCTGAAAGAGTAACATCAAAAAGATATACAGACCATATGCAAATCATAGATCATTATGTATAATTTTCATCCTAATCTCTTTTCTGCACTAATTTAAAGATAGCATTATAGTAATTCTTTCATGTTATATATATTTAAATATATACAAATATACTATTTTTAAAAGATTTTATTTTTATTTATTTATTAGAGACAGAGAGAAGGTGAGAGAGAGAGAGGAAGAGAATGGGTGGGCCAGGGCTTCCAGCCACTGCAAACGAACTCCAGACGCATGTGCCACCATGTGCATCTGACTTACGTGGGACCTAGAGAATCAAACCGGGATCCTTAGGCTTTGCAGACATGTGCCTTAATTGCTAAGCCATCTCTGCAGCCCCAATATACTATTTTTACTGAATCATTCTAAACAGCCTGAAATATCTACAAAACAATTCGTAACAAAACAGTTATTTTGTTAGGAATTGCTTAATCCAACAATTGCTTAAAAGTTCTGCTTATTTTCAGAGAAATTTTTTAAACTGTCTAAACTCACTCATCCTTTACACTTTCTTTCTTTCCTTCTTTCCTTTTCTCTCTCTCTGTTTTTCGAGGTAGGATCTCATTGTTGCTCAGGCTGACCTGGAATTCACTACGAAGTCTCAGGATGGCCTTGAATTCAGTGATTCTCCTACCTCTGCCTCCCAAGTGCTGGGATTAAAGGCACCACCATGACCGGCCCTTACTTTTTCTTGAGCCCGTATGATGATATGTATTTTTATACTCATCATTCCATCAAATGTCTTGCCACAGTTAGTAATTGCAATGGCATTGCTATATTCAATGAACCAGCAAGCCTCAAATAACTTGACCTAGCATAAAACAAAGTTAAACTACTGTTTCCATTCTATAAAATTTATCTTCCAAAACAACAGAGACTCCACTATGTGTGCTACACCTGAATCCTGTTCTGATTCCTTTGGATCTTCCTGCTCTGGTTCCTGTGTTGGTCTTATTTAGTCTCAAGATTTAAAAATAGCCTCTATCTACTGACTCCCATCATATTCCACCTCTGATCTCTCTCTGGCTGCCTAATCAACAACCTCTGCTTTGATGTTCAGTAGAAGCAAATCTATAGCAGAGGCTGGTGATCTTACTACTGACTTTTGAGAATATTATTTATATATGTGTAAGCCCTTTTAGATATAAATATTGGCAAATATTTTCCCTCAGTATTTTAATCATTTTATCACATTAATATTATCTTCTGATTTCTGAGCAGAATTTTAATCCTGAAGTCTAATTTACGATTTTTGTCTTGTGAGTTGTACTTTTGGTGTTGCAATTGAGAAGCTTTTCTCTAACACAAATGCAAAAGATTTTTCCAGTTTTCTTAAAGGAGTTTTATGTTTTCATTTAGACCTACCTCAATTTTTACATTTAGCATGAGGTAATTTCATTTGTTCCTTTTGGATATGGATATATCCGGTTGTTACATCGCCATCTAATGAAAAACCATTTCTACATTAATTGGCCTTTCACTGTAATAAAACTTCAGTTTCCAAATGTAAAACAGTCCTCTTTACTTTATCCAATCAATACATCTATTTTCATAACAAATCCAATATTGTCTTGATTACTGTCACTTTTTATTTATTTATTTGGAAGACACACACACACACACACACAGAGAGAGAGAGAGAGAGAGAGAGAGAGAGAGAGAGAGAGAAAGAATGAGAATGGCGCACCAGGGCCTCCAGCCACTCCAAACCAACTCCAGACACATGCGCCACCTTGAGCCTCTGGCTCACGTGGGTCCTGGGAACCTGAGTCCTTTGGCTTTGCAGGCAAGAGCCTTAACCTCTAAGCCATCCCTACAGCCCTAATTACTGTCACTGTGTAAGGAGCTTTGCAAGTAGCTACTATTAGTCAAATTTTAAAATTCTTTTCTTTTAAAACTGGTCTGATTATGGGTGTTTATATAGTTACACACATATTTTAGAACCACTTTGTCAATTTTATAAGTCACTGGGATTATGATGGTATATAAACCTATACTTCAGGATGAAGAAAACTGAATGAAATTACATATAGGCTAAAGAAAATAGGCAGGAAACATCATGAAAAAGCCTATGTGCTAGGTTAAAGGAGTCCACACATGAAAGTTAAAGAGAGCCATAAAGGAATTTTCTTATTAAAGACAAGATCATCACAAGGAGAATCTATTATTTATTTGTATGCAAGGGAGGGAGAAGAAGAGAGAGAAGAGAGAAAATGGGTGTGCAAAGGCCTCCTGCTACTTCAGATGAACTCCACACACATGTGACACTCTGTGCATCAGGCTTCACATGGGTACTGAGGAATCAAACCCAGTCTGTCAGGCTTGAAAGCAAGTGCCTTAACTGCTGAGCCATTTCTCCAGCCCCACAAAAGGATTTTATATTGATAAAATAGTGGAAGCAGACCTAGAATGAGAACATGCTCTATACCAACAGAATGGAAAATGTAATGGGTATCATACTCCATCTAGGCAGAAAGAAAAATGCTAGTGGGAAATATATTTTTTAAATCTTTTTTTGTTTTTTAATTTTTATTTATTTATTTGAGAGTGACAGAGAGAAAGAGGCAGAGAGAGAGAGAGAGAGAGAATGGGCACGCCAGGGCTTCCAACCACTGCAAACGAACTCCAGACGCGTGTGCCCCCTTGTGCATCTGGCTAACGTGGGTCCTGGGGAATTGAGCCTCAAACTGGGGTCCTTAGGCTTCACAGGCAAGTGCTTAACCGCTAAGCCATCTCTCCAGCCCAGTGGGAAATATATTAATGAAGTAGTAAGACCTTGTGAGTCAAAACAGGCCAACATGACAGTAAAAAAAAAAAAAAAAAAAAAAAAAAGGATGGTGATCATTTGGGTGTGGAGAATGAGTGAGAAGAAAGTATCTAGGACAACTTTAAAAAACCAGCTTGGGCAACTGAGGCTGTAACACACACACACATGCCCCTTTAAATGTTACTTCCTACTTCATTTCATAAGAAGTGGCAGTTTAATCAGAAGACATCTAACAAAAACTGGGTAAAAAATGCATGTAACGCAAAGGATATAACCAGGTAAAGAAATAAAAATACCACCTAGAAAAGCATATATTTTTCTCCAAAGCTTCAAAAATTGAGCCTAGAATGAGAACTAAGTCTCCTACTGAGTAAGGCAAAGAAAGTACTCTGTTAATAGCCATGTGCATAAAACGGAACAAGTGGTTGTTCAAAAGCATACTTTTTCAAAGATTCTATAAGCTGGGAGAAAGAGACCCAGTGATTCTTGTAAATAAGGACTGTGTGGATGATATAATGATGAAAGTCCTTGACAGCATCTCTAAAAATCTCAAAGATCAGTTTTGGGTAAGTTGTCCTTTCTGTCCTCTCTTTACAAATAACTTTCAAAAATCATACCCTAAAGACAAGTTAGTAATGGAAGCCTATACAGAGCCCAAATAATGCAATGCATATATATAGATGTCTAATGATATCATTTATCTAAGAGTAAAATTAAAAATATTTGAAGGAATGGACAGAATGTCATCCAGCTAGTGCTTCATGAAACATTTTCTCAAAATTGTGCTTTTGAAAAATTTGGATGACTAGAAGTATATAGTTGGATGCAAACTTTCAGTATTACTAAGCTTGCAAAAGTATATGGTCAATCAATGAGTTAATAAAACGACATAGTTTGAAGACGCTTATGTGGGTGAGGTGTGGTGGCACATGCCCGCAATCCCAGGCCTTGGAACTTAGTGGCAGAATAATCAGGAGTTCAAGTTCAATCTGGGCTACATAATGAGTTTGATGCCAGCTTGGACTGTAAAAAATTTCAAAACAAAATAAAACAACAATAACAACAAAACCCCACAAGAGATGGCTTAGCGGTTAACGCACTTACCTGCAACGCCCAGGTTCAATTCCCCAGGACCCATGTTAGCCAGATGCAGTAGGTGAAGAATGTGTCTGGAGTCCCTTTGCAGTGGCTGGAGGCCCAGACATACCCATTCTCTTTCTCTCTCCCAAATAAATAAATAAATAATAATAAAAAAGACCCACAAACCTTTATCCCAAATTCTGCCTCTACATGGAACACAGATGCCTCAGATAAGATAGAATCTTCTTCAAAAAAAGACTGATTTTGGTTTAATACATACTTGAATGAGTGCACTGTGATTCCAAATTGCAAAACTTAGTGCTACTAACTAAGTATGCTTTATGTTGTAATTGTCAGAATTGGAAAGCAAAAAATTGGAGAAAATGTTAGACATGAATAAACTTATCAAGCTGCCTAATTAAAGGTAATACATGGCCAGTTTCTAAGATACAAAGGGAGAATCAGAAATTTTATACTATATGTTACATACCATGTTACTTTATAATTTTTCCATATACTACTTACACCTCAACAAGTCTCATTCCCAGTTGCAAATTTTAAAAGTTTTTAATTTTAAAGTTGCAAAACAAATGATCCAAAGCAAAAAAAAAAACAAAAAACAAAAAACAAACTATTAAAATCTGGAACTCAATCCCCAAATTAATTTAGCAGCCAGATATAAAAGAAACCTAAAATGACTTGTTAAATAAAAATGTACTGAACCTCATGGATGTACTTTTCTTCAATGAAAGGGAATTAAGAATATAGATAAGTAATTGCTTGATGACACAAGAAATTAGCAAAGAGAAACTTGAAAGTAAAAAAATTGTTATCCATGCTGGCATAACATCTAGGCATTGCTTCCTAATATAATTTAACATTTGAATAGTACATATTATACATACTGAAGCCAAAATTATTAATGGTCAAAAACCAAATCCCACAACCAAACACAAACAAATTAACCAAATTATATTATTAAATAATAACAATCAAAAATTAGTTTAAGGAATTTTGACAACAGTACTCAGACTATAAAGTTCCAAGGCTCAGTGTGTTGAAATCTGTAGTCCTTCCCCCAAATAAGTCTGCTAATACTCTATAAATATAACCTTATTGTAATAGTGGATATCTAGATGATGTTATTGTGGATAGAGGGCAGTTTCTAAACCACATGGTACATGCCCAGACACACACAGAAGGCGATATAAACATAGAGACAGATTGGAGTTACACAGCCAAAAGAGAAGAAATGCCTGGAGCCACTAGAAACTGCAAGAGACAAGAAAGAATTCCTTTGCAAAGCCTTTGCAGGGAGAGTGGGTCTACTGATACCTTGGTATGGGATTTCTGGCCCTTAAAACAATGAGAGAATACATTTCTACTTTTTATTTTCCCAAGATAGAGTCTCACTCTAGCCCAGGCTGACCTGGAACTCACTCTGTAGTCCAAGGGTAGCCTTGAACCACTATGATACTACTACCTCTGCCTCTGTGTGCTGGAATTAAAGGCGTGCGCCATCACGCCAGGACCTATTTCTGCTATTTTAAGCCACAAAGTAATTTCCTTTGGTAGCTCTATGAAATCAACATATGAGGATATATTTTAAGGGCAAAATAACTGAAAAGAAAAATTTAAATTTCTCTAGTATGCTCTGTGTTGCAGTGCTGTTGACACAGTAATTCTAACGTAATATATCATCATAGAACTAAGGCGAAGAATTTTTAATAGGGCTGGAAAGATGGCTTAGAGGTTATAGTACTTGCCTATAAAGCCTAAGGACCCAGGTTCAATTCTGAAGAACCCACATAAGCCAGGTGCACATGGTGGTGCATGCATCTGCAGTGGCTAGAGGACCTGGCACACCCATTCTCATTCTCTCCATAATAAATAAATTTAAAAAAATTAAGAAAACAATCTTCGAGCCGGGCGTGGTGGCTCATGCCTTTAGTCCCAGCACCTGGGAGGCAGAGGTAGGAGGATCACTGTGAGTTTGAGGCCAGCCTGATATTACAGAGTGTGTTCCACGTAGCATGGGCTAGAGTGAAACCCTACCTCCAAGAACCAAAAAGAATCTTTAATAGTAAAGAAGCATCAACTATCACTGAGGGCTAATGACTGGACTGATGAAGATGGAAGTCCTTGGTGACCTTAAGATCCATTTTGAAAATGGTAGAATGTAAGAAAAGAAACTTGTTCAAGACGTGTTTCATAAAGAATGGATGGGCAGCAGTGCTCTGGAACACTGTCTTCTCGGTCATGAAGTGGCACTTGCACTCATGACCTCACAGCAGCTGTCATAACCTGCATAAGACCTGTACAATATTGGGCCAATGAACATTCCTCATGGATGGTGGAGAAGGGCATTAAAAAACAAGACAGCATGGTCTGGGAAGATAGCTCAGTGGTTAAGGGCACTTGCTTGCAAAGCCTGATAGCCTGGAATCAATTCTCTAGCACCAATGTAAAGCCAGATGCACAAAGTTACACTTGTATATAGTGTTTGTTTGCAGTGTTAACAAGAAGCTCTGGTGCACCCATTCTCATATTTTCTCGCTCTCTCTCCATGTACGTAAATAAAATTCTTTTTTAAAAAAAAATCACAGCAGGGCTGGAGAAGATGGCTTAGTGGTTAAGCCATTTGCCTGCAAAGCCAAAGGACCCCGGTTTGATTCCCCAGGGTCCACATAAGCCAGATGCACAAGGAGGCGCATGAGTCTGGAGTTTGTTTGCAGTGGCTGAAGGCCTGACACGCTCATTCTCTTTCTCTCTTTCTTCCCTCTTTCTCTCTCTCAAATATATATATAATTACAGCAGAAGAGGAACTATTTTGAAGAAAGGGTTCAGTGGAAGAGAAGGTAAGGGGAGGGGATTATGATTAAAATGCCTAATTGTACATCTTCTGTACGAAAACAGTCATATCAAGTTAAATATTAGATTTTTTTCCCACTGAGGTAAGGTCTCACTCTAGCCCAGGCTGACCTAGAATTCACTAAGTAGTTTCAGGGTGGCCTTGAACTCATGGTGATCCTCCTACCTCTCAAGTGCTGGGATTACAGGTGTGTGCCACCATGCCCAGCTTTTACCAGTTTTAATTGAACATCTAAAGTTACTATTTCAAACTGCTTAATATTACTTAAGAAACAAAAATGATGCACATTTGAGCTGGCTGTGGCAGTTTAAACCTGTAATCCCAGCATTTGGGAGGCTAAGGAGAAAGGATCAGAAATTCAAGGCAACTCGGGGCTATATAGCTGGTCCCTGTTGAAAAACAAAAACAAAACCTTCCAACAGACCCAGTTATTCCCTTACTGGGCATCTACCCTAAAACCTTCAAACCACAGGCTAGAGAGGTTTGCTCAACCATGTTTGTAGCAGCTCAATTTGTAATAGCTAAGAGCTGGAATCAACCCAGATGTCCATCACTAAAAGAATGGATAACTAAGATGTGGTATATCTACACAATGGAATTCTATACAGCAGTAAGAAAAAATGACACAATGAAATTTGAGGAAAAATGGTTGAACCTGGAACAGATCATTCTCAGTGAACTTACCCAATCACAGAAAAAAAATTGCCACATAGTCTCACTCATCTATAGCACCTAACCTGAATCTACCCAAGATACTTTACATACCCAGCAAGCATCTCCTAGACTAGACACTAGGATGGAAGGGGAGGGAGGGGAGGGCATCAAAGGGGTGGGAAACACAAATCTAGATCCAAATGGCAATGGTACCATAAAATTCTACTTACTAAAAGGCAGATCAAATGGCTGATCCTTCACCAGGCCCTTACAGGGAACACCTGAACCACAAGACACTGGAGAGGGTAAGATTAAGACTAACCTTAATCTCCTACATCTTCCCTCCCTCACTTCCCCTCTCCCTGTTTCTCTCTCTCTTATCTCTAACTCTTGTATATTAGTTATCTTTTTCCTCATTTTCTTAGTGGGCACTGACCTGTAACTCCCAGATCCAGCATGGGGCTATCATCCACAATGAGCTTTTGATCAGAGAGACCTACAAGGTTTCCTAAAAGACAGACAGATTTCTATCAGAGTACTTGATGACCCTCCAAAGGTTAGTGGTAAGACCTTACTGCTGAAGACACCTTATGTGGTTGACATGCAAAATGGAATGGCATGGCTGGAAGTTGGAAGAGAGTCAGTCCCCAGACAGTCAGCGCGTCTAGTGCCAGAAGGTGCTACATGGGCGACTGGGGAAAATGACCACTATCTGTCCAAGCAACTCATGGTCTAACCTACTTAGCAGCAATAACTTGTTGTGATGCCCACACAAGTGCAATAGTGGCACACAGCCATGGTGGGGAACCAACTGCTCTCAATTTGGCTAACTGATCTCCTCAGTGGTACGGGACCCATAGCTGGAGCTGGGAAACAAGTCAGAACCATATCCAAACATAAACCCACTCGCCAATATCAAGCTACCATCAATCATGGGCTACAAGAGGGCCTACACCTATTAAATTCTCTATAAAAAAAGTAAGGGTTATCTCTTTTGTCCTGGTGCTAACTTACTCTCCGTTGGAGAATCTGCTTTCTTTTTCAGATAGATGTAGATCCTAAGGAGAGAGCCACTCCATCATACCTCCAAAGGGCCCCGGCTGAAACTAAGAAAAATTGGCGGAACAAGCAAGGGTGCTGTTTTCCTGATGAACCGGATACCAGCACAAGGGGGAAGGAGATCAACACAGAGAAAAATCAACTCCTACCAAATCAGAGAGCCAGAGCCTCAGAGGCCCCAACACCTCATCACTGAAGCAGACCAAAAGTGAACCCAACATGGCTCAGGGAAATTTTGCAGAAGAGGGGGCGGAAAGCATGTCAGAGCCACATGTTGGGTCATGATATGCAGAGACATTTATCTTACACATAACTGTGGGCTAACTCCATAATGCATGACCCATATATCCCCACAAGGAGGGGCCAAGGGGAGAGGGTAGGTCACGGATGAGCCTAATAATGGTACCAAACTGACTGTATTTGCTGAATACAAAACTAACTAATAAGGAAAAAAAGAAAAAAAAAAAACCTTCCGGCACAGTTATGAACTATTTTGGGAAGAATACTATTACTATATCTGGTGTAATGGCGACTGTGAAATGGACATAAGAGAACTCAGTAACTTCTAACCCTACATTTAAGCAGATATAAATTCAACAGGGATAATAATCTAGGTAAAAGATACTAGAATTGAGAGTAATTTCAGAAATATAAAATAGGAAAATTATCAAGGTATAAAAATCTGTGCAAAAAAATGCAATTTTTTTCCAGCCAATGGAAATCGGATAATATTGTGCTCGTTATTTTTCTTATATCTGTGACAAAATATCTGACAAAAGCAATTTAAGAGAGGAAGGGTGTATCTTGGCTTATGGTTTGAGGTGGGGGATAATCATCATGGTGAGGAAATCATAGTGGTGGGAGCATGAGGCAGCTGGTCACAGTTCATCCTCTGAAGGTCAGGAAGCAGACAGAGGTGAATGCTGGTGCTCAGCTGGCTTTCTCCTTTTTACTCACTCCAGGCTCCCAGCCCATGGGATAGTGTTGTCCACATACAGGGTGTGTCTTTCCACCTCAGTTAAAGCTCATAGACATGCCCAGGTGATTCTAAATCAAATCAAGTCAAGTTGACAATGAGTACAAACTAATAGAAATGATTTTTCCACAACAGCAATATGGCTGTGAATTCATGGTTCTTCCTAGTGTAATACAGATATATCAGACTAATGACTAATCTAATGATTCAGATTAGATTACAGAAATCTACAAACACAATGTTTGAGAGAGACACAATTGAAAAAAAAAGATGGAACTATTGAAAAGAAAAATGGATAAAACTTAATAAGAACTTCAGTAATTTTCTTCTTTTTCTTAGTAGCTTTCAGCATGCAAATTCTAAGTATGGCAAGCTAACATTTCTTCCTTCTTTTTTTTTTAGAAAATACATTTTTTTAAAAATTCAGTTCTCTTCTAGGTAAATCTAACTTTCAAGGAAGAAACCTTTCTTCCAATAATATAATGGGACAAAATTTCAATTATAAGCCAGGTGTGGTGGCTCACGTCTTTAATCCCAGCACTCAGGAGGCAGAAGTAGGAGGATTGCTGTGAGTTCTAGGCCATCCTGAGACTACATTGTGAGTTCCAGATCAGCCTGGGCTAGTGTGAAACTCTACCTCTAAACCCCACCCCCAAAAAAGTCAATTATGAGTGTAGTTGTGATAAACTAGGATAGTAATCTCTTTTATGAAAAAAAAATTTAAAGAGGAAATAGGCTCAAAGAATATTTAACACAAAAGGCACTGTGAACCAAGAGTAGTGGGAATGACTCTAATCATATAAAGTATGAATAACCACATGAAATATGAATAGACTAAACTATGTCACTCAAGAGCAGATATTATCATATATTGGATAAAATTGCAAGACTCAGTTACCTACTTCTGCCAAAGACAAATCTTGGATTTGAAGACACAAATAGGCTCAAAGTAAAAGAAAAGATATTCCACATAATATAAAAGTAACAATATGAAAGTCAGAGTGCCTTTAATCCCAGCACTTGGGAGGCAGGTGTAGGAGGATTGCCATGAGACAAAGGCCACCCTGAGACTAGAATGTACTCCAGATCAGCCTGAACTAGAGTGAGATCCTACATAAAAAACAAACAAACAAACAAACAAACAAAACATAAGGATTACAAAAGATGAAGAGGGATATTTCATAACATACAAATCAGTATATTTTCATATTTAACAATAAAGTTACCAATACACACACAAAATTACCAAAACATGAAGCAACTGATAAACTTGAATGATGAAACAGAACAGAAAAATTAGCCCAGATATAAAAGACATCATTATCAACATTTATTAAATTTATTAAATAATTTAAATAATTAAATAATTTAAATTTGTAGCACACTCCAATGATGGTTCAATATACATACTCTGTTTAGGGAAACAGGAACATCCTCCAAAACTTCCTATATGTTGTGTCACAAACTAAAATTTATAACTGAGTCATTAAAAGGGGCGTTCCTTGGGCTGGAGAGATGGCTTAGTGGTTAAGGTGTTTGTTTGCCTGAGAAGCCTAAGGACCCAATTTCCCAGGACCCACGTAAGTGTGTGTATGCAGTGGCTGGATGCCTTGGCATACTCATTTTCTCTCAACTTGCCTTTCTCTCTCTTTCAAATAAATAAAATATTTAAAAAAAGAATATTATGGGCTGGAGGAATAGCTTAGCAGTTAAGGCTTTTGCCTGGGAAGCCAAAGGACTCAGGTTTGATTCCCCAGGACCCACGTTAGCCAGATGCACAAAGGGGTTCACATGTCTGGAGTTCGTTTACAGTGGCTGGAGGCCCTGGCAGGCCCTTTCTCTCTCTCTCCCTCTTTCTCTGTCAAATAAATAAATAAAAATAAAATATTAAAAAAAAGAATATTATGAACTTTAGACACCTTATGTTACAAAGAATTTTTGTAACAACAAATTACAAGAACTGACTCAACATGAAACAGAAAATCTAAATATGTCTGTATATAAACCAGGTGTAGCAGTATATACCTTTAATACCAGAATGCAGAAGGCAGAGGTAGGAGGAATACCATGAGTTCGAGGACACCCTGAGACACCATAGTGAATTTCAGGTCAGCCTGGACTAGAGTAAGACCTTTCCTCAATAAAATAAAATAAAATAAAATATACCTGTATATAATAAAGCAGGAAAATGAACTACTATTACAACTTCACACTGAGAAAAGCTCAGGCACAGGTGGTGTCCCCAGTGAAGATTATAAAATAAAAGCGGATTTTCATATCTGCTTTTGATATGAAAATAGGACACTCCCAAGTCATTCCATGAAGCCAGCCAGTATTATCACATCAAAGCCAGGCAAAACTACAACAAAACTACAAACCAAAAAACTTCATAAACCCAGACTAAAAATCCTTTGAACAATATTAATAGACCAAATTCAGCAACATATAAAAATGATTATATATTATGAACATGTGGGGACTAATTCTCAGACTATGAGGTTAATAACTATAAAATCAATTAATTAATGCCAAACATGATATTAACAAAAGAAATAGTCATATGATCATTTCAAAAGATACAGGAAAAGTATTTGACAAAAATACAACACCTAGCCATTAAAACAACACAACTAAGACTACAAAGAATCTTCTACATTCTAATAAAAAAGCATATATGAAAACTCTTCATTTAAATAGCCTTTAAATATTAGTAGAAAAATAAAGTCTGTTCCTACTACTTTTACTGAATGTTTTACTGTAGGTTCTAGTACGTGCAGTAAACACCAAAAAATAGTTACTAAAGTTTTGAAATAAGAAGGGTATTATATGCATTTAAAAAACTAGAAATGAGGTGTCTATAAACTAGTATCTAGAGAAACAAAACATAGTATTATCAATAAAATGAAATATGCAGAGACAAAAATCCAAAAGCTGGGCAGTAGCTCAGTGGGTAAACTGCTGTTTCACAAGCACAAGGACCAGGGTTTAATCACCAGTGTCTATGTAAACAAGCTGGGCATGGTGGCACAAATGTGTAATCCCAGCACCGGGGAGGGCAGCGACAAGATACCTGAAAATGGCACTCAAAGCTGTTTTCTAGCTTTCACATGCACATGCATGCACGCACATGTGCACACACACAAAATAAAAAAATTTTTAAAGCCAAATTTTGACACTTGATGTGCCACTGATAAAAAAAACAAAACATGTCAAGTGAAAAAAGTGACATAAAAGACTATAGCCACCTGGGACTAGCACTGGAGCTGATGACTACAAACAGTCTACAGAAATTCAAGGATTCGTGGAAGAGTTCTAAGACTGGAAAGCATTGAACTATTACATTTTTTGACTAAAATTTCTCAAAAGAAACAGGAAAACAATTTGTTATTTACGCAAACTCACACCCTGTCACCTGAATGAAGTTCAAGAGGCTATTTCACTTATAAGATGTCAGTTACATTCAATGTAATTACTTTTTTTTTCTTCGAGATAAGGTCTTAGCTCAGGCTGACCTGGAATTCACTATGTAATGTCAGGGTGGCCTCGAACTCTGGGTGATCCTCCTACCTCTGCCTCCCAAGTGCTGGGATTAAAGGTGTGTGCCACCACGGCCGGCTTTAATTACTTTTTTATTAAAGCAAAAGGAACACATGAAATTTATTACAGGCCAAAGGCTTAAAGTATAGGAGTATTGAACTCCTATACTTACTCATTTTGAATAAAAACACTAGGATATGAGTAAGAGAGGCATCTTTGTTTTACAGATAAGAGGAGGCAGAAATAAAATGACCTGTGCAAGATCACACCTTCAACAGCAGTTGCAAAGACTCCCAGTCTCTGACTCCCACTCTTCCTACAAATGAATAGAGTAGAAAGAATGTATAATAAAGACCTACAAAAGAATATCCAGGGAACAGCTAAGCAGGTGAATGATTAAATTTCCATCCTGAAACTAAATAAATCTGTTGTAACCCAAAATTGTTGGTTCCTTTTATGTTCTATACAAGAAGGACGCTTTGGTCTTTTAAAATGCACCACAATTTATAAAACTGTTTATACTTTTAAAGCTCATATTCATTTTTACATACTTCTTTGAAGTCTTTAGAATTTTTTTCCACATTGTTTGTTCTCAGATAAAATGTCCAGAAAGATTTATAGAAACACAGAGTAGGTAAGTAGTAGGTAAATAATGTTATTGCAAGTCACAATTTTTTTTTTTTTGTTTTTTTTGAGGTAGGGTCTCACTCTAGCTCAGGCTGACCTGGAATTCGCTATGTAGTCTCAGCTGGCCTCGAATTCATGGCAACACTCCTACCTCTGCTTCTCAAGTGCTGAGATTAAAGGCATACGCCACCATGCCCGGCAACAAAATATTTTTAAAAAGTACAACTAGAACTTCTAATTTCTTGTCTACAATGAGCCAGATCATCGTTCATAGTCCCCTCCTCCTCATACACAGGGACCATCAATTACATTTTCTCTAGTATCTATGCACCACTTTGGAAGCCATTATTGTAAACATTACTGCTTTTCCAGAAATGAACATCACCCTCCTTTGTTGTTTTCTTTTATTCTTTTTTTTTCCCCTTGGTTTTTCGAGGTAGGATCTTGCTCTACCCCAGGATGACTTGGAATTCACTATGTAGTCATCCCAGGCTGGCCTCAAACTCACAGCAATCCTCCTACCTCAGCCTCCCGAGTGCTGCAATTAAAGGCATGCACCACCATGCCTGGCTCTTTCATTCTTGATGACTTTATAGCAAGTAAAACTTTTTTTGAGCTGAATAAAAACATTTGATATAGTTCTTGATCAGTTTGAACTTGAAGGAAGTCATTAGGTTATAGTATATGCTTCATTAGAATTCAACAAACCTACATTCTACTTCACTAGAAGTATGCTGTATGGGATGGAGAGATGGCTTAGTGGTTAAGGCATTTGCCTACAAAGTCAAATGACCCAGGTCAGTTCCCCAGTGCTCACATAAGGCCAGATGCACAAGGTGGCGCATGCATCTGAAGTTCATTTCAGTGGGCTAGAGGCCCTGGCAAACCCATTCTCTTTCTCTCTCTCAAATAAATAAATAAACAAATAAAAGTATGCTATAAAATATTTTTATGTAGTGTGAAATAATTTGCCTTTGGATATATCTTTTACCATTATGAACTAAAATCTCACTTCCCAAATTCAGCTTTTGCTAGCCAATTCCTTCCAGGTATTAGAATCTTTATGTAATCTTGCTCTTTTATAACATATAGCACTTTGTTCTAAGTCAGTGGCTCTTCCAATTATGAGACCTATGGATTACTTACTGTACTAACAAGGTGCCATAAGTCAACATTTCACAATTGTTTCTGTTCCCTTAGAACCAATTTTTACCTACTTGGGGTGGAATTGCTTCTATCGAAAATACATGTGCGGTCCTAGAGAGATGGCTTAGCGGTTAAGGCATTTGCCTGCAAGGCCAAAGGATCCAGGTTCGATTCTCCAGGACCCACGTAAGCCAGATGCACAAGGGGGCGCATGCATCGAGCTCGTCTGCAGTGGCTGGAGACCCTGATGCGCCCATTCTCTCCCTCTCTCAAATGAACGAATAAATATTTAGGAAAAAGAAAATACATGTGCTCTATTATCTTTCACAAAACTTTATAAAATTAAACAAGACTATTTTTCAAAAAGTCCACGCTCCTGATGAATTTTATAACATATAAAATAGACAAACGTAATGCCACAGAGAGAGAACCAGGATTGCTTGAGACTGGCATCTAAAGAAAGTGTGGAAACTGTAAGTGACTTAGTGACTGCAGTATCATTTGGTGCTAATTTCACTCAGAGAACTGTACATGGTTGTACACATGGAAAGCTGAATAAAACCACACCTAGTGAAAGGGAGAAAAGAAAAGGAAGGAGTCAAAACAGTTCTTTAAGTGAAAAACACTGATTTTCAGACTGCCTCTCAAGTGACTTCCAACAATGATATTTCTGCCTGTACATCAGGAAATAGTATTGCTAATAAAACAGTGTTATCTATTTCAGGTAATTTTACCTGGATTATTACTATATATGCAATCACTCAGTTCTAAACAGATTTTTCATAGACAACTTTAATTATAATAGTGGTCTCCGATTCATCCTTCAGTTCTGTCTACTCTAGCTTTAACAACATTGTTTGAGTACTTCAAACATCCTAACGTGGGCTCTTTTTTCCTGTGATCTCACCTGAACATTTATGTAAGTCTGTCTCTCCCCTTCTCAGCAAGGCGAACACTTCTCTCAGCCTGGGCATTTTCCTGCTTGCCTTCTACATGTGTCTTGCTTTGGGTGCTTTCTAACTTTTATTACATGTATGATTTTTCTTTGATCTCTGAGTCTTCACTATTCCTTAATCCTCTCAGGTCTCTTATATCAAAGGATCTGTTGGTTTTTATGCTCTGCCTTCCACACGTGGGTATAGGTGTCTCCTCCACAGATGTCTCTGTGATGGAGAATCTCCATCTTCCCTTCTCCCTTTCCAGCCGGGCAAGGAGGAAAAGTCTCCTCTAGTCCCTTTCCTGGATCTTAATTCCACCTACAATAAATCCCCTAATTCATGTTTTCTTCCTAAGTAAACTTAATAATTAGGTTGGAGAGATGGTTCAGAGGTTAAGGTGCTTACCTACAAAACCTAACGACCATGGTTTGATTCCCCAGTGCCCATGTAGGGCCAGATGTCTGAAGTTCATTTGCAACAGCTAGAGATCCTGGTGTGTCCATTTTCTCTCCCTATTACCCATCCTCTCTTGTCTTCCTCTGCTTGCAAATAAATAACCTGAGTTCTAAATCCCAGAACTCACACAAAGCTAGAGGCAGTAGCATATCTCTGCAATGGTATACCTACAGTAAAATGAGGGGCACATAAAAAGAATTTCTGCAGCAGTGAACAAAAGTGACCCTGTCTCAAAACAAGATGGAAAGCACCAAAGGTGGAAAGTTGTCCTCTGATCCCCAACATGTGTGTTGTGGCAAATGTGCACTCACAATTATCCACAAATGTACCAAAATTAAAAAACAATCCTGGGCTAGAGGGATGGCTTAGTGGTTAAGGCACTTACTCAGGTTTGATTCCTCAGTACCCGAATAAGCCAGAAGCACAAGATGGCCTATGTGTCTGGAGTTCCTTTGTAGTGGGGTGGAGGTCCTGGTGTGCCCATTCTCTCCCTTTCTCTCTGCCTCCTTCTACCTCAAATAAGTAAATAAATAAATAAATATTTTAAAAATCCTAATATGTTTAGGCAATTTATGCTACCTCTGTATCTAAAGTAAACTTCTTTTAATATTTATTTATGAGAGAGAGAGAGAGAGAGAGAGAGAGAGAGAGAGAGGCAGATAAAGAGAGAATGGGTGCACCAGGGCCTCCAGCCACTGCAAACGAACTCCAAATGCATGCGACACCTTGTGCATCTGGCTTACGTGGGTACTGGGGAATCGAGCCTCATATGGGGGTCCTTAAGCTTCACAGGGAAGTGCTTAACTGCTAACCCATCTCTCCAGCCCCTAAGGTAAATTTCTAACTCTGCATTTATGCTACATTATAATTATTCATAGGTATATATTTCATATTAGACTACATACAATTAAACACCATGCCTACTAAAATCCAGGGAAGTTTTAAAAAATGAATAAATGTTACACTGAACTGCTGACCTTCTAAGGCCTTTAACAGACATACTTATAAGCTATAAACCAAACTGGCTTTTGAAATGGGCTTTTCTAGTTTTTTTTTTTTTCTCTATTTAAAACTTTGTATCAAAATAGTGTTGATTAAAACGCTTTTCCATGAATTTCTATTTGTTTACAGTTGATAATGACACCAATAATGACACTAATATTATTAAAGATGGGCTTGCTAAGTCAAGAACCCACACAGTGATAAGTCACTCTGAATGAGCAAAAACAAGAATGAGAATAAAACAAGAGAAACCTCTATTTTGCACACACACATATGTACACGAAGTATGCCTGTTTCTGAGTTCCTGAGGCACTATTTTCCTGGCAGACTCTTAGCTAGTCTTTTTCCATGTAGGTGCTGCATGCTCATTGTGCCACTGCAGCTCCTTAGTTGCTCTCCCCTAGTCTCCACAGTCTTGGTAGATTAACACACCAACTGTGATTTTGTTAAAATATGCTGTTCTCCTACCCTCACAATGAATTCTTTTCTCATTTAAAACAAAAGCCAAAACTTTTTAAATGATCTACAAGTTTGAATATGAAGTATATCATTTCTTAACCAAAACTATGCCTTGCTATTAACTTTCCTCTCAGTAAGATATAACATGCACTGTATTTTAGAAGAGTTACAGTATTTAAATGCCACACAGATGGATGGACAGCGAGTGCCTAACAGTTACTCAGCTTAGTCAACTTACAGCAGAGGGGTCTGTGTGCTCCTTGGATCTCTATCTACAAACTTTAATCTCAGCAGAGGAGCTGAAGCATATATTACACTGCTAATCATAAAAAGTACAAGAGGGACATGTTATCTATGTGAAAGAAATAGGATTTATACTTTTAATGATAACAAAACATTTTGGTTTAGCTACAGAAGATTAACTTGTTAAGAGCTGTTCTGATTCTAACAGTGACGGTTTAAGAAAATCACTAGCACTCTCCTTTTACCATTCATTTTTCACTTCAACTTACATAATCTTAAATGGTATAATTCATTGTGGCTAATTAAAAATAGCCACAATTCTTTGCTAGTCCTGACACTGAGGCAGTCTGATTTCCCCGTGACTTGCATGAAAAAGAAAACACAATGGAAAAGTCATGTGGAATTCTTAAGGCTGGGTCTAAGAAACCTTGCAACTTTCACACAAGCATGTTACAACAATCTCTGGGACTTCTGAGTCACCTATTATGTGTTATACTATCATGAAACAGCCTTGTAGGTGATTCTGTATGTAGGAACTATAGCTGGTGTCCCTGTTATGCCTAGCCTTCTCCATAAAGGCAGCATTTATGTGTCTAAAACAAGCTTGGACCATTCATTCAGCCATCTACCAGTTGTACACCTCCAAGAAACCTCACCAAAGCCATATGATCAAAGTAAGCACTGGCTAAATTCCTGATTCACAAAATCATGAGACACAAGAAAATATTATATTAAGCCACACTATGTTCTGGAGGTAGTTTGTTACATAGCAAAGGATAACTGGACCATTCTGAAAAAAATTTTATTAAACTGGCACAAAGACATTGTCAAAGGTCCTGGGTACAAGAAGTAAGGCAAAGAAGTAAAGAAATGCTCCCCTCCATATTTAGAGAGGGGCCAGGGGCACAGATAGACTACTGATGGTCAATGATACATTGGACTTGGGAGTGGGCATAAAAAAATATTAGTAGATGACAGCAAAATCATCAGAGCAGGAGACTGAAACAAATCTATGATGTAGGAATCAGTGTTCTTAAGGTCTATTTGGACAGAAAAATTAGAAGTCTGAAAATGTGAGTGGAACAAAGGAAAATGAACAGATGAGAACTAAAATTTGTGAAGAACATATGTGTTTTATTTCAGTCTCAAGAAGAAATACTTCAAACAATATGGAACTATGGCAATGAATACATGTCTTTAAATTGTAATCCAGTCAGTCACTTAATAGTTGAACAACTCTGGGCTAATAGTTTCTTTGAAGCCTTTCACACTCAAATATAAAGGGAAAATTACAGTACTCAGTTTACATATTTATTTTAAAGATTTTCAGCTATATTAAGTTCTGAAGTAGTTTGTTACAAAGCAACAGATAAATAGATCATTCAGAAACATCTGTACATAAAATCAATGCAGAACTGTCTCAATACATATTATTAAGTTTTGAGTGTGATACAGTAGATAAAACATGCTCTAAAACATTATTATTAATGCTACTAATAAATAGACATGCTACTAGACTGTTATGTAAGTGCTAATCTTTACCAAATTCCTGCCAGGCAGAGATTAACCTCCCCACATTTATAGTGCATGGGCAAGTAGCCAAAATAACAAAATAAAATGGCACTGTAAAATATTTTCTTTTTAAAAACTTTGTATCTCTTAACTTGATATAAAGTACATGATATGAAAAATTACACTGATAAAGACAGTAGCTCTAACCAGTTATGAGAAAATCCTTGGTGGGCAAAGAAATCTTGAAAAATATGAGATATGAGTATAAGGAAAGTTCACATACTAGCAAGACAGGATTTTCTATTACTGTCAATAATAATAGCCAGCATCTTCAATGTACATTAGTACCTGCTATACACTAATAACATAATTCTCGGGGCAATTGTACAAAGCACATGCTCATTTAAACAAAAATTTATTGAGTACCTACTAGTACCAGGCAATGTGGCTTCAAATATACAAGAGAAAATAGTGTCCCTGTCCTAGTCTACTGGTAGCTGCTGCAGAATTGAAGGAAGCCTTTCCAAAGGGATTAAATAATGTACCTAAATTTACAGCTAATAAGAGATCCTTAGAATATGGATACAAACTGAGCATGGTGGCGCATGCCTTTAATCCCAGTACTGGAAGCAGAGGTAGGAGGATTACCGTGAGTTCAAGGCCACCCTGAGACTCCATAGTGAATTCCAGGTCAGCCTGGGCTAGAGTGAGACCCTACCTACAAACAAACAAACAAAAAGAATATGGATTCAAATCTTATTCTAAATCTATGCCCTTGAACTACTACTACTACTGTGTTTGTTTGTTTGGAGACAGGGTCTTACTTTAGCTCAAGCTGACCTAGAACTCACCCTGTAGACCCAGGCTGGTCTTGAACTCAAGGTAATCTTCCTGTCTCAGCCAGGGACTAAAAGTGTGCACCACCACAGCCAGCTTTTAACTGCTCCTCTTAATGCCACAAAACAATTTTTAAAAATCCTGTCATTCCTGACAGCCACAAAAATATAGGAACATACAAAATTTCTTCATGAAAGATTAAAAAACCTTAAATGCTTTACTAAAATTTATAAATAATTATATGCAATTGCAACACAATGATATTCCATGCTAACTGTAGTTATTCTTCCACAATTAAAAACCTGGTATTAGTTTAGAGGAAAAATAGTTCTTATCCAAAATTAACAGCATTATTCATGTTTTTAAAATTACCTGATCTATTGATTAGTCACTTAAGCAATTGTGTTACCATGATTAAGAATAGTGTGGCCATAGATAGCAATCTTCTTAACAAATAAAAAAGAAAAACATTCTCAAGACAAATAAAAGTACAACTTTGAACAAAACAAGAAACGTGAGTGGGAAAATTATAACAATGCCCTCTACAGGACAATTAGTAAACTACAGACCACTAATCTGGAACTTGCAAACAATTCTCAACTGCCTTTATTTGGAATTAATTCAGAATAGAAATTAATTACCAATAAAACACTCAAAGCTACTGTAAGTCTAGAAATTTACAGGGCTTGATTTGTAAGTTTTACATATGTACTTCCTACAAAAATAGCAAATGCAATTTAGAAGTGTAATTGGGGTCTTATTACTTATTAATATGTAATTCCTTGGACTCAGTAACAATCAGTAGGTATCAAAAACTCTCCTAAATATGGATTTTTATTTTATTTTATTTTTTTTTTCGATTTTTCGAGGTAGGGTCTCACTCTAGCCCAGGCTGACCTGGAATTCACTATGGAGTCTCAGGGTGGCCTCGAACTCACAGCAATCCTCCTACCTCTGCCTCCCGAGTGCTGGGATTAAAGGCGTGCGCCACCACGCCCAGCTAAATATGGACTTTTAAAGGTAAATGTATTTATCAGAATATCTAAATTAGGGCTGGAGAGATGGCTTAGAGGTTAAGCGCTTGCCTGTGAAGCCTAAGGACCCCGGTTCGAGGCTCGATTCCACCAGGACCCATGTTAGCTAGATGCACAAGGGGGCGCACGCATCTGGAATTCGTTTGCAGTGGCTGGAGGCCCTGGCGCGCCCATTCTCTCTCTCTCTCTGCCTGTAGCTCTCAAATAAATAAATAAAAATAGACCAAAAAAATTAAAAAAAAGAATATCTAAATTAAAAAGCATTGTAAGTCTCTGTTTTTCAAGTCACAGAAGAGAGTGAAGAAAACAGTGAGAAACTAGATAATACCCATTAAAAAGTCTTGGTAATTATTTTTCATAGTTAATTACAAATAAGGTTCAAAGATTAACCTAGGTACCAGGTCATGAGATAATGGCCTCAAGTCAGGAAAAGTGAGGAAAAAGTAAAACCTTTTAACTCAAAACAGTAACATTACTGTTTCACAGAATTCAGCTTTAATTGGCTATAACAAATCTTTTCCTTAAAATGTCGTTTTCATTTTCTTTTGTCTACAGAGATATTACTTGAACTATCTAATACTATTTAAAGGTGGGTAGAAAGAAATTGGTACTAAAATCTTCTTATGTATAGTCCTATTATCAATTATACTTTAAAATTCACATTATCAAAGATAACAACTTTCTACTGATTTTTTTCTTTTGGCTTTTTAGTCTCAACAAAATTTTATGGCACATAAAATTATTAAATGTGGGCCGGGGAGATGTCTCAGCAGTTAACAGACACTAGCTTGCAAAGCCTGCCAGCCTGGATTTGATTCCCCAGCCACCTACATAAGCTGGATGCAAAAGTGGCACACACATAAAGCTGAATGCACCTGGCATTCATTTGCAATGGCAAGAGATTGGCACATGTGTGTGTTCATGCATACACACACAGATACATAAAAAGTTTAAAAAATTATTAAATGTAGGTATTAACCACCTTACAAATTAGGTCATACATGAGCAAATTAAGTCTCAAAGAGATTGTTACTTGCCTAATTTCAAAAGCAGGAAATCTAAAATCTGTAAGTTATACAGTAAAGCCAAATAGCAGTCAGAAAGCTAGAGTGACCCCAGAGAAGTTAGTATCTAGTGTGCTTGGTAACACACTAAAAGTAGAATATTTGATAATGACCAAAGAAAAACAACCTCAATTTTGTTTTATATATAGCTCTTAAGGGACTCAAAATTTTACTTCTAAGAACATACTGCCAAACTGATGAGAATCTGATGAGATAGAACCTATACTATGAAGAGCAGGTCTCACTGTAACCCAAGCTGACCTGGAATTTACTATGTAGTCTCAGGGTGGCCTTGAACTCATGGTGATTCTCTTACCTCTGCCTCCCAAGTGTTGGAATTAAAGGTGTGTGCCACCATCCTGGCTAAAGAGTATAGTTTGTGTGCATGTGTATGCATGGATGTAGGTCAGAGGATAATTTACGTAACACGCCTCAGGTGCAATTTAGCACCCCCCATTTTTGAGACAGGGTCTCTCACTGGCCTGGAAACTCACCAAGGAGGCCAGGAGCCTCAGGGACCCACCTGTCCCTAGCGCTGGGATTACAAGCACACCTGTCACCACACCGCCCCCCCCCCCCGACTGAGTACTGGGGGGAAAACTTGGGTCCTCATACTTGCAAGGCAAAACACTTTATGAATTGAGTCATCTCCCCAGTCTGGTAATATAAGAGCCACATTTAAGAGAAGGCACTTTAATAATAACAACATATTAATCAGTTGTTTCCCTCTATATGTGAATTATAGTTTAGCAAACTATAACAAAACAGTTTTTAAGCATTAGTCATATCTGCTATTCACTACGTTCACTTTGGAAAGGCAACATTTTCATTAAAATACCCTTATAAGCTATAGAATTTGACTCTGATGCATTAGTTTTCCTTTATTTAATTGAAAGCAAACTAAAATTCTGGCTACTTTTTTGAGAATTACAAGACTGCAAAAAAAAGTAGTAATAATATGGACTTGTCTTAGTAAGTTCCCAAGTCTTAAACTACCACTTTTGATTCTGACTTGGCAAGAATATTATTTATAGAAAAAGAATCCAAGCTAGAGCAATAAAAATTAATTTCTTGTAGTAACAAAGGAGACATTACAAAACAACATACATAAGAGAACACTTTCTTACAGATGAAATTTTACTTTTCCAGGTAGATAGAACATACATTAGACTCAAGGAATAAAAATATGATTCAGGATTAGATGCTCCTACTGGTATGGAGGGGTAAAAAGGCATTAAAAACTAAAAGAACTGGAATACTGAAGATTACTCTATATATTATTTGATGTTGATAGGTTATTAAGGTAATATGATGGTTATTTTTTTAAAGGCAGGTTACATCTGATACATAATGAAATGTTATTTACAGGAAGGCTCTAAGTGACAAGAGCAGAAGCTAACTGTAGCAACAAAAGGAGACAATCAGAGTGGGAAAGAAGCTATGGTGGCATATGGTTGAGGAGTGCAGATCTCAGTTTCAGAGTATAAGTATAACCCTAACCATTTTCCCCAAAGTTGCTGAGAACTTGTTGATAAAGTATTTTAACATATTCAATCGCTCTCTCTACTCACAAATTATTATTTATTTAAATGAGAGAGAAAGAGGCAGACACAGAGAGAGAGTGAGAGAGTAGAGAGTAGAGAGTGAGAGAATGGGTGCGCCAAGGCCTCCAGCCCCTGCAAACGAACTCCAGACGCATGCACCACCTTGTGCATCTGGCTTACGTGGGTCTTGGAGAATGGAATTGAGGTCCTTTGGCTTTGCAGGCAAGTGCCTCAACTGCTTAGCCATCTCTCCAGCCCACAAATAGATTTTTAAAAATATTTTGTCTTATTTATTTGACAGAGCAAGAGCGAGAGAGGGAGAGGGAAAGGGAGAGAGACAGGGCTCTGGCCCCAACACCTTATATAGTTGAGGGTGACTTTGAATTTTTGATTCTCCTGCCTCCTGAGTGCTCAGTTTATAGGCATGCACCACTACATCAGGTGTATGAGATGCTGGGGATTGAAACCAGGGCCAGCTGTATGCTAAGTGAGTACTCTACCAACTGAGACACATCCCCAACCCATGCTGCCCAAGTCTGAAGAAAAACAAATTCAGAAACCTAAATGAATTTGTAACAAAGAACCTACCAAAATACAATTATTTACTTTATTGGAGAACTTAAGATCTAGCTAAAGTATAATGAAGAAAATATTTTAATTCCTTTTCTTTAGGAAATAGATGTTTGGAGAAAGGAAGTGTGAGGAAAGAAAGAACAAGTACCACAAGTGAAATGGCAGTTCATCAACAACTGAGCAGTTATTTCCCATACATTTTTCCACTGGAGATAATGATAAACGATTGGATACCAAGGATTCTTTGTTATTCTCTTTATTCTATCAATGATTTCTGGTATATTCAGTTAGTACCACTTCTGCAAGAGATGAAGACAGCTGTGGAGATTTGTATGAGTTACAATGTATTATTTCAGAATAGATTTATTTTTATATGTAACGACAAAGACCAACCAGAAACCATTCAGAACAGAATAATAAAATATGAGTGGCTCTAAAAAATCATGATGTAGGGCTGGAGAGATGGCTTAGCAGTAAGGCGCTTGTCTGCGAAGTCTAAGGACCCAGGTTCGATGATTCCTCAGCACCCATGTAAGCCAGATGTACAAAGTGGTGCATGTGTCAGGAGTTGGTTTGCAATGGCTGGATGCCTTGACGTGCCCATTCTCTCTATTTGTTTCTCTCTTTCCCTCCCTCTCAAATAAATATTTTATTTTAAAAAAAATCATGCTCTAAATGAACAAAAGTTAAGAGTAGCTTTATATATTTGTAGTATTATGTAGTTCTTGCCTTTTCATTATATAAGTTGGTCTTTGGTGTTTGTGGTGGTTTGATTCAGGTGTCCCCCATAAACTTAGGTGTTCTGAATGCTAGGTTCCCAGCTGATGGAGATTTGGGAATTAACAGCTCCAGGAGGCAGTGTATTGTTGGGAGCAGGCTTATGGGTGTTATAGCCAGCTCCACCTTGCTAGTGTTTGGCACATTCTCCTGTTCCTGTTGTCCACCTGGTGTTGGCCAGGGGATGATGTCCACCCTCTGCTCATGTCGTCGCTTTCCCTGCCATCATGGAGCTTCCTCCTCGAGCCTACAAGCCAAAATAAACCTCTTTTTTCCCTCCACAAGCTGCTCTTGCTTGGGTGATTTCTACCAGCAATGTGAACCTGACTGCAACAGTGTTTTTTCTCCCTTAAGTACAAAACTCCCATCAGAAGTTACTGAAGCATAAAGGACTGCTTAACCTAAGAATTTGACCTAATACGGGTGTTTAGGCTACAATTTACCTAATTCAACAAAGTATATAGGAACGGTTGATAGAAGGAATATCATTGTCTAGAATATATTTAGATTCAAAGTGTTTTCATTGTTGTAGTTCTATAAAATATTAGCAATTAGCAATTAATTTAGTACCATACCTCAAGAGATAGGTATCTATGCAGACACTAAAAATTTATATAGGTTGAACTAAAAAGAAAAAAAAATTATGTAGCTTGACCTACAGACATTTACTATGCATTTTAGCACAACTGTTTCATGCTTGTTTTGAAATGTATCAGAATTTGTGGCTGGGAAATGATTCAGTATTTAATGGTGCTTGCTGGCAAAGCCTGACAGCCTGGGCTCAATTCCCCAGTACCAATGTAAAAGCCAGATGCACAAAGTTGCATATGCACCTGGAGTCTGCAGCCAGACGACCCCCCCCCAAAAGAAATTGTATTCTTTTTGAAGTTTATTTATTTGAGAGAGAGAGGGAGAGAGAGGAGAGAGAGGGAGAGAGAGGGAATAGGTGTGCCAGGGCATCCAGCCACTGCAAACAAACTCCAGATGCATGTGCCACCTTGTGCATCTGGCTTACGTGGGTCTTGGGGAATTGAACCTGGGTCCTTTCCAGCATGGGAAATAGTATTCTTTAAAAAAAAAAAAAAAAAAAAAACATGGGCTGGAGGGATTGCTCAATGGTTAAGGTTCTTGCCTTCAGAGACCAACAACCTGGGTTCGATTCCCTAATACACACGTAAAGCCAGATGCACAAAGTGGCACATGCATCTGGAGCATCTGGAGTTCGTTTACAGTGGCTAAAGGCCCTGGCGTAACCATATTCTCTATCTCTCCTTGCAAATAAATAAATAAAAATATTTTTAAAAGAAAGATATCAGAATTTATACCTCTGAGCAATATCTAACAAAAGAAATGCTCAAGAATAAAGGGATGATAATAATACACAGGACTAAGGGGTTGGGCTAGAAAGATGGCTGAGGGTCCCATCTTACAATAGTGAGTTGGACATTATGATACAAAAAGGTGTAGATGCACTATTTTGGGTTCAGCTTTGGATAATAAAGAAAAAAGGCTAAATAAAAAGGGTTCAGGGGGCTGGAGAGATGGCTTAGTGGTTAAGGCACTTGCCTGCAAAGCCAAGGGACCCAGATTCAATTCTCCAGTACCCATGTAAGCCAGATGCACATGGTGGTGCATGTACCTGGAGTTTCCAGCGGCTGAAGGCCCTGGGGCACCCATTCTCTTTCTGCCTCTTTCTCTCTCTCAAACAAATAAAATAAAGTTTAAAAAATGAAAAAAAAATGAGGGGGTGCTAGATTTACTCTTAAAAAACACTATCTGGTATTATTTTTACTGTAAGTAATTTAAAGTTTAAGGAAGACTCCTGAGGACAACAGTTTGTGAAAGAACTCAAAAAAATTTCAGTTAAAATAGTATTTAGAAATAGCTTTCATTAAAATTAAAATGGGAGCTGCAGAGATGGTTCAGTTAAGGTGCTTGCTCGCAAAGCTTGACAGCCTGGATTCAATTCTTCAGTACCCACGTAAAGCTAGATTCACAAAGTGGCACAGGAGTCTGGAGTGTGTTTGCAGCAGCAAGAGGCCCTCATGTGCCCATTCTCATATTCTCTCTCTTTCCTTGCAAATAAATAAAATTGAAATGGGATAGCAAAACCAAAAGCTCTCCAAATGATATGCACTATACAACTAAAGGCAACTCACTCAACTTCTCTCGAATTCAATTTACTTATACTATATATTGTAAAGGCAATAATTAAAAATAGGTTATGTGAGAAAGTCATACAACCTAGCCTAAGTATTTGTGATAAAGCTTTCTAATAGTTGAATAAAACTATGACAGTAATGGGTAGTATTCATAGGTTTAAAGAATTTCTTGAGATTAACTTCAATGTATACTAAAGACATTTACTGCTCACCAAACAGCGGCATTCTCCCTGTATGTCCTTAATTCTTACCAGCAGGGTCATGGAACGTATTCTGACTAACGAACTGTGAGTAGAAATGACCTACTATTTTACATCTGATATATTTAAGATCCAAAAGAGCCTCAAGCTCTTTGTTTTCCTGTGGAATCCTAATGTTCCAGATACCTGGGTATACATATTGTTAGAAACTCCCTCAGTGTGGTTTCTTGAGACACTGTGTGGATTCCATTACCAACTGTTAGATAAGTAATAAAAGCAAGAATAAACCTTAGCTGTGTTAAGCTACTGAGATTATAGGGCTAGCCTACCTTGGTCTGACTTAACACAGGGTTTGTCAATAACAGATCATAATACTTCTGGTCCATATACTTAGTAGGTTTGACTGCAAAGAGAACAATTCCATGTGCCTTAACTGCTAAGCCATCTCTCCATCCCTCCATGATAGGCTCAATGATGTATCATCTTACTTCCCTAATGGAATGAGAAAAACTTAAATATGTAGTAAGTAAAATCTTATTAAACCTCCAAACCTGGGCTAGAGTGAGACCCTACCTCGAAAAACCAAAAAAAAAAAAAAAAAGACAAACAAACTAAATTAAGACAGTGGCACACATACATAGCAAGACTTACTGGAGTTAGATGCTCTACCCTAAGAAAAGGTCATTTTATACAACAATAAATGATCACACTAAGTTTAACACTGATATTATCTAATATATAGTCTATAATTCAAGCCTTCCCAACTGTTCCAATAATGTGTTCTTACAGGATAATCCAGGATCAGCCAATCAAAAATCAATTGTCATGTCTCTTTCAGTCTCCTTTAATCCAGAAGTTTTCCTGCTTCATATCTTTTAACCTTTCAAGACTGTAATTTTTTTTAATTTTATTTTTATTTATTTGAGAGCAATAGACAGAGAAAGGGAGAGAGAGAGAGAGAATGGGCACGCCAGGGCTTCCAGCCACTGCAAACGAACTCCAGACGTGTGTGCCCCCTTGTGCATCTGGCTAACGTGGGTCCTGGGGAATCGAGCCTCAAACCAGGGTCCTTAGGCTTCACAGGCAAGTGCTTAACCGCTAAGCTATTTCTCCAGCCCAGGACTGTAATTTTTTGAAGCATTAATGTGAATTGTTTTGCAATGTTCTTCAGTTTAGATTTTTTTTCCCTCTCATGACTAAAGTTGAAAGAAACTTTCAACTGTATGTATAATCAGAATGTTGACTTTTTTTTCAAGGTACACATGTTTATTACAAGGCAAAAATACAAAAGTCATAACTGAGATCAAAGTACATTCAGAGAAGGGAAAAAAACATTTCTCAATGGGAAAACCTAGAAGGAAACCTGAGAAAATATCCTAGAGGAAGTGGGAGTTGGGCTGCCTTTAAAAATTTTTATTTATTTATTTGAGCAAGAGTAAAGAGAGAGAATAGGCACACAGGGCTTCCACCCACTGCAAACGAACTCCAAATACATTTGCCACCTTGTGCATCTGGCTTACATAGGTCCTGGGGAATTAAACCTGGGTCCTTTGGCTTTACAGGCAAGTGCCTTAATCACTAAGCCATCCCTCTAGCCCAAAGTGTTACTCTCCCCCCAACCTCTTTTTTTTTTTTTGGTTTTTCAAGGTAGGGTCTCACTCTAGCCCAGGCTGACCTGGAATTCACTATGGAGTCTCAGGGTGGCCTTGAACTCACGGTGATCCTCCTACCTCTGCCTCCCGAGTGCTGGGATTAAAGGCGTGCGCCACCACGCCCGGCTCCCACCCTCTTTTTTTGAGGCGAGGTCTCATTCTAGCTCAGGCTGACTTGGAATTCACTATGTAGTCTCAGGGTGGCCTTGAACAAAAGGCAATCCTAACTTTGCCTCCCAAGTGCTGAGATTAAAGGTGTGCACCACTACTCTGGCTTGGGCAGCCTTTTAAAAGGTTTGACATGAGTATGAAGGAATAATCAGTTATTGCAAATTCAGGTTAAGCAAATATCTTAACTGGTTTTCTACCCTTATGTATATAAGGAAAATGACACATTCCTGAATAATAACTTCTCATTAAAACTGATACAGTGAATGATATTAAATGGATGCAATCTCAGAATCTGATGAATGTCCTTTAGGATAAAGTGCTCCAGGTGCTATGCCCTCTCTATGATGTCTTTCAAATGTGAAACTGCTCTCAAGGGGGTACATACCTTAGCAAGTAACCAATTTCCAGCAGAATTTCCGTATTTCTGCATTCTTTACACAATGCTTCTAGACACATGAAAATAATTTTTCTCTTAGATAGAGAATTTCTCATGAAAAAAAGAAGAGCAAAAGAATATAATAAACCAATACTTAAGATATTGTAAATAACAGATATAATCACACATTATAGAATTCCCACTCTCAAACACAAGTTTACTATGCAGGCTCCTCATATAAAAACATCTATTTTAAATTCTGACTATAATTTGTCCTGCTAGTTAAAAAAATATTTTATTTAATTATTTGTGTGTGAGAAACAGGAGAGAGAAAAGACAGAGAGATAGAGAAAGAATGTGCACACTAGGGCCTTCAGCCGCTGCAAACAAATTCCGGAGGCATGCGGCACCCTGTGCATCTAGCTTCTGTGGGTACTGGGAAATTGAACCTGGGTCCTTAGGCTTCACAGGCAAGCACCTTAACCACTAAGCCATCTCTCCAGTTACTCCCCCCACCCTGTTTTTTTTTTTTTTTTAACAATCTCCTTTCCAAAAAGAATTGGCTCAGCGCATTAGCCAAATAATTATTACTATACTTAGGGATCATATAGTACTATCAGATTGTACACCTCCTTTTTTCTTTACTTGCTTTCCCACTACTGAAAAGACAGAGGGCTGTTTCCTTGAGGCTTCAGATAGAGCTTTTTTTTGGTGGTGGTGGTGGGGCGGTAGTAGGGTCTCGCTCTAGTCCAGGCTGACCTGGAATTCACTATGTAGTCTCAGGCTGGCCTCGAACTCTCCGTGATCCTCTTACCTCTGCCTCCCAAGTACTGGGATTAAAAGTGTGTGCCACCACACCCGGCAGTGGTAGAGCTTTTGCCTATGTTGAAGGATAAAAGTTTGATCCTCAGCACTTGCTTTTATTAATATTTTAAAAAATTGGAATAAACTATATTACCACAGATGGAAATACATAAAACAAAATTGTTTCTTCAAGGACATTTAAAACTACTAATGCTGGCTATCATGTTTAGAAGACATTCTAGCATAACAGAATGGGCTGAAGCTGAAAAGTAGACACAGTTGCATAGCCTATTGTAATACAAGCATGAAGAAATAGTATGAACTAAGCTAAAGGTAAAAAGAATAAAGGTACACGGTAAAGGTGCTGTATACGTTAGACTCAACAAATGAAGTAGGAAATGGAGAAATAGCCAAAACATGATATATTCTGAGCCTAAAGTATCCATGAAAAGACAGTGTTACTTATTACCTCATAAGCTACAGAGCTTTTTACAAAAATAGTTTGGGCATAGATTCAAGAAGAGTTAGGCTTTTCCATTAAGAGCAACTAGGAAGTTGGAGGAAATAAAGAAAAACTGATGTGGCAACTGAGTGCTACACAACACCTCCTTATTTACCTAAACATAAAAAAAAATCCCTTCTAGACCTTACTGAAACATACATATATGTGTATGCATATGCTCCCAAACTGCAACCATATTAAAAATAATGCTGTTTTTCCTTTTAAATTACTTATCTGCAAGGAAAATGAATAAATAAATATAGGCATGCCAGGGTCTCTTGCCACTGCAAACAAACTCCAGATGCATGCACCACTTTGTGAGTCTGGCTTTATATGGATACTGGGGAATCAAACCCAAGCTGTCAGGCTTTGCAAGCAAGCACTTTAACCACTGGGCCATCTCTCCAGCTCCTATTTTTTCTCTTAATGATATATTGTTTGCTAACAATCTATACAGAGTACAACTTTCTTTTTATTCTTTTTAATAATAGGCATGGTGGCTACACCTATAGCCTCAGCTACTTGGAAGGCTAAGGAGACAGATTCACCTCAACTCAGGAGTTCAAGAGTAGCGTAGGCAATATAGAAAGACCTTGTCTCAAAACAAGAACAACAACAAAAAGGATGTACAGTATGTACTATTGTGGTAGTTGGAATGTATGCTCTCCATAGACTCAGGTGATTTTTTTTTTTTTTTTTTTTTTGAGGTAGGGTCTCATTCTGGCCCAGGCTGACCTGGAATTCACTATGTAGTCACAGGGTGGCCTCGAACTCATGGTGATCCTCCTACCTCTGCCTCCTGAGTGCTGGGAGTCCGGCAACTCAGGTGTTTTATTTAAAGCTTGCAACTTCGGTCTCCAGCCGCTTGGCTAGAAAAGGTGTCAAGGGGGGGGGGGGTGGATCCTAGATCCAGCCCTAAAGCGTTTGGGGGTGAATCTGATTTTCCAGCCCAAATGTATGCGGAGAGGTCTGAGCTCTGGCAGGGTGTCCCTGCTGCTGGCTACTGTTGATGTTTGCTGGCTTGTGGTAGTTTCTCTCTCCTTGGACTGATGAATGGGAAGGGAATCAGCTTCCTCCACCACTAATGGAACTTCCCTGGATCTGTAAGCTTGAAATAAATGCCTTCCTTCCCTAAACTGTGCCTTGTTTGGATATTCATCCAAGCAACATGAAACTGACTACTACAAACATATATTATCTGAGCGATTTCTTTATTTGTATCTACATAGGTAGATGGAATATTTTTGTTGGTGGTGAGTTTATTTTTCTTTTCAACTTGCATTTATTTTTGCTATTACCAATAATACTGTAAATGAACATTCCAGCACAAAAATTTTTATGCCTTATGTTTCCTTAAGGTTGGATTCCTATTAGTAGGGTAAATGAGAAATATGTATTTCAAATTTTTAAAATCCAGATTAGTACACAACATCATTTTCCAAAAAGATTGTAGCCCAACCTCTCTTCAGCAAGGGACAGAGGAAGAAGGAAGGAGAGAGAACGCTTACAGTAAGCCCTAGCCCTCTATTATTTTAATTTTTTTTACATCTATTTATTTGCAAGCAGAGACAAAGACAGAGAGAGACAGACAGACAGAGAGAATGGGCACATCAGAGCCTCTAGTCACTGCAAACGAACTCCAGAAGCATGCACCATTTTCTGCATCTGGCTTACGTGGGTACTGGGGAACTGAACCTGAGTCCTTAGGCTTCATAGGCAAGTGCTTTAACCACTAAGCCATCTTTCCAGCCCTCCTAACCCTTTTTATTAAACCTTTTATCATTATTATCCAAAGTTGAACCCAAAATAATGCATCTAGACTTTGTAGTTTAATGTCCAACTCACTATGGTAAGACTGGACCCTTAGGTACAGAGTACCAAAAACGCCCTCAAGCATTTCTTGGGGTTGCTGAGCAAGAACCACCTTCTGCTGAGAATTACTTCAGTCTCTTATAGAATGCTAGTCAGCTTTTAAAGAAATATTTTACACAGTGATAATATGTGGTATGTAATTTTTTTCTATTGTTATATTAAATATTTATATATCACCATGTTAATCATAGTGTTTTTCAAAAAGTTGCATAATGCTTCTCGAAATTAACAAATACACTGTTTTTGTTGTACCTCATCCATCATTGGTAGGTAGCGCTCGAACACTTCAGGAAAGGTAGCTATCTATCTGACTACATGTAATGTCTTAGCCAAGTTTCACACTTTTCAATTGTTCATTTACCAATTGTACATGCATCTTGCATGAGTTAGTCTTTGCTCCTATTTAATTCATGGTCTTCAACATCTGTTCCTCTGAGGCATTTTTGAGAAGACCCTTTAAGGCTTTTTACTTACTAAAGGGGAACACACACACACAGTAAATATTTTGGATTACAGATAAAAAGAGAAAGTGATTATGTTTCTATTACCCTAATCTAATATATGTTTTGACATTTTCTTCTGGCCTTTTCCAAGCAAATGCATTTTAGTTTTAGTTGTATTTTATTTTCTTAACTTAAAGTGGGAGAAAGCATATGAATGCTTTTTCAAGTTGTAACATTCACTTGTAGTTTTAAACACAAATAATTATTTTAGTCTGTGGTAGTTATATCACTAATATTTTTCCTTATGTTTATCTGAATTTTCCACAATGAACATGTAGGACAGTCTTACAGAGTGTTGAGGATTAAATGAGAAAAGAACATGAGACTTGTCTTATAAAACACTTTACAGTTATTAAACCAAAAATAGAATTATTCTTTTTTAAAAGATGTCACTACAGGTAACTCTAAGTAGTGTAGCAGTTTAGAATGTTCCAGAACAATGACCTTTGTTAGAAGTACAAACTGTCAGACCCTACTCCAGTTCTAATTCAGTCTGCTCTTAGTAATAACTGCTGAGTGAGCGACTCAGAATACCTACTTGAATCACCTGGGGGTAAAAAAAAAAAATCATGGTGGTATAATAGTTTGAAATATACATTATCCCACTTTCACCTGTGCACAGAAATACACAACAACAATTTCAGCACTATAGTAGAAAAGACAGTCAAACCTAGTAGACTCATTTTTCTCATGGACTTATTTTCCCATACCAAGACAGAACTTACAATCAATCATTCGGGCTGGAGATATGGCTTAGTGATTAAGGTTCTTGCCTGCAAAGCCAAAGGACCCAGGTTTGATTCCCCAGGATCCACAAAAGCCAGATACACAAGGTGGCAAATGTATTTGGAGTTCGTTTGCAGTGGCTGGAGGCCCTGATGTGCCCATTCTCTGCCTCCTTTCTGCCCCTACTTCTTTCCCCATCAAATAAATAAATAAAAATAACTACTAAAAATTCATTACTTGTGGTATAACTAAAGTTCTAGAAAATATGAAAAACCTACTACTCTTCAACTTGGTGCCATGTTTTTCAATGGCCAGATTTAGAAATAGGTAACCATATTTCCTACTGAAGACTTAATGTGGAAAATAACTAAACAAATTCAGGTTACAGCAAAGTTAAGTCAATTGTTTCATTTAATTAAGAGAGCTGAGGTAATTTAAAAGCATTTTTTTTTGGCAAGCCTGACAATCTGAATCCCATTCCTTAGCACCTATGTAAAGCTAGATGAAAAGCAGTGCATGTGCCTGTAATTCCACACACCAACGGATGTGGGAGGCAGAACAAGGAAAATATGGAAGCGGGGAGCCAGCTAGATCGGCATATCCATCAGCAAACAAGAAAGACCCTGTCCTAAAACAAAGATGGAAATAGAAGAATACTATCCCAAGGTTGTCATAATGTAATAGCAATCTTAAACTACTAACAATACGTAAAGCAAAATTAGTTCTTGTAAGAGGAAAAACATGCTCTAACAGTGAGGGTAAATTCCAGGGACTCAGGTATGGTCGACAGAACTCTATCCCTGATTACATCTTCATCCCCATAATTCATGTACTGGAATTAAAGGCATGCGCCACCACATCCGGCCCCATAATTCATTTTTAAAATTAGTAGTCTGAGCTGGGTATGGTGGCGCATGCCTTTAATCCCAGGACTTGGGAGGCAGAGGTAGGATTGCTGTGAGTTCGAGGCCATCCTGAGACTACATAGTGAATTCCAGGTCAGCCTGAGCTAGAGTGAGACCCTACTACGAAATACAAAAAAAAAAAAAAAAAAAAAAAATTAGTAGTCTGACCCTTCCCTCCCCAAAATATCATTCTTCATGAAATGACTAACAAAGGCAACACAATGATTGACTGATTTTTTGGTAGTGAAAATGGAATTCGGGGCCTTACCACAAGCTAAGCAAGTGTTCCACCAATAAGCTATAGCCCCAGCCCAACATGATTTGTGTGTGGTGTGTGCATGCATGTTCATGTGTGCAGTGCACATGTATGTAAAGGCCAAAGGACTACTTTGGGTGTCATCCTCAGCAATGCCATCCACTTTCTTACAGAAGGTTTCTCACTGGCCTGGAGTTCCCCAGTTAAGTTATACTGGCTGGCCAGCAAGCACCAGGGATCTTCCATTTTCCTCCTTCCCAGTACTGAGATGGTAAGGGCCTGCCACCATAAAGGGCATTTTATATAGGTACTGAGGGTCAAACTCAGGTTCTTAGGTTTGAGAAGCCTGCACTTTACTCACTGAGCTATCTCCCCAACCACCATAATGACATTTTTTTGTGCATGTGCGCATGCAGAGGCTTGAGGAAGACATCAGGTATCCTCTATTGTTCTTTTACTATATTTTCCTGAGACAGAACCTGACACTGAACCTGGAGCCTGTCTCCACCTTCCTCAGAGCTGAAGTTACAGGAGTGTGTGGCCATGCCCAGCTTTCCAGGTGGGTGCCTGACCACATGCTTGCACAGCAAGCACTCTTACCCAATAAGCCGCCATAATGATTCTTAACAAGATAAAAAATTATGTAATCAGCAACAAAGATTATTCTTAACATAAATACACTCTAAAATTAGTTGTAAAGAGTCCTAAACTGATTATAATATTACTAGTATATCACTGTCACAATCTGAAATTATTTGAATAATAATATAAAATTCCTGTTTATACTTTAAGTATGTTTATTACATTTACTATGACTATTATATTTTCATTTGTAAATACATCCACATCAGGGTCTTTTTTTAAGACTGCTCTCTTCCAATGATTTGCTAATGAATGATATATTGATATTTTAGCCACTGAAGCTTGAAAGTATGGCTTAATGTATGGTAAAGTGGACCTAGCTATAGAAATTTTAGATAAAGGCTAGAGAGATGGCTTAGCAGTTAAGGTGCTTGCCTGGAAGCCTAAGGACCCAGGTTTGATTCCCCAATATCCACATAAGCCTGCTGTACCAAGTGGTGCATGCACCTGGAGTTTGCAATGGCTGGAGACCCTGGAGTGCCCATTATCTCTCTCTCTTTGTCAAATAAATAAATGGTTTTTTAAAATTAGAAACATTGTTTCAACTTTCCCTAGCATCTCATTAAAATTTCTACTGAATTCAATATCCAGTACCCATATGAAAATACCATGCATGGTAGCACCCATCAGTGGGTAGGTGGAGACAGGAGGACCCTTAGGGCTCAACGGCTAGCCAAACTTGTCGAACTGGTGTGCTCTAGGCCAATGACTCAAAGGAGATGGACAGGGTTTCTGAGGAACACTGGAGGTTGTTCTCTGGCCTTCACATGTGCACACCCACTCAGCCATGTTCACCCACACACATAAACATGCATGTACATGCATACCACACACATGCTAAAAGATAGGTAGACAGATGAATGAATAGGCTATTGTTAGGTTTCCTGCCAAAGACAGGAAAAGACAACATTCCAAAGCAAAGGGGAAAAAGGTATGCAATTTAAATGACATTTGATTCCCAACAAAAGACTTATTGCTAGGGCCAATAAATCTGCCTCTCAAAACTCTACTCACAGGCTGAAGAGATGGCTCAGTGGTTAAAGGTGCTTGCTTGCAAAGCCTGAAGGCCCATGTTGAAATCCCCGATACCCATGTAAAACCAGATGCACAAAGTGGCACATGCATCTGGAACTCATTAGCAGTAGCAAGATGCCCTGGCATGCCCATTCCTGTCTGACCCCCTGCTTGCATATAAATAAATAATTTTCTTTTAAAAAAAAACCTATTCATTCACAACACAAAACAAAACAAAAGCCACATACAGGGGCTGGAGAGATTGCTTAGCGGTTAAGGCATTTGCCTGCAAAGCCAAAGGACCTTGGTTCAATTCCCCAGGACCCATGTAAGCTAATGATGTACAAGGTGGTGCATGCATCTGGAGTTTGTTTGTAGTGGCTAGAGGCACTGGTGCGCCCATTCTCTCTCTTTGTCTGCCTCTATCCCTTGATTGCTCTCTCAAATAAATAAATAATAAAAAATTTAAAAAGCATTAAAAAAAGCCACATACAACAAGTATGTACCATTGGCCTGACACTAGGTGCTGATACTCAAAATAAAGCAGTAAGCGTAATATTAAGTTTCTGACCTCAGGGAACTTAATCTTATAGAACTTGGAAGCATGCATTCATTGTTAATTATGGTGACTGGGAACAGCTTGTGAGACTTCATTCTCTCATCCCTTGGGAGAATCAGTTTCTGATTTATAAAGTGAAGATAATTCTATGTCTACACCTCAGAGAATTAAAATGAAACTTTTATGGGACCACAACAACACCTAAATTTCTGTAACTTCTTTAAGCTAAATTTCCTTCTACGAAATTTACTCAACAAACCAAATCCAATCAATACAATGGTATGCATTGATTATAAGATTTCCAAAGACGGCACAAAAAGAGCAAGTACAAATTTTCCATAGAGACTCAAAAGCCAACAAGAGTTAGTAATATTGAGGGGCCTGGGAGATGACTCAGTGGATAAAGTGTAAACATGAGGACCAGAGCTCAAACCCCCAGCACTCATGTAAACGTCAGGTGGGTCCACGATCAGCGTTTGGGAGGTGGAGAGAGACAGGATCTCGGGGCAGGCTGGCTAGCTAGGCTAGCTGAATGGGTAAAAACTCTTGGTTCAAGGGAGATAGCCTGCATCAGCAAGTCAAGTGGAGAGTGATGGAGAAAAACACCCACCATCAACCACTGGACTCCACACGTGTGCATGCATATGTGCACCTGCTCAAACATGCACCCAACACATGCATCATACACACTACACACATACACATGTAAAACAAATAAATTATTAATCTTTTAAGTGTATCCCAGGCAATCATATTACATTCTTTGTGTAAGAAAGAGATATTTACAGTAAAACAGAAATATTCAACCCAAAGATATCAACATAAGGGTTGTTTTACTTTTCAATTTTTCCTACTTCTCTTCCTATGACCTTATACTATATAAAAGGGGTCCTTTTATGCCATTTTTAGTAAGCTATTTGCTTCTAAATACAAATGCTGACTTTGAGTTTCAAGAGCCTACTTTCCAATGTAAAGATCAAGAACATTTTTAAAACCCCAACAGAGTAATATAGCAACATTAAAACAATGGGCAAATCCTTTATCTAAATTGGTGTACTTTTTAAGGGGGAGTGCACTTTTTTTAGACAGGGTCTCACTCTATCTCTTGCTGACCCAGAACTTACACTGTAGCCCCATACTGTTCTTGAGCTCAGAGCAATCTTCCTATCTCAGCCTCCTCAGTTCTGCCTTTATCTTATTTATTTTTTTTGGGGGGGGGGGTTCGAGATAGGGTTTCACTCTAGTCCAGGCTGACCTGGAATTTGCTCTGTAGTCTCAGAGTGGCCTCTAACTCACGGTGATCCTCCTACCTCTGCCTCCCAACTGCTGGGATTAAAGGCATGTGCCACCATGCCTGGTTCTTTATCTTATTTTGAAAGACAAACACTTGAGAATTTTCTAAAGTAAAATCAGAATTCAATTTTAAAATTCTGCTTTAAATTGTATCTAATGTGGTTTAAGGATCAAAAGAGGTTTATGTTTAATATAACTAACTTGGGTTACACTTGAATGTCACCTGTCTTCTATTGCTCCTCCACTTTGTTTCCTTGACCCCAGAGTCTCTCACCGAACCCACTACTGCCTTTCCCCCTTTTTCCTTCTCTGTCTTTATTTTTCCCTGTATCCCTTTCCTTCCTACTACCCACCCTACTTCTCTCCCAGTTGGATGAGAAAGCACACACAATTTTCCAGCTTCTGCCCACCACTGGACTGAGGTTGCTGACATACATGGCCATGCCAAGCATGTTATGTAGATTGTAGAGATCAAACTCTGGCCATCTCATTTGTACACAAGCACTTACCCCTGTGCCGTCTCCCCAGCTTCCTTCCTTCTGTTTCAAGCTGCATAATGTTGAACAAATCACTTAACTTCCTAAGTACCTATTTCCTCATCAGTGTAATGAAAATACTTTCTACCTTATGAGGAGGTTTTTTTTTTTTTTTTTGGGTTTTACGAGGTAGGGTCTCACTTTAGTTCAGGCTGACCTGGAATTCACTATGTAGTCTCAGGGTGGCCTCGAACTCACAGTGATCCTCCTACCTCTGCCTCCCGAGTGCTGGGATTAAAGGCGTGCGCCACCACGCCCGGCTTATGAGGAGGTTTTTAAGAGTATTAAATATGATGGGGGGCAGGAAGGAGGGAAATGATGGTACCAACACATGATGTGTCCATAAAAAGCATATTCTTTTTTTTAATCTTTAAAAAAATTTTATTTTACTTTATTTATTTGAGAGAGAGAAAGAGGGAGGGAGGGAGGGAAGATAAGAAAGATAGAGAAAGAATAGGCACACCAGGGCTTTCATCCACTGCAAACAAACTCCAGACACATGTGTCACCTTGTGCATCTGGCTTTTATGGGTCCTGGGGAATCAAACCTGGGTCCTTTGGCTTCACAGGCAAACATCTTAACTGCTAAGCCATCTCTCCAGCCCCAAGCATATTCTTAATAAAAATAAATAAGTAAAATATGACATGTAAAAAGAGGAAAAAAGGCCAGGTATTCCCCTATCAATCTAATGTCAGTGATGAGAACAGTAGTATTTTAGAGAATGGAAACTAGAACTTACAACTTAAATGTTTCATCTTATTTAACACTTGATCAACAGAAAACATAAGGAGCTAGTTTTACCATTTGCCTACATGCTAAAGTATCTTTTTTATATGGGTAGATGACTGTTAGTTATTCATCTATTTCTGCAACATATAAGATGTCTTAATATAGGCGCCATGCATTGCTTTCAAGTTCTAGACCAGAATCTTCCATCTGTGTGTATGCACACACTGGTGCTTCGGTGTCTGGAGGTCAGAGGACAATTGTGGGTGTTGTTCCTCAGGTGTTACCCACTTTTTTGAGACAGAGTCTTTTTTTGGGGGGAGGGTGCTTTTGAGGTAGGGTCTTGCTCTAGCCCAGGTTGACCTGGATGGAATTCACTATGTACTTTCAAGCTGGCCTCAAACTCACAGTGATCCTATCTCTGCCTCCTAAGTGATGAAATTAAAGGCGTGCGTTACCACGCCCAGCAAGATAGCCATTTACTGATCTGAAACTTGGCAATTCGGCTACAGTGGTTAGGCAGGGACCCTGAGGGATCTGCCGCCTTCTGCCTCACCAGTTCTGGGGTTACAAGTGCATACCACCATTCCTGTCTTTTTATGTGGGTTCTGGAAATCAAGTCCAGATTCTTGATGGCAATCACTTTCCTGACTAAGCTATCTCTCCAGCTGTAAATTTTTCACTTTTAATTCTGTTACAGCCAGATAGCACCAAATGAATATGCTGATGTAATTTACTGGCTACCATTTTTTCTGAGTTGGCTAACCTTATTTTTCATATGTGCACAAGTATGCTCAAATCACAAGGAACAGGAGTGGGCAAACAGGAAAATTCTAATGTATCTATTGCTGGCATACAGTATTTGGAAGCCTGGCCAAGGAGAGAATGAATCAAACTAAGGAACAAACATAAATGATCACTAAAAAAAAGAATATTGAATTAGAATAGATTCAACAAGATTTCAGGATACAAGATCATTATTTTACACCAGCTAACTTCCATATACTAGTAATGAATACTCTGGAAATGAAATTAAGAACACAATTCCATTTATAATAGAGCTAAAGAGATAGTATGCTTAGAAACAATGGGCACTTAGTGTAAGAATAAAGCAAGCTTCTAAACATTCATTTACTTGTAAGAAGTGTATATCTAACATGAGATACAATTTAACTTTTAGAATACAATTTTAAAATAAAAGACACCTTTAGGAACAGTTCCAAATTTCTAATTGTATTGTATATACAGTTACTAGTTTGTATTTTTATTGTGATTTTCACCAACCCACCCTTCCCATTTCACTTACAGTACCCCTAATTGCTATCCTCAATTTTATGTCTTCTCTAAAAATATCCAGCAATCCCCCCCTCCATTTTTAAAACTAAACATATTTTCCCTTTTATCTCAATTGCTAATTCTAATTTATCTCCAGCTGTTTACATGATTCCTTGTTTCTTGATACTTCACAGGTGATTTTTTTTATATAAATGAAATTGAGAGATCTTTTAAGAATCCATATAAAATCCAGGAAGGAAACTGATGGAGTCTTGGCATGGAATGTTTAGTATTCACTGTTGAGTACGTAGCAATTATTCAATTCATTCTTGTTGAATGATTGAAAAGTACAAGGGGAAACATCAAAATTTATCTAGCAGCTCCGGAAAGAGTTACAATCTGAAAGTTTTCCTTGGGTGGTTCTGAAGTGCCAACTCTTCAGCCAAAAAGAAAAACAAAACAAGATCTATTTGCTTAAATGTAATTAGATCCTTGGAAAGTACAAATTTTCATTTTGACAGTATGTCAATTGGTCAATTATTTTTGCTGAACCAGCTTGATTGCTTTGTAATTATTCCTGCATTTAATACTTTTGAAAAGCTACTACCATTTTGATTATTTGAAAGTGGACCTTTAATTATAATTGTCAAGAGAATCTCCTTATGAACAAAGTATAAGTTCTCACTGTAGGGCATGGTGGAGCACGCCTTTAATCCCAGTACTTAGGAGGCAGAGGTAGAAAGATCACTGTGAGTTCAAGGCCAGTCTGAGACTACATAGTGAATTCCAGGTCAGCCTGGGCTACAGCGAGACCCTCCTTTGAGGGGGAAAAATGTGCTCACTGTGAGCTTTGACTGATTATATGCATGATTCAGTTAAAATTAACTGAAGCAACAATTTTGACATTAAGGCAGGTAAACAAATATACCAGGATTGCTCAAAAGTGCACTATGGAACACAATTATAAAAGAATACTCATTTTGCTACACTAAGTACATGGCAATATAGTCAATATACTTGGATATTAAGCATCAGGAAAACATGACACTACTATCTTTTGGATATTTAAAGCATGTAAAATTTAAAATATAAATATATAAATGCAAACTAACCCTAATATATTACTTTAAATGATATTTTAAGACCATTAAGATGTCCTACGTCAGCCTTGAAAATAATTTTTTTTTGGTTTTGTTTTTCGAGGTAGGGTCTCTGTCCTAGACTGACCTGGAATTCACTATGTAGTCTCAGGGTGCCGTTGAACTCACGGCCATCCTCCTATCTCTGCCTCCCAAGTGCTGGGGTTAAAGGAACTATATTCTTAGCCATTACTCCTTTTTATTCCTCTAGATGTTTTTCACATTGATTTGACTAGTCCATGAAGTCCTAAAACCTGAGAACCTCTGCAGTTTACAGCTGAAAGATGAGTTTGGGTTAATAACTGCCTAAATGCTTTTTAGCTGGTAACTAAATTAAATCACTTGCTAATTTCACTACATAATATACCTCCAAATGATATTCAGTTTGAAAAGCCATAATTTTTTATCAGAGGTTTAAAAATGTATTGAAAAGGGCAACAATACTGGGGGAGGAGCACTTAAATAATGTAAGAATAAGCTTGTCTTTTAGACTTAGCAAGGATGTAAATTTTTTAGGATATAATTTTAAAACAATTAAAAAAATTTTTTGAGAGAAAGAGAGAATGGGTATGCCAAGGAGTCCAGCCACTGCACACAAACTCCAAATGCATGTGCCACCTTGTGCATCTGGCTTTATGTGGGTACTGGAGAATCAAACTTGGGTCCTTAGGCTTTGTAGGCAAGTGCCTAAACAGCTAAGCCATCTTTCTAGCCCTAAAAACAATTTTTGAAATTTATTTTTACTTATTTATTTGAGAGAGAGAAAGAGAGGTAGATAGAGACAGTGGGCATGCCAGGGCCTCAAGCCATTGCAAATGAACTCTAGACACATGCGCCACCTTGTACATCTGGCTTAGAAGGGGACTGGGGAATCAAACCTGGGTCCTTAGGCTTCACAGATAAGTGCCTTAACCACTAAGCCATTTCTCCAGTCCTAAAAGCAATGTTTTTTGTGACAGGGTCTCATGTCAGAATAATCTTAATAGGACAAGTGCAGCCTATGGGAAAAAAAAAAAGGTCAACTTACTGCATAAATTAAGACATGAAGGAAAATAAAGATTATGGCAGGATAAAAATTATTTTTGCAACGATATATTAAAAGTCATAAAACTATATATCTTCTTGACACGAAAAGGCTGTTATTTCATGACCACACAGAAGCTACTGCTCCTTCACAGGACCTGCACAATATTGAGCTCATCGACATTGACATGGATTATGGAGGAGGGCAAAAGAAAAAGTCATCAAAACAAAAGAGGGGACTATTCAGAAGTAAGTACTTTAGTGAAAGGGGCAGGGGTGTGTTTGACAAAAGAAGGTAATGGGAGGGTATTATGATTAAATTACATTATGTTTATATATGAAATTATCAACAAAGTTTTTTAAAACCATATAAAATGTTCAGATCTTTTGACCAAATTCTACTTCCTAGATTCTGCTCTAGAGCACTGTAAAGGGGAGGAAGGAGGCTGTACATATAAAGATGTTCTTTGCCACATTATTTATATAAAAAAATTAAAGCAAATAAAATATCCAATAGCAAATGAAAAATAAGTTTTGTTTCAACCACTAGCAAATTACTATGTAACATTTTAAATATTGTGATCACAACATGAAAAACTAGAAAGTCTTTATGATACAATCTTAAAGCAGCAATATTTAACCATAGCCACACTCATATAAATATGTTTATTGAAAAATCTAGTAGGGAAAATAAAATTTGAATCTACAGATAAATATGTCCTCATGTTTCTTCTACAATTAAAAAAAAAAACCTCTAGAAATCTACAAATTTGAGATTTTTAAAAAAGTTTTAAAACTTCTAAGCACATAATTTGGTTTTTCTTAACATATATGTAGTTTGGGCTTTCAAGAAAACTAAGGGAATGGAGAGTTACTCAGATCTAACATTTTTATTTAAAAAAAAGCAACATTGGGGCTGGAGTTAAAGTGTTTGCCCGCTAAGCTAAAGGACGCCGGTTTGATTCCCCAGGACCCATGTAAGCCAGATGCACAAAGGGGTGCATGCATCTACAGTTTTCAGTGGCTGGAGGACCTGGTGCGCACAATCTCTCTCTCTCTCAAATACATATTTTTTAAAAAAGCAAAATTTGGGTATCTTCTGGTTGAAGATACCAGAATCATTTAAACTATATGGTAATTATTATAAAAAATTACAGCTCAACAGCTAGTTAACATACCAGAGATTCAGACAGTGAAATTCATCCTAATCATAAACCTATTATAAACAAGTCATTTTATGTTCCAGTTTTGGGGCCCCTTCATCTGAAGATGGAGGAAAGTGCAATGGACACTGACATACAGTAGGAACCATGAGTATTTAGAAACGATTGAAATCTTTAAGAAAAACCTCCGCCCCCCCGCAATACCTTCTAATTCCTACTATGCACACATGGATTATGCCACCAATTTAGCCTGAAGCCTGTCAATTTGTCTCTTAAAAAAATACTTACACAGGGTCCAGATATGGGATAAGAGTAGAAGGAACTCAAAACATTTCTGTATGTAGATCTTTCTCTTATCCAGCTAAATATACCTAACTGTCCACATACAAATAACTAATCTATACCAAATCTTTGCTGCCAACATTTCTACCATCTTGGAGCTTCTGTTTTCTTTTCTCCATAAAATTGCTAAATATTTACCAAGCCCCACCTATCTTCACCAGTTAGTTCCCAAACTAAAATGTATTCAAGTTCTTTTTGCAGCATTTGTTTCTGGTACTTAAAATGTGTAAGCCACCACTAGAATCCAGTGTCATGATTCAGCTGAGTCTTTCAGTGTTCATAAACTAACCTTGAACTGTTCCCATTTAATCCAAAATATAGTAGTTAGTATAGAGCATAACACATATTTTCTTTCTTTCTTTCTTCTTCTTTTTTGCTTTTTTTGGTTTTCCGAGGTAGGGTTTCATTCTAGCTCAGGCTGACCTGGAATTCACTATGTAGTCTCAGGGTGGCCTCGAACTCATGTCGATCCTCCTACCTCTGCCTCCCAAATGCTGGGATTAAAGGCGTGCGCCACTACACCTGGCTTTATTTTTCCAATTTTAAACTCAAGATGTAATAGAAAAAGGCTAATTTTGCCTTTCAAGATAACATTACATTTTAAGGTAACTTTCATGAGATACTCAGAATTATTCATACTAATAATACTAAGTGGACCCTTTTGTTCAAATTGACGGGATAACTTCTCATTCTAAGCAATAAATATCATAAGGCTATATATCAAGCCAGGAGCAATAGTTTCAGTCATTAATAAGTAATATAGTCACAACATAGATCATGTCATGCCTAGCAACTAAATGGTGTAATACTCTATGGCATTTATTTATTCCAATAAACTTTCCCCCAGTGTATGGGGGGGGGAATCAAGCCTCTCTTACTTTTCCACTCATATTCCTAATTTCTTCTTTGCTCTGACCCTGCTTCTGATACACAAAAGTACAAGTGAAAGTATATGTCTATGTATGCAATACTCTAAGAACGGTACTTAGGAAAGACAGGCAGTTTAAACTGTTCTATATGATATACTAGATTAGATCAGAAGCTCTAGATTACAGATATAAGGAAATTGTGTAGAGAAAACAGTGTGTTACTGAAGATTATATCTTAATTTTAAATACTAGAGATCAGGCATATAAGCAAAAAGCATCCAAACAGTAAATACAAACTACTTATAATTTCCTCTAAATCTTTCTTAAAATGCTGTAGGTTATTCAAAACACGTGAGGACAAATGAATTCAAGTGATATTAGCAAAGTACTACAAATGTCAGAAGCAGATGATCAACTTGACTAGAGGCACAGGAAAGGAGAAATGTGAAGGACACATCAAGTTTCTAGTTGGCAACTGTGTTGATAAGAGAAATAATACTTCATGAATTTCTAAAAACAGCTGTCCTCCTCTTTGGACAGCAAAGACTGAGAATAGAGAAGGATTAAGGGATGAGTTCAGATTTATATGTTTTTGAATTTCTAATATTTGTAGGATTATTAGGAGGTATCTAGTAGAGTGCTATATCTGGCTTAGGAGAAAAATATATTCAGGAGATAAATCTGAGAGTCACAAAAATACAGATAGGAGGCTGGAGAGATGGCTTAGCTGTTAAGGTGCTTGCTTGAGAAGTCTAAGGACCCATGTTTGACTCTCCAGATGCACAAAGTAACACAAGCATGAAAAGTTGCACATGAGCACAAGATGGCGCACACACCTGGAGTTTGACTGCCCGTGGCTGAAGGCCTTGGCGCGCCAATTCATTCTCTCTCTTGCATTAAAACAACAACAACAACAGAAAAAATAATACAGATAGTGTGTAATAAGCTGTGTGAATAAATGAGATGAACAGGAGAAAGAAATACAACTAAGGTTGAAGAACTACCTTGGGGAAAAATATTTTTAAAGGTAGGCAGAAGAGGAAGAACTCTTTTGATAAAATTTCTCAAAGTACCTGGAATGGAGGCATAAGCTCCATCACCCCAACAATCAGGTTGAGGGGGGCGGAGAGGGAGGCAGAACAACCTAGGTTCAAGGCCAGTAGGAGCTATACAGTGAGACCACGCCATATATACACATAACAGGGAGTCTAAAACCAGGTCATGGAGTAGGGGAGACGGCTCAGAAGTTAAAGACGCTTGCTTACAAAGCCTATAGGCCCAAATTTAATTCCCTAGCCTCCCATGTAAATGCATCAGATGGGTGTTTGTTTAAAGCAACAAAAGATCCTGGCACACCCACACACATAAACAAAGGATTAAGTAATAATTAAAAAAAATTTTTAAAAATTATTTTTGCTTTATTTTATTTATTTGAGAATGACAGACAGAGAGAGAAAGAGGCAGATAGAGAGAGAGAGAATGGGCACGGCAGGGCCTCCAGCTGCTGCAAACGAACTCCAGAGGCGTGCGCCCCGGTTCGAGGCTCGATTCCCCAGGACCCACGTTAGCCAGATGCACAACGGGGCGCACGCATCTGGAGTTCATTGGCAGCGGCTGAAGGCCCTGGTGAGCCCATTCTCTCTCACTGCCTCTTTCTCTCTCTGTTGCTCTCAAATAAATAAAAATTTAAAAAAATATTTTTTATTTATTTGTAAGCAGAGAGAGAGAAACAGAAAGAAAGAGAATGAGTGTGCCAGAGCCTCTAGCTGCTGCACACTAACTCCAGATGCATGTGCCACTTTGTGCATCTGGCTTTAACACGGGTGCAAGGGAATGAAACCCAGGTTGTTAGGCTTTGCAGGCAAGTGCCTTAACCACTGAGACATCTCTCCAGCCCAAAAGTAATTTTTTTTTTTAACGGGAGGTCAAGGACACAGGAGAAATGAGACAATTCCTGAACTCAAACGAAAGAGAAAGCTGTTTCAGAAGGGGAGTTGAGGGAAAGTCAAAACCAGCAGAAAAGTACCTTCCTTCATCATTTCCTACCTTCCTCCTTTCAGTAAATGACATTGTTTCTCCAATTTTAAGTAATTAAAAGACTATAAATGTTCTTAATTGTAACACAGGCTCTATTTTTAGCATACACTTACAAACATTAAATAAGATGTAAGCCACCAGGAACAGTGGCTCATGCCAATAATCCCAGCACTCTGGAGGCTGAGGCAGTAGAACTGCTTCGAATTTTAAGCCAGTTGGGTTACATAATGAGTTCTGGGCCAGCTAGAGCTACATAGCAATATACTTTCTCAGAAAAAAAAAAAAAAAAAACAACTTAGGCTGGCGAGATGATTTAGTGGTTAATGTGTTTGCCTAAGAAGCCTAAGGGCCCAGGTTTGATTCCCCAGAAACCACGTTAGCCAGATGCACATGGTAGCACATGCATCTGGAGTTTGTCTGCCATGGCTAGAGGCCCTGGTGAGCCCATATGCTCTCTCTCCATCTCATTAAATAAACAGAAAAGAATATTAAATATTTTTTAAAAGTTAAGTAAACTCAACTTTTTATTAAGTTAATACCATTCCTCATTTCTTGTTCTGAGGCTACATGCCATATGTTTAAAATACATAATGCTTATTTTCATCATAATGAAAGACAGAGCAATAGCTACACTTCACCTGCTTGGTAAGGCACTTAAACTAATTGCAAATACTACACAAATAAGTATCATTTAATAATAATGTCAATAATGCAAGATTTGGCGCTATAAGAAGCAAAAATAGGCAAGTTCAATGTTCAGAGAAGCTTTGAGAAAAAAAAGATCTGAGGCTTCTGAAGGCATTATTTTGAGATAATACTCTTCAATAAAAGTAGTACTAAAGTTATAAAGTACATTAAACACAATGTCAAATTCACTCACCAACAAACTACTGATACATGCGACAACATGAATGAACCTCAAAAGCCTTCTGTTAAGTGAAAGAAACCAGACACGAAAGCTTTTGTATGCCACATAATTCTATTTACATGACAGTCTAGAAAAGGTCAAAACTATAGGGACAGAAATCAGATCAAGTTGCTAAAGGGCTGGGATAGAGACAGGAAACTATTCAAAGAGGGAGACAAGGAAAAAAAAAAGGATAAAGGGATGCAAGGGAAGTTTGGAGAGGGCAATGGAAATATTCTGCCATTAGTGGTGGTGGCTGTAAGATGATGTCTATTGAAATCATTGAACTGAGTGCTTACAATGACTTCTGGGGCTGGAAGAAGGCTAAGTAGTGAAGCACTTGATGCTTGAGATACAGTGCGCAAGTTTGATTCCTTACAACACCTCATACAAGAAAAGCCAGAGGCTGCCAGGGACTTCTGTAATCTCAGTAGGCTGATGACGGGATGGGAAATGGAGACAGGAGAATTTTCCAGAATCTCACAGCAACACAGACAGAAACTCTACCTCAAAAATAAGGCAGTAAGGCAAGGATGACCTCAAAGATGTCCTACTACCTCCATGTACATGCTGCACTCATACACATGCGAAAATGATATAAAATTTAAAGTATATATTTAAAAAGAGTGACTTTTCGGCATAAATTATATCAACAACCCTGACTTAATTTCTTTAAACTGAGCCATCAAGTCACCATTTTAGCTGAATAGCATTTTTGATATGCTATAATGTATTTCCCATCATTTAACTTGTCTACATTATATATAATTACTTGAATTAGCAAAACAAAATTTAGCTGGGTGATACACGCCTGTAATCCCAGCACTCGGAGGCAGAGGTAGGAGGATCATTGTGACTTTGAGGTCACCCAGAGTCTACACAGTGAATTTCATGCCAGCCTGGCTACAGTAAAACCCTACCTTGAAAAACCAAAACAAATAAAATAAATTAAATTAAAACTATGTTAAGATTAAAACAAGGAAGTATTGAGAGACCTACCTTCTTGCAATAAATTCTAATATCTTACTCCCAACTATATTATCCAAAGGACCAGAATAAAAAACCCTTCCTATACTTCCCAGCTCAAACAGTTGAGAAAGAAACTCTGTACCTTTATTCTATTATTTTTTTTACAAACAAGTTATATCATGTGTGTAACATAAGAGATGTATATAAGTTAAAAGTTCTGACCCTAAAGTCAAGAACACCTAAGTGCATACCTACATCCAAGAAAATATTTTTATAGTGACAGAAATATACTTGACATTCACTAATCTTTTAAAAAAATTTTTAAAATTTATTTATTTATGAGAGGAGGGAGGAGAGAGAGGCAGATAGAGAGAATGGGCACTGCTAATCAACTCCAGACACATGTGCCACCTTGTACATTTGGCTTATATGGGTTATGGGAAATCAAACTAGGGTCCTTAGGCTTCTCAGGCAAGCACCTTAACCACTAAGCCATCTCTCCAGCCCCACCATTCACTAATCTTAATTTAGAAACATATCTTTAAGAAATCTCATATATGGCTAGAGGTGTAGCTCAGTTGTACAGTGCTTCCCTAGTGTACAGGAATCCTTGAGCTCCATTCCCAGCAAAACACACATACAGAGCTCAATTCTTTTTTTTGGGGGGGGGGGTGAGGTTGAGGTTGAGGTAGGGTCTCACTCTAGCACAGTCTGACCTGGAATTCATTATGTAGTCTAAGGCCAGCCTTAAATTCACAGTGATTTCCCCCTACCTCTGTTCCAGAATGCTGGAATTAAAGGTACACACCACCAAGCCCAGCAAGATACATACTTTTTAAATATTTTATGTATTTGCAAGAAGAGAGACAGGAGATAGAATGGGTGTGTCAGGGCCTCCAGCCACTGCAAACAAACTCTAGATGCATGTGTCACTTTGTGCATCTGGTACTGGAGAATCGAACCCAGGTCGTCAGGCTTTGCAGGCAAGTGCCTTAACCGCTGAGCCATTTCTGCAGCCCCAGAGCTCAATTCTAACACAGTGAAAACAAGAAAGGCAAGCACAGTAACTGTCTGCATGGCTGACAGACACAGGAACAAATTTTCTCTCAAGAAGTTAAGTTATAGGGGCTAGAGAGATGACTCAGCATTTCAAGGTAATTGCTTGCAAAGCCTGCTGGCCTGGGGTTCAATTGACAAGTACTCATGTAAAGCCAGATGTGCAACATGGTGCATGCATTTGGAGTTCATTTGCAGCAGCAACAGGCCATGTTGTGTACCCATTTTTTCTCTCTCTACAAATAAATAAAAATATTTTGGGCTGGAGAGATGGCTTAGAGGTTAAGTGCTTGCCTGTGAAGCCTAAGGACCCCGGTTCGAGGCTCGACTCCCCAGGACCCACGTTAGCCAGATGCACAAGGGGGCGCACGCATCTGGAGTTCATTTGCAGTGGCTGGAGGCCCTGGCGCGCCCATTCTCTCTCCCTCTATCTGCCTCTTTCTCTCTTTGTCTGTCGCTCTCAAATAAATAAAAATAACAAAAAAATTTTAAAAAAATTTTAAAAAGAGATAGAAGAAATGAGACAATTGATCAGAAAAACTCATTTTTAAAAATGCTATGCTTAATTTGTGTGTGTGTGTGTGTTTTGATTTTCAAGACAGGGTCTCATTCTAGCCCAGCTGACATGGAATTCACTATGTAGTCTCAGGGTGGCCTTGAACTCATGGCAATCCTCCTAGTTTTGCCTCCCAAACGCTGGAATTAAAAGGTGTGGGCCACCACGCCCAGCCTGCTTTACTTTTCTCTTCACAAAAAAATTTCTGTTCCTTGAGTTAGCATTTTGAAAAGTAATGCATATTCACAGATGAAATACTACACAAATGTACATTTCCATGGATGTCATTGCTTTTCTGCCACCAAAAACTTGAACTGATAAAGATCTCAGGGGCTAGAGAGATGGCTTAGTGGTTAAGGTGCTAGCCTGTGAAGCCTAAAGACCCAGGTTCGATTCCCTAGTACTCACAAAAGTCAGATGGACAAGGTGGCACGTGTGTCTGGAGTTTGTTTGCAGTGGCTCCAGGCCATGGTATACCCATTCTTTGTCTCATACTTGCTACCTGCCTGTTTCTCTCACTCTTTTTCAAATAAATAAATAATTTTTTTAATGAGGGTATGTATGTGTGTGTACACATATACACAGACTCGTGTGAAAGTCAGAGGACAACTTTGAGGTGTCTGTGCTTCACTGTCTTTGAGACAGGCTCTCTTGCCATTTGCTATGGAAGGCCAGTCTAGCTGGCTTCAGAGCTTTGGACTCTCCTGGCTTTGTCTCCCCACTGTCATAGTGTACTGGCATCACAGATACAAGTACCACTTTGTTCAGGCTGGGGAATCAAACTGGGGCTGGCAAGCTTTGGAAGTAAGCACCTTTAACCACTGAGCCATTTCCCCAAATTGGCAAGAATAAAAGGTTTCTGGACACATGGTGACCAAAAATTAATTCAAAATCAAACGTGCTCAGTTGTTTCTGGCAGTGCTCACCTGTGCTGCTTCCCACGACTTCACTGCAATCTTGATCTGATCATACAACAATATACACTGTGTATGCACCGTGTATGCCATCATGCCACCAATGATGGCAAATTCTGATTTAAGATTGTTATGAATTGTATTACTTTAATGCATATACAAAGTTTTCTGCTCTCAGAGAAACATAATGGCTTTACTATGGAAAACAAAAATTTTTTTCCTACTATCATTCCTCAGCATGTAAACATCAAATTGGTTTATCTTTGAATTGTACTGTTACAAGTTGTCCAGAGGGTCCTTGGGAGGTGGCACAGTGGATGAAATGCTTGCCATGCAAGTGTGAGGACCCGAGTTTGGATCCCTAGAGCCCACGTTTAGCCAGATGTTGTAGCAGGAGCTTCTGTAATCCCAGGGCACCTATAGCAAAATGGGAAGTGGAGACAGGAGAACCCCCTAGAAAGCTTGTGGAGCAGCTACACTGGCGAAGTAGTAAACAATGAGACCCTGCTTCAAAACAAGATGAAGTTGAGGACTGACATCCAAAGATTCCATCCGACCTCCATGTGCACACCCTAAAATGTGGCAGTCACACACATAGTACACAACAACAAACAAAAACACATGAATGAAGGAGAAAGAAAGACAAAAGAACAAGCAAGCATTCTCCTAAGTGATTTCTGACTTGGGACTAGGACAAAAATTCTGACACTTGAAATGGCCCCTAAACATATTTCTGCCATTTTGTACTATGTATATAGGCAAAGCAGTATTTTCAATACAGACAATTATAAAATTAAAATGTTGGATCAACTTTGAAAAAGGTTAAAGTTGCTTTATATCATAAAATATCAAATATTCAGCCATAACTTAATTCTTTATGTAAAAGTAAACAATCCATCCCATAAGCATGCAAATCTGCTTTGATCTTTCATAAATGGTAAAATTATATATATACCAAAGAATTGTTTTATGATAAATTTATGGGCTGAAAGTATTGCTTAGTGGTTAAGGTGCTTGCCTGCGAAGCCTAAGGAGCCAGGTTTAATTCCCTAGAACCCACATAAGCCAGGTGCACATGGTGGTGCATGAGTCTGCACTTTGTTTGCAGTGGCTGGAGGCCCTTGCATGCCCCTTCTCTCTCTCTCTCTGCTTCTTTCTCTCTGTCCAATAAATAAATAAAAACAATATATTAAAAAATAAATTTCCTTAAGATCTATTATCAGTAAATGTTTGATATATATATACATACATATAAACCCCATGTTGTACAATTACTTCTTGGGCCGAAGGGGGTTGGGAGTGTAAGTTTAAGGTTTTCAAAACACTGAAAGGGTTGTTAAGTAGCAGTATTGAGAAATCTCAGTGATGTATTTCTTTGCTATGATTACTTTCAAGGACATATTTTATTTGGCAAATAACAAGTATCATAATATCAATCACAAAGATTATTTTATTTTTATTTTTATTTATTTGAGAGAGGGAAAGGAGAAAGAGAGAATGGGCACACTAAGGTTTCCAGCCACTGCAAACTCCAGATGCATACACCACGTTGTGCATTTGGCTTACGTGGGCCCTGGGGAATCAAAAGGAGGTCCTTTGGCTTCATGGGCAAGCACCTTAACTGCTAAGCCATCTCTCCAGCCCAAAGATTATTATTTTAAAGTAAATGGTAGCCTTAATTTTAACAATGTATTAATGCCCTGGAAATTGTCAGATTTAAGGTATCTGGAACAATTTGTATTTTTTGTAGAATATTGATCATATGATGTATATCAACTGTACAAAAGTTGCACAATTCTTTGGAATGAAGACGACAAGTGACATAAACATAGTAACAAAAAGGAATTCAGTATTTCAAAATTTGTCACAGTATCTGAATTTCTCAGAAGTAAAAATGCATAGTTATTTTAATAATTCATTCTGTATTATTATTTTCTGCATGCTCAAAGTGTTTCAATTCTGACAAAAGTTATATACATAGAAAACTTTAAACTTTAGTTTGGTGTATCTATATTAAATATATTCTTATACATGTAAGATACCAATTTACCTGCATGAATTATTGTGGTGGTTTGATTCAAGTGACCCCCATAAACTTAGGTGTTCTGAATGCTAGGTTCCCCAGCTGATGGCAATTGAAAATTAAAGCTTCCTAGAGGCAGTATATTGTTGGGGGCAGGCTTATGGGTGTTATAGCCAGTTTCCCCATGCCAGTGTTTGGCACACTCTCCTATTCCTGTTGTCCACCCTCTCTGCTCATGCCATCGTTTGCCCATACCATCATGGAGCTTCCCTTTGAGCCTGTAAGGCAAAATAAATCTTTTTAAACCAAAAGTTGCTCTTGGTTGGGTGATTTCTGTTAGCAATGCGAACCTGACTACAACAATTATTTTAGAAGTTTAATGCATTCATGGGAATTTCTTTGTGTGTATGAGGTGTGCACGCATATGTCTATGTGTGTGGCGGGTATGCACCTATGTGTGTGTGGAGAGAAGATAATCAAGTGTCTTCCTTCACCACTCTCCTTTTTTACCGAGGCAAAGTCTCACACTTGAGCCCAGAGCTCACTAACTGAGTTAGTCTTAGCTAGCCAGAGATTCCCTATCTCTTACCTCCTGTGGGATGGGATTACAGGTGGCCACCACATCCACCTGGCATTTAAGTAGGTCCCAGGGATCTTAACTCTAGTCACATAAAGTGCTTTACCAACTGGATCATCTCCCCATCCCTCATGGGACTTTTTTTTAATGCTTAACATTTTTACAAAAGTAACTAAAAATTAATACACACAATGTAGTCATGAAAATAAAGTGGTTTTGCCAAATTTTCTAAAGATATTTCATATATGTCCTAAAATCCATGTATTTAGAAATATATATCTATTTACATGGCTATTATAAGTATACATGATATATAGACAGAAAGTATTTTTAAAGGCCATAATAAAAGAACAAATCAGCTATAAGTCATCAAAACACACTTATATTTTGAGAGGGCAAGTGATGAAACTTAGTGAGAACAGCGCACAGTATACATGACACTCCAACACCACACACACAAGAAATTGTTTTGAAGCTTTCTTTACACGCATACAAGAAAAAAAGTCTGATATTTATAATCAAGCCTATTCTTTTCATTAAAAGTTGTATTATAAGGCTGGAGATATGGCTTAGCAGTTAAATCACATGCCTGTGAAGCCTAAGGATCCAGGTTCAATTCTCCAGGTTCCACGTAAGCCAGGTGCACATAGTGGCGCATGTGTCTGGAGTTCATTTGCAGTGGCTAGAAGCCCTGGCACGCCCATTCTCTCTCTCTCTCTCTCTCCTTTTGATTGTAATAAATAAATAAAAATAAAATCTTAAGGTGCTGGAGAGATGGCTTAGCAGTTAAGCGCTTGCCTGTGAAGCCTAAGGACCCAGGTTCGAGGCTCAATTCCCCAGGAGCCACGTTAGCCAGATGCACAAGGGGGCACACGCGTCTGGAGTTTGTTTGCAGTGGCTGGAGGCCCTGGCGTGCCCATTCTCTCTCTGTCTGCCTATTTCTGTCACTCTCAAATAAATAAATAAAAATAAATGACAAAAAAATTAAAAATAAAATAAAAATCTTAAAAAGAGTTGTATTATAAACTTTGAAAAGGCAGAATGGTAGGATGAAAAAAATGGAAGTTTTAGAATTAAACAAGGAATTTCTCTAACACTTGTTAGATTTACCACCCAGGACAAATTTCTTAAACATAGTAAGTTTCAATTTCCACAAGAACACTGTGACTTTGTGAGTAATTAAGAAATCCAAATCAAGACACAGCAATGTAGTGGATAAAGGAGTAAAGCACCGACTCTACTATTATTTTCTTCTCTTTCTTGCACTTAGTTAGATGATCTTGGGCTAGTCACTTAATCATTCTCTGTCAGTTTTATATACAGCCAACCTCAAGGAATTCAGAAAATTCATATAAAGAAGAGTTTCTGGCATATGGAAACCTTTGGATAAGACTACAAACTACAACTGAGGGTGGTGGCACATGCCTTTGTTCCTGAATTCTAGGATTATAGATAACAGAGTTGCTACAAATTCAAGGTCAGCTTAGTGTACATCACTACCATGATTACATACAGACCCTCAAAACAATCACATATTACAAATAGAAAAAAAAAATCACTGACCATAACTTAGCCTGACCAAAAAAAAAAAAAAAAAAAAAAAAAAGAGCCTATTAAATTTTCATTTTCTTACTGTATCCAAAACTCAAATTCAGGGGGCTGGCCAGACAGCTTAGCCAGTGCTTGCCTTCAATAATGAGTACATGGCTTCCATCCCCAGAATCCACACAGAATGTCAGGTTTCAGCAACACCTATAGCCCCACTGCTGAGGAGGCAGAGACAGATCCCTGGAGCTCGCTGACCAGCTAGTCTAGCCTAGTTGGTGAGTTCCACAGCAACTTTCAGAAAGAGGTGGGCACCCTCCTTGAGAATGATGCCTCAGATTATCCTCTGGCCTACACACACACACACACACACAGAGAGAGAGAGAGAGAGAGAGAGAGAGAGAGAGACAGATGTGTGCGCTCATCCATATACAAATCATAACAATGTGCATACACATAAGCACACATACCACAACAGACTTCCAATTCACTCTATGAAAATAAAAATTCACCATAAAGCCGGGTGTTGTGGCGCACACCTTTAGTCTCGGCACTCAGGAGGCAGAGGTAGGAGGATCACTGTGAGTTTGAGGCCACCCTGAGAGGACATAGTGAATTCCAGGTCAGCACTGGAGACCCTACCTCAAACACAAAACAAAACAAAACAAAACAAAACAAAACAAAACAAAACAAAACAAAACACCATAATGGAAAAAAAGGTCTATTTCAAAAGCTCTATGAGGTTTTCAAAAAAAAAAAAAAAAAAAAAAAAAAGGATTTCCCACAAAGAAGCTATGTAATGGCAACAGCTCTGGAATAAGTATACGAACAATCTGATGACTTTGAAAAGATCAACATTATTTGACTATATAAATATTGGAATAAAAAATTAGTCATGCTATTTTATAGATTTACCTATGATAATATAGTTGGTCACTGCATTTCTATGAATGAAGTAATTCTTGAAGCTGATATTTCCCTTTCTGAATACAGATACACTGACAATTTCAATAGTAAAAAAACATAAGAATTCACAGATCACTTAACAAAATTAAAATAAAAATAGTGGGCTGGAGAGATGGCTTAGTGGTTAAGGTGCTTGCTTACGAAGCCTAAGGACCCATGTTTGACTCTCCAGGTCCCACAAAAGCCAGGTCCAAGATGACACAAGTATCTGGAGTTCAATTACAGCGGCTGGAGGCCCTGGTGTGCCAGTTCTCTCCTTCCCTCCACCCCACCCCCACTCTCACTCTTGAATTTTTTTAAAAAAGGACAGTCTGTTGGACTTGCCTCAAAATAAATAAATAAAAGCTAAAACTTGGTAATTTCTAAAATAAATCTTTTTTTCTAAATTCTTAGCCTGAAGTACATAATTTGACTGTGTAACTTCTAAATATTCAATCAACCGAGCAACCAGATTTTTCTAAAAAAGTAAAGGGCTGGAGAGAAGGCTTAGCAGTTAAGATGCTTGCATGCAAAGCCTAATGACCCAAGTTTGATTCCCCACTACCTACATAAAGCCAAAATGCACAGGTGATGCCGTGTGTCTAGAGCTCATAACCTGGTACACTCATTCTCATTCCCCTCCCCCCCATCCTCTTTCACTGCTGGTTGGGGTACTGCACACCTTTAATCCCCAGAGGCAGAAGGATCATTGAGTTTGATGCCACCCTGAGACTATATAGTGAATTCCAGGTCAGTCTAGGCTAGAGCGAGTCTCTACCACAAAAAACAAAAAACAAAAAAACAAAAAAACAAAAAGTAGAACCCTGAATTCTGAAGAACAAATGTAAAGCAGACTAATCATTGAACCATGAACAATTTTTTCCAAATCTTTCTAGCTTAAGTTTCTTCATCTGTCAATTGTAGATAATAATTGTTTCTACTTCTTAGACTTGCTAGAAGAATTAAATAATGTTATGGAGAACATACTCAACACAATTTCTGGTAAATAATAAGTGATCAAAATTTTATGGGGCAAAATCTTAGCTGGCAACACTGTATTATGAAATATCTCTTAACATCACTTTGGAAATAAAACGGAATATGCCTTTAAATGTAATGAAATTTTACAAAGCTCAGTTCATTAAAATTAACTCCAAATTTGTACCAAAACAAAATTGTAAGTAAGACAAATATGTAAAATCACTTTTATTACTTAGCTTACTTGGGCAAAATATTCTGGGCACACAAAATATATTTTAAAATGACAATAATAGTTTTAAATTGAAAGAAATGGAGTTGCTTCAAGATCAACTAGAAAGACTAATACATCACTCTAGCCATTTAAAAATAATAATAAAAGGGCTGGGGAGATGGCTCAGTGGTTAAAAGCTCTTGTTTGCAAAGCCTGCTGGCCTGGGCTCGATTCCCCGGTAGGTACCCCTATAAGGCTAGGTGCACAAAGTGGCATATGCACCTTGAGATGGTTTTACACTGGCAAGAGGCCCTGGTGCACCCAGTCTCTCCTTCCTTCCTTTCTTGTTCTTTATCTCTCTGTCTCTCCCCTCTTTTCTGCTTACAAACAAATGAAAGTATTTAAAAATAAAATATTACTACAAATATTATCACTTGTAGGGACATAGGAAAGTAAATTCAGTAGTTCAAACATACACCCAAGGTCACGATTTCCATAAAAGCACAATTTTCACACCAAGAAAATACAATCAAGAACTGAAGAGGTATTATCTCTCTTTAAAAGAGAGAAGGGGAGGGAGAGAGAAGTTTGAGCTCAGTTAATTCAAAAAGTCACAAACAAACGCCTTTAATTCCAGCTCTCGGGAAGCAGAGGTAGGAGGATCTCTGTGAGTTCAAAACCAGCCTGGGATTACAGAATGAGTTCCAGGTCAGCCTGGGCTAGAGTGAGACCCTATCTCAGGGGGGAGGGGGAAACAAGTCACAAACAGCACTATTTGGCTTCAAGATCAGAGCTCAGACATTTCTTAAAGCAATAATCTAATAAAAGTCTAACAAGTGTCAGGGAATCCCTTTTAATGACTGTATGTTCCACTTCGTCTCTGAATGTGAAGCTTTTCATTAAAAAAAAAAAAAAGAGGGCTACAGAGATGACTCAGTGGTTAGGGAGCTGACTCAGGTTCAACTCCCCAGTACCCACGTAAACCAGATGCACAAAGTGGCACATGCATCTGGAGTTCGTTTGCAGTGGCTGGAGGCCCTGGCAAGCCCATGCTTGCTCACGCTCTCACTCTGCTTACAAATGAATAGAACATTTTAAAACATTTAAAAAAAGAAAGAAATCATGCTGGTCACTTCTCTCATAGGAATATGAGAATATCTACAAATGAACTTAAGACACCTTGAAAAATTTAAAAATACAAAGAACTATTATAAATGGCAACTACTGGAAATAGTATATTTTTTAAATGATCTTTAAAGCCTGTAAGACTACAAACGACCACCAAAGCCAAGCTACTATGCTTAGAATATTTTTTTTTTAAAAAAAGCATCTTTGGGCTGGAGGGATGGCTTAGCGGTTAAGGTGTTTGCGTGCAAAGCCAAAGGACCCAGGTTCGATTCCCCAGGACCCACATTAGCCAGATGCACAAGGCCAGAGGCCCTGGCATGCCCATTCTCTTATTCTTTCTCCCTCTTTCTCTGTCAAATAGATAAATAAATAAAAATAAAATATTTTTAAAAAGCATCTTCAACTAAATAGTTAATTATCAAGCTTCTAAAAAAACACCTAATTAGTAATTTGCCATTTGTTCTATGGCAAATAAATGTGACAAACAGAATCAAAGCTCTATAAAGGAATTGTATTCATCCCAGATCTCTCGATGACATAAAAGTGAAATACTGGTTTCAAATTTTATAATTGCTTACAAACTATGCTTTTTCTAATAGGCAACACAAAGTTAATTGAAACGATATAAAACTAGAAGTCAGTTTTATTTACTCTTATATTCTTACGTCTTATTTTGAGAAAGTAAAAATAGGTTATGTCATAATCGAACATATATTTTAAATGTTTCTATGACAGTCTTATGATAGGTACAAAACTTAAATATAAAATTAGTTTAGGAAGTCTTAGAAACTACATATTTGAGTTGGGCAGTACAGTTCTAAACAAAATTTCATGTAACAACTGGCACAGCTCTGCTTTTACTTTTGAAATTTAAGAATGATCACTATGCAAAACCAAAATCGCTTACTACCATAGTAAAAAACCTTCACTTTTCATCTCTTAAAGAGAATCTGGACCTTTCTTCAAACACAACCTTCTTTTTCTTAAAGGTGGGCAGTAATAAGATGATTCCTAGCATGAGTTCAAAAGTGCACTCAAATAACTTTAGTAAACAAATGGTTGAATGGCTTTAGAAAGAATCCTACATACACTTCTTAAAATACTGAAAATAATTAAGTATTTAATATCAAGTTTGACTTACTAGATTTTTACTATTTGCTTTAAAGCTATCTTCTTTCCAAGTTATATAAGTTATTAGTAACTGCAAACTCAAGACAAACCCCACACTTTGGATTAGATATTCTAGGAACATTTCAGTTATACATGAATATTTCTCCAAGTAATGTAACAGGAATTAAAAGATTACTGGAATATTTCAAGGGTCATCTCTTTTCACTGAATTAAAGGAAGGAGGGAGGGAGGGAGAGAGGAAGGGAGGGAGAGAGGGAGGGAGGGCGGCACAAGACTGGCCACTGATGAATGCCTCCACCAATGCAGAAGAGGTTCAACAGACTACAATTCGTCATGAAACACAAATCATTCTCTCCAACTAAGTTATCAAGTATATAAAGTTTAAGTTTTGAGTTTCCTCCTTTAAAAATGACCTAATTGGTTTATTTTTAAACAAAAATAATTTCAAATGTACATTAAAGAAATGTTTATGCTATCATAATAAAAGTGAACACCCAGTTTCATTACTTATAAATTACTAAATATGCAGAATTTCAAAAGAAAATGAGAGGAACTGATTAACTATAATTCTGAAGACTCAAGAAAAAAATCAGTCATAAGAGCTGGCATCTACTACCTTGATTCAAACATTTGCATAAGCTTCCCTTTAACTTATAAAACTCTAAAAATAAGTTGCTTCTGTTTATGAAAACAAAGCAAGAACTCTTCTTTCCATAATCTTTCATGGGAATATGTTCATCTCTTGACAAATACTTTAACCGCAGTTGTAAAGGCAATCACAAGGCCTTTCAAACGTTTGTAATGAAGCCCTTGCCCAACCCAAATACTGCCCTTCATCTCAACCAAACCCTCTGCTGTCCTGAGATGTGAAGTGAGGTTCCTCACTTTGGCATTCCCTCCTGGCATACCCCCCAAATCCCCCCACCAACCCGCTGTAGGCCTGAGGCCCCGTAGCAAACAGAGTCTAACAGGAGCAGGCAGCACAAAGACAGGAATGGGAGATTAGTGGGAGGGAGGGAGGCCGGGATTGGGGCTCAGCAGGAGCTTCAGGCTTTTTAAAATTCAAACTGCTCCCTGACCAATACAAATCACGGACACGCTACTGACTACTACACGGATTTATAGCATTAAAAACATGCCTGGTACGTGACAGCTATATTAACTTCACTCTTTTTAACATTTATCCACATGTTTGCAGGAAAAGTGGAACACTTTATTGTAAGGAGGATGCTAAACTCAGAAATAACCTCCAAAAAAGTTACTCTACAATGATAACTTAGAAAAAAAATTCAAATCAATGCTAACACTCACTAGGAAAACATGGGACTTTCATTGAGCAGTGCTGAATTTTAAGGGATGAGTTTTTCTTCAGTGAATGTGAAACAAAGTATCAAAAGGTACATTTATCTTGCTATGCAATCTGTATCTCTGAAGACTTTTAAATTGGTATTCCTCTCATACTAACTTATACTGCCCAAGCTTCCACCAACAAGCTCTAAAACTCTTAACTTACTTGTGAACTAGAACTTGTTAAGATAGAACTGATATTTTTCTCCAGCATTTACAGATACATTTGACCTATTAAAATGACACCTCTCTCATTACACAGTCAAACATCATGGCACAAACAGCCAATGACAATCCTGGGACCTCATGAAGACCTGCCCTGACATGAAAGGATGGCACCTTCTACATTTATTTTTTTCTTTTACCTCCCAAAGATTTTAAGTCTAACTTAATTTCTATCCCTTTAAGGAAAACTGGTTTTATCTTTATCTCGGCACAAGCTCAGAGCACTTAGAATTCTTTATATTCTTGCTCTAAATTTTAGGCCAGGAAGTACCTGTGTTCGATGCACACAGTCGTTAAAAAAATCGTCCTTATATAACGCATACAAATATAAAGTGGTAGTGGTGGTGGGGAATAAATCTGTCAAGTATTTGATACTTGTCTTTGAACAAAAAGTCCATGTGTAATCCACACTTGTCAAACAACATAAAAAGCTCTGGGTGGGGTGTGTGCGATGTGTCTAACTCCTGATTCCACTATGGCTTTTTTTTTTCCTTCTTCTTCTCTATATTAAATATATACGTGCGGACGACTTTTAATAATTTTCCAAAGAAAAGGAGTCTCGATAACTTTCTGAGGGTCCAAACAAGTTTGGCAGAGAATCACCCACCGTACCCCGTGTGTGAGTTATTTACATTTGTCTCACAAACTGAAACTACTTCCTCCCTTCATGGGGTCACAGGGTGGGAGGGGGTGGTGGTGGTGGTGAAAGGAGGAGGTGGAGGACGAGAGCCGGGGTGGGGGGGGCAGAGAGAGAGAGAGAGAGAGAGAGAGAGAGAGAAGGAGAGAGGGAGAAAAGGTTTGTTTGTTTCCCTGGGACGTTTCCCACCCCCCCACCACCAAACACCACCAAGCCAGTCCGGGACCGGGGAGAAAAAGTTGTAAATATGGGAGACGATCCGGGCGGGGGGGGGGTGCACATTTGCCCCACAGTTGTATTGTTTCCGCCTCCCACACGAGCTCCGGGGTTCCTGTCTCCCGGGCGAGGCCTGTCACCGAGCTTTAGAAGCCAGCAAGCAAGCAAGCAAGCAAGCAAGTCGCTTCCCCCGGGGAAGATGGGAGGAGGAGGAGGGGGTGCTCAAGCTGCACCCCGTCCACTACCACCAGCACCACCTTCGGAGCTCTCTTCTCTCCCACCACCACCACCCACCACCCCCCCTCCCGCCCCGTCTCTCTCCTTTAATCCCCGAGCTCAAGTAGATCCCGCTGGCCCGCGGCCTGCACTCTCCGCCGGGGCCTACGCCTCCCCGGGGCCGTCGCTCAAGTCCAGCGCTACCGGGAGCCGGGGAGGAGGAGGGGGGGGGTTCCCGGGAGGAGGGGAAAGAGGTGGTAGTAGTGGCGGTGGCGGATGGGGTGGGGGGGGGAGGAGGGAGAGGAAGAGGAGGGTACAAGACCCGCCGCCACCGCCGCCACCGCCGCCGCCGCCAACCACCACCCGGGGCGGCGGGCAACCGGGAGAGGAGCGAACTCGTCGACTCGCCCGGGCAAGAGATGAGCCGCGGGGCCGCCGCCGCCGCCGCCGCCGAGGCAAAGCTCGTTCACAGAGGGAGAGAAGGGGGGGAAGGAGGAGGAGGAGAAGCAGCAGCGGCAGCAGCAACCAGCCGCCGCCGCCGCCACCGTCGCCGAAATAAAAGAGAGAAGCCTTTTACCTGGGCGAATCGGCGTCGGGATCCGGGGGAGGCCGAGGCCCGCGGTGGCGAGGGACTATAATCCGGCCCGGGCGGGGGGGTGGCTACGGCTCCTCTTCCGTCTCCTCAGTGCGGGGAACATGTAGGGAGGCGAGCGGCGGGGAGAGACGGGCCGCGAAGACAAATCCTGGCCGCCGCCGCTTCTCCTCATAGAAACACTCACAAACACCCGAGCTACCGGGGGGGCATCGCCACGGGCCCCCCGGGGAAAACCGATCGTCCAGCCCGGCGGGGGCGTCCCTTCTTTCCCTCCTCCTCCTCCTCCTCTTCCTTTCCTCTCTCTCTCTCTCTCGCTCTCTCTCTCTCTCTCTCTCTCCCCCCCCTCCCCGCCTTCTCCCTTTTCCCCTTGCGGCTTCTGCTGGTGTCGGTACCGACGGGGAGGAGAACGCAGAAGGGAGGGCGGCGGGGTGTGAAGGGGGGGTGGTGAGGTAAAGGAGTCCCGTGTGTGTGTGTGTGTGTGTGTGCGCGTGTGCGTGTGTGTGTGTGTATGTGTGTGTGTGTGTCTCCTCTCTCTCGTTCCGTCTCTCTCCCTCTCAGAACAAAATGCCGACCGGAAGTGCAGCTGCAGGAATGACTCCCTCCGCCGGCGCCAAACACTAACAACCACCCCCTCTTCCCCTACTCCACTTCCGCCGCCGCCGCCGCCGCCGCAGACGACGACGCCGACGACGACGACGACGCCGGGCGGGCTCGCGGCGCACCGTACGCTGCCGGGTCCCCGGCCACGACGACGATGGCGACGGTGACGGCGGAGGTGCTCGAGCCTGGCGACCGTGCGAGGCCTCGGCGGGCGCCTCGCGGGGCTTGATGGCGGTGGCGGCGGGTGTGTGTCCCCGTTGTATTTTTCCCCCCCACACGCACACACTCACTCAACTCACTCCGGGCCCGGTTGCCGGCGGGCGGTTCACAGGCCGCGCACTGCGGCGGCGGCGGCGGCGGCGGCTCGAGGCCGCGCTCCTCAGCCTTGGAGGGACAGCTCGTCCTCGGTTCCCCGCTGGCGACCGTGGCCCTGGCTTTGTTTTTTTTTTTTTTCTTTTTGCCCCCGTTTTTAATTTAAACGAGGTTCCTGCACAGTCGGGATGGATGGATGGAGCTGGACACCTCGTCCTTTCCCAGAGGATGTTCCCGGACAGCAAGCACCATAAGTGCCGAGCAGTCGGTTGGCTTGGGAGAGCGAACGCTCCGCCGCTGCCTTTTCCCACCCTGGGAGTCGTGCGCCGTGGATGCATGGATTCCTGCAGATGCGCGCCGCCGCTTGGACTGGCTGCTTGCCGCCGGTGGTTCGAGTCCTCTCGTGTCCGGCTTTTGGGAGAAGGCCTGTTAAGGCGACGCTTGGGCGAGCCCGGGGAGCGCAGTTTGGAGCTCGCTCCTGACCCCCCCCCCGGGAGGGGGCTGGGGGGGGATGCTTGGGGGTGGAGCCGGGAATCCTCACCACCACCTCCCCCCCCCCCGGACCGCTGCCCCGGACCCCGCCGCCACGCTCCGGGGTTGGACCACTGAGACCCTGGACATCTGCTCGTAGTCTTCTATTGTAAAACAAGAAGTCATGCCATCGGTCCGCAGGGCTCTGGTGTTTGTATAAATTTAAAGGGTGCTTTCTACAGGTTAAAAAAAAAAATGCAGTAGGTAAGCGGATTTCACTCAACCAGGAGGAGGAAACGTGCTATTTCAATGCATTCACTTAATCGTGTGTTTTTGTATGTGCCGATGTGTGGGAAAACTTGCCGGCACAGTATTCTTCTGAATTTTATCGAGGGAATTAACTTCTTGTCACTTCCTTCACCTCCGGACCCTGCAGGGACAGGAGGGAGTGGCAAGTTTAAACCTTGACCTGGGCCTTCAAGAGCTCTGCAAGATTGGGGGAAGGAGTAGTCTCCTCCTCCTCTTCCTCTTCCTCCTCCTCCTCCTCCTCTGCTCTGCCGGTTTCTCTCTCTACAGGGCTTGCTGCCTAGCTTCAGGGCTGCGCTCCAGTGTCACCTCGGTGCTTCCAAGGCCACTGTTGTCACTGCGAGTTTGCAGGCTGCCTTTTTATTTTTTCCTCGGGATATTCTACCTTATCTTTCTTGTTTATCTTATTCCCTTTCCCAGTACACGTAAGCTTCAGAAGGTCGAGAAATTGGGCTTTTGGCCACCGGTATCAGGTACAGTGGATAGCTTCTGACACTGCCCGCCCCCGTCATTTCTGAACTCCACCCTTTAATATCTACCATGACACATACCTAACACATTTATACGCTACAGAGAACTTTTATGAAAGATGCTGAAAACTAGAAAAAACATGCAGGAGGAAATGTGCAAATTTATTAAAGTTCAAGAAAAGGTCTCTTCTAGACATTGAAAATACCACAACCTAATAATTATTTGCTTTTTGGTTTCTCTAAATGGGTGTGCCAGAGACCAGTGGATTTATAGATCCTATCTTGCAAAATACATGCATTTTGACTGAATGAAAGTCTGAGAATTTGGTTGGCATGGCCCAAATCCAGCACTACTGGAAAAGTTCATTCAGCAAATATTTATTGGACACCAAATGTGTGCCAGGCACTGATTCAAAAGGTGTATGTTTCAAAGGCGAGCAGGCCTTATATGAAGGCACTCAAATGGCTACTTTAGTTACAAGTGAATTAATGATGTAAAGCAAAAGCTAGAGAGATTTATTTTTAGTTTTGGAAGAAAAGGTTCTGTGAAAAATGATCAGGCGTGGAGTGAATTTTTTAAAAATATATTTATATTTATTTATTTGCAAGCACCTAACACGAACTACAGACACATGCGCCACTTTGTGCATCTGGCTTTATGTGAGTACTGGGGAATAGAGCTCGATAGTCAGGCTTTGAGGCAAATGCCTTAACTGTTGAGCTCTCTCTCCAGCCCAACAGTGTGGATACTTTAATTCCACAATTTAGGTTGCTGTTTATTTACATTTACTTACCTTATTATGGTAGAGCTTGGTATAACAATGCATTGAAAATTATTTCTGGGAGGTGAGTGTGGGAAATTACATTTTAAATATTTTAAAATAAGGAAGTAGCCCAGTAAACTACAATCTATGTAATAAGGCTTTGGCTGTGCTTTTACAAATTCTTACATTTCATTTACAGAAGTTTTGACTGACAGTCTTGACAGTTTTTTATGCCTACAAAGAAATCTTTATGAGTTCAATAACCTGTTCAGTGTAGGTTGATCCATTAATCTTAAGGACAGATTTATGTAATTTACTGATGGCTAAAAATGTTTTCCACTCAGTTTCAAAACACCAGTATTTCAGTTTGCTTGTGGAAGCACATCTTTGTGTTCACTTTCTTAAGTATTAGTAGTGAACTAGTAATACGGCATATCTAGGTAACTACAGCTGACACACTATGGCATTACTGTAGCATTTCATTCAGAATGTAAAATTCTAAGATATTCCCTCAGAAATTATTGGGGACTTATTTGGTAGTAATTCACTTTGTGCTAGGCAACTCATAAAATAAATGGAAAGAGACAAGGTCACTGCCTTGGAAGGATTTTTTAGATTACATAATTAAGTCATTTCAATGCATATGAGCATTTTTCCAAGGAATCAATTAGTATTTTGCATATTTAAATTTAATGACTTATGTTGTTTGTCTTAAAGTAAGCTCTCACTGTATATAGTTCAGGCTGGTCTTGAACTCTCCATCTGCCTGCCTGCAGTCTGCCTGTGCTGAAATTACTGGCAAGCACCACCTCATACCTGGCTTCAAGGTGTCATCTTTTGTAGAATCAGTTACTCTAATAATGGTATTTTCTTATTTCATAGCCTTCATTTTTCTTTTAAATTGTTTATCTTTAAAATCAGTTGACTTAAAGCAAGATTGCTTTAAGGAGTGAATTGTATGACTCCCTTTTATTGGCTTAAAATATTTGTGGATATTCCTATTTGCGTATTTTATATATTTATTTATTTGCAAGCAGAGAGAGAGAGAGAGAATGGGTACAGCAGGGCCTCTTGCCACTGCAAAGAAACTCAGATGCATGCACCACTTTATATGTCTGGCTTTGCATGGGTACTAGGGAATTGGACATGTGCCATCAGGCGTTACAAGCAATGGCTGTACCATCTCTCCAGTCCGTCTTTTGTATTTTGATCAATAAATTGCCAAAGATACAAAACATTAAGTTGATTTTAAGTACTAATTATCTATTTGATGTTGTTACCAAAAATTGGTACAGCTAACAGATTGATAATTTCTTTTGAGGCAAGCCTAACAGACTGGCCTGTTTTTTTTTAATGTGAGAGAGCAAGAGTGTGAGAGAGAATTGGGGCCTCCAGCCACTGCAATCGAACTCTAGGGACAGGCCGCCACCTAGTGGGCATGTGCAAGCTTGCACTTGCTTCACCTCATGTGACTGGCTTACATGGGACCTGGAGAGTCAAACAAGGGTCCTTAGGCTTCGCAGGCAAGTGCCTTAACTGCTAAGCCATCTCTGCAGCCTCAGATTGATATTTTTATTGAATAGCTTTGCAATAAATGCAGTTTGCCATAAAATAATCAGAATAAAAGATTTGGAGGGCTGGAAAGAGATAGCTTGGTGGTTAAGGCATTTGCCTGTAAAGCCTAAGGACCCAGGTTCTATTCCCCAGTACCAACATAAGCCAGATGCACAAGGGGGCTCCTGGGTCAAGAGTTTGTTTGCAGTGGTTGGATGCCCTGGTTCACCCATTCTCTATCTCTAGCTGCCTCTTTCTCTCTCTCTTTCAAAATGGATAAATAAAATTAAAAAAAAAAAAAGATTTTGGAAACTTATCTTCTTGCTATTTTATGCCTGCAGTAATTCTTTACTAGTGAGAAAACTTATCTCTAATAGGAAGAAATTTTTAAAAGAAAACCAAAGACAGATATTGTATGTATATTTGGCAGATTATTCTAGACTCAAAATTATTAGAACAAATTATATATTTTATAAATTAATAATAATTTATATGTAATAAATACTAATAAAATTATAAATTATATAGGATGACTTAAACTTTAGTGACATGTTAAGAATTCTTATTTTCATGTAACTTATTCAATAAATATGTTCTTATTTCAGATTTTTAAAGTAAGTGCCTTAATCAATTTGTGATAGGATTTTTAAAGCTTAGTCAATGTACTTTATCCACTTTTGCTAAGATTAGAGAAATGAATTTTTCCCCTTTTGATGCCTTTATTCATCTTTGTTCATCTTGGTCTTTGGAAATAAGCTTTATCCTTTCATTAATCCTCTCACCTATAATTAAGAATTCCTCTAAGTTTATAGATCTTATTATCTGTGCCATTCATTTATAATCCTGTTCCCTAACTACTTTGTTTTTGCATATCTATGCTGTGTGTTTCTAAACCAGAATGGTCAGTTACAGTTACTACTCCTTAAGTTTCATAAGCTAGGGCCCTAAAGAAATTCACTTCTGAAATATGATTTCAATATGAAGTTATTTGAGGTCACAAATTTTCATGAAAGCCTAATCTTCATGGACCCTACACATTTGCTAGATATGAACCAAAGAGTTAACCTTTACTTGTTTTTTAATACTAAACTAATCTAGACAAACACTCCAGATGATTTTATCTGTGAAAGAAGAATACAAAATTTATTGAAAAGTTAAAATATCTCAGCAAAAATGGATAAAGTACATTGAATAAGCCTCATAAATATTACTCCAAATTTGACTAAGTCACTTTAAAAACATGACATAGTAATATATTTATAGACTTTTAAGTCACCTGACACTTTATTGTTCAGCCCTCACCTCAAAATGAGAAGGGAGCTTAAGAAGCTCATTTTAACTGCCCTTTTGGGTAGGTTAATTTGTTAGCAAAGCATCTGTTCTAGACCAGTGTTTTAAAGTGCTGGCCATTACTAATCATGAAATTAATTTACTGGGTTATAGCTAATTAGCATTTTGTTCAATATAGGGAAGAATAGAAAATCTAACAACAGTACACCAAGATGATCAAGGTATATGTTGTAAAATAAACATTCATTTGTTTAAGTGTGTGTGTGTGTGTGTGTGTGTTTGCTGGGTTACCTTGTAAAATATAAGCAAAAGAAATATTTGTTTGTTGAAAGCTATAGTTGAGGTTTTCCTATATTTTCTCCTTAGGAAAAAAAAAATGGGAGAAGGAATGTTAGGAATTTCTGATTGCCTACAAAAGTGAATTTCAGAAGGAACACTAGGAAATTTTAGAGGATATTTGATAATTGGTTTCAGAAAGGCAAAATGTAGGAGATAAAGTTTATTTTTGGTAAAAATGTTAAATAGGGCTAACATGAACTATTTTCCTACTACATCTACATTTGATATATTTAGATGGATGACTATTATTGATATATTCTAGCTTATTTTCTGATCTAATATTTTAGATATAGCAAAATAATAAATGTGAAGAAAAAGATGTTTCCCAGCTTCTCTTAAATTTCATATATGTATAGTCATAAGAGAACAAAGCAAATTGCTGTCTTTTACAAAGTAATTATAAGAACAAGTTAAGCGGGGTGTGGTGGAGCACACCTTTAATCCCAACACTCGGGAGGCAGAGGTAGGAGGATTACCATGAGTTCGAGGCCACCCTGAGACTACATAATGAATTCCAGCTCAGCCTGGACTAGAGCGAGACACTACCTCGAAAAACAAAGCAAAACAAAAGAACAAGTTATTCCTTAAAAAATGATAAAACTCACTCAAAAAAAAAAAATAAAAACACATAAACAACCTTTTAGTAAAGTTTTTCCCTATACCATAAGCAAATAATTTTTAAGTATCTGGCCCCCATTTGCCCATCAACTTATTATATGAATTTAAATAAATGTACTTACAATTGTATATACAATTTAAAGTGGAAAATTAAAAGGTTTGTGTACAGAATTCAAAAGAGCAACACTATGAGTATAATGAAAAAATTCTAGCCCAAAAGATTATGTTGCGATGTCTTAATTTAAATATTACATTACTTTTTTAAAAGTTACTTACTATGTATAAGTTTCAGTATTATATTATGGTGACCTATGTAAGAAACCATGTTGTTTTTCATAGTACCTGAGAGGTTGAGGCAGGAGGATGATGAGTTCAAAGCCAGTCTGGGCTCAAAACCAAATGGAAACCAAATAATTTTTTTTAGACATTTGATGACAGGTCCCTTTCAGTGATAGGTATATTCAGGTCTAGGTTGGGTTAGGAAACCTTACCTAAGTACAGAATTTTCTAGAAAATTACTAAAATTCGTTTACTGAACCAAAATCTTCACCAATGTAGTACTCTATATTCTAACCAGCAGGGGGAGCTCTGTCAGTTTTGAAAAGTAAGCTGTAAGGAAGAACACATGACTTCCTGTTTTGAATTTAACTGTTGTAGCAGCTGTTCTCCTTTTTAGTTTGCTCTAGCAAAAGGAGAAAGGATACTAGTGTATCAAATGTGGATAGGATGACAATGTAACAATTTTAGATGTAGAAATTAGCTTCTAGGAAGCAAACTGAGAAAAAAAATTAAAGCCCCAAACGCTTTAATATTAAAACAATAATCTTACACGTCTGATTAAATTAGGGATAGCCCAAGGAAGAATATTTGGCATCAGAATTCGTTCAAAACCAGATGTTAAAAATGAGGAATGAAAACTGTAGAAATATCAAGATACTAATTTTCTTTTCATTATAGGTGCTGAAATGTACATGAGAACAAAGCAGAAAGTTATCAACCACAAAACAGGAAATTCAAATAGAAATATAAAAGTAGAAATGTCAGAATTATGATCTAAGGTAGGCAAACATAGAACAATAATTTAGAGCCATGATGAACTGCTATCCAATGAAAAAGCAACTAACTCTTAGTACTTTCATGTTTATTTAAAGCTGAAATTGAGCTCTAAATAAGCACATTTTAAAAGTGTAAAGTTTGTACAAATAAGCATACCAAATTTTTGTTTATATACACTCAACCAAAGAAAATTTGTACAATTTTTAGAATATTACTGTGAGGTAATAAGGTGATTTTTTTCACTATGAAAATGCAATTGTTTCCATTCCCCTTTATATACAACAAATAATGTAACACTTGTCTTTGTGCGAGTTGTGTGGAGGAGTGTAGTAGCTAAGGGATAACTGTTAGCTCATCAAATGTCTTCTAGTAGCCTCAAAATTCCTACCAAGTAGGTATACACTGAGTGCAAGTTATTGTCTATTTACTATACTGAAGGAAAGTTACTGTCTTATTTACTATTATTTCAAGTAAAACTATATGACCTGGGTCTTCACTAACTACATCAAAATAGAAAAAATTTAAAGATCCAAACACTAAACAATAAACTGCAGTAGCTTTACAATTTATGTGGTGCAATGTTGTCAAAGTACTGAAACCAGACCATGGATTTATCATTTTATTCCTCTCAAAAATCTATTCCTCGAGTCACTTACTGTGACTACACCAAAATCTTAGATATCAGTAAAAATTTCCATTCCACTAAAAATCTGAACAGTTGCCCAAATTCAGTGTGCCACCGCTGATTCTGAGAAAATGGTTCCTGGGAAAAATCAGTGACAGTGGCATACTAGAGGTAAATGGAAGTCTCTTGGTCATTTCTTTTCTAATGCTATGTTATAATGTACTATTATTATTTTAATATACCTGGTGTCAAGGTCAGCTTTAATTATGACAGTGATGTCCAAAATACAAATATATTAATACTAGAGGAATTTTAATGCCAAATAAGCAAAGCAGCAAGTATTCATACTTCAACATATGTGCTTCCTTTACATGAATTGTGATGAATGTAGGCTCTGAATTTTATGAGCTGCCTGACCTTTTAAAATATTTAAAAATTATTAATGTTTTTACACATGGAAAAATGGGTAGAATAACCTTTTCCTTTTTTTTTTTTTTTTTTTTGGTCGGGATGAACCCAGGGTTTTGTGCTTGCTAGGCAAATGCTCTGCCACTAAGCTAAATGACCTGTAATGACCTTTTGAAAATAACATAAAATAAAGTGGAAATAGATTTATCATGAACCATTTCCTTACTGAAAACATAATGGCTTATGTATACCTAAGTCAATAAAAATTAATAGTTGTGTCAGTGAAGTCAGTATATCACAATATAGTATTAATATTTGTTTGTTTGGTTTTTATTTAATAATTTAAGACTGTAACAGTAAACTTACAAGCAAAGAGAAATTACTCATACCTTGTCTCATTCCAGAGAAACGAAAAATGATATTAGGAAGACCAGCAGTACAGTGACTTAAGAGTAAACAAAATCAGGACATCTGAATATAGAATTTATCTCTAAAAACATAAACCAAAGGTGTAGTCAGAAACTTACACCCACTCAGAAATATGTTTTAAGCATTGCTATTTAGGTATTTTAAATATTTCCTATTTGAAAAAAGCACCCAAGCCTAAATTTCCTTAGTAGTTGTTCAGATTTATCCTCTTATCCAGTACTGCTTCTAAAAGCACCTTCTGATATAGCTTTCTCCTGTTCATTCAGATGATTCTTCATAAACATCTAGGCAAAACTTTCGTTTAATGTAAGGAGAAAGCTTTCGTCATTTAATGTGGAAGAATTAGAGTAGCAATTCACTGTATTTTATATATGCAAAAGTATTTATTTGAGAGAGAGAATGAACATGGACATGCCAGGACCTCCTGCTATTTCATTTAAAAAAATTTATTTTTATTTATTTATTTGATGGAGAGAAAGAGAGAGAGAGAATGGGCACACCAGGGCCTCCAGCCACTGCAAACAAACTCCAGACACATGCCCCACCTTGTGCATATGGCTAATTTGGTCCTGGGGTATTGAACCTGGGTCCTTTGGCTTTGCAGGCAAACACATTAACTGCTCAGCTATCTCTCCAGCCCCCTCCTGCTATTTCAAATGCACTCCAGATTCATGTGCCACTTGGTGCAGCTGTCCTTACATGGGTACTAGGAATCAAACCCAGGCCTGCAGGTTTTGCAAGCAAGTGCCTCTAGCCACTGAAACATCTCTCCAGCCCTTTTTATTTTTCACATGTATATATTGCAAAACTTTTTATACAACTTAGGCTTTGTTTGTTTTTTGTTTTTCAAGGTAGGGTCTCTAGCTCAGGCTGACCTGGAATTCACTATGTAGTCTCAGGGTGGCCTTGAACTCATGGCGATTTTCCTACCTCTGCCTCCTGAGTGCTGGGATTAAAGGCGTGCGCCACCACCCCTGGCTCTGTAAAATGGAATATCATAAGAATATGTGCTTCTTTTTTTGTTTGTTTATTTTTATTTATTTGAGAGCAACAGACAGAGAGAGAAAGAGGCAGATAGATAGAGAATGGGCGCACCAAGGCCTCCAGCCACTGCAAAGGAACTGCAGACGCATGCACCCCCTTGTGCATCTGGCTTATGTGGGTTCTGGGAAATCGAGCCTTGAACCAAGGTCCTTAGGCTTCACAGGCAAACACTTAACCACTAAGCCATCTCTCCAGCCTCAAGTATGTGCTTCTTAAAGGAAATTTGGATTGTATATCCAAAGTTGGCAGTTCTTTCTGTAAGAATGTACAAAAGAGATGCAGTGGTGCACACCTAAACACAGCAACTTGGGCAGCTGAGACAGAAGGACGGCAAGTTCAAGGCCAGTCTGAGCTACATAGTAACTCATAAGAAAAAAGATGACAACAAAGAATGTACAACAATCTTATGAAACTAGATCTTTCAGTGAGCATATATGAAGCATCTACTGACTAGAAATAGTGAATATAAAATGAATACCCTGTCTTTTCCTAATATAGCCAACACTGTAGAAGAGTGTATCAAATTTAAGACAGGCAATAAGTCATATCAAAAGTGCTATCAGGGGCCTGGAAGGATGGCTTAGTGGTTAAGGTGTTTGCTTGTGATGCCTAAGAACCCAGGTTCTGTTTCCCAGGATCTAGGTAAGCCAGATGCACAAGGTGGTGCATGTGTCTGGAGTTCATTTGCAGTGGCTGGAGGCCCTGGCATACCCATTCTCTCTCTCTCAAATAAATAAATAAAAATTATTTTTTAAAGTGCTATCAGGGCCAGGGAGATAGCTTAGTAGTTAAAAGTGCTTCCTTGCAAAGCCTGAAAGCCCAGGCTTGATTGATGCACAATGTGGTGCATGCATCTGGAGATCATTTGCAGTGGCAGGAGGCCCTGGTGTGCCCATTCTCTATCTCTGCTTGTAAATACATAAAGATTTTTTAAAGTGCTATCAAATTACCAAAGATACATGAAAGATATAATCTTCACAAGAGATAAATTTTAAATATGAGTGAAATAATTTTCCAAATAGCTAACAGAAATTAGCCATTCTAATGGGGCAAAACATAAAAAATATACATGTATTCACAAATTTAATGATCTAAAAATCAGTTTATATATAATGCATATTAGGTAGGAGGGTAGGATCTGGCACTCTAGAGTTTGGGTTTTATCTCACACAGGTAAATATAATTTTTTTTGGAATAAATGCGAGTTAACACTGAAATGTAATTATATTACTCAAAGATAATGAAAATGTGGTGAACCTGGAAATTACATATAATTTAGAAATATATATCCAGTTGTTTACGTGAGATAGGAGAAAGTTCAGGCTTATAGCACAGAAATAAATTTGGTTTTGAATAAGTTAAATTTGAGTTGTCTATTGACTCAGATGTCTGATTAGATAGTTGGAAATATGTGTGGATATCCGGGAAACAGAAATAAATATAAAAGATATAACAGCCATCATATATGTAACTGAGGCCACAAGTTTGAACATTAAGAAAGTTTATAATAAAGAGCTGGGGCTGGAGAGATCACTCAGTGGTTAAGGTGCTTGCCTGCAAAGCCTAACGACCTGGATTTGACTCCCCTTTAACCACATAAAGCCAGATGCACAAAGTGGAGCATGCATCTAGAATTTGCAGCAGCTAGAGGCTCTGGTGCACCCATTTCTCTCTCTCTCTGTCTCTGTGTGTGTGTGTGTGTAATTTCTGTCTCTCTGCTTGCAAATAAATAAAAATTTTAATAAAAAAGAAAGAGCCAAAAGATTATAAGGAACACTAAGGAAAATGCGAGCAATTAAAGCTTAATGTCTCACCACCTACCACTTTATTCCTAAAACATGTAAGAAGGACCTCTTTTTTCCAAGGTAGTCCTATAAAACACATGGTGAGGGCTGGAGAGATGGCTCAGCGGTTAAGGCGCTTGCCTGCGAAGCCTAAGGACTTATGTTCAACTCTCATGGTCCCATGTAAGGCAGATGTGCAGTGACACAAGTGCACAATGTTACATGTGGACACAAGGAGGCGCATGCGTCTGAGTTTGACTGCAGTGGCTGGAGGCCCTGGTGCACCAATTCTGTCTCTCTCACATAAAAAAAAAAACATGCTGAGCTCTAAAAGTACAAAACTGTACAAGTACTCTTTAATTTGAAAATCAGTGAGAATATTGATACACAGCAGATTAAATTTTGCACAAGAGACTGTTCAACAGGTGTTAGGCCAACTAGACAGGTGCATGCAGAAGACTAGGACTCCACACCATTTGCAAAAATGAAAAAGCTGAGTTGGAGAGATGGCTCAGCTGTTAAAGGCTGTTGCTTGCAAACCCTGATAGCCCAGGTTCAACTCCCTAATACCCATGTAAAGCCAGATGCACAGAGTAGTGCATGCATCTGGACTTCTGGAAGACTAGGACCAACACCCAAAGCTGTCCTCTGACCCTGTGTGCACATCTGCGTACACACACACACACACACACACACACACACACACACACACAGATCTTTTAAAGAGTTGTTCAAAATGTGGCTAGTTGGGGGCTGGAGAGATGGCTTAGCGGTTAAGGCGCTTGCCTGTGAAGCCAAAGGACACAGTTTCTATTCCTCCGTACCCACGTCAGCCAGATGCACAAGGGGGCGCATGCGTCTGGAGTTGGTTCGCAGTGGCTAGAGGCCTTGGTTCACCCATTCTCCCTCTGTCTCCTCTCTATCTCTCTGCTTGCAAATGAAATAAAATTAATTTAAAAAAATATGACTAGTACACAGAACCCATCTCAGTTTTCAATTCAGGTTTAGTTGGTGAAAGTGACTCTCGAATTTGACTTCCACAGTCAGGAAAGAATATAAGTTAACAGAACTGGAAGACACAAATAAGAATTTGGCCACAAGGCTATAAATTTCAAAACAGAGCATGTGTTGTCTATATTCATTTTTTTTAAAACCTCAGGAATGCTATGGGTTCTTGGTGAGCAAAGTTTGCTTTCAACTCAATCAGTTGCTCTTGAAGTAGAGCCATATTGACAAGGCAGATGCTTGGAGATTTAAACACGAGTCAGCTGCAGAAACATATAGCATAACTCATGCTAATGAAAAGTTGTGAATTTCCTTTAAAATTGAGATTTTTATTTCTCCTAAATAGCTCAGCAGTTCCATTTTGTACAGGACAGCTCTGGAAGGGAACACCAACGCACATGCCAAGTAACATATACCCAATCCCAGTGTTTTGGTTTGAACATTAATAACTTAGTTCCTTCACAAATCCATCAGTTCTCATTTTCTCTGCAGGCATAAGTTCAGCAAATGAAGATATCTTGCTAAAAACATTCAACAAAATGATTTTGGCTCAAAGTTCGGTTCTTGGCTGGTTGTGACAGTGTAGGCTATTCTCTGTATCTCAGCTATTCAAGAGGCTGAGGGAGGAGGATTGCAGAGTCAAGGCCTGCCAGTTCAAGGCTAATCTGGGCATCTAAATTAGTGAGACCATGTCTCCAAATAAAAAGGAAACAGGGCTGACAATGTAGCTCAGTGTTTGCCTAGCATGTACCAGGTGCTAGGTTCAATCCACAATACTGGAAGGGGGTGGGGAGCTGGGCATGGTGGCAAATGCTTGTGATCCCAGCACACTAGAGGTGAAGGCAGGAGGATCAGGAGTTCAAAGAAGCCTTGGCTATATAGCAAATTCAAGACCACCCTGGACCACCTGAGATATACAATTTGGTTATTTACTTACCAAGCATTGAGACCTGAAGAAGCATGAGTGTTACTCTAACATGGTTTCATAATCTAGTGATCTTACTATCATAAAGTAAATCAATTGCATTTAGAATAGCACAGGAGGGCTGGAGAGATGGCTTAGCCATTAAGGCACTTGCCTGCGAAGTCTAAGGACCCAGGTTCAATTTCCCACTACTCACGTAAGCCAGATACATAAGGTGGCACATGGGTCTAAAGTCTGTTTGCAGTGGCTAGAGGCCCTGGCACACCCACTCTCTCTATCTGCCTCTTTCTCTCTCTTAAAAAAAATAAATAGTTTAGAACAGCACAAGGACAACACAAACAGCAGAATAATTCTAACAACTATTTGAAGTTTATATAAAAATGCATAAAACTTTATATTGGGAGCTATAAAGAATTAGAACTCTTCTCAAACTCATTTGTTGTTTTCCCCTAGAAATGAAAAAATGATCCTAAAGTATTGAAATAGGAAAAACAAAGATATTTCTCAAAAGAAGAATTTTAGGTGGAGATCTCACTTTTTAAATATTAAATAACATTGCAAAGCTAAAGTATTTGCAACATAATTGTCATAGAAACATTAATTTACAATTAAAAGATAACCCATTATATCATAAAGCAAAGATGTGATAAATTTAATATATGATATTGAGAAATGGCAAGAAACCTTAATCAATCTTGCTCCCTTCCATTTGTGGGGGTGAGTAGGGGAAGGGAGTTATTGGAGATCCATGCCAGGGCCTTCTGCATGCTAATCCAATGCCCAGCTCTTCATTTTAACTTCTAAACATCTGTTGAATCTGTCCACTTACCTTTATTCTCAGCAACACCAATTTAATCATTATTTTCAATAAATAAATTACAAAAGAAGTTCTAAATTTCTAAATGTGAAAAGTGAATCATTCAAAGTTCAGGATTACTTGGCTGAAGCTCAAGATGTGTACAGAAATGTCCACCACCATTTCCCACTTATATTTAACAGCTTATTTATTGGGGTTCTACAAAGACGTTCCCTTTTCCCCAACTCTTTCTCCTGCTGCCTCAATGATGTTCACAAGACATACATTTAATAATGGAAGTTTGCTGTTTAAAACATTTCAGGGGGCTGGGTGTGGTGGTGCATGTCTTTAATCCCAGCACTTGGGAGGGAGAGGTAGGAGGATCGCCATGAGTTCGAGGCCCCTGAGACTACAGAGTGAATTCCAGGTCAGCCTGGGCTAGAGTACAACCCTACCTCAAAAAACAACAACAAAAATACATTTCAGGGGCCTGGAGAGATGGCTTAGTGGTTAAGGGTTTTGCCTGCAAAACTAATGGACCCAGGTTCAATTCCCCCAGGACCCATGGAAACCAGATGCAAAAGGTGGCGTTTGCATCTGGAGTTCATTTCCAACAGCTGAAGGCTCTGGTGCACCCATTCTCTCTCTCTCTGTCTCTCTCCCTCTCTCTCCCTCTCTCTTCCCTCTCTCTCCCTCTCTCAAATAAATAAAAAAATAAAAAATTTTCAGTGGTTCTCATTACTTTTGAGATAGATAAAATCTGAGCAGACATTTTAATATGATCTTTTTGTGAATCGATTTTTCTTTGTACCCCAGGCTGGCCTGCAACTCAAGATTCTCTTGCTAGTGTTAGGATTGCAGGTTTGTTCCAACATTCTAGACTCCACCTCCAAATGTTTTCAACAAAATCAAATAGATCCCCAACCTCTCAACTATTTATCATTTGACCTTATATTCTTTTATTTTACTATACAGATAAGGTTATGTTTATAACTCGACAATTAACTTTTATCTTTTTAATACTTTTGATGATTTATACCTTTAAAGATATTTTATTTTTTTATTAAGAAGAACTTAGGTTGGGCGTGGTGGTACATGCCTTTAATCCCAGCACTCGAGAGGCAGAGGTAGGAGGATTACCATGAGTTCAAGACCATCCTGAGACTATATAGTGAATTCCAGGTCAGCCTGAACTACAGTGAGACCATACCTTGACAAAAAAAAAAGAAGAAACTTAGTATGGACACATCATGTGTTAGTACCATCATTTTCCTCCTACCTTTAAGTTTTAAAAGTAACATGCACAAATATAAGTAATTTATTCATGAATAATCAACAAAGTTAAAAATATGAGGTAGAAAGATTTATATGGAAGAAGAAAGAAAGAAAATATTGCAAGAGCAGGTCAAATTTGGACCTAGCAAGTATTACACTTAACATATTATTTTTTAAAATGGCTCATTTAATTGCAAACAGGGAGAGAGGAAGGGAGAGAGAATGGGTGTGCTAGGGCCTCTTGCCACTGCAAATGAACTCCAGAAACATTCATCACTTTGTGCATCTGGCTTTATATGGGTACTGGGGAATTGACCCCAGACAGTCAGGCTTTGCAAGCAAGCACTTTTAACTGATGAGCCCCTTAGCATGTTATATTTATGTCTAGTCTTTGCTGCTATTAATTTGAAATTCATTTCTATGTGAAGTATATAATTTAATCAACTATGACCTTGAAAATTTAGATTTAAGTAATTGATAAGAGATTTAGAATGATAACCGAGTTTTAGCACTTGGACAGAAATCTATAAGAATAAATATTCCAGTATAAAAAGAGTTCTCTCCAAGCAATGCTACTTTATTTTTAGCACTTGTTTTTCTTCTGTATATTTTCATTTTTAGGAAATAACTATAATTTTATTTTTAGGCTGGCGAGTTTGCTTTTTTAGGCCTTAGACTTTGATGGATACACGATCTCTATAATGGTGAGTTAGAAAAAAGATGAGAGGGCTGGAAAGATGGCTTAGTGGTTAAAGCACTTGCTTGTGAAGTATAAGGACCCAAGTTTGATTCTCCAGAACACATGTAAACCAGATGTACATGGTGGTGCATGCATCTGGGGTTTGTTTGCTGGAGGCCCTGGTGTGCCCATTCTCTCTCTTATAAATAAATAAATAAAAAGAAAAAAACCTTTTTTTTTTAATTTTAGAGAAAGAGAGAGAGAATTGGTGCGTCAGGGTCTCAGCCACTGCAATCCAACTCCAGACTCTTGTGCCACTTAGTGGGCATGTGCAACCTTGAACTTGCCTCACCTTTGTGCATCTGGCTTATGTGGGATCTGGAGAAACAAACATGGGTCCTTAGGCTTTGTAAGAAAGTACCCTAACTGCTAAGCCATCTCTCCAGCCCAAGAAAATATTTGTTTTAAAAAGAAAAAATATGAGAAAATCACAAACATTTGAATCAAAATTGTGGGCTTAAGAGGTAGTTCAATTGGTAGGGTGCTTGCCTATCATGCCCGAGGCCCTGAGTTCGGTCCCCAGCACCACACAAACCAGGTGTGGTGGTTGATATTGATGGTCAATTTGACAGGACCTAGAATCACCTGTGAGGGATTATCTTGGTTAGGTGACTTGAGGTATGAAGATCCAGCCTAACTATGCAGAGTCCTGGGGTGTATGAAAGGAGAGTGTTGGGGCTGGAGAGATGGCTTAGTGGTTAAGGCGCTTGCCTGTTGTTGCAGTCAGGTTGGCATTGCTGGTGGAAATCACCTAAACAAGAGCAGCTTGTGGGAGAAAAAGGGGTTTATTTTGGCTTGCAGGCTTGAGGGGGAAGCTCCATGATGGCATGGAAAATGATGGCATGAGCAGAGGGTGGACATTACCCCCTGGCCCTCTGGCCAACATAAAGTGGACTAGCAACAGGAGAGTGTGGCAAACTCTAGCAAAGGGGGAGCTAGCTATAATACCCATAAGCCCACTCCCAACAGTACACTCCCTCCAGGAGGTGTTAATTCCCAAATCTCCATCAGCTGGGAACCTAGCATTCAGAACACCTAAGTTTATGGGGGACACCTGAATCAAATCAACACACCTGTGAAGCCTTAGGACCCAAGTTCAACTCTCCAGATCCCAGTAAGCCAGACTCACAAAGGTGAGGCACGTGCAAGGTCGTACATGCCCACTAGGTGGTGCAAGTGTCTGGAGTTCGATTGAAGCAGCTGAGGCCCTGGTGTGCTAATTCTCTTTCTCTCTCTGAAATAAAAATAAAAAGGTATTTTGTCCCAGCAACAAAAATGTAACTAATACACTGGGTGTGGTGATGCACACTTGTAATTCCAGCATTTGGGAAACCAAAGCAGGAAAATCAGAAGTTCGAGGTCATCTTTGGCTGCATATTAAGTTCCAAGGGCAGCCTGGGCTACCTGAGGCCCTTCCTCAAATCAATCCATAACAACAACAGCAATAACAAATATTTTCTCCAAATAATCCCTAAGTATCATGCTGCAGCATCCTTGCTGTGTACAACATAAAAGTAAAACTAGGAGCTGGAGAGATGGCTTAGCGGTTAAGTGCTTGCATGTGAAGCCTAATGACCCTGGTTTGAGGCTCGATTCCCCAGGACCCACATAAGCCAGATGCACAAGATAGTGCATGCATCTGGAGTTTGTTTGCATTGGCTGGAGGCCCTGGCGAATTCTCTCTCTCTTTCTTTGCCTCTTTTTTTCTCTCTCTGTCTGTTGCTCTCAAATAAATGAATAAAAATAAACAAAAAATTTTTGAAGTAAAATTATGGAGTGTCTTCAAATAGCCATTATAAATTTACAATTATTTGAAATTACTCAATAATCTGTAGCCGAATGAAATAGAGTTAAAAGCAGCCTGTACTCATATTTTCAAGATTAACTTACTTCAGAAGTCAGATGAAATCCTTGCTTGTGTTCTAAGCTATAGCCATTGTGGTAAGACCTGAGAGATAAGCAAGCCCACACTAATTTTTGATTCCAGCTTAAGTGGAGGTAGAGGGATACACACAGGTCACTGAGAAACCAGGCTGGAACTGAGCTAGAAGCAACATCCTAGGGACACCACCTCTCCTCCAGGAGAAGCCGCATGGGGACCACAGCACCACAGCCCTCCAGGAAGACAGTTTCTACAAGCTAGGTCCTGAACAGATAGCACTGCTTTCTAGCTAACGCAGCTGATCAAAATATAAACTTTGGGACAAATGTTCCTTTATTCACCTTTCCTCTTCTTGCTTTTGCTGTTCTTTTGCAAATGGGAAGAAAAGCAACAACATCTTTCCTCCCATAGCCTTCCTTTAGATTTCCATGGGAAATTGGAGACACAATTTTGTATGAAACCAAAATGACAGGATTGAACATCTCTAAGACCGATCACCAAATCCACACAACAGCAAGGCTTTAGTGTCTGTGCGGCTTCCATGGGAGCATACTCACTAGTACATAAAACCATGCTTACTAGTACACAAAGCCATACTTACTAGTACGCCAAACCATACTTACTAGTACACAAAACTGAGGCAATGGGGCAGTTTCGATACTTGCTTATGGATCTACTGACTGATCCTCTGTGCAAAACATTAACTCTGAGGGAAACACAGACTATTTCTGCTTTGTCTTTTATTTTTGTGCACTGACATTGAATCCCTCCCCTCTCCCCTGCGCCAAAGCTTCTGGCTTCTTTTACAGTCTCAAATCTATTTTGGATTTTCTTGGATTCTGTTAAAAACTCCAAAGCATTCTGTCAATTTTTACAATTAAAAAAAATTTTTTTAAATTCATTTTATTTTATTTATTTAAGAGGGGGAGAGAGGGGGGGCACGCCAGGGTATTCAGCAACTGCAAGTGAACTCCAGATGCACGTGCCACCTTGTGCATCTGGCTTACATGGGTCCTGGGGAAACGAACCGGGGTCCTTTGGCCTTGCAGGCAAATGCCTTAAGTGCTAAGCCATCTCTCCAGCCTGCATTCTGTCAATTTTAACAACATTGGCTTGTTGGAAAGCAGCTATGATTGTTCCTTAGTTGTTTCTTCCCTCCTCCTTCTTTTTCTCCTATATGCATTTCTAACGTCTCTATAATAAATATAAATCACATTGATAGTAATAAAAAATAAGTTTTTGTAAAAAATCTTTTGCAGAGAAAGCAAAGTAAAAAAAAAAAAACTGCAAACATTTAAAACAAAATAAAAAGTCAGCTACAGACAAAACTGTAATAAAAAGCAGTTTATCTCTAGCATCCTCCTTTCCTCTATCCTATTTATTCTTTCTTCCTCTAAATACTTAGTGCCCTAATGCTTTACCCAAATAGCAGGTCCCACCTCCTCTCAGTAATAGCTTATCCAGTGTCTTCTTTTCCACTCGGATACTCCTTCTGTTATCTCCCAACTGGTATGTGAACCTTGGCCAGTTAAAAGTAGAATTGAAATTTCTTCTGGTTTTTACCCTGACATAAGAAACCAATGCAGGCTGAGTTGGGTATGGTGGCACTTGCCTATAATACTATCACTGAGTAGTCTGAAGCAAGAGGATATTGAGTTCTTGGCCAGCCTGGGCTACACAGTGAATTCCAGGCAAGCCTGCACTAGAGTGAGACCTATCTCAATCAATAAATAAACTGATACAGCCTAGAGTGATATACAGATTGCCATGTATCTCATCTTCCATATACACAACAAACAAACCAACAGGCCATAAGAAACATCTGCTTCAAGGGCACAGTAATTCCACTGTTCAAGTCAACTTTGATGAAGATTTCCCCAGCTCCCCAGTGAGAATTAGGAGTGCTGTCAAAGTCATGCTCTATATTATTTGTGAATTTATAGATGTACATATTAGCTGACTTCTTTTATAATAGCGTATTCTGTAGTTCAGTCATTTTCAGCTAGATCAACATTTTTATTACAAAAGCAGATGCTAACAGAGCCCCCTCAATACATCTGACAGAGGATTAATATCCAGGATATACAAAGAACTCAAAGAAAGTAAATTAGAAATGAAACAGGGCTGGAGAGACAGCTTAGAGGTTAAAGGGCTTGCGTGCAAAGCCAAAGGACCTTGGTTTGATTCCCCAGGACCCATGTAAGGCAGATACGCAAGGTGGCACATGCATCTGGAGTTCGTTTGCAGTGGCTGGAAGCCCTGGTGTGCCCATTCTCTCTCTTTCAAATAAATAAATAAAAATAAAATCTTTTTTAAAAATAAATTAAACACAATTAAAAACTAGGCTAGGGCTGGAGGGATGGCTTAGCTGTTAAGGTGTTTGCCTGCAAAGCCAAAGGACCCAGGTTCAATTCCCCAGGACCCACGTTAGCCAGATGCATAAAAAGGCACACACATCTGGAGTTCATTTGCAGTGGCTGGAGGCCCTGGCCTACCCATTCTCTCTCTCTCTTTCTCCCCCTTTTGCTCTGTCAAATAAATAAATAAATAAAAATAAAATATTAAAAACTGAGCCATATTAAAAACTGGAATCAACCCAGATGCCCATCATTTGGATGTGGTACATATACACAATGGAATTCTACTCAGCAGCAAGGAAAATGATACAAAGGAAAATGGACGGAACTTGGACAGATCATACTAAGTGAACTCCCACAAGCACAGAAAGACGGACCCCACATGTTCTCTCTCATCTGTGGTTTCTAACCTGAAACACCTGAGTTGCAGGCATTCCTGACAGGCAACTTGAGGGTCAGGTAGTAGGTATAGAAGTTTGCGAGGGAATGGGAATAGGAGGGCTGGGGAAATACACACAAAACTAAATCCAAAATGAATTCGTTCCATTGAAACCTTTCTCCAGGATAGCAGACTAAATAATTCAACCCTCCACAGGAGGATGCAGGGATTGTTGGGTAAGAAGGGCCCTGGAGAGGGTGGGTGAAGCCTAACCCTAAAACATTTGGCTCTGGCTTGTAACCCTCAATACCAGAAATCAGTTACAATCTACATTGAGCTGTTGATCGGAGAGATCTACGAGGTCCCCAAAACAAGACAGGTTTCTGTCAAACCACTTGATTATCCACCTGAGGTAAAAAGGTGAGTGACCCTATTGCTGAAGACACGACATGCTGCCAACACAGAACATCCAGAGATCCAGGTGGAATCCGGAAGGAAGCCAGTTCCCAGATGGTTAGCCTGTATGGTGCTGGAAAGTGCTACATGAGCTGTTGGGGAAAAGGGCCAACATCGTTGTGAGCAAGCAGGGGACACTGCTATACAAGAGCAGCCTACCTGACAAGAGGTACACACCTGTGTGATATTGGTACCCAGCCTAGGTGGGTAACCAATGGCTCTCTGGCTAAGAGATCCGCTCAGTGGAAAGGACCCCTTAGCCGGAACTGAGAACTGAGTCAGAATCCTATGGAGACCAAAATTATGGACTCCAACAAGAAGCTCCCACTAGTCTTTAGACAAAAGAGAGGCTACACCCACCAAAAAATCTCTCTTAATTAATAATGCTTATCCCATTGAACCTATGCTGACTTCAGTCTCCTTTGGAGAATCCATTTTTGTTTTTCAGAAGGCAGCTAGAACAAAGAGATAAACCACATTCCTTGCACATCAGCCAGGTCCCAGGTGAAACCACAGAGGAGTTGCTGAGAAGAGCAAAGTGCTGCTTTACCAGTAAGCCTGTCAACCAGTGCCAGGGTGATGGAGACAGACACTGGGGATACTCAGAGTGCACCAAAGCAGAAATCCAGAACCTACTGAGAGCACAACACTAAAGTAGACTTAAAATACACCCACCATGGCTCAGGGAATTTTGCAGAAGAGGGCGTGGAAAAATGTAAGAGCCACAGAGTGGAAGGGAGTGTCCAGAGGCATTCTCCCCCTTACAATGACTGATGAATGCTTTCACACCTTATAGCCTGCAAACATAGGGGGAATACCAGCAATCCCACTGAGGAGAGCCCTCAACTGAAAGGGGGCAGGAAGGAGGGAAGTGATATTAGCATATGATATATCCATACAGCTTTCTACTTTAAAAAATGGGCTAGAGGGCTGGAGAGATGGTTCAGTGGTTAAGGTGCTTGCCTGAAAAGTTTAAGGACCTGGGTTTAATTCCCCAGTATCCATGTATAGCCTGAAACACAAAGTGGCACATGCATGTGGAGTCCATTTGCAGTGGGCTAGAGGCCCTGGTGCACCCATTCTCTCTCTCTCTCTCTCTCTCTCTCTCTCTGTTTCTTTCTCTCATAAATACATAAATAAATTTTTTTTAAGGTAGGGTCTTGCTCTAGCCCAGGCTGACCTGGAATTCACTCTGTAGTCTCAGGGTGGCCTCGAACTCACAGTGACCCCCCTACCTCTGCCTCCCAAGTGCTGGGATTAAAGTTGTGTACCATCATGCCCAGCTAATAATTTTTTTTAAATGGGCTATAGAACTGAATAGAGAGTTTTCAAAAGAAGAAATTCAGATGGCCAGTACACATCTAAAAACCTGTGCTATGTCCTTAGCCACCAGTGAAATTCAGAAGCTCATGGGTAGGCCTCCAGGAGAGCATGTTTCTCTAGCTGAGTCACAGCCTGGCATGCACCCAGTTTGACGGGATGCACATGAGAGTGTCTATCTCCTGAGCCTCTTTTGAAAAAAAAAAAAAAAAAACACTCTTGAGATTCCATCTGACTCCTGTCGGAATGGCTGTCATCAAGAAATCAAACGAGGGCTGGAGAGATGGTCTAGCGGTTAAGGCTCTTGCCTGCAAGGCCAAAGGACCCAGGTTCAATTCCTCAGGACCCATGTAAGCCAGCTGCACAAGGTGGCTCATATTTCTGGAGTTCGTTTGCAGGGCTAGAGGCCCTGGTGCCCTCTCTTACTCTCTCTCTCTCTCTCTCTCTCTCTCTTTCTCTGCTTCTTTCTCTCTTTCTCAAATAGAATAAAATATTTAAAAAAATCAAATGACAATAGTACTGGTGAGGGTGTGAGGAAAAGAGGAACACTTTTTAATTATTGGTGGGAATGTAAAATGGTACAGACAATGTGGAACTCTGTGGAGGTTCCTGGGACAGCTCAAAATAGGTTTACTATATGACCCAGCGATACCACTCCCTGGCATATATCCGAAGGACTCCACTCATTACTGACGAGATGCTTGCTCTTCCATGTTTGCTGCTACGCCATTCACATGACTAGAAAACGGAACCAGCAGGAATGCCCTTCAACTGATGAGCGAATCATGAAGATGTGGTACATTTACACAATGGAGTTTTACTCCGCTGTAAAGAAAAATGAAATTATGAAATTTGTAGGGAAGTGGATTGATAGGGAAAAGATTATACTAAGCGAAGTCACCCTGGCCCAGAAAGTCAACCATCGCATGCTCTCTCTCCCATGTGGATCCTAGCTACAAATGTTTTGATTTGTGAGTTGGAGGAAAAGCTGTACACAGTAATGGTTCAGACTCTGGGTCCAGCACTTCCTATTCTGACGAAGTCACTTAACTTTCTAAGACCCAGTTTTTTTTTTTTTAAACCTGAAATTAGAAATTAAAGTTGTGTATAGCTCAGATGGCTAACGACCAAAATGAAAGGAGTCAATACTAGTAAAATTTTAGTATACTGCCTAGCACATATTCAACTTTAAATAAATGTGTGCTATTAGAAAGTTTTAGTTTTGACTCTAACACTAAGAGAGTTAGTCATAGTAACTCAACGTGTCAAATTTTTAAAATATTACCTACCTCGTGGAACTGATATAAACATTTTGAAATAATAAACAATGCTTCTAAATCCTTAAATATAACTTAAGAATTTTTAACAGGTGTTTTTTCTCTCATTCTAAAAAAAAAAAACCCACAAAGTCTAGCAGTTAATCTTTCACAGATTTTTTTCCCATGTTATTGAAATCAGGAACCAAGAAATGTTCCTTGACTTTACTAAGAAATTAATGTGCTGTGATGACTAAAGTGTTATACAATTGTCTCTATTTCTTTTTAAAAAAATATTTTTATTTATTTATTTATATTTGAGAGAGAGAAAGAGGGGGAGAGAGAGAATGGGCCCTCAAGAGCATCCAGCCACTGCAAATGAACTCCAGTCACATATGCCCCCTTGTGCATCTGGCTTAAGTGGGTCCTGGAGAATCGAACCAGGATTATTTGGCTTTGCAGGCAAACGCCTCAACCGCTAAGCCATCTCTCCAGCCCCGATTGTCTCTATTTCATTGATGAATAAACTGAAGAAGATTGCCTCACGTCAAAGAGAATTTATAGAAGGAATTAAAAAAAAAAAAAAAGCCTGGCTGTCTTAATAAATCACATGAAACTAAAATATCAGGCTATGTAAGGCTACTTGTAGCCAAGGTACCACAGAACTAGGATGTACACTAAATCACTATTAGTCATTGCTTATTATTATTTTCTAGAGGGGAAATATTACTAATATTCTTAAGACCTTAGTTTAAATGAAATGAAAAACTGTTCATATCTTCAATTCTACATTGGCTAAAAGCAAAAGACAGAATAGGTTTACTTATTAGAGTTAGAAAACAGCCTGAATCCTACATTTTCATTTCAGTTCTACCAGAAACTAATAATAACATAACCTCTTTTAAGTTAATTTTTCTAGCTTATTTGTTTCAATCGAAAATGAGGCAACTGCTAATGTTCTTAAGAGACAGCATGATGTGCAGAAAATGCATTGACTTTAGAAATAATTTTTTAGGCTCCCCATCCTTACTCTGCAACTTCTAGTTCTGTATCTTTGAGGAAATTAATTTGCTGAAACGAAATTTCACTGGGCTTTTCACTGATAAGGTATATAAGGTTCCTAGTGCACAGGTAGGTGCTGAGAATTCATTTTTCCTCATCAAAACTACATTTTTTTCTTATAAAAATCTAGACAGACTTTTCTCTTTGGATTCGGCTTCAACTATATTGACCAAAAATTCTCGGCACAGGGTTTTTTTTTTTTTTTTTTTTGTTTTGTTTTGTTTTTTTCTCTTTACTTTGAACAAAAGTTATTTTAGAAATCAAATATTTAATTACACATGTAACGAGCTACTTCCTTGCAATCAATGTATTTACATGAAGCCAAGGATGCTCAAGAAAATCCAAGACGTAAAGTTTTCCTCCTACTGTGGTCCACAGCCGAATTATGAGGCGCGTCAAATATCTGGAATATGAAGTGACAGGCAGGTTCTCCGGGAAGTTCAGCGCCCCACGTGCACCTGCAGGTAGGTGCACCCTGAGGGATGCCGTCCAGAACCGAGCTTTTCTTACTAACTGTGACAGTTTCTGAGCGTTCGCGAGGGCGGGCTGAACGAGGGTTTGTACGTCTCGAAGGAGCTACAGTAAGTGAGATGATGCGGTCAGAGCATCCCCTCATTATTCAAGAGGGGGAAATGCCCTGCAAGCGCCTTACCTGAGCGGGAAGCCTCCGGTGAAACCATTCTTCCCAGAGCTCTTACTGGGGAGGAAGAAAACCCCAATTTAAAACTTCACTTCAGATCCACATATGGTTTTGCATATATTCAGTTACTGTAGTGTTTTTTTTTTCCTGATGACCACAGTGGTGATAGTGAAGTCGCTGTCCTAAATATGGGGCTAAATAATGTATGTTTCTAAGAAAATCCCTCCCCCCGGGGCTACGGGAAGATGGAACCGTCCAGCGGCGGTGAGCGGTCTGGGGTGAAGACATGGGTTGCAAAAGCCAGTAAAATGAGTGAAATGTTCTTATGCAAAAGTTGGCTAACCCTCATAGAGCTTTTTTTCTTTAATGTGGACAATGATATAGAGGAGGAAAAATTTTAATATATATATATTTTAATCTTTAGGTTTATTTCAGGAGGAAAAATTTAAATTAGAAATTACAATGAATCAGTTTTTGTTTTACATTTTACGTAATACATAATATCATTTAAGGGGAATTTAAGGAATTCTTTTATCAGTATAAAACATCAAAATATAAAAGATTGCAATATATGTGTATATATTTCAAATGAAAGTTTTGCATTTTTTTTCCGAGTTTAATTCTAGGATATATTTATTGCTTTAAGAATCAAAACAATGCACAAAGATATAAAAAAGAAAGTAAAATCACTGGAAACTCAAAGCTCAGAGACCATCATTAAAATCTTACCAAATTTCTAGCCATCTTATAATACATACACATCTATCTTATATACATACTGTTTTGTACACTGCTTTTTAGTGAAATAATATGTTATGTACACCTAATGTCATTAAGTTTAGGCCTGTTATTTTTATGTGACTGAGTAATATTTTGAACAATTAATTAATCAATTGCTGTTAAATAATAGATTGTTTTGCTGGGTGTGGTGGCACACGCCTTTAATCCCAGCACTCGGGAGGCAGAGGTAGGAGGATCGCTGTGAGTTCAAGGCCACCCTGAGACTACAGAGTGAATTCCAGGTCAGCCTGGACTATAGTGAGACCTTACCTTGAAAAACAACAACAAAAATAATAATAATAGATTGTTTCGAATATACTAAACAACAATAAAGATCTCTATAGAAAATATCCTTGTATAAACATGTTTGAGTTCTTTCTGTAGAGTTAATGCCTAAGAATACATCCCTAGAAGTAGAATTGCTGGATCAAAAATATGTATCTAGGGGCTGGAGGAATGGCTTAGCAGTTAAGGCATTTGCCTGCAAAGCCAAAGGACCCAGGTTTGATTCCCCAGGACCCACGTTAGCCAGATGCACAAGGGGATGCAAGTGTCTGGAGTTCGCTTGCAGTGGCTGGAGGCCCTGGCGTGCCCACACTCTCTCTCTCTCTCCCTCTTTCTCTGTTAAATAAATAAATAAATAAAAATGAAACATTAAAAAAGTTTTAAAATATGTATCTATTTGAAAATTTGGTGCATATTTCCAAACTGTCCTTCAGAAACATGTTATACATTTGTAATGCTACAGAGTACAAAAGTACAGCACACATCATTGTAATAAAGTTTTAATTTTTGACAAGCTAAAATGATAACTTTCCTCCTTTCCTAACTTCCCTCCTTCCCTTCTGGCCTTTCTTCCTTTCTTCCATTTCCTTTATTAAGTTTAAAATCTTTTGTTACATTTACTGACCATGCTTATTTCATCTTCTGACATTGTTCATCTCATTTACTCAGGGTTTTTTTTTTTTTTTTTTTTTGGTTTTCTGAGGTAGGGTCTCACTCTAGCCCAGGCTGACCTGAAATTCACTATGTAGTCTCAGGGTGGCCTAGAACTCACGGCGATCCTCCTACCTCTGTCTCCTGAGTGCTGGGATTAAAGGCGTGCACCACCACACCCGGCTTTTTTTTTTTCTTAGTTTCATTTACACATTTTTATTGTGACAACTGTCTACTTCTAAATTATAAGAGCACTGCATATTATTAAGACTCAACTTTTATTTACATTCACAAATATAAATATTTCCCCAATTTATTTTCTTCATCTTCCTTACTATTTATTTTATATAACTATTTATTGAAAATAATCAAATGTTTGTTTTCACAACCACTCCTATTTACTTATAGAATTATGTGCATGTGTGTATGATATGTGTGTGCACACATCCATGTGTGTGGGTGCAGGTATATGCATACCACAGTACTAGTGAAGGTCAGAGGACAACACTGACTGTTTGTTCTTATCTTCCACCTTATTGGAGGCAGGGTTCATTGTTTCACTGCTGTGTTTGCCAGGCTGGCTGGCCTGCGAGCTTCGTAAGATTCTCCAGCTCCTGTCTCACTGTAGGCACACTAGGATTGCAAATGTTCACTCTCCTATGCCTAACTTTACGAGAGTTCTGGGGATTTAACTCAGGCACTCACAAGTGTCATCCACTGATCTATGTGCCCAGCCCTTGGAAATATATATATATATATATATATATACTTTTTTTTGAGGTAGGGTCTCACTCTAGCTCAGGCTGACTGGGAATTAACTATGTAGTCACAGGATGGCCTCAAACTCATGGAGATCCTCCTACCTCTGTCTCCCAAGTGCTGGGATTAAAGGCATGCGCCACCATGCCCGGCCTGGAACTATATTTTTAAAGGATAAGAATACAATGAGGACTGGGAAGATGGATTAGTGATTAAAGGCACTTGTTTGCAAAGCCTAGCAGCCCAGGTTCAATTCCCCAGTTCCCACATAAAAGCCATATGCACAAAGTGATATATTCATCTAGAGTTTGCTTATAGTGGCAAGAGGCCATGATGAACCCATTCTTTCTCTCTCCTTTTCCCTCTCTCTCACCTTGTAAATAAATAAATAAAAATATAATGAATCCTCTTTCTCAGGTTGTCAGCTCAACCAACTTCTTGGTAAGCAATTCTGTTTACTTATCATCTGCCTTCCCAAAAGTAGTTTCACAAAGCCTGACAATTAAAATTTGTTTACAAGGCTGTGGAGATGGCTCAGCAGTTAAAGGCATTTGCCAGCAAAGCCTGATGGCCCTGGTTCAGTTCCCCAGTGCCCATGTGAAGCCAGATGCACCAAGTGTTACGTGCATCTGGAGTTTGTTCATAGTGGCAGGAGGCCATACCCCCCAAATAAATAAATAAAATTAATTTATACTGTCATAGACTAACAATACACCAACTGAAAGTAAACATAATTCAATTCTAGTCTAAGAGTTAGTTTATATGCAGTAAGATATTTTCTCATTATTCTATTTTTTTCCAGCTCCAGAACCTAAGCAGACTCTGGACTCTTCAGAAAAGGCATCCCACTCTAAAACCCTCAAACCCAGAAAGACATGCCAGGCTTTAGACTATTTCACACGAAACTGTATTCTAATAACCAATATCAGATTTGTGCCTCATTGCCTTAGGATGTTAACAATTACTATTAACTACCACTGCTTTAGATAATGTCTCCATGAATATAGTTTGGTAAAGATCTTTTTCCTCTTTTAAGTTCATTTTGAGAAATTTTCAAAAATGGTATTAGATCAAAGGATGTAAACATTTAGTTATGTTTGTTGCTTAGTACAACTGTGTTCCCCAAATGGACAATACTGTTGTTAATAGTGTGAATTCATTCAACTTTCATTTTGTCAGTTTGGACTGGAATACTTATTTATTAACTTCATAAGCATAAAATTAAAGTTCCAATATATACTTCTGTGATTTTCCATGCTTCAAGTTGCTGTTTGCTTTCTGCATATTTTAATTTTCTTTTTGAGATGGGTCTCACTCTAGCCAGGGCTGACCTGGAACTCACTATATAGCCTCAAACTCCCAGTGATTCTCCTACCTCAACCTCCAGAATTTTAGAACTAATGTATGTGTCACTACACCTGACTTGTATATTTTATTTATTTATTTATTTATTTATTTATTTATTTTGAGAGCGACAGACAGAGAGAAAGAGGCAGAGAGAGAGAGAGAGAGAGAGAGAGAGAGAGAGAGAGAGGAGAGTGGGCACGCCAGGGCTTCTAGCCACTGCAAACGAACTCCAAATGCGTGTGCCCCCTTGTGCACCTGGCTAACGTGGGTCCTGGGGAATCAAGCCTTGAACCGGGGGTCCTTAGGCTTCATAGGCAAGCGCTTAACCGCTAAGCCATCTCTCCAGCCCCTGACTTGTGTATTTTAAATTTTAAAATCTAATGCTAAATTTGGCTTCTGGACGTTACAGGGGAAAAAATTAATCATGATAACATTTTCTCTGACTTTCTAAAGATTTTGAAATGGTAGGAAAAACTACAATCATCTGATTTAAAAAAAAAAGATAAAGAGGGCTGGGGAGATGGCTTAGCGGTTAAGCACTTGCCTGTGAAGCCTAAGAACGCCAGTTCGAGGCTCCATTCCCCAGGACCCACGTTAGCCAGATGCACAAGGGGGCGCACACATCTGGAGTTCCTTTACAGTGGCTGGAGGCCCTGGCACGCCCATTTTCTCTCTCTCTCTCTCTCTCTGCCTCTTTCTCTCTGTTGGTCGTTCCCAAAAAAAGAAAAAATAAATACATGCTTTTGAGCATAAAAATTAAAATATAAAACAACATATCCTTTTAGAGATTCTCAGATTCACTCGTTTTTAATCTTTACAGGCAACTCATATATGTGACCAAATTTAGAATATACAGTTGTGGTAAGTGCAATGAGGAAAAGTAAGATGTGGCAAATGATGGCAGATGATCAGGGCAAGGCCTGTCTGTGGAGACAGGCATTAGAAGAGAGATGTGAAGAAAATGAAGGTGGAGCCATGTGAATACATGGGGAGTGGTTTTATAGGCAGAGAGAGAAAACTGGTAAGCTGGGTATGGTGGCGCACGCCTTTAATCCCAGCACTCGGGAGGTAGAGGTAGAAGGATCGCTGTGAGTTCGAGGCCACCCTGAGACTCCATGGTGAATTCCAGGTCAGCCTGGATTAGAGTGAGACCCTGCCTCAAAAAACCAAAAAGAAAAAAAAAAAAAAAAAAAAAGAAAGGAAGAAAACAGGTGAAGGCCATGGTGAGTAGGGGTTTTGTATGTTGCAGGAATAGCAAGAAGGTTTTTATTGTTTCTTTTTCTGGAAGAGTGAATAACCAACCAACCCCTTTTCTCCCAAAACTTGTATCCTACCAGGTGAAGAGAGGCAAATAAAATGAGTAAACTATCACGTGATATACGACTGGTGGTGATAAACACTATGAAAGGAGCAGACATTGAGAAGGAGAGAGAGTGTGTGCTGTTTTAGATAAGTGGTAAGAGAAGGTTCCTTTGACGAAATAATTTTGAGCAGAATTTTCAATAAAGGTGGGGGTAACAAATCATGCAGATACTGGTGATGTGCCATAGGCAAAACAGTGAATGCAGAGGCCTGCAGATGCTTAGAGAAAAGCAAGAAGTGTGAAAGAGCATTAGCAAGGAAGAAGTTGCTACGAGACTAGGTCATATTTGTAGCCAGGAACAGAATTACTTGAGGTCTGTGTGTCTTTAGATTTATTCCCACAAGACAGGGTGCCAGAACATGGCATAGCTTGCTTCCGAGGCATCACTTTGTAGGCTGACTTTAGGGGACGAGGCTGGGAGCTGGGAGACCAGTGAGAAGTTTCTGAGGTATGCTCCATCCTAATCCCTGTCACTCAGCTTGTGACCTGCTGCAGTTGTGCAAGGCCTATGCCAGTGGCACTTCTGGAAACACTTGGGGAATTTAAAAAGCGTTACCGAGGTAGTCTAGGTGAGAGGAAATTGCATTTGTAGGAGTGGAGGTATGATAGAAATGGTCAGTGTGGATATACTATATTTTGAAGGTAGAAATGTTAGAGTTAAAAAATAGATTAAAGGAAGCAGTGGCATATGCCTTTAATCCCAGCACTCAGGAGGCTTGCAGTGAGTTCAAGGCTAGCCTGAGACTACATAGTGAATTCCAGCTCAGCCTGAGCTAGTGAGACCCTACCTTGAGAAACAAAAATAAAAAACAAACAAACAAGAGGATTAAGGGGAAAGATGTAAGAAAGTTGGAAGGCATTTGTAAAAATTCAGATGGGATTATGTACTTATAAATGCAACTATTTGAAAGGCTTGCATTTTAATTATTCAAAAAATTTAATACTGTATCTGTTTACTTTCTTGCTGATGTGACAAAATACCCCACCAGGCACAGTTTAGGGAAGGAGTTTAATTTGGTTTATAGTTCCAGGGGCTATAGTCTCTCATGGCAGTGAAAGCATGGCAGGAGCAGGGAATTGATAACACATCATCACAATAGCAGGGAGGAAGTAGAAAGTGATGAATGAAAGTGAGTCTGGATAGAAAACCTCAAAGCCCACCCCTACAGAAACAATTCTTTCAACAAGGTTCCATCTCCTAAAGGTTCCACAACCTTTCAGAAGAGCACTACCAGCTGGGGATTAAGAATTCAAACACATGAGGCTATTGGGGGTGTGTGTGGTCATTTTGTATTCAAACCACAACAAACACAAATAAAGATTGATTACTCCATTCAACTAAGTTCCTTTAAATGTAAAGGTGTGGTTGAGAGGCAAATATAAAACATAATTTTCTCACTGGGCATGGTGGAGCACACCTTTAATCCCAGCACTTGGGAGGTTGAGGTAGGAGGATAGCTATGAGTTTGAGGCCAGCCTGAGACTACATAGTAAATTCTAGGTCAGCCTGGGCTAAAGCGTGATGCTACCTCAAAAAAACAAAAGAAAACAATAAGTTTTTTGTTTTGCCTTTTATTTAGCTCTGGGTACATAATTAAACCACTTGGTAAAAAATTCACAAAGTATTTGTTGAGTGTGACACAGCACTAAGAACTGAGGATACATGATCAGTTGGTTCCTGATCTGGAGTCATAATTAATCTTTAAAACTACTACTATTTTTCAGTATGCACTTTGACCATGATATCTATGCTAGTCTTTGCGGTATAGTATGAGGTAATATTAAGGTGTACTTTGAAGAAATAAAAGTGTTCTCTACAGTAGTGCTCATGTAGAAAAGTAGAGTAGCAGGGTTTCCTTACAGGGTGACTTAGCAGTTATAAACATTATACATTGTTCTAATTTTCATGGGATTATTATAAATCCATGTATAAGCCTCTCTCTCTCTCTCTCTCTCTCTCTCTCTCTCTCTCTCTCTCTCTCTCTCTCTCTCTCTCTCTCTCTCTCTCTCTCTCTCTCTCTCTCTCTCTCTCTCTCTCTCTCTCTCTCTCTCTCTCTCTCTCTCTCTCTCTCTCTCTCTCTCTCTCTCTCTCTCTCTCTCTCTCTCTCTCTCTCTCTCTCTCTCTCTCTCTCTCTCTCTCTCTCTCTCTCTCTCTCTCTCTCTCTCTCTCTCTCTCTCTCTCTCTCTCTCTCTCTCTCTCTCTCTCTCTCTCTCTCTCTCTCTCTCTCTCTCTCTCTCTCTCTCTCTCTCTCTCTCTCTCTCTCTCTCTCTCTCTCTCTCTCTCTCTCTCTCTCTCTCTCTCTCTCTCTCTCTCTCTCTCTCTCTCTCTCTCTCTCTCTCTCTCTCTCTCTCTCTCTCTCTCTCTCTCTCTCTCTCTCTCTCTCTCTCTCTCTCTCTCTCTCTCTCTCTCTCTCTCTCTCTCTCTCTCTCTCTCTCTCTCTCTCTCTCTCTCTCTCTCTCTCTCTCTCTCTCTCTCTCTCTCTCTCTCTCTCTCTCTCTCTCTCTCTCTCTCTCTCTCTCTCTCTCTCTCTCTCTCTCTCTCTCTCTCTCTCTCTCTCTCTCTCTCTCTCTCTCTCTCTCTCTCTCTCTCTCTCTCTCTCTCTCTCTCTCTCTCTCTCTCTCTCTCTCTCTCTCTCTCTCTCTCTCTCTCTCTCTCTCTCTCTCTCTCTCTCTCTCTCTCTCTCTCTCTCTCTCTCTCTCTCTCTCTCTCTCTCTCTCTCTCTCTCTCTCTCTCTCTCTCTCTCTCTCTCTCTCTCTCTCTCTCTCTCTCTCTCTCTCTCTCTCTCTCTCTCTCTCTCTCTCTCTCTCTCTCTCTCTCTCTCTCTCTCTCTCTCTCTCTCTCTCTCTCTCTCTCTCTCTCTCTCTCTCTCTCTCTCTCTCTCTCTCTCTCTCTCTCTCTCTCTCTCTCTCTCTCTCTCTCTCTCTCTCTCTCTCTCGCACCAGGGCCTCCAGCTTCTGTAAATGAACTCCAGACCGCGTGTGCCCCCCTTGTGCATCTGGCTAACGTGGGTCCTGGGGAATCAAGCCTCGAACCGGGGTCTTTAGGCTTCACAGGCAAGCGCTTAACTGCTAAGCCATCTCTCCAGCCCACATGAGCTTTTATAATCAGAACAAAAATCAATCATAAATTGATGCATTTACCAGATACATTGGTGGGGACATCAGGTAATTATTGATTTCAAATGTGATTTGATGACATTCTCATTTTTTGAGATGGTGGAAGCTAATATGATAAATTAATACAAACCATAAACTGTCTTTTATTTTTTAAATATTTTTACTTATTTATTTGAGAGAGAGAGGCAGATAGAGAGAGGGAGAATGGGCACACCATTCTGGTTTGTTTAACTCATGAAACGTATGATAAGTGTAAAAAAAAAAAAAAACAGAAGAAGTAGGAAAGATTGGAGAGCAAAGGGAATTTTATAACTACAAGAGCAACAGAGGATGGCAGGAATAAGTTGTAGGCATGGGTGCCTGCAGAGACCCTTTAAGATGTGAACAGAAGAGAGTACCTCTGCAGTGTACCTGCTATGGAGCTGTTGAAATTATAATAACTCCTGGTGAATTATTTGCAAATGAGGGTGGCACACAGTCATAATTTTTTTTTTGTTTGTTTGTTTTTGTTTTCTGAGGCAGGGTCTCACTCTAGCTCAGGCTGACCTGGAATTCACTATGTAGTCTCAGGGTGGCCTTGAGCTCATAGCAATCCTCCCAAGTGCTGGAGTCATAAATTTTCTATGTGATACTTTCTATATCTATGGAAGCACAAAAGACCTCCCCAATAGCCAAAGCATTCCTGAGCAAAAGAACAATGTTGGAATACCATACCTGGTTTCAAGTTATACTACAGAGTTATAGTAACAACAATAACAACAACAACAAAAAAACAAACCCAGCATGTTGCTGGCATAAAAACAGACATATGAATTAATGGGATAGACTTAAGGATTCAGAAATCAGCACACATAGCTACACCTATCCAATTGTTGACAAAGATACCAAAACATACTTTGGAGAAATAGCCTCATTGACAAATGATGCTGGGGAAATTGGATATCCACATGTAGAAGAATGAAACTAGATCCTTATCCCTTACCCTGTATAAAAATCATTTAAAGATGGATCAAAGACCTTAACTCTGAAACTTTTAGAGAAAAAACTAGGTAAAACACTTCAAGAGATGGACAGTGAATTTGTGAAGGGGAAAGTGGGGGGGGGGGAAGGAATAATCATGGTTTATTGTCTATAATTATGGAAGTTGTCAATAATTTTTTAAAAAAAGATATAGGCAAGAGCAGCCTGAAAAGGATCCCAATAGCTCAGGAAATAAAATAAAAAATTGACTAATGGGATTGCATGGAATTAAAAGGCTTCTCTGCACAGCAAAGAAAATAAACTATTGACGATAAGCAAATCTTTGTTAGCTTCATATCTGACAGGGGATTAATATTTAGAAAAATGCAAAGAACTTAAAAAAGGAAATGCCAAAATCAAAATGATCCAATTTTAAAAAGTGCTAATATAATAAATAGACAGTTCTCAACTGGAAAAGCACAAGTGGCAATAAAAATATAAAAAATATCCGACATCCATAGCCATTAGGGAAATACAAATTAAAATTACATTGAGATTCCATCTCACCTTAGTCAAAATATTTATCATGAAGAAAACGAATAAATTCTGGCAAGACTATTATCTGTTAGTGGGGATATAAGATAGCCTAGCTACTATGGAAATCAGAATGGAGGTTCTTTTAAAAAGTAAAATTAGAATTATCATAGACTCCAGTTATACCTGAAGGTCTCCAAGTCAGTAGATGACAGAAATACTTGCATATCTATGTTTATTGCACTACTATTCACAACAGCTAAGCCATAAAATCAGACAACATGTGATGAATGAATAAAGAAAATGTGGCAAATATTGTTTTTGAGAGAGAGTGAATGGGTCCTTATTGCAAGCCTACTACAGATGCCTGCACTATTTCAAGCATCTGCCTTTATGTGGGTACTGGTGAATCGAACCCAGACCATCAGGCTTTGTAAAGCAAGTGCCTTCAACTGATGACCCATCTCCCCAGCCCTACACACTGGAGTTTTACTCAGATATAAAGAAGAATGAAATTATGTGGAAAATGGATGCGACCGGAGATATCTTATTAAGTGAAATAGGACAGACTTTAAAACACAAATATTCCATATTTTCTTTCATTTTTGGATCCTAGATTTTATATAAATGCATAAAATCACAAACATGTACACACACATATGAAAATGGAATCAACAATGTATAGGGGAATAAAGAGGATTAGCAGGAGGGAGGAAGGGCAAGAAAAGGGAAGCAGGGGTGAGTATGGTCAAAGTACATGATAAGCTTGTGTAAAAATATCTTTTGTAAAAACATATTGTTATTTATTTTTTTATGAGAAGAAAACGGGCTGGAGAGATGGCTTAGCAGTTAAGGCACTTACCTACAAGGCCAAAGGACCCAGGTTCAGTTCCCCAGGACCCACATAAGCCGGAATGCCACAAGGTGGTGCGTGTGTCTGGAGTTCGTTTGCAGTGGCTGGAGGCCCTGGTGCACCCATACTCTCTTTCTCTATCTATCTATCTAATCTGCCTCTCTCTCTCCCAAATAAATAAATTTAAAAAATTTATAAGAAGATAAAGAGAATACGCCCGGGCCTCTTGCTACTACAAACAAACTCCAGATGCACCTGCACTTTGTGCATCTGGCTTTATGTGGGTCCTGGGCAATTGAACCAAGGCTGTCAGGCTTTGCAAGTAAGTGCCTTTAACTACTGAGCAATCTTTCCAGTCCCATTAAAGTATTTTATGAAACCCATTACTATGTACATTGAATATGCACCAATAAAACTCATATTCACACACATCAAGTGGAAGCCAACCACAGGTTGATATTTTCTTCTCCTCACACTGAGCTGAAGCTGGGGCTGGGAGGCAACTGACATTAGCCTAGTTAGTCTCAGCAGATGGCAGAGCACTAAAACAGGCTGGACTTCATCAGAAAGAAATAAAACAGAGGAGGGGGACTGGATACAATGGGAAATTAATATGTTATGTTACACATGTTAAAAGCTTTAATACTAAGACATGTCATGTAGTGAACTTAATGGTTTACATATACTAGCTCACTTAATCCTTAAAATCTGTAAGATAATTACTACTGTTTCCTTCATTATTCAGAGAATAATATTGAGCCACAGGAGGTTGAATACCTGGTCACTCGGCCAGGAAGGCATTGAAGTGAAAGTTGACCTGCGCTTGCCTTCTGTACAGGCTGAGCTCTTGGTCAGTTTGCTGCGCTGTATCTAACCAGCAGACATGGAAACCACTTTGCTCCTCATTCACTCCTCTCTACTCTAGGATCTGACCAGATAATGTAACCATGACTGGGGAAGGACTGTGGACTCTTAACTCCCTAGAATGTATCTCCCTCTTGCTTGGAAGTAGATGAACAGCTTGTGGGTATGTAATTAATGACTTGTTTGATGAGCTCCTTTAAAACCTCTAAACCCAGCGATGCGTGATCTAGTGTCCAGGGTTTTCTTAAGTCCCCACACTAGAACCCTCAGCGGCTGTGAGCTCAGCTCTGCACCACTGTGCCTTCTCTTGCTTGGATGGTGCAAAGAATCACTGTGAAGTTTGAATCTTACCCTTGCCACTTTGGTTGTATAACCTAATGGAAATTATTTATGTTTCTGAGAAAAATTCTTTGCAGTATCTGAAAACCAGTTGTATAAATACATCCCACGGAGTAAAAGTACACGGTGAAGATGAGGTCATGTGTTTGAAAGTGCCTGGCATGCAGAAAACGCTCAGGAATGTGAATCAAATGAAAGAAATGGATTAAATGGACTTATGTCTTCAAAATCTAGTTATGGAACATTTAGTTATTGTATTACCTTTAAAAATACACTGTACTGGTGGTTGAGAAGATGGCTCAACAGTTAAAGGCACCAGCTAAAAGTACAACATGGTGCACGCAACTGGAGTTCGTTTTCTGGGGCAAGAGACTGGGGCATTCACACTTTCTCTCTCTCTCCAAAATAAATAAATAAATATATTTTAACATACAATGTACTTCCACTATTATTCCGACTAAAATTACTATTTAAAACTTCATAAGAAAAAGCATCAATTTTCTGAGACCTTAAAAAGAAGAAAAACCCTCCATAATCCAATAATCTTTAAGTAAAAGCAATGCTAACATTTGGTTAGGTACACATAGATTATTTTCATTGATATGCCTTTAGAGTGGATCCTGGTCCCTTCAGCAACATTTCATTCTGAATCAAAAAATCATCTTTAAAAGAAAGCTGATTATCTCAGACTAGGACTTAACACTGAGGACGTTCTCTGTTCAGGATACTTGACTAGTTGTCTACAGAACTAAAAGAATTCATTTGTCTCTTCAATGACATCTAACAAAAGGAAAGGCTTTCTCTCTCTCTCTTACACACACACACACACACACACACACACACACACACACAAAAGGGGGGGGGCTGGAGGAGCCAGGCGTGGTGGCGCATGGCTTTAATCCCAGCACTCGGGAGGCAGAGGTAGGAGGATTGCCATGAGTTCGAGGCCACCCTGAGAATACATAGTGAATTCCAGGTCAGCCTGAGCCACAGTGAGACCCTACCTCGAAAAAAAAGAAAAAGAAATGCAAGGTGCCTGAGCTTTGCCTGGAGTTCCTGCTAAGCATGCTTGCTTGCTTTTGGTGGTGGCTTTTTTCTCTCAGCTTGGATCTGTGAAAGGCGGCCAACTTCTTTTGCCATTATGGAACTTCCCCTGGATCTGTAAGCTTCAAATAAAATCCCTTCCTCCATCACTGTGCCTGGTCTGGAAGTTCACCCCAGCAACCTGAAGCTGTCTACTACAAACAGGTTCAAACATGGAAACACGTTTGTGGTTGATTTGGAAAATGACTGGGAATATTTTTCACCTTAGTGAGAACTCATTTCTTTCTTCATCAGTGTTTCAATTTCCACCCCCCCTCCCCTGGATTACAAATAGACAAAAAGATGTGACGGAAGACCAGGAACAGTTGAAGGAGAAAGGTAGGTCGGTCTTTACCCAACTATTGGTTGTTTATTGACATCACAGCACCAGGCACCTACAGAGGATATACACACATAGACTGTGATGTGACCTGATGGTCTCTCATGACCCTGAGATAAACAATAGTTTCCTGCTCCTGTGTTTTACATGGGAAGAAAGCGTGAGAAAAGTAGTAATAAGTAAAAATGACAATTTCAGACAGTGATGACTGCTATGAAGAAAATAAAAGAGAGCAGTGAGATAGAGAGTGATGTGGAAGGCAAAATCACAGAGTGATCAGAGACAATCTCTTTAAACAAAGCATCCACCATGTAGTAATTTGAAAGAAGAATCATGTGACGTTTCTGGCTGAGAAAAGTTGGACCATTTGTTCCAATATTTCATTTCCTAATCAGGAAGTGATTGACAATGAGGTCACAGAGGATGTGGGGGCCAAATTAAATCATTTGTGTTTTGTACTGAAACAAATATTGAATCTTTACTAACATACAGCCAGAGAGTCAGGTGTCTCTTGTTGGAGTGAAAATTTGAGCAGACAAAAATTCTAGCAGAAGGAATGCAGATATTTGACATTAAACAAGCCTGGTTAGGAATTTTGAAACCTGGCCTGGAGAGATGGCTTAGCAGCTAAGGCATTTGCCTGCAAAGCCAAAGGACCCAGGTTCAATTCCCCGAGATCCATCTAAGCCAGATGCACAGGGAACACATGCATTTGGAGTTTGTTTGCAGTGGCTGGAGGCTCTGGCATGCCCATTTTTTTCCTCTCTCTCTCTCTCCAATAAATAAATAATTAAAGAAAATATTCTATAAAAAAAGAAATTTTGAAGCCAAAGATAATCTGTAGATGAGTTGTTATGCACAGGTATGCCATGAAAGCCTGAAAATTGGATCTGCTAATGACTTGGTAGTGTAGAAGAGTGATGAAATAAGAATCTAGCTATAAGGGTTATTATTTCAAAATTAAAATCTACAAGACAGTGCTTGGGGAATCTTTGCTTTCAACTACTGTAGGTTCTCATTAAAGTTGTTTAAAACCAAGGACTTTGCTTCTTATGTAATACCATTTGAAAATGTTATATTTGAATATTTTGTTTACATATCGACATGTTTAATGGTTAATTGAATTTTTTCAAAAGTTGTGTCTCTACTTCAGAAACAGAGTTTCTATTGAATAGTTGTTGGGTTTAACCACTTAAAAGCTTTACTGATATGAGCAATATTGAAGAAATAGTATTGATTCATCTAATATAATATCTTAATAGATATTGGCTGGCATTTTATGAAGAAGAAAATTTCAGTTAAACATCTAAATTGGAAATTATTCCCTCAGAATCATTGGAGCAATGCAATAGTCTTCAACATTAATAACTATAGTAACATTACCATTCTGTCTTCAACTGTGAAAGAAATTGACAACAGTATGTAATATTTTTTTCTAAAACTGAAGGCTTATACTTTGGAAAATAAATTCTAGAATGTACCTGATTGTTTTTTCCAGTTAAGCAATAAAAAGCAGGGAAGGGCCGGGCATGGAAGTACACACCTTTAATCCTAGCACTTGAGAGGCTGAGGTAGGAGGATCACTGTGAGTTCAAGACCAGCCTGGAACTATAGAGTGAGTTTCTGGTCAGCATGGGCTACAGTGAGACTCTACTTCAAAAAAAAAAAAAAAAAAAACCCAAAAAACAAAAAACAATAAAAACAAAAAAAATAGTGAATATTTCAATATTTACCATCAAAAATTAAAAGGTCCCATCTGTATTAAGGCTTAACAAACTTAACTTTAAGCATTTTGTTATAAGATATAAAAATTTTCATACTGGGACTGACAATGGTAAACAAGTTTAATGTAAATTATAATGTTTTTGCTAATTAAATATGTGCACGTGACTGACGTATTTTCCCAAATCATTTAAAATAGTTATTTGCAAGCACAGAGAGAAAGAGAAACAGAGAAAATGGGCATACCAGGACCCACTTTAAGAACAAAAAGGTGAACTAAGCAATAATTACCTAATTTAGTCTTTACTTGCTCAAGAATTTTTGGAATATTTAGGGTAACAATGACAAACCAAAAACACATACATCAAATAGCATGAAAGGTTAACTAACCTAGGGAGACTGAATTAATGAGAATTCTTTTTCTTTCTGTTTTGTTTCTGAAGGGTTTGTGAAACAGGGTCTCACTATGTAGCCCAGGTTGAGCTCAATCTTGCAATCTTCCAACCTTTAGCTTCCTCACCACAGCTGGCTCTGAAAAGGAATGTTCTAATCAAGCTTGGGAAAATTGACCACTGATTTGAGAGTTAAGTATTAGTGGAATATACAATAAAGTGCACTATCCAGTTACATTCTTCAAAATCTTTTCTTTTTTTAAATTTTTTTGTTCATATTTATTTATTTATTTGAGAATGACAGACAGAGAAAGAGGCAGAGAGAGAGAACGAGAATGGGCATGCCAGGGCCTCCAGCCACTGAAAACCAACTCCAGATGCGTGCGCTCCCTTGTGCATCTGACTAACGTGGGTCCTTGGGAATCAAGCCTCCAACCCGGGTCCTTAGGCTTCACAGGCAAGCACTTAACCGCTAAGCCATCTCTCCAGCCCATCTTTTCATTTTTTTAAAGGCTCCTTAAAAAAAAAATCTAGAACTTATTTTCCAAAGTGTAAATGCTGGGGGCTGAACCCAGGGCCTTGAGCTTGCTAGGTAAGTACTCAACCACTGAGTTAAATTCCCAATTCAAAATTTATTTTCTATTTACTTTACCATCTATCATTACATGATAATGATATGAGTAAAAATATATCTGAATATAACTGAAATGTATTTTATAAAATGTTAGAGTTTTGAAATGGAAAAAAAAGGACTGGAGAGATGGCTCAGTGGTTAAAGTGCTTGCTTGCAAAGCCTGACAGCCTAGGTTCAATTTCCCCAGTACCCACGTAAGGCCAGATGCACAAAGTGGCACATATGTCTGGAGTTTATTTGCAGCTTCAGAAGTCCCTGGAACATCTGTTCTCTCTCTCTCTTTCTTTCTGTGCTTCAAATATATATATATATATATTTTTTTTTAACAAAAAAATTGAAGTCTTTGAGTGTGGCACCTAAGAGACTAACTGGAGTTGGCAAGCAGCTGCAGTGGTAGCTGGCCGTTGTTGTGGGCAATAAGACATACAGCTGAAGCAGAGATAGCTTTACAGAGGGAACTTGTTATCCTAAAAGAGGAGTTACAACGAGAAAAGGGCAGGTTGTTAGCATCCTCTAGGTTAGCCTCGGATTTGGCAGGTGAATTGCATAAAAGAGAAGATGAGATAGAGGTGCTGGCTCACTGTTTCTTACGGCTAACAGGCCTGAAGGAAAATAAAGCACAAGTTCACTGTGGGGGGGCAACCCAATTCTGGGCCTGGGGATTTATCGGCCAGAGTCCATATTTTAGTTAAGCTTTGTTCACTTTCTGTCTGGACTGTCCCCCCACCCCCCATCCCTTTATTGGTAGTTATGTCTTGTAGAATGCTAGTCAGAATGAGGGTTGCTATGAAGCCAATGCATGTTGTCTTAACTTTTGTATAATTCCCTCCCCAGCCTTCCTACCCCCGTCCCTCTAAACACCTCCCACCTCTGATTTTTTGTCTCTCCTCTAACCTTTCAGGTAACTCCTCCTCTCCTTTCTCCTTATTTCTTCTCTCTCCTGGTCCCATTCTGGTTTTATGCCCATATTCTTGGTGTTGACTACCGTTTGTACTCATCTCTAATTGATCCCAGTTAGGAACCACAGATGACAGACTGCGTGAAGTGCTTGCCTTTCGGTGCCTGAATAACCTTGCTTAGAATGATTTTTTTCCAACTCCATTTGTTCAATTTTTCCTTTCTGCTGAATAGAATTTCATTGTGTGTATGTACCACATCTTCATTATCCATTCATCAGTTGGTTAGGGCTGAGCATGTAGATTGGTGGTAGAGCACTTGCCTACCGTTTATCAGTTGGTGGGCATCTGGGCTGATTCCAGCTTGTGGCTATTGTGAAAGAGCAGCAATAAACATAGTTGGGGAAATATCTCTGTAGAAAAGAGTGGAGTCTTCAGGGTGCAGGCCCCGGAGTAGTACAGCTAGATCAAATGGTAGATCTATTTTCATCTTTTTCAAGAGTCTCCATACTCATTTCCATAGTGGTTGTACCAGTTTCTACTCCCACCAGCAGTGGGTAATGGTTCCTCTTTCCCCACAGCCTCGCCAGCATTTGTTGTCAATTTTTTGATGAAGGCCATCCTGACTGTGGTGAAATGAAATCTCAGAGTTGTTTTATTTATTTATTTATCTTATTTGAGAAAGATACGATAGAAGCAGATAGAGAGAATGGGCATGCCAGGACCTCTAGCCACTGCAAACAAACTCCAGGCACATGTGCCACCTTGTACATCTGGCTTACATGGGTCCTGGGGAATTGAACCTGAGCCCTTTGGCTTTGCAAGCAACCACATTAACCGCTAAGCCATCTCTCCAGCCCTCAGAGTTGTTTTAATCTGCATTTCTCTGCTCGCTAAAGATGCTGAACATCTCTTTAAGTGTGTAGTAGCCATTTGTATTTCTTCCTTTGGGAATTCTGGCTATAGTCACAGGACATCAGAATATCATACTGGCTCCCACCTGGCTAGCCCTCATAGTGCTGAAAAGCCCCGTGGGGGACACTGGAGGAAAAGAGACACCAAGAGCATGAATAAGCAGGAGACCCCACAGACTTCAAAATCAACCAGCCGGTCAAGAAGTACACACTTGTGCAATAGCGGCACACAGCCTCTGCGGGCAACCGTTTTCTGATTGGACATGAGGCCTGCTCAGTGGGAGAGAATTCACATCTGGTACTGGAAACCAAGTTAGAATCCCATTATCAGGAAACTGATAGACCCTAGAAACAAGCCCCCACTGCTCTTGAAAAGAGTGGGCTTGCACACCAAAAAGTAAAAAAAAAAAAGTTGCTCAAATTTGCATATCCCCTTTTAACTCAAGGTGCTCTCGCTCTTGTTTGGAGAATCTGTTTTATTTTACAGATGGCAGAGAAAGTAGAGAATCAGGATTCATTGATAAGACAAGAAGTTAGCTTACTGCCCACTATGAGCCATACCACCTCTACCACATCTGCAAAGGCCCAGGAGAAACTGCAGGGGAAGTGACGGCATGAACACTGCTCATACTGCTAGCTTGACAACCAGCCCACGGTTGATGGTAACAAACACAGTGATCAATCAAAACAGAAATCCAGATTCTACAGAGAATTAAACACTAAATCAGACTGCCAACAGGCCTGCTATGGCTCAGGGAACATTGCAGAAGAGGGAGGCAGAAAGATTGTAAGAGCCACAGAGTGAGTACGAATATCCTGAGGCTGGCCCCTACGACCCCACAGGGACTGACTGAAGCCTTCATGACCCTTCAGTAAATACCATAACCCCACTGAGGAGGATCTCCAGGTTAACGGGAGCTGGAGCAGGGGGATAAAAGAGAATAACATGTTATAATTAATATAAAAAAATAAAACAAGAGCCAGGCATGGTGGCACATGCCTTTAGTCCCAGCACTAGGAGGCAGAGGTAGGAGGATCGCTGTGAGTTCAAGGGAAGCCTAAGACTACATAGTGAATTCTAGGTCAGCTTGGGCAAGAGGAAGACCCTACCTTGAAACAACAAAAAATAAAAAATTAAATGAAACAAAAGGAAAAACAACCTCTAGGTACAGAAGGAACCCTATATGGATGGAAGAAAGCACTCCAAGAAACCATACAACTATCAAATGACAATCCAAGTGCCGGAGGTGGCCTACCTCCCTATGAGTTGTTGGCCAGGGAGGCCCCAAAGGCTCCCAAAACAATAAAGGTTATTGCCATCTGGCTGCATTCCAGAACCAGATAAGACCCCCTTCCAATGTTCCTCCCTCAGCTTTAGGGTGAAGGCTTACAGAACATGGAGACTCCAAAGAAACCACCTAGATAGAGCTCATTGTATCAGGATTACCCTTATAGATGCTCCTTCCTCAGCCTTGGGGTGAGGGCTTACTTACAGAGCATGAGACCCCCAAAGCAACCCTTCAGTGGGGCTCACTATACTGGGATTACTCCTGTGGATGCTCCTCCCTAAGCCTCTGCCAAGGTTTACTTACAGATATGGAGCTCATCGTTCCTGGATCTTTTACTCTCTATGTACCCTATCTCCCTCCTGAGGTCACAAGACCTTGTGCAGTTTTGTATAGAGGTGATGCATGGACACCTGCATCTCCAACAGGGGTCTTATGTCTCTCCCCACACCTTCTGTCATGAGTTGAGCCAACTGCTTTAAAAAAAAAAAGACTTAATTTTTATTTATTTATGAGAGAGAGATTGAGAGAGAGAGAGAGAGAGAGAGAGAGAGAATGAGTGCACCAGGGCATCCAGCCACTGCAAATGAACTCCAATCATATGTGCCAACTTGTGCATCTGGTGGCTTACGTGGGTCCTGGGGAATCAAACCTGGGTCCTTTGGCTTTGCAGGCAAGTGCCTTAGCTGCTAAGCCATCTCTCCAGCCCTCCATCAGATTCTTGCAAGGATCTCACTCAAGGGAATCATTTTTAGATGAACAGTCTGGTTTCTTTGACTCTTGTGTTCTTTCCATCACCTCTTCAGTGTCCTTGGGAGGTGTGATAGAGATGTGTCGCTTAGTGCAGAACACTCCATTGTCACTTCTTCTCAACAATTTGGCCAGTTTTGAGTCACCCCAGTGGTCACCACCATCTGAAAAGAGAAGCTTCTCTAACCAAAAGTGAGAGTAGCATTAGCATATGGGCCTAAACATAAGTGTCTGGAGGACAGTTTGGTGGACATAATGTATGCTTTTAGTCAAACAGCAGTAGTAGATACTCCCCTAGGGCTTATGATCACCCAAGCATAGACTTTTGATTAGGTTTTCAGTACCAGGCAGAAATTCCCTCCTGCGGAGTAGGCCTCCAGTTGGTTTCCCACATAAAATAAATGCCACCCTCATGCCAGCTGGTACATTTGTCCTGGCTAGCTAACCATAGAGCTTGCAGGGTCCACTGATGGTTAAGACCATTGATGACTTTGCTCCCCAGACAGGCTGCATAGGTCTTTCCAGCATCCTTGCAGCTAACCAATAGGGAGGAGGCTTCCAGCTCAGCTACAGCTTGATTTCTCAGTGTGCTGCAGCCTAATCATGTGGCATCTTCAGCAATAGGGTCTTTCCACCTAGCTCTAGTGGGCAAACAAGAGCCTTGGAAATAGCCTGTAGTATTTTGGGAGCATCAATAGCCTCCCTGGCCAATAATTTCTCTAGAAGGTATCCCACACCTGACACTGAAATTTTTTCTAGTAACAATCTATGGCTTCTGGGCACAACATTATCCATCTTCACAACATACATCTGTCCAAAGTCTCATTTTTTTTTTTTTTTTTTTTTTTTTGGTTTTTCAAGGTAGGGTTTCACTCTAGCCCAGGCTGACCTGGAATTCACTACGCAGTCTCAGGGTGGCCTCGAACTCACGGTGATCCTCGTACCTCTACCTCCCGAGTGCTGGGATTAAAGGCATGTGCCACCATGCCTGGCAAAGTCTCACTTTTAAAGTATACATATTATTTATTAGCCATTAGAAATTTGCTGGAAATCTACTGATTGCTTTTGGTAAGATAGACATTTTCACAATATTGGTTTTTCTAATCCATGAACATGGAATGTCTTTTCATTTCCTAGTGTCTTCTTCAGTTTCTTTATTGAGTATGTTAAAGTCCTCATTGTTGAGATCCTTTACTTCTTTGGTTAGCTTTATTCTAAGGTCTCTTATGTTTTCATCCTCAGCACATTTGTTATTGGTATATAGAAAGGCTACTGGTTTCTGTGTATTATTATCATTATTTTTAATCCTGCTACTTTATTGAAAGTACTTATCAGTTTTAGCAGTTTTCTGCGGGCACCTCTTGCTGGGCAGGTCAGTGTAAAGGACACAGGACCCACAGCTGAGCAGGACCATTGTTGGCTTTTCTCTCCCAACAGCTTTCCATGTTCTGGCACGAAGGAAGTTAGCCAGCAGGGAGAGAGCCTCTGGCTTGGATTCTACATATTCTGCAACCAAAGCATGTGGTATCTTTAGCAACAGGGAAAGATTTAAGCAGGGATAGAAGATGAGGGAGAGGAGGTATTGGTAGGAAGATGAACCAAAATTAAAGACATGTGAATAAGTCACATGGAAACCTACTATTTGGTAAGCCACTTTAAAATATAAGGTTTTTGTGTTTTTTTTTTTTTAAGTGTTTAGTGTAGGTCTGGAGGGATGGCTGAGTGATTAAGGAGCTTTCCTGAGAAGCCAAAGGACCCAGGTTCAATTCTCCAGGAGCCATGTAAGCTAGATGCATAAGGTGGCACATGTGTCTGGAATTTGTTTGCAGAGGCTGGAGGCCCTGGTGTGCCTATTCTTTCTCTTTCCCAAATAAATTGATAAAAAATCAAGTGTTTATTGAAGATCCCCTATATGAATGGATTAAACCATTCCTCAAAGCCATAGGGTGTTAATTAAAAAAAAATCCTGGTGGGGCTGGAGAGATGGCTTTACACTTAAGGCGCTTGCCTGGGAAGCCTAAGGACCCATGTTCGACTCTCCAGATCCCACATTAGCCAGCTGCACAAAGGTGAGGTAAGTGCAAGGTCGCAAATGCCCTCTAGGTGGTGCAAGCGTCTGGAGTTCTATTGAGTGGCTGAGACCCTGGTGCACCAATTCTTTATCTCTCCTCCCTCCCTGTCTCTCTCTGCCTCTGAAATAATAAAAAATAAAAATAAAAATTCCTGTTTTATGGATGAGATGCCTCCCAACAAATTGTAAATTGGTCAGGGGCTACAGAGGCCCCTAAAACAATATTGGCTGTTGCCATTGCTCATGGTTGCCCACCAAAACTAGATGATAAGTCCCTATTGTTGAAGACACAAAAGACATGCCCTGCTTAAAAGTTTAATTTTAGGGCTAGGGGGATGGCTTAGCAGTTAAGGCATTTTCCTGGGAAGCCCAAGGACCAAGTTTCAATTCCCCAGGACCCATGTACGCCAGATGCACAAGGTGGCACATGCATCTGGAGTTCGTTTACAGTGGCTGAAGGCCCTGGTTTGCCCATTCTCTCCCCCCCTCAAGTAAATAAAATAAAGAAAAATATTTTTAAATTTAATTTTAGGGCTGGAGAGATAGCTTAGTGGTTAAAAGCACTTGCCTGTGAAGCTTAAGGACCCCCACGTTCTACTCTCCAGATCCCATGTAAGCCAGATGCACAAGCACACAGTGTTGCACATGTGCACAAGGAGGCTTACAAGTCTGGAGTTCGGTTGCAGTGGCTGGAGGCCCTGGTGTGTCAATTCTCAATCTCTCATAAAATTTTAGTTTTAAATTCCCTTAAAAATTAAGTCAAATTCTGAAGTAAGTGTTGTAATAATTAACTATAATTTTTCTTTGTTATATAAGTATCTTTAAAACAAACTGTAGTTAAACTCATAATATTCAAGTAGTTGTTTAATGCAGAAAATCTATGTAGTAATATTTTATCATTAGTGTTTAATTGTCCAAATGCTGTCAAGAAAATAACTTTATTAACAATAGGAATAATTTTAATTAAATCATAATACAGAATTATAATTTCTGCATGTTCATGTAAATAAGTTTTCTATATCTGATTTGTTAGTATAACCAGATTTTCAAGGGAAAAAGGCTTGTGTGAATAAGTTTTGCTTGAATAATGCCATTTAAGCTATTAAGAAAGGGTTTCTCCAGACGTATGGCAAAGCAATCTGTGGGAGGCAGGTCCGGGGAGAAACGAACTTCTGGACACACACACACACACACACACACACACACACACACGTGTGCCCTAAGGATCATAGAGGAAAGTAGGTGAAATCTGTAATCTAAGTTGTATGGTTCGACTCACTTAATGTGATGATTTAAAACTGTGATAAGAGGCAGGCAGGACGTGGTGTCGAATTCAAAGCAAAGCATGGTGATCTGCCTTGTTTTCAACTTGTTGATATCTGATGAAAACACTTTTCTACAAGCAAAGCTGATGAGCAGATGGTGCTAATAAGGGCAATTAAGTGCTAAGCTTCTGGAAATGTTTCTGTTGAATGACATCTTCAGACTGGTTTCTGCTAGCATGCGTCTTACACCATGTGTTTCTAAGGTGCAGTAGCATCAGTGCTTAGGCTCACTGGAATGTTCATTTTTAAGAATCCAAACTCAGACACGACAAATGAAAACCCTTTCCCAAATCCCCAAGATAGTATGTGAAATTGTGATGACAGTCTTACACTGTTTGGACGTTGAAGGGTGAGGAGGGGCTCCATCTAAGCCATAAAGCAATTTTCTTTACTTTGCAATGAAAAAAAAAAAAAAAGAAAGAAAGAAAGAAATGGTGATGGGGCGGGTGATTTTTTTCCCCCCTTTTTTCTCCTAGTACTTCTTCTGTTACTGATTTTTACCTGTATGCTATGTTTGATTTGAATCACAAGTTTTAAAAAGTTGAATGAATCACAACACATTATCACCACTGGCTCACAAATGATCTTTCCTTTTTATCTTAGTTTTAATTTAATTTAAATTAATTTTTGAGGGGTTGGAATCTAGGGCTGTGAGCATGCTAAGCAAGCTATCTACTACTGAGCTACATGCCCAGCCTTAGTTTTTATTTTATTTTAAATTTATTTTTAGGGCTCAAGAGATGGTTTAGTGGTTAAGGCATTTGCCTGCAAAGCCTAAGGATCCAGGTTTGATTCCCCAGAACCCACAGAAGCCAGATGCACATGGTGGCACATGCATCTGGAGTTTGTTTGCAGTGGCTAGAGGCCCTGATGTGCCCATTCTCACTTTCTCTGTAATAAATAAATATAAATAAATAAATAAATAAATAAATAACATTTTAAAAAATTGCCAGGTACAGTGGAGCACATCTTTAATCCCAGCACTTGAGAGGCAGAGGTAGGAGGATTGCCATGAGTTCGAGGCCACCCTGAGACTACATAGTGAATTCCAGGTCAGCCTGTGATAGAGCAAAACCCTACTTCAAAAAAAAAAATTATTTTTAGTTCTTACCCTTTCCTCAAAAAAAAAAAAAAAAAAAAAAAATCCTGGGGCTGCAGAGATTGCTTAGTGGTTAAGGCCCCTGCCTGCAAAGCCAAAGGATCAAGGTTTGATTACCCATGACCCACATAAACTAGATGCCCAAGATGGTGCAGGCCTCTGGAGTTTGCTCACAGTGGCTAGAGGCCCTGGTGTGCCCATTCTCTCTCTCTCTTTCTCTCAAATAAGTAAATAAAAATAAAATATTTTTTTAAAGCTCAACAATATTATGAATACTCAAATCAAGAATCAAAACCCTACTGATCAATTACACCTACCTATTTATTCTTATCTCATCAAGAGACAGTCCTGCTTCAAGTCCCCTAGAGAACCACTGTCCTAAAGTCTATATTTGTCATCCCCATTCTCCTTTAAAATATGAACACATATTTTATAATTATATTTTAAAATATTGAAAATAATTTTATCTCAAACATTTGTAGTTGGATACTCTTGGATTTATAAAAAGAGAGCTTTAGCAATAGGGAATTATATAAACAAGCAAAAAAAAAAAAACAAAAAAACAAACAAGCAAAGCCAGGTGTGGTGGCACAAACCTTTAATCCCAGCACTTGAGAGGCAGAGGTAGGGGGATTGTTGTGAGTTCAAGGTTGCTCTGGGACTACAGTAGGAGTTCCTGGTCAGCCTGGGCTTCAGAGAGACCGTATCTCAAAACACCAAACCAAATAAAATAAATAAATTAATAAAAATAAATAGATAAAGAAAGAAAGAGCCGGCTGTGGTGGCTCATGCCTTTAATCCCAGCACTTGGGAGGCAGAGGTAGGAGGATCGTCGTGAGCTCAAGGCCACCCTGAGACTACATAGTGAATTCCAGGTCAGCCTGGGCTAGAGTGAGACCCTACCTCAGAAAACAAAACAAAAAAAAAAAAAAAAAAAGAGAGAGAGAGAGAAGGAAAGAAAGAAAGAAAAAAAGAAAGAAAGAAAGAAATTTTATTTTATATAAGAGTACTGAAAGATTTTTTCCACTCAACATTATGTTATTAATATTAATCTATGTTATGCAAGGTTCATTCATTTTCATTGCTGAGTATAAAATATTATTCTCTTTACCCAAGGGCATCTGAGTTATTTCCAGTGTTTTGCTGTGATGGGCACTCCTACTGTGAACATTCTAATGCCCATCTTCTGAAGCATTGGTAGAAGAATTTTGCTGAACTATGTCCAGGAACAGAAGGGATGTTTTATAAAATAAGTATGACTAACTCTTTAAGAGTATGCTAAATTGTTTTCTAAAATGATTCTACAGTTTTATAAAATAGTGCTAAATTATTTTCCCAGTGACCATACTGGGATATGTTCCTACTAACAATGAACAAGAGATTCTATTGATTCACATATTATATGTACCTAACCTTGTACTTTCTAGAAATAGCCAAGCCATTTAATACAATAATAAGTTCAGCACTCTCCATGAATCCAATTTTACAATGTCTCTATTGTAGCTTCATCTGTTTGTTTCTCCATATAAATAGGTGACATTTAATTTTTTAATTAGTAGTGAATTAGATTTACCAAAAAAAAAAAACTATGCTAACTTCTTTGCTTACCATTTCTTCCTAAATCTGCTTTCTTATTATTTTTCAATGTGTCCATCAATAATTGCTTTTTTGTTGTTGTTGTTTTTTGGTTTTTCGAGGTAGGGTCTCACTCTAGCTCAGGCTGACCTGGAATTCATTATATAATCTCAGGGTGGCCTCGAACTCATGGTGATCCTCCTACCTCTGCCTCCCAAGTGCTGGGATTAAAGGCGTGTGCCACCACGCCTGGCTTTTTGTTTTTTAGTGAAGGCCTGTGGGTAATGACTTCTCCATGTTTGTGTGTGTTTCTGTTACCCAGTGTTGAACAATAGACTATCAAACACTTAATGTCCTGATACAAGAATTATTTTGCCCACGAGTATGCAATTTGGGTAGAACTTGGGGAGGGTTTGTGTCTGCTCTATATGGCGTCAGCCGGGAACTGACTGAGCAGTGAGGAGCCTACATCACCGTGGCTCACTCAGTGGCTGGCTGATTGGTGCTGGCTGTGAGGTGGTGCTCAGATAGGAACGCAGTCTGAAGGAGTAGATTTATATGGGCCTCTTTATAGCCAACGCACAAATAGTATCTGTGTCTAAGGGCAAATGACTTGAGGGACTTAAGAGATAAATGATTGCCTTCTATGATCTTGCCTTAGAAGTGTGGTATCATCACTTCTATAGAGTCGCAAAAGCCCACACACTCCCAAGAGAGTTGCGGGGAGAGCACTGTTACCACTGAAAGATATGTCCTCAGATTCTAAAGTGAGGTTATGTTAAACTATATGTGTCATATTTAAAGGATCCATGCTTATTCTACATTATATCTCTTTTATATTACTTGGGTATTAAGATGACCTTTATTGCAAGGAAAATGGTAGCTGCACTTCTTAACATCTTTTCTTGTCGATTAAGAAATTGACAATTTTGGGCTGGAGGGATGGATTAGCAGTTAAGGTGCTTGCCTGCAAAGCCAAAGGACCCAGGTTCAATTCCCTAGGACCCATGTTAGCCAGATGCACAAGGGGGCACATGTGTCTGGAGTTCATTTGCAGTGGCAGGAGGCTCTGGTGCACCCATTTTCTCCCTCTTTCTCTGTCAAATAAACAGATAAATAAAATATATTAAAAAAAGAAATGATAATTTTATAGCAGGTACAAAAATATTTCTGAAATTTTACTAATCTGTGCTTTCCAAAACTTTGAACTGAGCATTTGCAGTTACCTTTGAACAGAGATGTATCTATGACTGTCAGTCTTTTAGCAAAACAGTTCAGCTTCACATAAAAGATACACAGTCTTGGCTAAATGTATATACTATGCTCAGCAAACTGCCCAATATGCACTTCTCTTAATGTTCATACCCATATATTAATGCTACTCTCACTTTTGGTAGAGAACCATCTCTTTTCAGCTGGCACTGACCTTGGGATGACTCAGAAGGCATCATGGTGCTGGGAAGAAGTGACAGAGGAGTGCTCAGCACTGCAATATCTCTATCACCTCTTCCAAGGCTCAGGGTCCATTGCGGAAGAGGTGGTGGAAAGAATGTAAGAGCCAAAGGAAGGGTAGGACTCCTTACAATGCGCTTCCCCCAGACACAAAATGGCCTGGATATCCATGACCTCACAGTGCCTGACCACCTACACAAGACCATCATAATAGGAGGCAAAAGATCCTGACATCAAAATAAAAGAGAGACTGATTGAGATGGGGAGAGGATATGAGGGAGAGTGGAGTTTAAAAGGGGAAAGTGGGAGGGGGGAGGGCATTACTATGGGATATTGCTTACAATCATGGAAGTTGTTAATAAAAAATAAACTAATTAAAAAATAAAAAGTTGGAAAGCCAAAAAAAAAAAAAAAAAAAAGAAAGAACGAAAGAAAGAAAACAAGAGATACACAGTCTTGTTTTGGATACTGTGAACATGCTTAGAGTAAGGCATTAAAAAGGATAGGATATGATTTCTTGTGAAATTTAAAATCTGTTTATATTCTACATACTTTAGAGCATGTCCACTTACTCTGGTACCCAAAGTTGAGGAACACATCTAAACTCATACATTAAATATCTAGTCATGCTGAAAAAAAATGTGCCCTGGCTGTATTTAATTTTTAAATTCATTTTTCTTTTAATCTTTATTACTGTAAATTCTACAAAGTACCATAAAAAGACCATGAATAAGTCTCTGACCTAAAGTAATTCATAATCTAATTAGAAAGACAGGACACATGTGTAGAAACTTAATAACACTACAAGCTAGCATGTGATTAGCTTTCAATAAGAGGCAGAGAGAATAGGAGAGAAAAATCACGAAGGGAATGAGTTTTAGTGGCTGTGTCCTGAGGACACCATAAGAGAATGGATGATAAAAGATGCTTGTTATGGTCATGCTAAAGCTTTCCCCTACTGATCAGAAAAATTCTACTTCGGCTAAAGCATGCATGTCCCCTTCAGTAACGCAAAAACTTAGCAATTTCTTGGAGCCACCATTCTTTGGAGTTTAATAATTTTCTGCTCTTCAAAAGCATGGGGGCAAGCTGGGCGTGGTGGCACACACCTTTAATCCCAGTCCTTGGGAGGCAGACGTAGGAGGATCGCTGTGAGTACAAGGCCACTCTGAGACCACCAAGTGAATTCCAGGTCAGCCTGGGCTAGAGTGATACCCTAACCTGAAAAAACAAACAAAAAAAAAGAGCCGGGCATGGTGGTGCACGCCTTTAATCCCAGCACTCGGGAGGCAGAGGTAGGAGGATTGCCGTGAGTTCGAGGGCAACCTGAGACTACATTGTGAATTCCAGGTCAGCCTGAGCCAGAGCCAGAGCCAGACCCTACCTTGAAAAACAAAAACAAAAACAACAACAAAAAAAAGTCATGAGGGCTGGAGAGATGGCTTAGCAGTTAAGTCATTTGCCTGCAAAGCCAAGGACCCAGGTTCAACTTCCCAGGACCCACAAAAGCCCGATGCACAAGGTCGCACATGCATCTGGAGTTTGTTTGCTGCAGCTGGAGGCTCTGCCACACTATTCTCTCTCTCTCAATCTCTGCCTCTTTCTCTATCTTCCCCCCTCTCCAATGAGAAATGAATTAAAAGATATTGTAAAAAGAAAAAAAAGGGCACGACACATATACTAAGCTATTTATCAAAATATTTCTCAGGTATAGTATTCTACTAGAGATATTTTAGTGCCTTGGTGGTGTATTTACATGCCTTATAGACTGGTACTACTTCTCTTTCTTGAGTGTTTTTACTATATAGGTCTTTCACATCCTTGATTAGTATTATTCCAAGGTATTTAATTTTTTTTGGTATTTAATTTTTTTGTTGCTATTGAAGTATAATGTGTTCATGAAGAATGAACCACAATTTTTTATTAAGATTTACTTAAGGATATGTTAGCAAGATATAAAATATATGATTCTGTTTGGATAATTTAAAAACCATACTCTGCAGTGCTAGTATATGCTTATATATAGACACAGATAAATTCAAGAAGTGTAAGAAAACTATTTTTTTTTGAAGTGTTTTTTTTTTTCTCTAGCACAGGCTAACTTGGAATTCAATATGTAGTCTTAGGCTGGCCTTGAACTCACAGCAATCCTCCTACATTGGCTTCCTTTATGCTTGGTTTAAAGGTGTGTACCACTATGCCCACCCAAACTTTTCTTTTCTTTTCTTTTCTTTTTTTTGTTTTTTTTTTTTTTTTGAGATAGGGTCTTACTCTCACTCTAGCTCAGGCTGACCGGGAATTCACCATGGAGTCTCAGGGTGGCCTTGAACTCATGGCAATCCTCCTACCTCTGCCTCCTGAGTACTGGGATTAAAGGCGTGCACCACCACGCCCGGCCAAACTGTTCTTTATAGTGACTTTTGGAAATAGACACTGGACAATCAAGCCAAGAATAAACATTTCATTGTGTAAAAAAAAAAAAAAAATCATCGTGCATCCATGCTCATTGCTGCTCTAGGCATATATTGGAATACCAACAGAGCACTAAGACAGCCAGCCCCTCTAGACTGTGGGTAATACAGTGAAGGTTTTCCTGATATTTTCATTATTGTTGGTTAGTCTATCAAAAGAAGCGGGCAAGCTGGACATGGTGGTGCACGCCTTTAATCCAAGCACTCAGGAGGCAGAGGTAGAAGGATCGCTATGAGTTTGAGGCCAGCCTGAGGTCAGCCTGGGCTAGAGTGAAACCTTACCTCAAAAAAAAAGTGGGAAAAGGGGGGAAATAATACAGATAATATGTAACATTTTAAAACTAAATCTTGCATTTTATGAATTTGCCTACAAAGCCTGAGGACCTGGGTTTGATTCCCCAATGCCCATGTAAAGCCAGATGCATTTTTTTAAAAATGAATTTTCTATTGTATCTTATGAAGTCATTCAGCAAATGTTCATTGGTCCCAGGTTGGAGGTGGGCATTTTCCCTATGTGTCAAAATCTCATTTATATTCTCTTCAGTTTCATGGTCTGCATTTTATCATGTGGAGTAGGTATGTACGCCACTGTGGAGCAGGGTAAGTGAAGACTTTCTAGAGTCTTGCAGCTACAGTTGCTTCAAAGCCTACCCTTTGCACACATATTTTTAAATATTTTTCCCCTCCCCCTCTCAATCAGTCTCTCTTTTATTTTGATGTCATGATCTTTTCCTTCTATTATGATGGTCTTGTGTAGGTGGTCAGGCACTGTGAGGTCATGGATATCCAGGATATTTTGTGTCTGGAGGAGCACGTTGTAAGGAGTCCTACCCTTCCTTGGGCTCTTACATTGTTTCCACCACCTCTTCCTCAATGGACCCTGAGCCTTGGAAGGTGTGATAGAGATATTGCAGTGCTGAGCACTCCTGTCACTTCTTTCCAGCACCATGATGCCTTTTGAGTCATCCCAAGGTCACTACCATCTGAAAAGAGAAGGTTCTCTACCAAAAGTGAGAGTAGCATTAATATAGGGGTATGAACATTAAGAGACATGCATACTGGACAGTTTGATAAGCATAGTATTTACATTTAGCAAGACAGCAGATGTTATACCCCTAGGGTTCATGACTACCCCTGTTTTAAGTTTTCAGTATCAGGGATGTATTCCCTCCCATGGAGTGGGCCTCCAGTCCAATTAGAGGACAGTTGGTTTCCACCATGGCAGACATGCCACTTTTGCACCTGTTGGCTCATTTGGCCTGGCTGGCCAAATATAAGGCTTGCAGTGCCCACTGTTGAATATCTTCACTGGTGATTTCTCTCTCTCCCCCATTGAACTGCATGCAGAATGGCTTCTTCCAGCTTTCTGTCAGCTGGTTTACATGGAAAATATTTTGTTTTTATTTATGTACGAGAGAGAGAAAGAGAGAGAGAATATGGGCATGCCAGGGCCTCCAGCCACTGTAAACAACTCCAGACGCATGTGCTACCTTGTGCATCTGGCTTACATGGGTCCTGGGGAATCGAACCTAAATCCTTTGACTTTGCAGGCAAGTGCCTTATCTATTAAGCCATCTTTCCAGCCCTGCATTCATATTTTCTATCTTTTTATGTTTTATTTTTATTTATTTATTTGACAGAGAAAGAGGGAGAGAGAGAGAGAGAATGAAAGAAAGAGAATGGGAGCTCAGGGCCTCTGGCCACTGCAAGTGAACTCCAGATGTGTGCAACCTCTTGTGCATCTGGCTAACATGGGCCCCAGGGAACTGAACCTGGGTCCTTGGGCTTTGCAGGCAACCGCCTTAACTGCTAAGCCATCCCTCCATTCCCTATTTTCTATTTTGTAATACTTAAGTTATAATTATTATGTATGTTTACCACAAATTATATCAGTAGATTTGGGGATGAGCAACTGGCTCTTGGTGAGCATAAATCTCAAGTGCAGGAGCAAAAGTTCCTAGGTTGGGTATTGCACATTCAGTCTTATGGCCATCAGTCAGTGTGTTGTACTTATAAACTATCATTCAGAGGGCTCACTGGAAACATTTTAATTTGTGCTGTATAAATCTTATGTAAAAAAATGTAAGCTCAAAATTAAAGGTAGTGTAATGACAGAAAAACAAAGGCTGATAGTAATTTTAAAGTAAAAGTTACTCAAAATCTTATGACAAAGCAGCATGCTAAAATAGAATGAGTTGAATTATTATTGTGTGAGAAATTATTAATTTATTGAAATATTAACTGCATCAGTATATTAAAATAATTTATGTGACCACAAGGGAAATAATAATCAGTATTACAGATCTTAGTACTAGTTCTAACTTCACACAGAAACACTTACTGTTACATGTTGCAAAAGCGTTGATTGTGTCACTGAGAATATTTTATTTAGGTCACAAAAACAAAGACATACCTTGAAATTGTTTATCAAGTCTTCCATTGTACCTAATTATTGCTCTTTTATACCAATTTGAGTATATTTGATATTTTCTATTATTACAGATTACATGGCAGTTTTATCTTTGAACTTTCTTTTGGAGTTACAAAAAAGAAAAAGAGAGCTATAGAGATGGCTTAGCTATTATTGGATGTATAATTTTAGGATATGAAGTATCACTGGGAAAGCTAAAAAGCAGGTTCCAGTATATCCTCAGGGATGTGGGATAAAGCCCGTGGAGGGTGCTAGAAATTTGTCTTAATAACAAACATTCATTGTGATTCTGAATTCAATGATCCATATTTAAGGAACATTTCTGGGATGTTTAGTCACCCAGAGACCTGCTGGGCAACTCTCCCCACAACTATCAAGACCAGATGGCAGCATCCCATTCAGTTGACAAGAATGAAGATAATTTTCAATGATATGATAGATATGAATGGCAATACATGTAATCAATTATCTGAGTTGGAAAATGTTCTATTTGCTCTGTAACAGTGTAAAATCACTACTTTAAAAAATTATTTTTATTTATTTATTTATTTATTTGAGAGAGAGAGAGAGAGGGAGAGAATGGGCACACCAGGACCTCCAGCCACTGCAAAGGAACTCCAGATACATGTACCACCTTGTGCATCTGGTTTATGTGGGGAACTGAGCCTCAAAATGGGGTCCTTAGGCTTCATAGGCAAGCCATCTCTCCAGGCCCACCACTTTTTTTTTTTCAAAGTACGGTCTCACTTTAGCCTCACTGACCTGGAATTTACTCTGTAGTCTCAGGTTGGCCTCAAACTCATGGTGATCCTCCTACCTCTGCCTCCTGAGTGCTGGGATTAAAGGTGTGTGCCACCACACCTGGCTAGGCCCACTACTTTTTAATCAACACAGAAACAAACATAAGTCATGAGTGAAATCTACCCTGAATATCTCAGATGGTTACCCATTGTGATAGTTTGAATGTATGTCCCCCATAGACTCAGGTGTTTTATTAAAGCTTGCAACTTGGGTCTCCAGCCACCTGACTGGAGGAGGTATCATTGGGGGTGGATTATGGAGTCCTGCCCAGAGGTGTGTTTGGGGGTAGATCTAATTTCAGACAAAAGGTGTACAAAGAGGTCTGAGCTTGCTGTTTGTTTGCTGGCTGGTGGTGGGTTTTCTTTCTGCTTGGATCTGTGAAAGGGAGCCAGTTTCTTCCACCATTGATGGAACTTCCCTGGATCTGTAAGCTTGAAATAAGTCCCTTCTTCCCATAAACTGTGTCTTCTTTGGATGTTGATCCCAGAAGCATTGAAGTTTTCTACTACAGAAATTTGGAACCAGGAGTGGGGTTTCTCTGAGATGAATCTGGCCATGTGGATTTTAGTCTTTTGGAACTTGTGTGCTGGAGGAGGAATATGTATTGACTTGGTACTTGTGATTGCAGAAGCCTCGTAGTGTGGTAAACCAAATTTTATGGACTATTCTGGTGAGAGTTTAAAAATGATAAATGAAGAGAGAATTGTATTTGGGGGCTGTGCTTATTACTTTCAAAGGGTAGGGAAAGATTACAGAGAACTTTGTTGGAACTGGGCTACTAGCATAAAGCCTGGCTGCATTGTGCTGCCTTTGCCCAAAGAGTTTTATCAAGGTTGAATTTGAAAGTAATAGACTGATGTGCTTGGCAGAGGGCATAGAACTGAAAGATGTGTGATTTAAGGTTGGAAAAATTCAAGAAAGTTTAAAATTATTGGCACAGAGACAGGTTTTAGGTTACTGAAGCTGCTACTACCAAGCAGATTGCCACTATTCAGATGCTTGCATTGAAACAGTGGAAAGATGCCTGAGATGATGTCCACCCAGAAAAAAAACTGAATATATAGTAATACAAACTCTTTTGAAAGATAACTGGAAGGAAGAATTCTAAGTACTGAAGGTCAGAATTTATTTTCTTTGTGGATTAACAAATGGCTGTATGGGTGCCCACCTGGTATTGATTTTGGAAGGATTAAAAATGCACGAAAGTGGGTTGTAAAGTGCACACAGTTCTAGGAGTCACTGCTGAGATGCAGCATGGGATGTTCCCATTTTAAAGCCTGAAAAAGGCCAGTGTATGGAGCTAAAGATAGACCATGGTTTGCAATGGAGACCTGAAAAATTTTTGGATATACCAGAACTGTGCAAAGGCTATCATGAAATGTTGTTGGCTCAGGATATACTTTTTCCTGGCAATGCAGTGCAGCTGGAAGGATGGAAGTTAGAAATCCACAGACATCATCACTAGTTATGGATGTCAGACATAAAACTGCAAATGCTTGATGTTTGCCTAATGGTTATTGATTTTACATTCATCTAGTATCTCATTGTTATGCCTTATAACAATGGAAATGTTTGCTCTGTGCTATTATATGTTGGAAGCATGTAACCCTGTTTTGATTTTACAGGATTCACAGTTAAGGGGCAGTCTTAAAATTGGTAAAGACTATGGGGACTGGGAAGTTGGACTGAATGCAATTTGCAATATGGGATGGTTATGAGTCTATGGTAGCCAGGGGTGGAATGTTGTAGTTGAATGTACATCCCCTATAGACTCCGGTGTTTTATTAAAGCTTGTAACTTGGGTCTCTAGCGACCTGGCTGGAGGAGATTTCACTGGGTATGGATCCTGGGGTCTAGTCCAAAGCTGTAGAGAACAGTGTGAGTCCAGTGGGGGACCTGCCTGCTGCCAGTTTGTACTTGTTACTTTTTGGTGTTCACTGGCTGCTGGTGGTGTTACTCTGTGCTTGGATTTATGGATGGGAGCTAGCTTCTTCTGCCATTAATGGAACTTCCCTTGGATCTGTGACCTTGAACTAAATCCCTTCCTCCCCTAAACCATGTCCAGCTGGAAGCTTATTCCAGCATTGTGGAGTTGTTTACTACTCCCATACTGGAGAGATTTTTGATTTTTGTTTTTCATTTGAAACTTCTGGTCTTGTGAAGAAATTTTGGAGCATGTGCTATCCTCAGCCACCAGGCTCTTCTAGCTGATTTTCCTGTTGATGCTTTCTGGCAACCGAGGATTGCTGGCTTGGATGGTTTCACAACACTAAACCAGCTTGATGATAATTTCTCAATTTTAGTGTGAAAGCTGCTAAATTCAACCTTTTAAGTGTTTTTATATCACTTTATCCACAGGAAAGTATAAGTCAGAAATTAAAGTTCCCGGGCGGGGGGGGGGGGGGGGAGTGTTGTAGTAAATGCTATTCAACATGCAGATGGGTTTTTACCAATACTCTGTGCCACTTTCATTTTTTTGTTAAATTCTACAGGAGGATTGATACCCAACTCTATTTGTTTCTCTATATATACAATGGAGTATTATTTAGCCATACAAAGAACAAAATCAGGGCTGGGGATGTAGCTTAGTGATAAAGTGCTTACCTAGCATACATGAGGCCCTGGGATCAAAATTCCCAGTACCAAGGGGGGCGCGAAGTAAAACACATATCATGTCATTTGCATGCAGGAAAATGAATGGAATTTGAGATCATCACATTAAGCAAAATAAGCCTGATTCAGAAACAAAAATCACATATTTTATTTAATATGAGGAATCTAAATAAAAAGGATATAAAAGTAGAAGGAGTGATAAGGAGTAATAAAAGATAAGGGGATGGATATAATTAGAACCATTATTATATACATGCATGAAAATGTTACAAATAAAACTTATTATTTTGTATAATTGATATATACTAATAAACTTTTTTTAAGAGAGAGAGAGAGGGAAATATAATTGGTGTGCTAGGGCCTCAGCCACTACAATTGAACTCCAGATAATTGTGCCACCTAGTGTGGTTGTGCAATCTTGCGCTTGCATCACCTTTGAGCGTCTTGCTTATATGGGATCTGGAGAGAGATCAAACATGGGTCCTTAGATTTCACAGGTAAGCTTCTTAACTTCTTATCCGTCTCTCTAGCCCATAAACATGTTTTTTAAAAAATATTTTATTTATTTATTTAAGAGAGAGAGAGAGAAGAAGAGGCAGAGAGAAAGAGAAAAAGAGAATGGGTGCGCCATGGCCTCCAGCCACTGAAGACAAACTCCACATGGATGCACCACCTTGTGCATCTGGCTTGGGTCCTGGGGAATCAAACTGTGGTCCTTAGCCTTCACAGGCAAGCACCTTAACCGCTAAGCCATTTCCCCAGCCCTATAAACATGTTTTTTTTTAATTAACAACTTCCATGATTGTAAATAATATCCCATGGTAATGCCCTCCCTCCCTCCACTTTCCCCTTTGAAACTTCATTCTCCATCATTTCCCCTCCCCCTCTCAATCAGTTTCTCTTTTATTTTGATGTCATGATCTTTTCCTCTATTATGATGGTCTTGTGTAGGTAGTGTCAGGCACTGTGAGGTCATGGATATCCAGGCCATTTTGTGTCTGGGAGAGCCCATTGTAAGGAGTCCAACCCTTCCTTTGGCTCTTACATTCTTTCCGCCACCTCTTCCGCAATGGACCTTGAGCCTTGGAAGGTGTGACAGAGATATTGCAGTGCTGAGCACTCCTGTCACTTCTTTCCAGCACCATGGTACCTTCTGAGTCATCCCAAGGTCACTGCCATCTGAAAAGAGAAGGTTCTCTACCAAATGTGAGAGTAGCATTAATATAGAGGTATGTACATTAAGAGAAGTGCTTACTGGGCAGTTTGGTGAGCATAGTATATACATTTAACCAGACAGCAGCAAACGTTACACCCCTAGGGCTCATGACTACCCTTGATAAACATGTTCTTTCAAGAGACTCATTAGCTGGCATCATGGAAGTGAGGTGTAAAGAGAGGCCAGAATGACACAGAGGAAAAAAAAAATCAACAGATTTGGCTTCATATCCTGATTCTTTTACTTGCTTTGTGACTCAAGGATGTTATCCCCATGCCTGTCCTATTCAAATGTTTGAGTTTCTATTATTTACCTTGTACTCAGCTATCTTTTCCCAAGCTGAGTGTTGTTTTAGGCACTGGAAATATAGTGACCAATAAAACAGATATTTCTAGAGTTCACACTTTTGAGGGAAGAAAATCAATAAGTAAACAAATGCAAACATTTCAGACTGTGATAGTTACTATGAAGGATATTTGACAGCAAATGATAGGTAGAGCTTATTCTACACAGGGTGTCAGTGGAGGTCTCTCTGAGGAGTTGACATTGTAGAGTAAGCAGTCATCAAGCACAAAGGCCTTGAAGTTGGGACTAGCTTGTGTCCAAAAACAAAATAGAGCCTTGAAAGCTAGGTAGAGGTTAGCATAAAGTACGTGTGTGTTTGGTGAGAAGATTTGATGCCTGATCATACAGAGCTGAGAGGGACCCTTGTAAAAGTTCTAATTTTATTATCAAATCAATGGGAATACCAAAGGTTTGAGGCAAGAGGGAGAATATGATATAATCTGTGTCAAAAGTATCACAGGGCATTCTGTTGTCACATATTTTCTTTGCTCTTTGTTTCATGGCCATGAAAAGTCAGACACACAGATGACGAAGAGTGAATAAAGCAAAGGAGATTTGTTAATAAAAAGGTGAAAAGGCCCCAGAGTGGTAGGGTAAGAATTCCTAGGACTTGGGCTAGCATCCAAAGGGAAGAGAGAAAGGACAAAAGAAAAACGTTAACGGTTTATGAGTTAGAATTCAGAAGAGCAGGCAAGCTTTGCAATAAGTATCTGTGAGCAACTAGACTGAGGGAGGGGCTTCAGGACTATCCATACATTATCTCATTAAGGGGATAACTACTCTTCCCACCTCCTTAGCACGTCTTTAGGTAAAGGGTGGGCTAATGACTGACAAGCTCCATTAAATTAAGGCTTTTTTTAAAAAAAAAAAAAGCTTTTCTTGAGCTGGAGAGATGGCTTAGTGGTTAAGGCACTTGTCTGCAAAGCCAAAGGACCCAGGTTTGATTCCCTAGGACCCACGTAAGCCAGATACACAAGGGGGTGCATGCATAAGTTTGTTTGAAGTGGCTAGAGGCCCTGGCATGCTCATTCTCTCTCTCCCTCCTTCCCTCCCTCTCTCTCTTTTCTCTGTACCTGTCTATTTCTCTCTCTCTCTCTCAAATAAAGAAAAATAAAATATTTAAAAAATCTTTGCTTTAAAAAAATTATATATTTGAGAGCGAAATGGAGGCAGAAAGAGAGGTAGGAAGAGAGAAAGAAAGAATGGGTATGCCAGGGCTTCCTGCCACTGCAAGTGAACTCGAGATACATGCGTCACTTTGAGCATCTGGCTTTACGTGGGTACTGGGGCATTTAACCCGGGTCATCAGGTTTTGCAAGGAAGCACCTTTGAGTGCTGAGCCATCTCTCCAGCCCCAAGTAGCTTTTCTTCTATTGACAATTTTCATAGATGGATGAAATGTAATTTGATCATAATCCCCTTCTATGACCACCCACCCCTTTCCATTGAAATCCTTCTCTTTCCAAGTAGTCCCTCATCTGCTTCCATGTCTGTTTTCACTCCTTCACCTGCCATGCTGGAATGTGGATGGGCCCCATATTGCATAGGTCTTGTGCAGTAACAGCAGTCCCGGAGGTCATAAATGCAGCAGTCATGCCACGTCCAGAAAACAGTGTTCCTCAGCACTCCTTCCCATCCTCTGACTCATACCCTTTCCATCTCCTCTTCCATAATGTTCCCTGAGCCTTGAAGGGGGTGATATACACGTCTTATCGAGCACTGAGCACTTCACAATCATTTACTCTCAGCACTTTGAGGTTTTGAGTCTCCTCATTAGTTACCACCATCTGCAAAAAAAAAAAAAAAAAAAAAATCATTAGACATAAATAGAAGGCAATTTAATGGACACAACATATCCATTTAGCCAAACAACAGTAGTAGGTTTCCCCAGGGGTCTATGATCTCCCCAACCATAGGCTTTGGACTAAGTTTTCAGTACCAGACATGAATTCCGTTCCATGGAATGGGTCTCAGATCCAATCAGAGAACAGTTAGTTACTCCCATAACTGTCATGACACTACTGCACTAGTGGGCACATCTTCTCTGGCTGGTCGGTTGTGTAGCTTGCACAGTTCACTGTGGAGGGAGATGGTCGGTGACTTTTTTCCCTCAGCAGTCTGCATAGCACCTTTCAACACCATGTTAGCTAGCCAGCTTCCTGGAGGCTTATGTCTAGCTTAGTTGCAGCTGGATTTCTCTGTGCCCTGCAACCAAAGCAAATGATGCCTTCAGTAATAGGATTTTACCAACTAGTTCTGCTGGGAAGTCAAGAGCATTGGTAATAGACTATATAGTTTTGAGATCCTCAGGATTCCCTGATCAACAATTCACTGGGAAGTATATTGGATTAACCCTTAAAGGAGGGAATCATAGCTCTGATACCTTCTCCCTTTCGTATGGTATTTAAAATCCTATGGAGTGGTGATTCTGACGTTTTCTTGATCAATGTTACCATGGAGACAGGAGGTAGAGTCCATCATTCCTTCCATAACCTCCAAGCCTTCTAATGTTTGTCTACCTGCAACATGGTTTGGAGGATTTTGCAATAATCCTGGCCAAAGTTAGTGAGACTTTGAGTCAGATAGTGGAGGCAGTGATGGATGGAGTCAAGATATATTTTTGAATGAGATTGTTAATCTTGATTTTGATGTGATTGGATTAAGAAGTCCTTAAGACATTGGTAAAACATACCACTGGGTGTGTCTGTGAAGCTATTTTCAAAGAACAATAACCAAGATGGGAAGACCTGCCCTGGATGCGGGTGGTACCATGTCGTATGGTGGAGGCAGAGGTGAGAGAGGAGGAGAAAATCCAACGCACAGGCTTTTGCCTGCTGTGCTCTCTGGCCATCATGATATGAGCTATTCTCTTTTACTATACATGCCCTGGCCCATGGCAGATAAAACCATGAGTGAAATAAAAATCTTCCTCTCTTAACACATGGAGTGTAGCAGACAGCTTCAGGTTCACTGAGATGAACGTCCAGACCAGGCACGGTTATGGAGGAAGGGTTATTTATTGAAGCTTACAGATCCAGGGGAAGTTCCATAATGGCAGAAGAAGCTGGCCTGCTTTCACAGGACCAAACACAGTGAGAGAAGCACAAGCCTAAAAGTCAAAAGCCACACAGCACACTTCAGGAACTCTAGCTAGGCCCACTTTGTATATCTTTAGATTGAAATCTCAAACCCACCACCACACCTTAACATCTGCCCAGTGACACCTCCTCCAGCCAGGTGGCTGCAGATGCAAACTACAAACTATAATAAAACAGTGAACATATTGGGGGCCCTCTATTCAAACTACCACATGGAGCTTGGCTAGGAAGTGGGTTTGATGGGAAGGTCTTGTAAAGAAAACTGTCAAGCCGGACTCCTCAATGTCTGGCTGAGGCTCCTGCCTGGATGAATGTTTATTTTGGCTTCAGACACTAGGAAAGGAAGGAGGAAAAACAGTCTAGTGAGGGACACTGGACTCAGATTAATTTTCAATGTATTCTTTGAGATTCTTACCTGTGTCTTCTCTAGATGGCTATTGGAGTCTAAGAATCTGAAGCTTATAAGACAGATCTCAGATAGATCTATGAATCTGAAGAATATATATGTATATATACATATATGGCATATAAACATATAATATGAATACATATATAATTGTGCAAAAATTGATTTGATAGGACCTGGGGCCAACTGACTGTGTTTAAGTCCATTTTATAATATAAGGCACCTATCACATAGGAATTACCAAGAATATTAAATGAGTTAAAACCTGCACTATGAGGCTGGAAAGATGGCTTAGTGGTTAAGGTGCCTGTCTCTGAAGCCTAAGTACACAGGCTTGATTCCCCAGTATCCACATAAGCCAAATGCACAAGGTGGTACATGTGTCTGGAGTTCATTTGCAGTGTCTGGAGGACCTGGCGTGCCCATTCTCTCTCTCTCTCTTGCTCTGCCTCTCAAATATATATATGTATGCATACAAATATATATGTATGTATATGTATGTATTGCATATGTATATACAAATATATGTATATATATTTTTATAATTTTATTATTATATATATTTGTATATACATATATATGTATATATATATATTAAAATATGCAATATTATTTGAAGTTCCTTGCACATAGTAAGGTCATAATGCAGCTCAGTAAGTATTAATTGCATAGGGAATTTGTTGCAGCTTTTGCTTATAACAAAGAAAAAAATGACTGGAAACAACTTAAGGATCTAACAGTCAAGTACTCGGTAGATAAATTATATATAGCCACACATAGGGGATTATCATATGCAACATGTAAACTGAAAAAGCAAAGTGAAGTGCAGAAACTGTGTTGATATGCTCTTACTTACATAAAATGCACATATACTAGAGATTAAATACTGCTTACCAGTGTGGTAGAAAAGAAGCTAAAAGTTGAACTGATTCACTGAGTTACTGTAAGAATTAATTGTTGAGGAGTTAAAATTATCTTTGCCAGTAGATGGAAAAATCCCAAGGAGGGAACTGTCCAGGAAGGGCTTAGAGGGACGATGAGAAGGAAAGACAGTTTAGGCTAAAACAAAGTAAAATGGAGTTCATTTTTAGGGTGGCCTGATGACAGAAATGGTTGATAGGCAAATTGTCACGTCTTGTTTGTTCACTTACCCCTCCCCTTGGCTATGAAAACTGTAAAATAGAAATAAAATCTCAGTGTGGGGCCAGAGCTTCTTTGGAGGGCTATCTCAAGCTTTTGCCCCTAACCCCCGATAAAAAACTCCTCTATTTTCACTCATACTGGCATTAGAGTGTTCTTTCCAGGGAATTTCTGCAGTGCCAGCACAGGGTTCTCCTCTTCCTCCTAGGCTGGCAGAAGATGACCCTGTGGTTAGCTCTGGCCTAGTATGAGTCCAACTAGACAAGTAACAGCTATGCACCCAGCCTGGAACTCTCTCCTGGAAGCAATGCATTGACACAGTAGCCTCAGGAAGCAGCGCAGCATCAACAATATTGAAGCAAACTTCACTGTACTCAGTCACTGGTATTTTGAGGGGAATTTACTGCTGCAGCTTAACCCAGCCTGTCTTTACGAATATATACTTCAGAGAAAAAAATTAAAAACAAACAAACAAAAAAACAGAACACTGGAATTGCTGCTTGGAAGGAGAACCAAAGGTTGAATATTAAGGGTGCAAAGGAGACTTATTTTGGCCTCTGTACTCCTTGAAGTTACTTAATTTTTAGACTGTAAGTGTTTAAAATTTACAAAAAACAAGTGTAAGGCTGGAAAGATGGCTTAGCGGTTAAGGTATTTGCCTGCAAAGCCAAGGGGTCCTGGTTCAACTCTCCAGGACCCACGTAAGTCAGATACGCAATGAGGCACCTGCATCTGGAGTTCGTTTGCAGTAGCTGGAGGCCCTGGCACACCCATTCTCTCTTTTTCTCTCTCTGCTTTTTTCTCTCACTCAAATAAATAAATAAAATAACTTCAAAAAAAGAATTAAAACACAAACAAACAACAACAACAACAAAAACAACTATGGGTTGGACTGAAAGCACCAGATATCCCTAAAACTTAGAGGAAACTTGTGATTTGAATGTAAAACATCTTCCTGCTCATGTATTTGAACATTTGGTCCCCAACTGATGGCACTGTTTGGGAAGGCTGTGATGGAGCCTTTTTGGATGAAGTGGGCAAGTCTTAAGGTTGTATAGCATGATCCTACTTCTTGTTTGTTCTGTGCTTCTTGCTCATTGATAATGATGAGCTGGCTTCCTATTCCTGCCACCATGCTTCCTTTCCCCCAATCCATGAAACTCCTTCTCAAAACTAAGTAAAAAATAAATCTCTTTAAGTTGCTTCTGGCCAGGTTTTTCTTGTTCACAGCAACAAGAAAGTAACTGAAATAAAACTATAACCCCCATTTCATTCCAATAAAAAACAAATGGCAGAACAATCACCCTCTACCAGAAAATGACAAAGGCATAAAAATCCTTGAGCCTGGTTATTTTATTTCCTCTTTAATTTCAATAAAGATGAAGAAAAGGAGCCTTTGGGTTAGGACAAAGCAAAGCTGGGAGCAGTGGGAAGTAGTTAGAGGGTGGAGAAAGTGGTGGGGTAATTAAACTGAAGAATGTCAAAGGGGGTGAGGTGTTTTTGCAGTGGTCACAGACAATGGAATCTGGAAGAATATTTGTCACCCTGTGGCCAGAGTGGAATATTCGAGGAAAGGAATAATTATCTATCACAGAGTCTTAGAATGGCAGCCAATTTAGGGTGATGGAAAAAGGCAATATGGTTTTTATGGCTTCAGTAGAAGTATTATAACATTGATTTTATAGCTTATTGTGCTGTTAATGTGCTGAACGAGTGCAAATACATGTGGTATTTCATGGTATAAGGTGGTGACGATGAAAGAAATATTCATCATTGTCCCTCTAGGAGCTTTTGCAAAGGAATTTCTGATTTTACTTCAAAAAGAGTGGCATTATATATTGCCAATCAGAAGTGACAAAACCAGATATTTTCAGGAAAGCTATGACAAAAGAGGACAGCATTGTCCCAATAAGGACAAATCTCAGTTAAGAAGGAAACTGGAAGGTACTTAAAGATCCTGTTTTGTATGGATAGGCCATTTTATATGATTATATCAAAAAAAAAATGAAATAATATTTAGAAAGGTAATTCCCTGGAACCACAAAATAAAATTCTTGGTGCTAGAGAACTATGGCATTTTGGAAAACAGATGAGTGGTTTTTATTAACAAGAAATACTAGAACCATCCTTAGTAGCATTCACTAATATGTTGGGTGAAATTATTTGGTCAGAGTGGTTATTTAGCATGTATAGTAAGTAGAGACAATGAAAGAGGTGTTGTTGGCCTTACATGATTCTTCATCTTTTTTAAAAATATTTTTTATTTTATTTATTTATTGAGAGGGAGGGGGAGAGAATGGTCATACCAGGGCCTCCAGCCACTGCAAACAAACTTCAGATGCATGCACCACCCTGTGCATCTGGCTTGCGTGGGTCCTGGGAAATCAAACCGAGGTCCTTTGGCTTTGCAGGTAGGTATCTGAACCACCAAGCCATCTCTCCAGCCCTGACTCTTGATCTTTAGGTATTTTTGATACCTTGGAAAGGTATAGGATGATGGAATATTCTGCACAAGAAAATGGAAATAAAAGAATATGGTAATCATTGATGAAATGCAAAGTGAAAGACAAGAACGGTGTGGAAATTCAAAGGACGAGCCCGGAGGAGCTAAATTCTATGAAATCTCAATGGAAGGCTCAATTTGGAATTTGAAGGCCTGGAGTAGGGGCTGGCCTGCCGTTTGTTAGCTCTGTGACCCTGAACAGATTTATTTCCTACGGATGACAACAGCTTCTTGGCAGTGCTGTTATGGAGAATCTTTGTTCTATTTGTCCTCGGATCTATTTTTTTGCCCTTTCTGTTCCCCAGTGGAGTGGAAGGAATGAAGGACACCCTCAGAGTCTCCTTGTGTGCTATTGTGTGCAGATGTGTGCAGATGTTGAAGTCCTAACCTCTACTATGACAGTGTCTGGGAATAGCGACTTGAGGGGAAAATTGAGATTAAATGGGATCATAAAGGTAGGCCCTGTGTTAGTAACCCCTCTCATTGCTATGTCCAAGAAACTGGCAAGAAGCCACTTAAGGGGGAAGATTTATTTTGACTGCTGATTTGAGGATTTAGCCCATCATATGGAGAAGACATGGCAGCAGGATCAGCGAGCAGATGGATCAGGAGCCGAAGGCTGCTTGCTCAAGGGTGAGCTGAGCCCCAAGAAACAGAGAAAGGACAGGAAATGGGGTCAGGCTCATTAAATCCCATCCCCAGCCCAGTGACCCACTTTTTCTACCTTGACCCCATCTCTCAAAGGTTCCACAACCTCTCTAGACTGTGAAACTGGTAAGACTTAAGTGTTCAAACATCTCAGCTTATGGGGGATATTTTATATTCAAACCTTGACAGGACCCTAATCTGAGAGGGTGGGGTTTTTATAAGAAGAGTAAGATGTAGTTCTCTTAATAGCTCATAAGGATATGTCAAGAAGGCAGCTGTTTGCAAGCTAGAAGGAAAGTCTTCACTACAAACTATCTATGTTAGCACCCTGATCTTTTATTACTTTTAAAAATATTATTTATTTATTTATTTATTTGAGAGAGAGAGAGAGAGAGAGAGAGAATGGGCATACCAGGGCCTCCAGCCACTGAAAATGAACTCCAGATGCATGCGCCCTCTTGTGCATCTGGCTTAGGTGAGTCCTAGAGAATCAAACCGGGATCCTTTGGCTTTGCAGGAAAATGCCTTAACTGCTAATCCATCTCTCCAACACTTTTATTACTATTACTATTATTAAATAGAATCATTGTATGGACACATCATTGTTGATACCATCACTTCCCTCTCCCCTGGCCCCATTCCACTGAAGGCCCTCCTCAGTAGACTTGCAGATATTCACCATGGGGTTGTGGGTTATGAGATGCAAGAGCAGAAGTCAGTTAATGTTGGGTTGGAGGCAATGCCTCTGGACAATCCCTCCCACCCTGTGGCTCTTACAATATTTCTGCTCCCTCTTCCACAAAATTGAGCCTTGGTGGGTGTGTTTTAAGTCTACTTTAGTGTTGCGTTCTCAGCAGCTTCTGGATTTCTGTTTCGGTATGTTTTGAGTTTCCTCAGTGTCTATTGCCATCACCCTGGTGCAGACTGTCTGGCTCTCACCATGGAAGCTTGCTCTTGCTCAGATCGCCAATTCCTCTGTGGTTTCACCTGGGCCCCTGTCAGAGAGTCAGCTATCTTTTCTTTTCCTGTTGACAGATTTTGGTTGTCCTCAATTTTCGCTGCCTTTTGAAAAAGAAAACCAGATTCTCCAATGGAGAGTAAGATCAGCACAGGTTAAACGGGATAAGCCTAGTTAATTTAAAGAGACTTTGAAGGCCAAAGACTAGCATGAGCTTCTCATTGGAGTCCATAATCTTGGTCTTCATAAGATTCTGACTTGGTTCCCAGTTCCAGCTATGGGTTCCTTTCCACTGAGTGGATCTCTTAGCTAATCATTGGTTACCCACCTAGGCTGAGTGCCACTGTTACACAGGTATGTACATCTTGTCAGGCTGGTTGCTTTCATATAGCAGAGTCCTCTGTTTGCGTCCAACGTTGTTAGCCATTTTTCCCCATCAGCTCATATATTGCTTTCCAGCACCATACAGGCTAACCATCTGGGAACTGGCTTCCTTCCAGATTCCATCTGGATCTCTGGATGTTCAGTGTTGGCAGTATGTGGTATCTTCAGCAATAGGGTCTTACCTTTTCACCTCAGGTGGATAATCAAGTGTTTTGACAGAAGCCTGTCTTGTTTTGGGGACCTCATAGGTCTCTCCAATCAACAGCTCAGTGTGGGTTGTAACCACTTTCTGGTAATGGGAGTTATAAACCAGGGCCAATTGTTTTAGGGTTAGGCTTCATCTCACCATCTCCAAGGCCCTTATTTCTTTTTAATTTAATTTTACTTTATTTATTTGAGAGACACAGAGAGAAAGAGAGAGAGAGAGAGAGGGAGGAGAGTGAGTATTGGCACCCCAGGGTGTTCAATCCTTGCAAAAAAAAAAAAAAAAAAAAAAAAAAACTCCAGATGCATGCACCACCTTGTGCATCTGGCTTATATGGGTTCTGGGAACTCAAGCCTGGGTCCTTTGGCTTTGCAGGTAAGCGCCTTAACCTCTAAGCCATCCCTCAAGCCCTCCAAGGCCTTTCTTATTGGATAATCCCCCCATAATCCTTTTGAGGGCTATATCTTTTAGTCTGCTATCCAGGAAGGTTTCTGTAGTATCAATTCATTTTGGATTAGTTTTATGTAACTCTCCCCCTGCCTTCCCACTCCCCTCCTCCCAAACCCTTCCATCCCTATTATCTGTCCCTTGAGTTGCCTGTCAAGAATGTCTGCAACTCAAGTTGTTCCAGGTTAGGAACCACAGATGAGGGAGAACATTCAGTGTTTGTCTTTCAGGGATTGTGTGAGTTCACTTAGTATGACCTGTTTCAAGTCTGTCTATTTCCCTACAAATTTCATTATTTCATTTTTCCTTATGGCTGAGTAGAATTCCATTGTGTATATCTACCACATCTTCAGTATCCATTTATCAGTTGATGAGCATCTGGGCTGATTCCAACTCATAGCTATTGTGAATTGAGTAGCTATAAACATGGTTGAACAAATATCTTCGCATTTAAGAGTGGAGCCTGTAGGGTAGATGCCCAGCAGAGGAATAGTTGGGAATAGCTGGGCCAGTTGGTAGCTCTATTTTCATCTTTTTCAGGACTCTCCATACTGATTTCCATAGTGGTTGTACAAGTTTGCACTCCCACCAGGAGTGAATGAGTGTGCCTCTTTCCCTGCATCCTCACCAACATTTATTACCAGTTGATTTTGTTTTTGTTTTTTCAAGATAGGATCTCACTCTAACTGAGGTAATCTGGAATTCACTATGTAGTCTCATGGTGGCCTCGAACTCACAGCAATCCTCCTACCTCTGCCTCCCAAGTGCTGTGAATAAAGGTGTGCACCACCATGCCTGTCATCAGTTGATTTTTTAAAAAAATAATTGCCATCCTTACTGGAGTAAGGTGGACTCTCATACTTGTTTTAATTTGCATTTCCCTGATGGGTAAGGATGTTGAACATTTTCTTAAGTGAGTGTTAGCCATTAATCTTTCTTCCTTTGAGAATTCTCTATTCAGTTCTCTGCCCCATTTTTGTTTTTTCGAGGTAGGGTCTCACTCTAGCTCAGGCTGACCTGGAATTTATTATGTAGTCTCAGGGTGGCCTCGAACTCACAGTGATCCTCCTACCTCTGCCTCCCTAGTGCTGGGATTAAACGCATGTGCCACCATGCCCGCCTTACTCCATTTTTTTGAGTGGATTGTTTGATTTTTTTAATTGCTTAATTTTTTTTTTTTAGTTCTTTGTAGATTTAGGTATTAGACCTCTGTTGGTGGTATAGCTGTGAGTATTTTCTCTCATTCTATGGGTAGTCTGTTGGCTGTGTTTATGGTATGTTTGTCTGTACAAAAGCTTTTTAGCTTCACAAGATTCCACCTGTTTCATCTTGACCTTTGACATAACTGACTGCAGAAATGTGAGAAGTAGATGTCTGTGTTTTAAGCCACTCCCTCCATGGTATTTTGTTATAGTAGCAATAAACATACTAAGATATCGAGATTTCATGTTAAGGAAATGCCAGAAGGAGGCTAGAATGAGGAAAGCAAGGACATACTAGTGTATTTCTCCCTTTCTTTGCCTCAGCATCATCTCCAGCAGCAGATAAGGCTCTTTTATGACCTCAGACTGATGGCAGTTCTAGTTTCTACAGAGGATGCTGGCCCTGAGTCCCTCACCTCCTCTTGGTGTCCTTCAAGCCCACGTGTGCCATTAACTTCCTGCTAGTGCTAAACGTGAGGTCATCTCATTTTACTTCCAATTCTTCTGTCTCCTGTACAGTGAATCTCCCGCGTTAAAGTCCCTCTATTGTAAATAAGCTATACCCATTACTTTCTCATTGCTGGGGCAAAATACCCGACCAGAAGCAGGTTAAGGTTACACTAAGCTTTCTTTCTTTGTCTGGATTCATTCTTTCTTCTACTTGAGTTTTTTGTTTGCTTGTTTGTTTGTTTTTTTTTGTTTTTTGTTTTTTGTTTTTTGTTTTTTGTTTTTCGAGGTAGGGTCTCACTCTGGTCCAGGCTGACCTGGAATTAACGATGTAGTCTCAGGCCGGTCTTGAACTCACTGCGATCCTCCTACCTCTGCCTCCCGAGTGCTGGGATTAAAGGCCTGCGCCACCACGCCTGGCTTGAGTTTTTTTTTTTTTTTTTTGAATATATTTTGTTTATTTATTTGAGAGAGGGAGAGAGAGAAAGAAGCAGATAGAGAATGGATGTGCCAGGGTCTCCAGCCACTGCAAACGAACTCCAGATGCATGTGCCACCTTGTGCATCTGTCTTAGAATCACACTTTGGTTCTCAGGTTTCGCAGACAAGTGCCTTAACCATTAAGCCATCTCTCCAGCCCTAATGGAGTTGTGAGGGGAAGTCCATAATGGCAGAGTAAACATGGCAGGAGCAGGAAGCTAGCTTTTCATAGCCACCTAGACACATCAGTAGAGAAAGTGATGAATGCTGGTGTTAAGCTAGCTTTCTCCTTGACATATAGTCCAGGACCCTCAGCCCAAGAAATAGACTCCACCCACAGTTAACGTGGGACTTCCCACTTCAACTAATCTTTTTTTTTTTTTAATTTTATGTTTTTGTTTTTTAATTTGAGAGAGAGAAAGGCAGAGAGAGAAAGAGAGAGAAAATGAACGGTGTGCCAGGGCCTCCAGCCACCGCAAACAAACTCCAGATGTATGTGCATCTGGCTTACATGGGTTCTGAGGAACAGAACCTGGGTACTCTGAAATGCCTTAACCGCTGAGCCATCTCTCTAGCACATCAACTAACCTAACCTAGGAAATCCCTCACAAATATGACCAGAGATTTGCTTTCCTGGTGATTCTAAATCCTGTCAAATTGACAACCAGAGATTAACTATCCCACAAGCAAATATGTTTTCTCCCCAAATTATGACTAAGACTAAGAGTAAATTTTAAAATGTGAAATCATGAAGCTATAAAGTACTACACAAGTAGTAACTAACCATAAACATAGATGTCAGGCTGCACATGTCTGTCTTTGCCTGTCATGACCGTGCTTGTAACCTGTCTTCTCTGATTTAGTTGATCATTCCAGAGAAAGTAAAGGGCTCCATTACATATCACACTGCTAACCCAACCATAGTTCCCCTCAGCCCTTTCAGAAACTTCACTTGAGGAACACAAAGGATCATTTTATCTGGTGAGGTTCACTGGAGCTGAGAGGCCAGCCTATGAAGTCATGGCTGATAAGCAGAAGTATCCAGCCCAGAGAGAGATGAGCCAGGACTGGGTCACATGGCTTCTAACAAGGAGAAAGGTAACCTTGGTTTCAGATAGCTCTCTGTTTCTCAGAGATAGTTTTTTTTTTTTTTTTTTTTTTTTTTTGGCCATTTCCTCCCTCATGAAAGTCATTGCACAGTGTCTATAAATGTCCCTTTGCTGCAGATAGCTAAGTCGGGCATCTGTGTTTTGACCTCTGATTAGAATATTACTTGTACTTGGTGTGGTGGTACACGCCTTTAGTCCCAACACTGGGGAGACAGAGGTAGGAGGATCACAGTGAGTTCGAGGCCACCTTGAGACTACATAGTGAATTCTAGGTCAGCCTGGGCTAGAGCAAGACCCTACCTCAAAACAAACAAACAAACAAACAAACAAACAAACAAACAAACAAACAAAGCCAGGCGTGGTGGTGCACACCTTTAATCCCAGCACTCTGGAGGCAGAGATGGGAGGATCGCTGTGAGTTTCGAGGCCACCCTGAGATACACAGTGAATTCCAGGTCAGCCTGAGCTAGAGTAAGACCCTACCTCGAAAAAACAAGCAAACAATAAAAAAAAACCACACAAAAAATATAGAATATTACCTGTACCTATGTGTACACCCCCCCACACACACACTTGACTTTGAGATGCCCTTAAAAATATTTAGCTTGTGATTGAGCAATGAGAGTTACATAGAATTGCATTTGGGATGCACATGAACAAAAGTTCATGGATAAGAGATGCGATTCTAGAATACCTTTGACTCCTTGCTTATTTGAACTAACCCTGGGTTTATCAAATGTCATTAAAGATTTAAGCAAAATTGTTTTCAAGTTAAATGTACTTGTAGTTTTACAGCCTTTACTCTCTGTGGTTGGCTAATAATGTTGGTGTTCCCTGAAGCCTGCTTTAAAAGAACATAATTGTAATATTCGAAACAGAACAGCAGTGATCATAACATTAAAATATCTTTTGAAAAAATGACATCTACCCAGAAGGTTGTGTCACCAGGTTTTTGCAAAATTGGGTCAGGAAGAAAATACTGTAAGTAAGGGCTCTCTCTGAAAACCAACTTTGCATTTTCTAAAAATAAACTTTTGAAATCCACTAGACCACCTAATCAATCACAATTATCATGCACGACGCTGGCTTTTGTGTTCTGGTTTGTCCTGTGATTAGGTATTTTGCAGCTATTTTTTCTTAGTTCAGAGGACTCTTTCTTTTTTTTTTTTTTTAATTTTATTTGAGAGCGACACACAGAGAGAGAAAGAGGCAGATATAGAGAGAGAATGGGCGCGCCAGGGCCACCAGCCACTGCAAACGAACTCCAGATGCGTGCGCCCCCTTGTGCATCTGGCTAACGTGGGTCCTGGGGAATCGAGCCTTGCACTGGGGTCCTCAAGCTTCACAGGCAAGGGCTTAACTGCTAAGCCATGTCTCCAGCTCAGTTCAGAGGACTCTTGCTGCTGGGATGACATCACTCTTTTAACCAGCCACATTCTACCACTGGCTGGACTCCATTTTGCTACCTCAGTGTGACATATGACAGAGAAAGGACTTAGATAGAAATGTGAAATATATTGACAGAGAAACTCTTACTTTCAAAGTTTCAAATGATATTGGTCAATTTCCCCAATATCTGGAATTTGTCCTGAAGTTATTTGTTTAGAAAGGAAGGAAGGAAGGAAGGAAGGAAGGAAGGAAGGAAGGAAGGAAGGAAGGAAGAAAGAAAGTTTTGCACACAATACTTGTGTGTCATATGGGTTTTAGCTGATTACACAAATCCATTTGCTGCCAGGGGCAACATATATCCTAATAAACTTTTTAACCACACACAGTCATGTATTTTTAAATAGCTTCTACTATATAATTTAAGCTGGTATTGCCCTTAGGTAGCATACAACTCACATGAGAAAGCACAGGTTCCTCCCTTCTCTAAATATTACATGATATTTGGTATTTCATCACTTATGCATATTTGGTTGCTATTGTAATACCAATTTGAGGTATAGACTTTTTCCTTCTATATGTTATCAGTTCAATTAATAGTTATCAGAGACAAAACTCATTTCACGTTTCTAGACCCATCTCTTTGTCTCTTACAGAATTATATTTTCATAAAATCATTTTATAAACAGCTTTAGTGGAATGCGATTTTGACAAACTCATTTGTTTATGATTTAGCTCTCCATTGATTGCTTAGGTAACGTATAAAATTTGGTACCAGAGCAGTTTTTCTCAACAACAGATGTTTTAAAAACAATTCAATATTTCAAACTACAAAATAAAGTTTAAAAAAATCATCTAAGATCCCGTCATAGGAACTTTGCATTGATTGACGCCAGCATCTGCTTTTCTGCTCTTTTCTCTGGCATGGTTATTTCTATTGCTCTGGGTCTTCTGAGCATTCTGTATGAGTCTTTCTAGCAGCTGCTGGACTCTGCAGACCTCCTGGTCAGCTGTGCTTTATTTTTCTCTTGCTGGCTGCCTGGCCTGCCTTGGCCCGCTGCAACCATGCCTGCGTGGACCCTGCCAAACTCTACTGAACCTCAAGGTCAAGGCTCTTTGAACTTGGTGGAGGCCAAGCGAGGCAGGCAGTCTGTTCCTTTTCCTCCCCCATATCTTGCTTGCTCTGTGTCCTTGTGTAGTCTGGTTAGTTCATACTTCATTCCTTTTCATCACTAGTACCCACTTCAAACCTTAAACCTTGGCATTCTAATATTTTATTTGTTTATTTCTTTATGAGAGAGAGAGAAAAAAAAATGGGTGAGCCAGGGTCTCCAGCCTCTGAAAATGTACTTCAGATGCATGCACCATCATGTGCATCTGGCTTACGTGGCTTCTGGGGAATGGAACCTGGGTCCTTAGACTTCAGAGGCAAGCACCTTAACCACTAAGCCATCTCTCTAGCCCAAACCTCAGCATTATAATTCTCTGCTTTCCTAATACCAGTTTGGCTCACACTCAATTGGTAGCATGTGAATGTAAATCACATTGTCTTGAACCTGAATTTTTGTCAAACTCCAGCTTTGTTCATTTGATAAACAGCAGGTTGGCAAGTGCAAGGATTCTAGTTTCTCTTCCTGACTATGGGCCTGGCTTTTTCTCCAGGGTAAACCCCTTCCTTCCTTCTTTCTTTCATTCTTCCTTTCTTTTGTTCTTTTTCTTTCCTTTCTTTTTTTACCTTAGAGAGAGAGACAGAGACAGAGCCAGAGAGACAGAGAGAGAGAATTGGCCCGCTAGGGCCTCAGCCACTGAAATCAAACTCCAGACACTTGCTCCACCTAGTGGGCATGTGCGACCTTGCAATTGCCTCACCTTTGTGCATCCGGCTTACATGGGATCTGGAAAGTGGAACATGGGTCCTTAGGCTTTGCAGGCAAGCGCCTTAACTGCTAAGGCATCTTTCCAGCCACAAACCCTTTCTTGACTTGTTGAATTTCTTTATTTCCTGTCTGTTGTCCTTCAATCAGGAGTACATAGCATTCCAGACTCCTCAATGTCCATGATGTCTGCCGGCCCTCTGTTCTCCATCTTTGCTAACCAACATCACCTCTTGGTTATTGCTCCCCTCCTGATGCTCATTATAAAATAAAGCAAATGTAGCAAGAGGAGTTTAGCAGCTTTTGACTACGTGTTCATTGTTGAATTATGGCTTCCTCAGCTTCCAGGTCCAATAATCCATTAGTGCCTAAAGTTCTAGCATGACAGAGTAAAAAATATGTCATCCACACTCATCAAGGTCTTCATCAGTAACTATAAGGGAAAATGACATCTCTACATAAACTCCTAAGTTATTGTAAAGAAAACAGAAATCTATCATAAAATGTTTAAATTAATAAGCACAATGTGTTTTATTTTATTTTAATCCTTACATAAGTATGAAATGCAAAAATGATATGCCTGGTGAGAAATCTTTTTTTCTAGGACTACTTTTATACTGTAACATTTAAAACTCAAATGAAAACCAAAATGTTGGAGGATTGGTTTCTCAGATTTATAGTAAAGATCACATCTATAAATGATTCTGCTATAGCACGTGTCTGACTCCTTGATCTTGTCCTAAAAGGTTCTGGTATCCATGTGTGAGAACCCCCATAGTGTTTCGTGGGGCTGTGATAGATCATAGATAGCACGGGGTCCTCAAGAGTGAAGCTATGTATGTAAGAGAGATACAGTGTTGGGAGTATCTAGCCAGGTATATTGGATATGAGTCAATTATCACTTGGCTGACCTTCATTCCTACTTCCCAATGTGTTGCAGATGCCGAAAAGTTAAAACTCTCATTTTCCAGGGGATGGAGAGGTGGCTCAGTGGTTAAAGGTGCTTGCATTCAAAGCCTGAAGGCTCAGGTTCAAGTCTCCAGTGCCCATGTAAAGCCAGATGCAAAAAGTGAGCATATGTCTGGAGTTCGTTTGCAGTGGCAAGAGGCCCTGGTGTGCTCATTTCTCTCTCTCTTTCCCCTTGCAAATAAATGAAACTATCTAAAAAAAGGTTTTTAAAATCTCATTTTCTACACTCATTTGCTAGGATCCTTGGTACTCATCAAAGGATGCTAGTGAGATGTATTTGTGTGGATTCTGGAAGAAAGACATGTAGCAATGATTATTTTTTATTGTTTTGGCTATTTTGTGATGTCAAAAATAGATAAGGGGTGCTGGAGAGATGGCTTAGTGGTTAAGCGCTTGCCTATGAAGCCTAAGGATCCCGGTTCAAGGCTCGATTCCCCAGGACCCACGTTAGCCAGATGCACAAGGGGGCGCACGCATCTGGAGTTCATTTGCAGTGGCTGGAGGCCCTGGCGTGCCCATTCTTTCTCTCTCTCTCTATCTGCCTCTTTCTGTCTCTGTCACTCTCAAATAAATTTTTTAAAAATGAACAAAAAAAATAGATAAGGGTCTTTCTGTATGGGTGACTCGGGATCCAATCTCCGGTTCTATGGGGACTTGAAAGTAATTGTAGGGTAAGCAGTGACACATGTTTGAATGCCATCTTGCCACTTGCTTGAGAGCAGTCAGTGGCAGAGGCAGAGGCAGAGGCAGAGGCTTCCTTTTATCTGACATGTAGCCTGGACCTTGTGATCCTCCTGTCTCAGACTCCTGAGTGCTGGTAAGCTACCACAGATGTTAGGGGCTCTTGAGTGTGTGTGTGTGTGTGTGTGTGTGTGTGGTATATGTGGCATGTGCATGTGTGTGTGCCCCGTGTGTGCAAGCATGGAGGCCAGAGAACTTCAGGTGAACCCCTGTATTGCTCACTCATTCGTACATTTCCTCAAGGCAGAGTCTCAACCTGAAGGTGCCGGGTTTTGGTCAGTGCACCCCAGTGATTCTCTACTTGCCACTCCCCACCCTCTTCAGGACCGGGGTTACATTCATACGTGGCCATGCCCAGCTTTTTTTTTTTTTTTTTTTTTTTTTTTTTTCTGCATGCAAGACTGGGTTTATTTTAAATTCACAGCTGAGGGAGGAATGAATGAATGAAAGTTAGAGAAAAATGAGCCACTGTTATGATTTTCTTGTTTACAAATGTTTATTGTAACGTGCAGCAGACTCCAAGAATACACGTCCTTCTAGTTTAAAGGTGGCAAAAAAAAAAAAAAAAAATGTTATGGCAGGGAATCCAGATGCTTAAATAGGACTGGAGAAGGGTGACCATCACCTCAGAAATTCACAGCTGAGGGAGGAATGAATGAATGAAAGTTAGAGAAAAATGAGCCACTGTTATGATTTTCTTGTTTACAAATGTTTATTGTAACGTGCAGCAGACTCCAAGAATACACGTCCTTCTAGTTTAAAGGTGGCAAAAAAAAAAAAAAAAAAAAAAAAAGTTATGGCAGGGAATCCAGATGCTTAAATAGGACTGGAGAAGAGTGACCATCACCTCAGGTCTGTCGAACACCTTACTCTTTTTTTTGAGGTAGGGTTTCACTCTAGCCCAGACTGACATGGAATTCATTGTGTAGTGTCAGGCTGGCCTTGAACTCACAGCGATCCTCCTACCTCTGCCTCCCAAGTGCTGGGATTAAAGGCGTGCGCCACCACACCCGGCAGAACAGTTTACTTTTGCCAGGTTTCTTAATTCCACCTGTGGTCAGGGGACCCTTCCCTGCTCTCTTTGCTTTTCAGTTTCTTCTGTTTCTCCTTTTTCTTTTCTTTTCTTTTCTTTTTTTTTTTTTTTTTTTTTTGAGACAAGCCCACTAGAGGGGTCTTTTCTTCATGAGAGAGGGAGAAACAAAGAATTGGTGCACCAGGGACTCCAGCCACTATAATCGAACTCCAGACATGTGCGCCACTGAGCCATCTCCCTAGCGCAACACGTGGTAGGTATTGGAGTAGGCTGCAGGTTGACGAGGATTGCGCTGTGGGAGTTCTTCATCTTTTGTGTCGTGAACCTTTGTGGAAGTCACATGGAATCTTCGGCATAATCGAAGGAACATGCTCAGAATAAAAGCTTTAAGCTAAATGTATAGTGTACAAAGAAGTCCTAATATGTATTGTCATGAACTTCCAAACCAGACATGGTTTACAGGAGGAATGGGTTCATTTCAGGCTTATCGATCCAGAGGACATTGCATAACGGTGGAAGAGGCTGGCTCCTTTACCAAATCCATGCAGAGAGAAAAGCCACCACCAGCACCACAAGCAAGCCCACCCTGGGGAACCCCAGGCAGAGCTCAAGCACTCTGCATACTTTGTGGCTGGAAACAGATCCACTCCCAGTGACACCTTAAGGCTGGACCCAAGCATCCACCCACAGTAACACCTCTTCCAGCCAAGCAGCTGGAAGCCCATGTAACAAGCTTTAATAAAACATTTGAGTCTTTTGGGGGATATAAATTCAGACTACTTCATGTATATGAAAAAAAATTATGGGCTGGAGAGATGGCTTAGTGGTTAAGCGCTTGCCTATGAAGCCCAAGGACCCCAGTTCAAGGCTTGATTCCTCAGGACCCATGTTAGCCACATGCACAAGGGGGCACACACGTCTGGAGTTTATTTGCAGTGGCTGGAGGCCCTGGTGTGCCCATTCTCTCTCTCTCTCTCTATCTGCCTCTTTTTCTCTCTGTCACTCTCAAATAAATAAAAATAAAACAATTTTTTAAAAAAACAATTATATGGGCTGGAGAGATGGTTTAGTGGTTAAGGTGCTTGACTGCAAAGCCTAAGGACTCACATTTGACTCTCTACATCCCACATAAGCCAGACACAAGGTCGCACATGTGCACAAGGGGGCACACTCGTCTGGAGTTCGGTTGCAGTGGTTGGAGGCCCTAATGTGTCAATTCTCTCTCTCTAAAAAGTAAGATATAAAAAAAAAAGAAAAAAGGCAGTTTATTGGGCTTGTCTCAAATAATCAATTATAAAAATATTAAAATTTTTATGTTATACAGGACCTGAGCAGAGAGTCAGCCCATAGCATTTCACCAGGGCACCAGCTGAAACCATAGAGCAATTGGGGAAATGAGCAAGAGTGCTGCTTTCTTGGTGAACCTGATATCAGCACAAGGGTGAAGAAGATAGACACTGAGGAACTCAACACCTACCAAACCAGAGAGCCAGAGGCTCCCATGAGCCCATCACTGAAGTAGATCTAAGAAGAACCCAGCATGGGCTGGAGGGATGGCTTAGCAGTTAAGGCATTTGTCTGCAAAGCCAAAGGCCACAGGTTCAATTCCCCAGGACTCATGTTAGTCAGATGCACAAGGGGCCACGTACATCTGGAGTTCGTTTGCAGTGACTGGAGGCCCTGGCATGTCCATTTTCTCTCTTTCCCTCCTTCTCTAATAAATAAAAAAATAAAATATTAAAAAATAGAACCCAACATGGCTTAGGGAAATTTGCAGAAGAGGGGGCGGAAAAATTGTTAGAGCCACAATTTGGGACATTATGCACAGAGACATTGCCTCTTCCCCATAACTGATGGCTACCCCCTCAATGCACAACCCACAATCCCTATGGGGATGACCTGCATCTCCAACGAGGGGGGTCCCTTTGGAGGGGGGGCAGGGATGAGGGTAAGGATGGTACCAACATGTGCTGTTTACATACTGATTATGTCCATAACTAATAAAATAAAAGAAAAAATTTTATGTTATAGAAATATACATGCTTCTCTCTTTATTAATGTATTAAGTAACAAGATCTAGTGGTAGACTAGTAACTACCATAACCTTGAAATAGTAACGAACATTAATTATGCTTGTGTTACAGGAAACCTTTTCCCATGGGGTGATGCAACATATGTCTTCTCTCCAGATAGGGCACAAATGACAGACCAAAGGACGATTACACCAAAGCCAGTTTTGGTGAACCCATGAGTTTATTGGGGTCACTTACGGAGCAGGGTGAGGGGTTGCTTACAGGAGCAATAGATCACCCAAAGGCAGCCGCACCACAAGAAGTCTCATCCCATCCTGGATAACGACCTCCCCACAGCTGCCTTGGCTCACAGGCAGATGCATCAGCAGAAAGCCCACCCCAGCGTCCTTGATGCCTCATGGAAGCGCGTCTCTGGAGCACGCTGCACAGCCTGCAGGCGGCTTGGCTGGTGGGAAGGTCTGGAGCTGCACGTCTTGCAGGCAGCTCAATGGGAGGGTGTGGAGCACACTACAGCATGTGCGGGCAGTTTAATCACAGTCCTCTCCCCAAGCCGTTGTCTCCCCTTTATTTAGCCTTGGGGTGGGGTCTTGCAACCCTTTCCAACACTTGTAGACTTCCGGCGTCCCTGGAATGTCTTTCCTGCCCCAGGTAGGACCAGTTTAGTTTCTAATTAACGTAACCTTGGGAAGTGATTATGTGGCCTTTAAGTTTCAGTTCTCCCTGACTCATTTCCTGAATCAGAACCAACCTTTCTCTCTTCAGGAGAGAATATTTCAATTCAGAGGAATTGCTGCACGATAATTTGACATCTGCCTAATTATAAAACCATAAGAGAGTACCGGGTTTCTATTGGTGACATGCAGGTAAAGCAAATATGAGTGTGTTTGTGGTAATATGCTAGTTTATTGCCCACATATATCATAGAATAAAAATATTAAAAGCAGTTATCCCCACAATAGGAATTCACAGTAGGGTGCATTTTCATAGCCTCTATGTTTTTTTTTTCAATTAAGGGTTAATAGTTATTTATCCCTCGTTTCAATATCAGCTAATTTGTCTGTATTGGCTCTTTTCATCAATATGTATTGTGATTTTATCAGTCTTTCCTTTATGTTACTAGTTCAAATTTTTAGTAGTGACTATTTTGTTTCTTTTCTGTTTATTTGTCCTCTGACATTATTACTGAAGTACAAAGTTTTTCCTGATAGCCACAAAGCCTTTTAAAAAATATTTTACCTCGATCTTTTGTTTGACTTTTGCTCTCTTTAATTTATATTCTTATTCTTTTTAAATACGGTGATGGAAGTTGGAGGAATTCCCTTCTGTTTCTCAGATTGCATTTTCATTTAGTTTGAACTTTTCATCTGATTCCTCAGTGTTTTCTTTCTTGCTCACCCATGCTCTCTTTTGGCTTTTATTCGTTCATTCTTCCTCTTAAAAAAAAAAAAAAAAAAAAAAAAAAAACTAGCCGGGCGTGGTGGCGCACTGCCTTTAATCCCAGCACTCGGGAGGCAGAGGTAGGAGGATCGCTGTGAGTTCGAGGCCACCCTGAGAATGCAGAATGAATTCCAGGTCAGCCTGAGCTAGAGTGAGACCCTATCTCAAAAAAAACAAAATAAAATAAAATAAAATAAAAAATAAAAAATAAAAAGTACCATACTAGGTTTCCTGGTTGCTTGTGTTGCCCTTTTTCATGCATGGCTCTGTCTAGGCATACACTCCTCTTACTCTGATGCAGTGAAGGTGATTTCTTGGCTTCCCTTCTGCTATATCTAAGATCACTTTTTCCTGAGTTGTAACCTGGAGCAGAGGATACTGTTTTCCATTTATCTGATGGACATAATGTCTTTATTCTTGATTTTGTGAAGTATGGCCCTGCCTCTCTAGGGAGTGTGCACCATTCCAAGGAGGCACATCATGCACAGCACTGAAGCCTTCACTTCTGTAAAAATAATAATAATAAAAAAATCTTGATAACCACTTTTGTTTTATCTTCCTTCCAGTTTCCATGAAAGAATAAGAGAAAGACAATGCTAGTCACTCAATTTACTTTTCTCTGGATTTGAGATTAATGGGCTCATTACAATGATGGAGGTGCAGTGTGAAAGCCGAGCTAGTCAGCCCCAGAATTTCCTGTGCCTTTCTCCTGTTTATTTATTTATTTATGTATTCAAAGTAGGGTCTCACTCTAGCCCAGGCTGACCTGGAACTCACTCTGTATTCCCAGGCTAGCCTTGAACTCACAGCAATCCTCTTACCACTGTCTCTTGAGTGCTGTGATTAAAGGCATGTGCCACCATGGCTGATTTAGATACCTGTATTTTTTTTAACATATTTGTGGCATCAACTTAAGCTTTTTCTTGTTTAGTAGCTGCTAGTAAGTTGGATTTTTGGATCATTCTATTAGGCAAAGTTAGAAGTTTTAATCTCATCTCTCAGAAGTCTGAGCCAGCCTCAGGGTTTTTAATTATATTATTTATTTACTTATTTATGAGAGAAAGAGGGGAGAGAGAGAGAGCATTCCAGGGCCTGTAGCCAGTGCAAACAAACTCCAGATGCATGAGCCACCTTATGCATCTGGCTTTTGTGGGTACTGGGCATTGAACTTGGTTCCTTAGACTTTGCAGGCAAATGGCTTAACTGCTAAGCACCTCTCCAGCCCCAAGCCTCAGTATTTTAGGTAATAAAATGGACCCAACTATGCCTAGTTCAGAGTTTTTATGGATGATGGATGTTGCCAGGCATGATGGTAGATGTCTGTAAGCTCAGCACTTGGGAGGCTGACGTGGGAGAATAACAAGTTTGAGGCCACTCTGGCCTACATGGCAAGACCCTGTCTCAAAAAAAAAAAAAAAAAAAAAAAAAAAAAAAGATATTTGGGATGGAGAGATGGCTAAGTGGTTAAGGTACTTGCCTTCAAAGCCTAAGGACCCGAGTTCTATTCCCCAATACCCACGTAGAGCCGCACAAGATGGTGCATGCATCTGGAGTTTGTTTGCACTGGCTGGAGGCCCTGGTGTGTCCACACTCTCTCTCTCTCTCTCTCTCTCTCTCTCTCTCTCTCTCTCTCCTTGCAAATAAATAAATAACATATTTTAGAAAATAATATTTAACAAGTACCTAGCATAGTATTTAGTGAAAAGAAGGCAAGTGGCAATTGATAGAACATGTTTAATTTAAATAAAATGAGTAATTAAATTAGTATCTTTATATACTATAGAATACAAACTATGCATAAAATTTCCAACCTTTCCCTTTAAGATATGTTCATAACTTTAGTTTAGTACTTAAAAATATTAATATCTTTATTGGCAATGAAAGACACATGATCAAGTCAGGCATTTAAAGGAAGAATCATTCTTAAGTCAGTAACTGAAAATCAAGCCTTGTTTTATTTCCTACACGATGATCTTTTTAGGCAAATTGCGGGAATCAGGAAAAGTAACAGTCATGTACAGAACACCTTAATACACTCTAACTAAGTTTCGCTTCTCCACCTGAGGATTTTCTGAATACTTGATTATCAGTGCTTTCCAGATGGTGTTCAGAAAAAAAGTCTTCATTTGGTATTGTCCAAATTAGTGTCCGTGTGTGTATGTTGGGGGGGGGGGGTTCTCTATTAGTGAAATTTGGACCAAGTGATGATTCCCAAGTAAATCCTCCCATTTAGATTCTATAAGCAGACCATCTCTTTCCATACTAATCTCGTGTTTGAAATTTATGCTGTCTCTTTAATGGCACATTTGCCTTTATGAGAGGGAAAGTAGGAGTAGGGAAAGACTTATAGAGCTGCTTGATCAGAGACTCAAACCTATGTGGATGTAATAAATTTGATACAAATTTAAAAACATTTAAAGAGAGAAGGATTGATCAAGTAAGTTCTTTCCCTACCTCCCATATTTCTTCCTTCCTGGCCCCACCCACCCTTTATGATTATAAATTCCTTTGGCTTTCACTTCCCCTAACTTTTCACTGTCCCAAAGGTATATGAATATTTGTTGGAGAAATGGTATGTGTGTCTAATGTGTGAGCTGAATGAACCCTCCAATTTGACTTACATCATTTATTGAGCATGTCTGTTCTCAATTCATGTTTTTTTTTTTCTTCAGGTTAATCACACTTCTTTAGACAATTGGAGGACTTTACTTGTCATTACCTAATGCTGCCAGAGAAACTGCAGTCAAAACTATTTTCAGAGACTAGTTTATTCCTAAGGTTCCTTACAGGTAGGTATAAGTGTATCATTCTGCCACCTCCTCCTAGGTATACTAGATTCTAGAAGTCATTTCAAGAAAGTATGGTGACATTTATCCTTAGGTGCTGATAATTAAAAGAGTCCTCAAATTTTTTATCTATGTTTTAACAATCACTTTTGATCAAAAAACCCAAAAAGACATGACTGTTTTGTTTATGACGGCATTGTGTTAAACCACATGCTTGGTCAATAACATTATAGCTCAATAGTCAAAACAAACAAAAACTCATGATTCATATTCTCATGGGTATTGAACTTGTTCTTTAGTTCATAGGTGGCTTGGATAAGTCAAGACAATTGCATTCTCCAAAATTAACAGGCGTGGTGTGCCTACATACTGTGTTTTAGTAACTCCTTTCACAGTTGGCAGAATTATTTACTCAGGATTCGGTAAACGCTAATGTGATGTGTGCTAATGTGTAGCTAGGTGCTGAAAACACTTTGGACTTACCAGCCTTCATAGCTTTTCTTATTAACCTTCCATAGTCAATGCCACCTGCTATTCATATGTGTCTGTTGAGGTCATTTGTATCTTCCAAAGTCCCTAACAAATGTATTATTTTTTTAAAAATTATATTATATTATTTATTTATTTATTTGAGAGAGACAGAGAGAAAGAGGGGAGAGAGAGAGAGAGAGAGAGAGAGAGAGAGAGAGAATGGGCATGCCAGGGCTTCCAGCCACTGCAAACAAACTCCAGATGCATGTGCCACCTTGTGCATTTGGCTTATGTGGGTCCTGGGGAATTGAACCAGGGTCCTTTGGTTTTGTAGACAAGTGCCTTAACCACTAAGCAATCTCTCCAGCCCAAATGTATTATTTTTAAACAATGCTTTTTATAGCATTGTTGATCTCAGACAAGTTTTAAAATAAAAAAATACGTAAATACATTTGAGGTAAGAGTAGAGATTAGTAGAAGGGAAACCAACTATGTATGGGTAAACAAGTTTATAGTACTTGAAAAACAACAACTAGTAGCAATAATTTCCATAATACTTCACTGGAGATGCTTCCCTACTTCATTTGCTACTATTTTTCATGTTCTAGTAAGTTCTATTTATTGGGAGGTTGGGGTGGAGTTGTGGCTATATTTTTGGTATCATTCACATTAGTCCTGAAAATTGTTTGTGTTCACACACCTAGTTCACACACAGACTCACACACAAAAACTACTTAGGTCAAGCAAAGTGAGATGTAATTCTTTTTTAAATTAAGTAGAAACTTTGTATGGACACATCATGTGTTGGTACCATCATTTTCCTCCTCCCTGCCCCCATTCCACTGAGGACCCTTCTTAGTGGGATTGCTGGGATTCCCCATGGGGTTTGGGATTGTGAGTTGTGAGAAATAGCAGTCAGTCATTGGGGGGAGGGGGCAATGCCTCTGGATACTCCCTCCTACCCTGTTGTTTTCACAATCTTTCTGCCGCCCCTTTTCTGCAAAATTCCCTGAGTCTTCAGGGGTGTGTCTTAAATCTATTTTAGTGTTGAGCTCTCAGCAGCTTCTGGATTTCTGCTTTGGTGTGTTTTGAGTGTCCTCAGTGTCTATCACCATCACCCTGGTGCAGGTTGTCAGGCTCACCATGGGAGCAGCACTCTTGCTCATCTCACCAATTCCTCTGTGGTTTCATCTGGGCCCTGGCCAATGTGCGTGGGGTAGTTATCTCTTGCCAGGGAGTTAGCTAATTCTTCTTGTTGTGTTGATAGATTTTGACTGTCCTCAATTTTGCTGCCTTCTGAAAAAAGAAAAACATTCCCCAATGGAGAGTGAGATCAGCAAGGGTTAAAGGGTATAAGCATTGTTAATTTAGAGAGATTTTGATGGGTGTGGCCTCTCTTTTGGCCAAAAATGAGTGGAAGTTTCTCACTGGAGTCCATAATCTAGGTCTCCATAGGATTTTGACTAGGTTCCCTGTTCAGCTATGGGTTCCTTTCCACAGAGCCAATCTCTTAGCCAATCAGAGACACTGGTTACCTACCTAGGATGAGTGCCACCATTGCACAGGTGTGTATGCCTTGTCATCAGAGAACTGAATTCCCTATTCAGTTCTCTGCCCCATTTTTTGGGAGTGGATTGTTTGTTTTTTTATTGCTTAGTTTTGTGAGTTCTATATAGATATTAGGCATCTTTCAGTGGTGTACTTGACAAAGATTTTCTACTGTGTGGGTAGTCTGTTGGCTATGTTTATGGTATGTTTGCCTGTGCAAAAGCTTTTTAGCTTCATGAGATTCCATTGGTTGAGTGATTGTTGAATTTCCTGGGCTACTGGTGCATTGTTCAGAAAGTCTTTTCCCAATCCTATATTGTAGAGAGTTCCTCCTATTTTTCCATCCAGTAGTTTGAGAGTTTCAGGTCTTATATTAAAGTCTTTAATCCATTTCAAGTTGATTTGTTTTGTTTTTGTTTTTCGAGGTAGGGTCTCACACTGGTCCAGGCTAACCTGGAATTAACTATGTAGTCTCAGGATGGCCTCAAACTCATGGTAATCCTCCTACGTCTGTCTCCCAAGTGCTGGGATTAAAGGCATGTTCCACCATGCCCAGCTTTTTAAAGTTGATTTTAAAAAATTATCTTTGTTTATTTTTATTTATTTATTTGAGAGCAACAGACAGAGAGAGAAAGAGACAGAAAGAGAGAGAGAGAGAGAGAGAATGGGCACACTAGGGCCTCCAGCTACTGCAAACAAACTCCAGATGCATGTGCCACCTTGTGCATCTGGCTTACGTGGGTCCTGAGTAATTGAGCCTTGAACTGGGGTCCTTAGGCTTCACAGGCAAGCACTTAACTGCTAAGCCAGCTCTCCAGCCCCTAAAGTTGATTTTTAAGCACTGTGTGAGTGGTGTATCTAGTTTCACTCATTTTTCTACATGTGGTTATCTAATTTGTCCATCACTATTTGTTGAAGATGCTGCCTTTTCTCCAGTGTATGTCATTGACTCCTTTGTCAAAGATCAAGTAGCTGTAGTTACTTGAAGTAAGGGCTGGGTCTTCAATTCTGTTCCATTGGCCTATATGTCTCTTTTTAAGCCAGTATCATGCTGTTTTTGTTACTATGACTTTGTACTATAGCTTTAGATCTGGTATGGTGATACCTCCAGAGATATTTCTTTTTTAAAAAAATTTTTGGTCATTTTTATTTATTTATTTGAGAGTGACAGGGAGAGAGAGAGAGAGAGAGAGAGAGAATGGGCACGCCAGGGCTTCCAGCCACTGCAAATGAACTCCAGACACTGTAAGCCCCCTTGTGCATCTGGCTAACGTGGGTCCTGGGGAATCGAGCCTTGAACCGGGGTCCTTAGGCTTCACAGGCAAGCGCTTAACCACTAAGACATCTCTCCAGCCCCAGAGATATTTCTTTTGCTGAGGATATTTTTGGATATCCAAGGCCTGTTGCTATTCCATATGAATTTTGAGATTATTTTTTCTATCTCTGTGAAGAATGATGCTGGGATTTTTATTGGTATTGCATTGAATCTGTATATTACTCTTGGTACAATTGCCATTGTTGCAATATTAATTCTACCTATCTAGGAGTGTGGGAGGTTTTTCCATCTCCTCATGTGCACCTCAATTTCTTTCTTGAGTGTTTTTATGTTTTTGTTATATAGGTATTTCATTTCCTTGGTGTTGCAGTCAGGTTCACATTGCTGGCAGAAATCACCTGACCAAGGGCAGCTTGTGGGAAAAAAAGACTTATTTTGGCTTATAGACTCAAGGGGAAGCTCCATGATGTCAGGGGAAAACGATGGCATGAGAACAGGGTGGACATCACCCCCTGGTCAACATCAGGTGGACAATAGCAACAGGAGAGTGTGCCAAACACTGGCAAGAGGAAGCTGGCTATAATACCCATAAGCCCACCCCCAACGATACACTGCCTTCAGGAGGCTTTAATTCCCAAATTATCATCAGCTGGGGACCTAGCATTTAGAACATCTACATTTATGGGGACACCTGAATCAAACCTCCACATTCTGCCCCTGGCCCCCATAAACTGATAATCATCCATGATGTAAAATATAATGCATTCAGTACAACTTTAAAAGTCCCTGTTTTTTAAATTAATCCTAGTGATGTTCAAACATCCCCATAATCCAAGATCTTTTAACTGAGCCATAATGCCAAAAAAATCTCCACCACAAACCATAATGGCACAGAATAAACATTCACACTACGAAAGATGGCGCTGGGTACAGAAAGAAATATTCAACCAATTCAAGATTTAAATAGAGCAAACATCAAACTCTGTAGCTCCAAGACCAACAACTCTAGTCAGTGACAAGTCTTCAAGTCTGATAATTCTAACCAGCAACAAGTTTCTGGAGTTCCAATTCCACCCCTCCAGCAAGGCTACTCACAGACCTGACAAACTTCATCTGGGTCTGGCAGCTCTCCTTAGCAGCCATCTTGTGGTCTGAGCATTTCCATTGGGTCTCCACTGCAACACACAGTTCATCCTCTTGGCTCCATTGGATCTCCATGTGGGCAACCCTTAGCAGACCTGCTTCACACTGCCTATGGCCGTTTCCAAAACGTGAGACCCATATTGCAAATTCAATGACCCTCTCTTTCTTGCATTTCCTATACTTCATAATACTTCATAACCAGGTGGGGTGCCAGTTTGTTAAGCCAGGAAGGAATAAAGCAGATTTTGAAGAAGAGGATACTCCTTAAGCTGGCCCAATCTCAATGGTTGTAATCTCTCATACAACTGCAGCTGATCAGGCAGCAGTTTCAGACCAAAGATTTCATTTTATCTGTGCCATATCCCTCTGCTCACATAAGTCTGTTTCAATGCAAAGCAACCCTGCACAATTCTCACGACATGGCCATAACAGCAAGCCTCTCACACAATTGCTTCTAGCCCAGTGCAGGCAAAGCTCTTTCTCACTTTCATAAGCCAAACTCACAGTCCATAGTCCTTACTCCATTCAGTTCTTTCAACTCTGACCAGAATAGTCCATCAAGATGTACTTACAGCACTGCAAGGTGTCTCTTAGGCCAAGGTTTCAAATCCTTCCACATTCCTCTTGAAAATCAGCTCCAAAAGGCAAAAGCCACACAGTCAAGTGTCTAGCAGCAATCCTGCTCCTGTTGTACCAAACTGTCGCAGTCAGGTCATCACATTGCTGGCAGAAATCACCCGACCAAGAGCAGTTTGTGGGGGGGAAAAAGGAGGTTTATTTTGGCTTACAGACTCAAGGGGAAGCTCCATGATGACAGGGGGAAATTATGGCATGAGCAGAGGGTGAACATCACCTCCTTGCCAACATAAGGTTGACAATAGCAACAGGGGAGTGTACCAAACACTGGCAAGAGGAAGCTGGCTGTAAGACCCATAAGCCTGCCCCCAAAATACACTGTCTCTAGGAGGCTTTAATTCCCAAATTACCATCAGCTGGGGACCTAGCATTTAGAACATCTAACTTTATGGGGGACACTTGAATCAAACCGCCACACTTGGTTTGTGTTATTCCAAGGTATTTTACATTTTTGTGGCTATTGAAAATGGGACAGCCTCACTTATTTTTTTTTCTCTTTTGCATATAGGAAGGCTATTGATTTTTGTGCATTGATTTTGTATCCTGCCACTTTGCTGAAGTAAGTTATTGCCTGTAGAACTCTTATGGTCGAGTCTTTTGGGACACATGTATAGGATGATGTCATCTGTTAATAGGGCAAGTTTGACTTCTTCCTTTCCAATTTGTATCCCTTTTATGTCTTTCTCCTGTCTTATTGCTTGGGCTAGGACTTCTAGCACTATGTTGAAGAGCAGCAATGAGAGTGGGAACTCTGGTCTTGTTCCCAATCTTAATGGGAACTCCTTGAGTCTTTCCCCACTGAATATGATTTGGGCTCTAGGTAGATTGTATATAGTCTTTATTAGGTTGAGGTATAAACCCCCCATGCCTAGTATCTCCAGTGTTTTTATCTTGAAGTGATGTTGTATTTTGCTGAATGCCTTCTCTGCATATATTGAAATGATCCTGTGGTTCTTGTGTTCAAGTTTATTTATGTGGTATATTACATGAATTGATTTCCATATGTTTAACCATACCTGGGATAAAGCCTGCTTGATTGAGGTGGATAATGTTTTGATGTATTGTTGAACTTGGTTTGTGAGGACTTTGTTCAGGATTTTTTTTAAATCTTAGTTCATCAGGGATATATATAGATGTATAATTTTATTTTATTTTCTTTTTAAAAATATTTATATTACTTATTTATTTATTTATTTATTTATTAGAAAAAGAGAGAGAGGGAGAGAATGGGCATGCCAGGGCCTCTAGCCACTGCAAATAAACTCCAGACTCATGCGCCACCTTGTGCATCTGGATTATGTGGGACCTGGAGTATCAAACCTGGGTCCTTAGGCTTTGCAGGCAAGTGCCTTAACCAGTAAGCAATCTCTTCAGCCCCATAATTTTATTTTCTTGTTGTATCTGTGTCTGGTTTTGGTATTAGGGTGATGCTAGCTTGGTAGAAGGAGTTGGGGAGCATTCTCTGTTCTCTGATTACATGAAAAATTTGAGAAAAAATGTTTTCACGTCTCTGATGAAGGTTTGGTAGACTTCAGCTGAGAATCCATCTGATTCTGGACTTCCTTTTGGAAAGGATTTCTTCTATCTCATTGGACGTAATAGGTTTGTTTAGGAGATATACCTGCTCTGAATTTGGTTTTGGTAGGTGGTATATATCTAGAGATTTATCCATTTCTTCCAGGTTATCCAGTTGTGTGGAGCAGAGGTTTTGTCCTAATATGTCCTAATGATTCTTCCAATTTCATTGATATCTATTATGATCTTTCCCTTTTCATTTCTAATTTTGTTAATTTGAGACTTCTCTTTTTTTATTTGATCAAATTGGCAATGGGTTTATTAATCTTGTTTATTTTTCAAGGAACTAGTTCTTCATTTTATCAATTTTCTTAGTTTCCAATTCATTATTTTCTGATTTAATATTAATTATTTTTTCTGTCTAGAACTTTTTAAGATTGGATTATTCTTCTTTGTCTAATACCTCTAAATGAATGGCTAGGTTATTAATTTGAGATCTCTGTTTGTTATGAAGGCATTCAGTACTATCAATTTTTTCCCTAGGACTGCTTTCATTGTGTTCCATAACTTTTGGTATGTTGCTTTTTTTGTATCATTCAGTTCTAGAAATTTTACAATTTTCTTTTTAATTTCTTCCATGACCCATTAATTATTTATTTAATAGTGTGTTCTTCAGCCTGCAGGAGCTCATGTAATTTCTGTTGTTTCCCCTGTTAATTTCTAGCTTTAATGCATTGTGATCTGATAAGATGCAGGAAGTTACGTCAATTTTCCTGAATTTATGGAGGTATTCCTTAAGCCCTGATATATGATCTATTTTGGAGAAGGTTCTGTGGGCTGCTGAGAAGAATGTGTATTCTGTGGAATTGGAGTGGAGTGTTCTGTAGATGTCTGTTAGGCATAGTTCATCTATGGTATTGTTGAACTCTATTATTTCCCTGTTGATTTTCTGCTTGGATGATCTGTCTATTGATGATAATGGGGTACTGAAGTCCCCTACTATGATGGTATTGGAATTGATTTCAGGTTTGTTGTCAAGTGGGTTTTATTTTATTAAACATGGTTGTGGTGGTTTGATTCAGGTGTCCCCCATAAACTTAGGTGTTCTGAATGTAGGTTCCCAGCTGATGGAGATTTGGGCATTAACACCTCCCAGAGGCAGAATATTGTTGTGGGTGGGCTTATGGGTGTTATAGCCAGCTCCCCCTTGCTAGTGTTTGGTACACTCTCCTGTTCCTGTCGTCTGCCTTATGTTGGTCAGGGGGTGATGTCCACTCTCTGCTCACGCTATCACGGAGCTTTCTCCCGAGTCTGTAAGCAAAAATAAACCCTTTTTTCCTAAAAGCTGCTCCCAGGTCAGGTGATTTCTGCCAGCAATGTGAACCTGACTGAGATAGCAATGTTGGTACTGAGGTGTGGTGTCATTTGCTGCTAAACACCTGGCTGTGTAGCTTTGGCCTCTTGGAGCTGATTTTCAAGAGGAATGTGGATGAATTTGAGACCTTGGCTTAAGAGATACCTCGCATTGCTGTAAGTACAGCTTGACGGTCTATTCTGGTCAGAGTTAAAAGACCTGAATGTAGTAAGAACTATGGACTGTGAGGCTTGCCTTATGATGGTTATAAAGAGCTTTGCCTGGACTGGGCTAGAAGCAGTTTGCATGAGAGGCTTGCTGTTATGCTCTTGTACTGAGAACTTGTGCAGGGTTGCATTGTGTAGAAATGGACTGGTGTGTACAGAGGGACATGACACAGAGAAATGAAATCTTCGGACTGAAACTACTGCCTGTTCAGCTGTAATTGTATGAGAGATTACAACCTTTGAGATTGGGGCAACAGGAATAATGTAGACTCTTTTGAAGGGGCCTGAGTGCTCAAGGAGTGTCCTGTTCTTCAAAGTCTGCTTTATTCCCCCTGGATTAACAAATTAGCACCCTACCTGGTATTGTGGAGTATAAAATGTGCAGGAAAGAGAGGGTCATTGAGTTTGCAACATGGTCTTGTGTTTTGGAAATGGCCATGGGCAGTATGATGCAGGTTTTCTGGATGCCTACATGGAAACCCACTGGAGCCATGAGGATGAACCATGGCTTTCATTGGAGACCCAGTGGAGATGCTGGGAAGATGAGATGGCTCCCAAGGAAAGCTGATGGCCCTGGATGAAGTTTTCCAAGACTGTGAGTAGCCTAGCTGGAGGGGTGGAATTAGAACTCCAGAGGCTTGTTGCTGGTTAGTATTATTGGACTTGGAGACTTGTCACTGAGTAAGTTGTTGGACTTGAAACCACAGAGTTTGATGTTTGCCCTGGATGTTTTAAATCTTGTATTGGCTGATTATTTCTTTGCTATGCCCAATGCCATCTTTTGCAGTGTGAATGTTTATTCTGTGCCATTATGGTTTATTTATTTATTTATTTATTTATTTTTGGTATTATGGCTCAGTTAAAAGATCTTGGATTATGGAGATGGTTGACCTTCATTAGAATTGATAAAACTATTAGGACTTCTAAAGTTGAATGACTGCATTGCATTTTACATCATGTATGATTAGCAGTTTATGGGGGTCTGAGGTGGAATGTGGTGGTTTGATTCAATGTCCCCCATAAATGTGGGTGTTCTGAATGCTAGGTTTCTAGTTGATGGAGATTTGGGAATTAATACCTTAAGGCGGCAGTGTATTGTTGAGGGCAGTCTTATGGGTGTTATAGCCAGCTTCCCCTTGCTAGTGTTTGGCACACTCTCCTGTTGTCCACCTTATGTTGGCCAGGGAGTGATGTCCACCCTCTGCTCATGCCATTGTTTGCCCCTGCCATCATGGAGCTTCCCCTCAAGTTTGTGCCTTTTTTCCCAAAAGCTGCTCCTGGTCAGATGATTTCTGCTAGCAATGCAAACCTGACTTTGACAATGGTGCACCTGTGTTTGGTGTGTATAGATTTATGATTGTGATGTCCTCTTGTTGGGTCATTTCCTTGATGTGTGAAAAGTGTCCTTCTTTGTCCTTTTTTAAAATTTATTTTATATTTATATATTTATTAGCGAGAGATAAAGAGGTAGATAGAGATAGATAATGGGCGAGCCAGGGCCTTCAGCCACTGCAAATGAACCCCAGAAGCAGGAGCCACCTTGTGCATCTGGCTAATGTGGGTCCTGGGGAATTGAAACTGGGTCCTTTGGCTTTGAAGGCTAGCACCTTAACTGCTAAGCCATCCTTCCAGCCCTCTTTGTCCTTTTTGATTACTTTTGGTTTGAAGTCTATTTTGTCAGATATTAATCTAGCCACACCCATTTTTTTCTTATTTTCATTTCCTTGGAAAATCATTTTCCATCCATACCTGAGGAGGTATCTATCCTGAGTGGTGGGGTGGGGTTTCTTCAATAGAGTAGATAGAAGGGTCCATTTTTCTGATCTGTCCTGTTAACATATATTTTGATGAGTGAGATAAGACCATTAATATTTAATATTTTAACTGTGAGGTTACATTTAATCCCTGCCATGTTGGAGTTTGCTTACAGTGACTGGAGGCCCTGGCATGTCCATTCTCTCTCCGCTTCCACCCACTCTTTCTCTCTACCTGCCTATTTCTCTCTCTCAAATAAAATTTTTAAAAATTCTGTTGTAGAATACTGAAACAAATATTGTTAATGTAATCTCTCCATTTTTGTAACATATTTGTAACATCATTAGGAACTCTTCCATTGTCATGAAGGTCTTGCTAACCATTATTACTGTGTAAAGGCAGTCACATTTGTTATGGCTTGATCTGAAGTGTTCTCCGTGGGCTCAGGTGTACGCACTCGGTCTTGAGTTTATGGCACTATTTTGAAGGCTGGGAGACTTCTTTTAGGAACCTGTGGCCTGGGTGGCCAAAGCAGGTCACTGGACATCAGCCTTTAAAGGTCATACTTGCTGTTGTATGTAGCCGAAGCTGGCTGCGTCCTGCCGACTACTACATGAACAACCAGCTTCTGGCTCCTGCCGCAAGTGAGCCACTCCTGCTCCGCCTTCGCTGCCATGAAGGACTGAGATCCTCCGAAGCCATGCGCCGAAAGAAGTCCTTCTTCCATTAGGTCGCTTTTCTCAGTTGTGTGTATATATATATATATATATATATATATATATATATATATATATATAAAATTTATTTATTTGAGAGACAGAAGAGAGGAGAGAGAGAGAGATTGAGAGAATGGGCACACCAGGGCCTCCAGCCACTGCAAATGAACTCAGACTCATGCGCCCCCTTGTGCATCTGTCTTATGTGGGTCCTGGAGAATCGAGCCAGGATCCTTTGGCTTTGCAGGCAAACGTCTTAAACTCTAAGCCATCTCTCCAGCCCAGGTTTTTTTTTTCTTTAATGTTTTTAATTTGAGTGTGTTTGTGGATGATGGTGGTGGTGGTGTGCCGCTGAACACATGTGGAGGTCAGACAGCACCCTTGATTTGTTGCTCCTCTCCTTCTATCTTGTTTGAGTCAGGGTCTCTTTGGTTGCTTGCCACTGGGAAGGCCAGGCCAGCTGGCCCCATGAGCTTCAAGATTCTCCTAACTCTGCCTCCTAATGCCATATGCATGTTGGGATTATGGTTACCTTTGACACTTTTGCATCTAGCTTTATTTATATGGGTGCTGGGATGTAATCTATGATCAGCAGGCCGGCACGGCAGGTGCCTTTAACCACTGAGCCATTGCCCTAGACCCAATTGTCAGCTATTTTGTCACAGTGACAAGAAAAGTAATTAATAGCTTTTATGATGGGAACCCCTTGAAATAATTTCATTGCTCTTCAAAAACTACATGATGAAATCATTCTTAAGTATTCTCATTTATTTCTGCAATAAATTCAGTAAGATAATTCAAGCCCTTCCATTCCCTTACCCTGACATTTTTTAAAGTGACGGACGTATATTTTAACTACTCTTGGGGTTCCTGTCACAAAGCAGTGGGAGAATTTAATTTTTCCTCATACAAAAGATAGGCCTATAGTTTTGATACTTAGTGTAAAAATTATGCTATTCATTGTGAATAGGGGAATAACTTTCATCATTATATTGGCTGGTATAAGGAAAAGGAAATTAACCTTCAGGAAAGTTTGCCTTTGAGGAAGGAAATTGGGATGATAGGAGAAAGATTAAAGAAATGTGATCCATTTCTAGGAGAGAAGAGATCCAATTTGAGGTTTTGGAGCTGTTACTAATGATGAGGAAGGAGAATTTAGATACAGACAAGCCACACAGAAGCCACACAGATAATATCCTTTCACATCACGTGTGGTGGTTTAAAATACGTCCCCAAGTTCTTTGACATTCTCCCCTTCAAGGAACGGAGCCTTAATTTCTGCTCCCTGAGTTTGGGCTGCAGTCAGCGATTTGCTTCTACTGAGCAGAACAAAGCATGAAGACCATCAAAGGCACCGCCGAGTGGGGAGAAGGCTCACGGGTTAAAGTCCCGAGGCTTTACCTAGTTTGGATCCCAGCACCCATGTAAAAGCCAGTCATGGCAATGTGTGCTCATAATCCCAGTGCTGGCAAGGCCAATACAGGGGCATCCCTAGGGCTTGCTGGCTAGCCAGCCTAGCTGAATCAATGTTCTATAGGTTTAAGAAGAGACCCTGTGCCAAAAAATAAGGTGGAAGCTGGGCGTAGTGGTGCACACCTTTAATCCCAGCACTTGGGAGGCACAGGTAGGAAGATTGCCGTGAGTTCGAGGCCACCCTATGACTACAGAGTGAATTCTAGGTCAGCCTGAGCTAGAGACCCTACCTTGGAAAAAAAGAAAAGAAAGAAAAGGGGGGAAAAAATAAAGTGGAGAGATGGAGAGATGGCTTAGCAGTTAAGGCTCTTGCCTGTGAAACCTAAGGACTCAGGTTCCATCTCTCTCCAGATCCCACATAAGCCAGACGCACAAAGGTGAGACAAATGCAAGGTCACACATGCCCACTAGGTGGTGAAAGCGTCTGGAGTTCGGCTACAGTGGCTGAGGCCCTGGTGCACCAATTCTCTCTCTTTCTCTCACACACACACTCTCCCTCTCTCTCTAATAAATAAATAAATGGTGGAAAGTGATTGAAGAAGACATCGATGTCAAACTTTGGTTTCTACATGCCTGTGCAAACACACCCACCCGCACATGCACACACACCACACACACACATGCAAAGTAAGGGGACACTTAAGCTTCTCCTTCATTCTCTTTCTTGGATAGCATGCTCTGGAATAAAAGCCACCTGCTTTACTGGGGGACACATGGGCACTTCTAAGAAGAGACCCATGGCCTGGCCAGTGAGCCATCTTAGACTTGGACCCACCAGCCCAAGTTAAACCACAAGATGGTAGCCTTGGCTCACAGTTTGAATGCGTCTACATAAAAAAATTATGGGTCAGACTGAAGAAGTTAAATAATAAGGAATCAAACAAACCAATCAAAAAATGGGAAATGGAGCTAAATAGAGAATTCTCAAAGGAAGAAATACGAATGGCATATACGCATCTAAAAAAATGTTCTACATCCCTAGTCATCAGGGAAATGCAGATTAAGACTACATTGAGATTCCATCTCACTCCTGTCAGATTGGCTACCATCATGAAAACAAATGATCATAAATGTTGGCGGGGATGTGGAAAAAGAGGAACCCTTCTACATTGTTGGTGGGAATGCAATCTGGTCCAGCCATTGTGGAAATCAGTGTGGAGGTTCCTAAAACAGCTAAAGATTGATCTACCATATGACCCAGCTATAGCTCTCCTAGGCATATATCCTAAGGACTCATCCCATTACCTTAGAGATACTTGCTCAACCATGTTTATTGCTGCTCAATTTATAATAGCTGGGAAATGGAACCAGCCTAGATGTCCCTCAACTGATGAGTGGATAATGAAGATATGGCACATTTATACAATGGAGTTTTACTCAGCAGTAAAGAGAAATGAAGTTATGAAATTTGCAGAAAAGTGGATGGATCTGGAAAGAATTATACTAAGTGAGGTAACCCAGGCCCAGAAAGCCAAGCGCCACATGTTCTCCCTCATATGTGGATCTTAGCTAGAGATGATTGGGCTTCTGTGTGAGAAGGAAAAAACTCAGTAGCAGAGGCCAGTAAGTTAAAAAAGGAGATAGAAAGGGAAGAGAAAGAAAGAGAGGAGGGCTTTTATTAGGTTGGTATTGTATATATGTAAGTAGAAAGATTGAGATGGGGAGGGGATATGATGGAGAATGGAATTTCAAAGGGGAAAGGGGGGAGGGTAATACCATGGGATTTTTTTTGTTATCATGGAAAATATTAATAAAAATGGAGAAAAAAAAAAAAAATTATGGGTCAGAATGACCAAGTTATTATGTTCCCAATTTCCTGGCCTAGAGAAACTATGAGACAGTAAATGTGTTTTTTTTTTAAATTTTTTTAAATTAATTAATTTATTTGACAGAAAAAGAGAGAGAGAGAATGGATGTGCTAGGGCCTCCAGTCACTGAAAACAAACTCCAGACATGTGTGCCCCCTTGGGCATCTGGGTAATGTGGGACCTGGGGAATAGAACCTGGGTCCTTTGGTTTTTCAGGCAAATTCCTTAACCACTAAGCTACCGGGTGCTGCCAGGCACAGGCTGGAACCTTCAGGAGACGGGCCTGCACTGCCAGGCATGGCTGAGGCCTCCTGGGCTACAGGAGACCACTCCCTCCCCAAACCCAGCACACCTGAACTTAGGCTTTGCCCATAGCCCTGTGACCTTTGGCCAGTTGCCTAGGAAACTCCTTATCAGCCAGCAGCCTTCACACAGCCCATCCCCCTGCGACCCTCTTCTCACCACTATGTAGATTACCTGACTCCCTGCCTGCTGTAATGAACGCCCCTAGGCATGGGCTAGCAACTTTTGAACCCAGCAATCCCCTAAGGATCCTCTTCCCGCTCTCAACTGCTTATAAACCCATTTCCATAGTGAATAAATGGCACTACTCTCTGAGGTCATCTCCAGGGTGTACATCCCTTCACACTCACGGCCACTCAAGACCCTGCTCTCCATGGTTGCCTGGATACCTTCACGGAACTGCAGCCCGAGGAGCCAGGGACCCACAGCTGGCGCCCAAACAGGGACCCTCTGAGATGTGCCAAAGTAAGTGTGCACTATCCCAGACAGATGATTGTCATTTGGGGGACATCAGGCCCCCCTGTGTCCTTTGCCTCCATGTTTTTGAGGGCTGGCAGGTTTCTCTTTTTCCTCCTTTTCTTTTGGTTCATGCCATCGTCTTGGTGTTTCCACTCTTTTTCTATCATGAACAATATTGTCTCCCACCAAAAAGAATCACAGATTCGTAGATTAAAGGCTCTCCTGAAAGTTAGGGGAATTAAGCTCTCCCAGAAAGCGGCCAGCTCCTTTTGGGAGGAAGTCCTCCAGGTCGCCCCCTGGATGATTTCTGGGGATCCATGTGACCCAGACACATGGACCGGCATAGCTTATCTGGTTAGGAAATGAAAAGCCCAGGAAGGAAATTTCCCCTCACTCTCTTGTCATCTCCTTTCAAGCTGGCTGAGCAAGCACTCCAAAGCGGCTTGGGTCCGGTGGCTGGCTCATGTGCGCCAAGACAATGGCACCTTGGCCCATGTAGGCACAATGTCTCTGGCATCCGATGGTCCCGGTGGCCCCCTCCCTTCTTTCCCCTTTGCAAATCTGGACTTGGAAGGATCCCCAAGTAGGCAGGCAGCTCGGCATCTTTGCCATTGCTTCCATGCCTACCAAACCCGACCCCAGGTGAGTGTCTGGGAGCAGGGCGGGGCTGATCCAAAGGTGATGAGTCATGTGAACTCCTGCCCTGCCCAGCTGCCACCTGCTGTGCTGGCACATGAAGCAGCAGAAAACGAAAAAAAAATTTTTTTTTTTGGTTTTACGAGGTAGGGTCTCACTCTAGTCCAGGCTGACCTGGAATTAACTGTGTAGTCTCAGTGTGGCCTCGAACTCACAGCGATCCTCCTACCTCTGCCTCCTGAGTGCTGGGACTAAAGGTGTGCGTCACCACGCCCGGCAAAAAAGAAAAATATTTTTTAAAGAGGTCATGTTTAATTAAAGCCTATGGTGAACTGAAATTTTACATAAACAATGCCATACTTTGTTACATGATATCATAAACTGAGTTTATGTTCTAGGTCAACTTCAACTTGGATAGAGAATTATTTAAAACAACAAAATTTTCTCTGAGGTGGTGACTCATAACTTGCCAGGTATTTTTAAAATAATGCAATGTCCTGTTACTTAAAAGGAGAAAGCAACTGACCTAACTTCTAGGCCATCCCTCCGGCCCAGTAAATGTGTTTTAAAGCACTATGTTTAGAGTGGGCAGTTTATTACACAGCAGTACCTAAGTAATACGAATTCCTACGATAGGATTTGTTCTGAAGAAACTGAATGAATGCCAGAGGTGTTAATGTAAAAGAGACATAAGGAGTTGGCAGGCCTGGAGGAATGACATTTAGGCCATGAGGCAGTTGCCCTCTTGTTGCTAGGACAAAACACCTGACCAGAAGCAGCTGGTGGAAGGGAAAGGTTTTTGTCAGCTGACAGTTTTTAGAGGAAGTTTCCTCATTGTGGGGAAAGCATGGCCGAGTATGGTAATTTGAATAGATGGCCCCCCAATATATTTAATGTTTTGTTAGTTTGTAGTTTTCATCTATAGCCACCGGGCTGGAGGTGGTGTCTCTGGGCGGATCTTAATGTGTGGTGGTGGGTTTGAGATTTCAATCTAAAGATATGCAAAGTGTGCCTGGCTGGAGTTCCTGAAGTGTGCTGTGCTATGTGGCTTTTGGCTTTTAGGCTTGTGCTTCTCTCTCTGCTTGGTCCTGTGAAGGCAGGCCAGCTTGTTCTCCCATTATGGAACTTCCCCTGGATCTGTGAGCTTCAGTAAATCCCTTCCTCCACTGGTCTGGACGTTCATCTCAGTGAACCTGAAGCTGTCTGCTGCACCAGCAAGACACTTGGGCTGCTCCATCCTGTCACAGCAGCGGAAAAGAAGTAGCCTGGGTGCTGGGCTAATAAATCTCCAGGTCTGTCCCCGGTGACACAGCAAGGCTCCGCTGCTTTCCCAAACTGCCACCAGCCGGGGACCATGCACTCTAATCACATGACCCTCTGCCTATACTAGCTACATAATGAAATGTTTAATCTTTACCATTGAGCAAAGCACCAGGGGAGAAAAAAATGTTTCTGCCTTATTGTTGCCTTCCAGATCACATGAAAACATCATATTTGGCTGGCCGTAAACCAAAACAGAACAAATTAAAATTTGCCTTAGTTGTGAGGGAAATGTTTGTGGTTGTTTTCTTTTCTTTTTTTTAACTTTTTATTGGCACTCTCAGACAATATACCATGATATGTTTGTAGTTTTGGAGCCTGTGCAGTACAGGAAGGTTCTTAGATGTTGTATTTTTTGTTTGTTTGTTGCCTTGGAGACAATGTTACATGATGTTTCCTAGCTGGTCTCACATATGAGATCCTCCTGCTTCAGTCTCCTGAGTGCTGGCATTGCAGGATTGAACCACCACACAGTCAGCCTTTGTATTTCTGTACATATTCTTGACCTTTTCTTTTAAATTTTTTCTTCAATATAGGTTAAGTTTCTGGGACATGTTGTGGTACAGTTTGATTCTTTTGGGTCTTGCTTTTGGTGGTAGTCTAAGGCTAGCTATTTGTCACCACTGAGGTGAGAGTCTACCAAGTGTTGTGCCCATTACCCTGTGGATTATGAGTCTCAGCCTATTTGGATGGCGCTGTTCTAGGCACTATGTAGGCACATCACACTGTTCCCCTTGATCCTTTCTGGTTCTCCTTCACCTAGGGTAGTTTCCTCACACATATAGTATGGCTATTGCCTTGCAGAAGACTCTTTAGAAGCCTCTGCAGATCTCCGATGTACAGGTTCTTTCTATATAAAACTCTCTCATGGGCTGGAGAGATGGCTTAGCAGTGAAGGTGCTTGCCTGCAAAGCCTAAGGATCCAGGTTTGACTCCCCAGAACCCACAGAAGCCAGACACACAAGGCAATGCATGTGCACAAGGTGACACACGTGTCTGGAGTTTGATTGCAGTGGCCAGAGGCCCTGGCGTGCCAATTCTCTCTCCCTTTCTCTCTCCCACTCTTTCTCTCTCTCTCTCTTTCATAAAAATAAATAAAAATAAAATAAATAAATAAAAGTATTTTTTAAAATCCCTCTTGTTCCTCCTGTCTCGTACACTGTCATGTGAATTCTATCACTGGTCTCCTGGACTCTCAGTTCTCCTTAATTAAGGAGGCACCAGGCTCCTCCTGGCTTTCTGCTTCCAGTGGTAGTCTGGAAACAGTCTCAAGACGGCAGGCTGGGGCTGTCCTAGGGCTTACCTCGTGTCCTTTCTGATCCCTGATCACAGGGCTCAGTGCCCTTCTTATGTCTTTCTGTTGTTGCTACATCTGGGTGGATAAATCTGGCTCCTACCAGTCCATCTTGGCCCTTGTTGTGTTTCCATTCTTCACATCCAGTATGGTCCTGTAGGAAGGCTTTCAAACCTAACACGTGACTTCCCAGATGACACCATAACGGAGTTTTCAATAAGCCATTTTGTCTTACGAGGCTCACTGCTTCTGGGTGATGGGCTACGTGGTAATGTCAGTGACCGCCATGGCATCGATTCTTCTTATTTATTTATTTGTGTACATTTATCTCCTTGGTCAGTAATTGAATAAACAAGGCAGCAAGTCTATGGATGGCAGTGCTGGCAGGAATATGACAGCTAGGAGAGATAACCCTGCGTCCGGACTCCCATCGCTGTTGCACTGGGGCAATCTGCCTGTCTGTAATGCAGACTTTTATGTAGTAAAACAGCTCGCAGGAACTCATTTGTGGGACGGCACCATGGACTCACTGCTAGTTTTCTGCTGGTGGGAGAATGAACTCACAGCCACAGAAATAGCCGCATCGGCCTTGGTGAAGGAAAGTCCACCCTCCTTCCATGGTAACCTCCTTCCAGGACCGCTGAATAGGTATGGGGTGAGTGCACAATGAGTCTGACCGACCTCTCCAGGACAATTTAAAGTCAGATCTTTGCTAGCATTATCTTGACCTTTGGTTGGCATTTATAACAGCAATGAGCAACTTTACATTTTGAGACAACTCCAGAGTTTATGCATCGGTTATCCAGTGCTGTGTAACAAATCATTCCAGACTTGGTGGTCTGAGGTAACATTCGTTTTGCTCGTGAATTTGCTGTGTGGGCAGATCTCTCAGGGACAGCACATCCCTGCTTAGACTTAGTGGGACAAGTAAAAGCTGGAAGCTGGATTCTTCTCATTCCCTCAAATGTTTAGAGGTTGAAACTAATGAATGCCCAGTCTTCAGCCGAGGCTGAAACATCTGTGGCTTTTTCACGGGGCTTCTTGCCATCCTCACGGCATGGTCACTGGGGTCCAGGGGTAGGCAACTAAGAGAAGCAGAAGAAACCTGCTGTGTGGCTTATTCTTAGCCTTCACGTGACATTATCTCTGCCACAGCCCTGGACTTGCCCAGTGTATGGGAAAAGCACACAGGTCTGACCTCTCAAGGAAAGATCATCAGTGTCACAATGTAAAGGATGCATGGCTGTAGCTGTCTTGGAAAAACATAACCTGTGCCTTCATTGTGTAGGTCTTAACTCAGATTCCCTCAGCACTGATTTTCCATTTTTATTTCTTGCAAGTCCCAGACCATCTGTCTAAATTGGTAACCTTGCTTAGGAATTGATGTTTATCGATATTTTGAGAGACTTCTATTTCCAGACAATGAGGCTAAGTCCACCGTTCAAAGCCCTGCTCACTGACTTTATTTGCCTCATTGTTCTCCATAGCTCATATAAATGGCACTGTGGTATTCAGATAATCTGCTTAGCTGGGCGTGGTGGCACACGCCTTTTAATCCCAGCACTCAGGAGGCAGAGGTAGGAGGATCACTGTGAGGCCCACTCTGAGACTACAGAGTGAATTCCAGGTCAGCCTGAGCTAGAGTGAGACCCTACCTTGAAAAACCAACCAACTAAACAAACAAACAACAACAACAAAACACACACAAAAAACCAGGTAGTGTACTTATAGATGGTGGCTGCACATTCTGCAAAATGACCCCAAAACCTTTCACTGACATTTTTATTCCCTAGGTAACTGTCATAGGTGATTATTTGTAAAACGAGGAGCATGTGGTAGTGTGTCAAAAATGAGTACTCAGAGTGGAAGGCACATGCTTCTGAAAAATGCTAGTCGGGCTGGAGAGATGGCTTAATGGGTAAGGCGCTTGCCTGCAAAGCCAAAGGACCCCAGTTCAATTCCCTAAGATCCACATAAGCCAGATGCACAAGTGACACATGCATCTGGAGTTTGTTTGCAGTGGCTGGATGCCCTGGCGCACCCATTCTCTCTCTCTCCTTTTCTCTGCCTCTCTCTCTCTCTCTCTCTTATAAATAAATAAATAATGCTAGTGTCTTTGAAACTGGTTTGAACCTGCTCATTTTTCTTGAAGACAGACTATGGCTGAACAGAACTTGAGGGTGTTGAGGTAATACCTGAGCTCATGGTGGGAAGATCAGGCTGCATGGCCACTTGAAATCTGATGGCTACAGAGTATGGTAAACTGAGTAATATGTCCACGTCCAAATGCACAGCACCTGTGGGTGTCCCACTACATGGTGAAAAGGACTGTGAGATGATGATGAAGCTGAGATGGGTGATAACTGGGTCATCTGGATGGATCCAGGGTAACAACATTCTTCATAAGGACACAAGAGGCGTCTGGAAAGTGATGTGATGACGGGAACGGCAATAGAATGATACTTTTGTTGTTGTTGTTTATTTTTATTTCTTTATTTGAGAGCTACAGAGAGAGAAATAGGTAGATAGAGAGAGAATGGGCGCGCCAGGGCCTCCAGCCACTGCAAACGAACTCCAGACGTGTGCTCAGTGGTTAACGCGCATGTCTATAAGGCCTGATGGCCTGGGTTCAACTCCCCCAGTACCCACGTAAAGCCAGATGCACAAATTGGTGCATGCATCTGGAGTTGATTTGCAGCGGCAGAGGCCCTGGTGCACACATTTATTCTCATTCTCATATTCATGCTCTTTCCTTGCAAATAAATAAAAAAAAAATATTTTAAGAAACAGCTAGATAGTTAGGACTTTGTCTTTTGGGGTGGCCATTTTTTAAAATTTTAATTTAATTAATTTATTTGAGAGAGCAAAAGAGAAAGAGGAAGAGAGAGAGAGAATGGGCATGCCAGGGCCTCCAGCCACTGCAAATGCACTCCAGATGCATGCGCCACCTTGTGCATCTGGCTTACATGGATCCTGGAGAATCGAACCGAGGTCCTTTGGCTTTGCAGGCAAATGCCATAACCGCTGAGCAATCTCTCCAGCCCGGGTGGCCATTCTTCATCCTACTACAGCCATGGTAATTTGTGACAGTGACAATAAATACAAGTAGGTGTTAAGTCTCTACTAGGGCTCCATAGTAAGCCAAAATCTATTTCTCTGAAGAAAAAAAAAATATTATCAAGGTATACATGGCTTTCTAATGAAACACTAGGATCTTGGGCTGTGATTCTTTGAATATATGTTTTTCAGATCAGCCATGGACATTTCAAACTTTATTGATCATGTTGTCATAAAAGATACTCTAAAATCATGATCAGCTAGAGTTTATCTTTCTCTTGATGCCTGTTGCTGTTAGAACTGCTGTTGCTGCTGGCAGAAATCACCTCACCAAGAGCAGCTTGTGAGAAAAAAAGGTTAATTTTGGCTTACAGACTTGAGGGGAAGATCCATGATAGCAGGGAGAAATGATGGCATGAACAGAGAGTGGACATGACCCCCTGCCCAACATCAGATGGACCATAGCAACAGGAGAGTATGCCACACTACCAAGGGGAAACTGGCTATAATACCCATAAGCCTACCCCCAACAATACATTGCCTCCAGGTGACTTTAACTTCCAAATTGCCATCAGCTAGGGACATAGCATTCAGAACACCTAAGTTTATTGGGGACACCTGAATCAAACCACCACATTCCTCCCCTGGCCCCCATAAAAACTGATAACCATACATGATGTAAAATACAATGCATTTAGTTAAACTTTAAAAGTCCCCATAGTTTTTTATCAATCCTAATTATGTTCAAACATTCCCATAGTCCAAGATTTTTTAACTAAGCCATACTACCAAAAAATCTCCCCAAAACCCATAAAGGCACAGAATAAACACTCACTGCAAAACATGGCACTGAGCATAGCAAAAAAAAAAAAAAAAAAAAAAAAAAAAAAAAAACAATACAAGATTTAAACAGGGCAAACATCAAACTCTGTAGGTCCAAGTCTAACAATTCTACTCAGTGAAACGTCTCCAAGTCTGATAATTCTAACCAGCAACAAGTTTCTGGAGTTCTAATTCCATCCCTCCAGCTAGGCTACTTACAGTCCCGAAAAACTACATCCAGGGCTGGCAGCTTTCCTTAGCAGCCATCTCATGGTCCCAGCATCTCCACTGCGTCTCCACTGCAACCCATGATTCATCCTCACAGCTCCATTGGGTCTCCATGCAGGCATCCAGCAAACCAGCTTCACACTGTCCATGGCTGTTCCCAAAACACAAGACTGTGTTGCAAACTCAATGACCCTCTCTTTCCTGCATTTCTTATACTCTATAATACCAGGTAGAGTACCAATTTGTTAATCCAGGGGGGAATAAAGGAGACTTTGAAGAATAGGACACTCCTTCAGCATTGAGGCCCATTCAAAAGACTGCATTCTTTCTGTTGTCCCAATGCAGGTCAGCTGGCCCAGTCTCAATGGTTATAATCTCTCATACAATTGCAGCTGAACAGGCAGCAGTTTCAACCCAAAGATTTCATTTCTGTGCCATATCCCTCAGCTCACACCAGTCCATTTCTATGCAGTGCAACCCTGCACAAATTCTCAGGACATGGGCATAACAGCAAGCCTCTCACAAAAACTGCTTCCAGTCCAGTCCAGGAAAAACTCTTGCTCACTCTCACAAGCAAACCTCACAGTCCATAGTTCTTACTGCATTCAGGTCTTTCAACTCAGCACTGCAAGGCATCTCTTAGGCCAAGGTTTCAAATCCTCCCACATTCCTCTTGAAAATCACCTTGAAAAGGCCAAAGCCACACATTCAGGTGTCTAGGAGCAATTCCACTCCTCTGGTACCACAATATTACTGTTGCAGTCAGGTTCGTATTGCTGGCAGAAATCACCCGGCCAAGAAGAGCTTTTGGTGAAAAAAAAAAGGGCTTATTTTGCCTTACAGACTCAAGGGGGTGCTCCATGATGGCAGGGGAAAATGATGGCATGAGCAGAGGGTGGACATCACCCCCTGGCCAACATAAGGTGGACGATAGTGTACTAAACACTGATAAGGGGACCCTGGCTATAATACCCACAAGCCTGTCCCCAACAATACACTGCCTCCAGAAGGCATTTATTTCCAAATTGCCATCAGCTGGGGACCTGGCATTCAGAACACCTAAGTTTATGGGGGACACCAAAAAGCAGGCTACCTTGAAGGTCACTTAGTAGACAGATAAGAATTAAATGTGGCACATGTTGTTGATAAGTCCCAAGAGATTCAATAAGCTTTGTCCCTCTTTCTTTGAGGAGCTGTTTTAACACGTTCCAGTCTTCTGAACTCCTAGAGACTTTGCTCAAGTAGCAGGTCTCTGAATTTGTCTGCCCATATGTGTCGCACTAGGACATTCCAATACCGTTTACCATTTGTTATGTAGTCTTTCAAGCCCTTGATTCTTAGCTATATGGTCACAGATGTTCTGCACTTATTTATTTCTCACCCAGCTGCTTGTCATCTTTTCCCCCCCACATTATGAAATATACAATGATGGATGAATCAATTCTGACATCTTCGCTCTCCACTCCCACCCACAGAGTCCCCTGTGAATTGAATGAAAGAGAGGCATTCTGGAGCGGAGAATACACAGTACGCTGATAACAGGCATCCTCTTTCAAGCTCAGTTAAACCAGATGCAAAAAGAATTTGTTTTTAAATGTGATGGGTGTGGCCTTGTCTTTGAGTGTGTGTGCGTGGCAGATTGGGGAGTTTGCAGGTGGGGTTTGACTACTGGATTCTTCTATTTTTGAGCCAGCTGTGTTCACAAACGCAAGTGGTGCACATTAAATGTATGTGTGTTCTCATGAGCAAACGGCTCCCTCGGTTAAAACCGAGGACTGGAATACTTGAACCAGATCTTCTTTCTTCCAAGAAGTATGAGTAGGTGGGATGGGCATTGATCTCTCAAAGAATAATTTCTGGGAGAACTGAATATTTTCAAACCTGATAGGGACAAATTTGGTGGGGGGAGAGGAACAGAGTGCAGAGTGTTTCCTGGACCCCCAAGTCCTAAGTTCGTGTTTTTAATTAACCAAAGAATTGCCAACTCAGACTGCGAATTATGTCTACACCAACACACTTCATTCAGACATAAAGGGATGTGAGAGAGGGAGATGGGTGGAGGGTTCGAGGGCCAAAGAGAAAGGGAAGATGGCAGGAGAGATCAGGGAAAGTGCACCATGCGGTCTGGGAGCCCGTGTAAATGAACATGGGCCTTGGGATTAAAACGAAACAAAACAAAACAAAACAAAAAACTTGAGAAGGGTTTTTTTTTTTTTTTTTAAAAGTGTGCACTTCCAAAGAGATTAAAAAGTAAAATCAGGGGCTGGAGAGTTGGCTTAGCAGTTAAGGCACTTGCCTGTGAAGCCTAAGGACTCAGGTTCAATTCCCCAGTACTACAAAAACCAGATGCCCAAGGTGACTCATGTGCCTGGAGTTCATTTGCAGTGGCTGAAGGCCCTGGTGCACCCATTCTCTCTCGATCTCTCAAAGAAATTAATTAAAAAAATTATTTTTAGCCGGGCATGGTGGTGCACACCTTTCATCCCAGCACTCAGGAGGCAGAAGTAGGAGGATCACCATGAGTTCAAGGCCACCCTGAGACTACATAGTGAATTTCAGGTCAGCCTGAGCTAGAGTGAGATCCTACCACAAAAAACAAAAACAAAAACAAAAGTCTTTTAAAGCAAAAATAGTAATAATAAGATATCCCTTCCCACCCTGGAAGCTGGGCTATCAGGATGGGAGAGGCAGTGTTACCAGTGCAAAGACTCAGGCATGCAGCTGTGTGCAGCTTAAGAGCCAGGGAGGAAAGCTGACCTTCTCCTTGGGCCCAAATAAGATACACTTTAGAGTCTGTGTGTAACAATGATATGTGTGATGATGGGCTGGAGAGATGGCTTAGCGGTTAAGCGCTTGCCTGTGAAGCCTAAGGACCCCGGTTCGAGGCTCGATTCCCCAGGTCCCACGTTAGCCAGATGCTCAAGGGGGCGCATGTGTCTGGTGTTCGTTTGCAGTGGCTGGAAGCCCTGGCGTGCCCATTCTCTCTCTCTATCTCTATGTGCCTCTTCCTCTCTCTGTCTGTCACTCTCAAATAAATAAATAAATAAAAAAATTAAAAAAAAATGATATGTGTGATGATGGGCTGGAGGGATGGCTTAGCCGTTAAAACACTTGCCGGAAAAGCCAAAGGACCTGGGTTCGATTCCCCAGGACCCATGTAAAGCTAGGTGCACAAGGTGGCTCACATGTCTGGAGTTCCTTTGCAGTGGCTAGAGGCCCTGGCACCCTTGTTCTCTCTCTCTCTCTCTCTCTCTCTCTCTGTCTATCTCTATCTGCCTCTTTCTCTCTCTCTCTCTCAAATAAATAAATAAAATATTTTAAATAAAAAAGAACATGATAATAGCAGTAGAGAACCAACGTGACATCACAATGGCCAAGTGGAAGGACAAAAGACTTGAGGCCTGGTGGCACTGCAGAGCCAGTACAGAGCTGGAGCCATGGAATCCAAAAATAGTTTGTGTGAGAAAAACAAGACCCTTAATTTTCTTAGTTACTTTCTCTTCTTTCTTATCCTTCCTCCTCTTCTTTTTCATCTTTTTCTTGCTTCTTTTCTGCCTCTTTTTCCTCTCGTTCTTCTCCTTTCTTCCTCTACCTCTCTTTAAACTTGCATTACTGATAGAATAAAACACACTTCCTAAACTGACTCTAGGTATTTAGCAATTACTATCATTTGACACCTTGAAAAGAGAACTGTGCTATATTGGGTCTACTTGAAAAAAATCTAATTGCAAGTGACATGAGACAAAAAAAAAAAAAAGTTGTTATTTCAAATCATCTACTGAGCTAGAGAGTCACTACTTTCTAATTCAGGAGACCATTTCAAAGTTGTGTAATAGTGAAAATTAATAGGGGACTGGAGAGATGGTTCCGTGGTTAAAGTGCTTGCTTGCAAAGCCTTCTGGCCTGGGTCTAATTCACTGCTGCTGGTGCTCCAAGGAGTTGGCAATAGACACTGAGGGCTCTCAAAATGCCTCAAAGCAAAGAAAAAAAAAGCCTCAAAGCAGAAATCCAGTGGTTGTAGAGAGCTTGCCACTAAAGTAGTCTTTTAAAAAGCATTTTGTTGGACTAGGCAGATTGCTTAGTGATCAACACCCTTGTCTGCAAAGTCAAAGGGCCTAGGTTTTGATTCCCCAGGACCCATGTAAGCCAGATGCACAGGTGGCGCAAGCATCTGGAGTTCATTTGCAGTGGGTGGAGGCCCTGGTACACCCATTCTCTCTCTCTCTGCTTTTCTCTCAAATAAATACTTAAAAATAAATAAATATTTAAAAATATGTTTTATTAATTAATTAATTTATTTATTTGTGAGCTGAGATAGAGAGAAGAGAATGGATGTGCCAGGGCTCTAGCCATGGCAAATAGACTCTATGGGCATGTGTCACTTTGTGCATCTGGCTTTAATGTGGGTACTGGGGAATTGAAGCCAGGTCGTTAGGCTTTGCAGGTAAATGCCTTAACCACTAAGCCATCTCTCCAGCCCTAAAGTAGTCTTATAATACAACCACCAAGGCTCAGGGAACATTTCAGAAGAGGGGGCAGAAAGGTAAGAGCCACAGGGTGGGTAGGAATATCCTGTGGCATTGTGCCTCCATACACAGAGACTAACTGATGCATTCATGAGGCCACAGAAAACAGCAGTAATCCCGCTGAGAAGGGCCCTCAGTGGATTGGGGGTGGGGAAGAAAGAGGATATAGGAGTTTAACCTGATGGGAATATGACCAGCACCTGAAAAGGTCAGACAATAAAATTCATAATCAATTTAAAAAGGGGGACGTGATGGGAGAAGGGAAGGTGGTAGGAGGGGGTTATGATCATTGTATATTGCTTATATTTATGGAAAATTGTCAATAAAAAGATTTTTTTAATGCAGGCAGTGACAGTTACTAATATTTTGATTCAACATTATTCAGGAAGACTTTAAAGGAACCATAATTTAGTAGCCATCACAATCAGATGTGAACCACTGAAGTAGGTTCTAAGTAGAATCATGGAGTCTCTTTCCTTATAAGTTATCATCTGTGGGCCCGACTAGTGCCTGGCCTTTGTAACCCATTAGCCTGTGTGATCCATGGAACAGCCACGAATTTGCAAACTTGTTTATCGGTTAGCAAAGAACAGATAAGGAACTTCTAGAATGAAAATCAACAATATTGCTATTAATACTTTTTATTTCAGTTTATGTGTGTGTGTGTCTGTGTGTGGTGTGCTGGGGATTGAACCCAGGGACTCATACGTGCAAGATAAAACACTCTCCCACTGAGCCACTCCCTTGGCTACTTTAGAAAAAAAATGTGGCAGGACTTCTCAATGAACAAACAGTATGCTGATTTATATGCTGGTGTAAACTTCTTACCACACTGTAGATTGCTATCAAGACAGATAACTAGAGAGCCCCACGGTGGCACAAGCCTTTAATCCCAACACTCGGGAGGCAGAGGTAGGAGGATCACCTTGAGTTTGATACCACCCTGAGACTACATAGTGAATTCCAGCTCAGCATGAGCTAGAGTGAGACCCTACCTTGAAAAAACAAAAGAAAAAAAAGACAACTCGCTCAGGTATAATCCATCAGTCATTGTGGGAGACCTGACCGTCAGGGTCTGCCTTCCGCAGCTCCCTGGATGGAGTCTAGTTAAAATCATATTTATAGTAGGAGCACACTGTGATGCTTTGAATGTCAGCTTTCTTCACTAGACCTTGCCTGTGCTTCTGGAACACCCTAGAAAATGGCTTTATATTTATTCAGGAAGAATTCTCTCAACCTCTGACCTATGAGCTATGCCATCCCAGCACCACCCTTGTGTCTGATGTTCTCAGCGATGAAAGTGAAGGGCCTTATGTTTTAGTGTACATTTGGTTGCCAATAACAGAACACCTATCTAGAAGCATCTTTTTTATTATTTATTTTTATTATTTTTTTAATGAGAGAGAGAGAGACACAGAGAGAGAACGAGAATTGGTGCACCAGGGCCTCCAGCCATTGTAATAGAACTCTAGACACACGTGCCACCTTGTGGGCATGTGCAACCTTGTGCATGCCTCACCTAATGCATCTGGCTTATGTGGGACCTGGGGAGTCAAACATGGGCCCTAAGGCTTTGCAGGCAAGAGCCACCTCTCCAGGCCTAGGAGCATCTTTAGCAAAGAAGACTTTTGATGTTCTCATGTAGTAGAAAGTTTGGAGGAACTCAGCTCTAAGTTTGAAAATGTCCAAACTCTTCACATCCTGAGGACAAGCCTATTTTCCCAGCTTCAGGGTGGTGGCTACAATTTCTTTGTCATTTTTCCCATCAAGAATCTAGAATCTGAAGCCGGGCGTGGTGGCGCACGCCTTTAATCCCAGCACTTGGGAGGCAGAGGTAGGAGGATCGCCGTGAGTTCGAGGCCACCCTGAGACTCCATAGTGAATTCCAGGTCAGCCTGGGCTAGAGTGAGACCCTACCTCGAAAAACCAAAAAAAAAAAAAAAAAAAAAAAAAAAAAAAAAAAAAGAATCTAGAATCTGGGGCTGGACAGATGGCTTAGCAGTTAAGGCTCTTGCCTGTAAAGCCTAAGAACCTAGGTTCAATTCTCCAGGACCCTTGTAAGCCAGATGCACAAGGTGGCACATGTGTCTGGAGTTTGTTTGCAGTGGCTGGAGGCCCTGGCGTGTCCATTCTCATTCTCTCTCTCTCTCTCTCAATCTCTCTGTCTCTCCCTCTCTAAAATCAATCAATCAATCAATCAATCAATCAAAATATTTCTTAAAAAAGAATTTAGAATCTGAGTTGTCAAGTGGCTTGTTTGAACAAATAGAATGTGATGGAAGAAACACTATGGAGCTTTCCAAGGTTGGCAGTTAAACGATCTACAGCTGCTGACTTTGCACACTGGAAACGCCTTCTCGTGGAACCCTGCAGCCATGCGTAAGGACCGCATGGAGAAGACCCGAAGTCCCTAAATAACTAAGGGCCATATCTGAACTTCCAGCCACTTAATCACATCCAACCGCTAACCGCCTAAATGGTAATGGTGTATACTTTCCAGCTATCCCAACCCTCTGAATGATACCCTAGAGTATAAAAAGCTACCTAGCCAACCCACAGAATCATGAGAAATGAGAAAATCTTGTTATTTTAAGCCATTATGTGGTATGTTATGCAGCAATAAACAAAATATTTAGGAAGAAAGAATTGCCTATCTTTTAATGTAAGGAGCAACTTATGGAACCCAAATCAATAGCGATGTGCTCTAGTTGACGTTGTTGAGTTATGTCTTCACAAGGAAGCAGAGAGGGCAATAAACACATGTAAGAACTGCCCATCAAAGGTGTTTCTACTTCTGAGATAAGAAGTATGTATGGGGTTAGCCGGGCATGGTGGCGCATGCCTTTAATCCCAGCACTTGGGAGGCAGAGGTAGGAGGATCACTGTGAGTTCGAGGCCACCCTGAGAATACGTAGTGAGTTCCAGGTCAGCCTGCACTAGAGTGAGACCCTACCTCAAAAAGCCAAAAAAAAATTAAGAAAAAAAAAAAGGAAAAAAAAAAAAGAAGTATGCATGGGCGTGGATTTAATACATCAGTTTTCTGTAATCATCTTGAGTTTCGTGGTTCTCACTCTCTTTTCTTTCTTTCTTTCTTTCTTTCTTTCTTTTTTTTTTTTTTTTTTTTGAGGTTTTTATTTTATTTCTTGATTTTCGAAGGTAGGGTCTCACTCTAGCCCAGGTTGATCTGGAATTCATGGCGATCCTCCTACCTCTGCCTAGAATTAAAGGCATGTGCCACCATGCCCCGCTTTTTGAAGTTTTTAAAGTTTTCCCCTTGATCTGTTGCAATGAAACTCACTGGAACAGTCCCAGATCATCTCCGTATAACTGCGAGGCCAGAACGAGAGCTGATCTCTTCAGCTTCTCAGCCTCATTTTGCCACACCGCTTCACTTCAAAGAGCTCTTCTGCCTCCTGACTCCACCAGTGATTGCCGTTGTTGCAGTAGGCTTCTGGGGAGGGACATGGGCCACCAGCACACAACTGTCTCTTTTCCTCTACCAGGCACCAAGGCATCAACACCCTTGATGTTTTTTTTTTTTTAATTTATTATTTCTTTTTTGTGTTTTGGCTTTTTGAGGTAGGCCTGTGCGACCTAGTGGGTATGTGCAACCTTGCGCTTGCCTCGCCCTTTGTGCATCTGGCTTATATGGGATCTGGAGAGTCGAACATGGACCCTTTTTTATTTCTGAGGTAGGGTTCCACTCTCGTTCACTATGGAATTCACTACGTAGTCTCAGGGCAGCCTTGAACTCACAGTGATAAATGGGATTAAAGGCATGCACCACCACACCTGGCTCTTTTGTTTGTTTTTTGAGGTAGGGTCTCACTCTAGCCCAAGCTGGCCTGGAATTCACTATGTAGTCTCAGGGTATCCTCAAACTCATGGTGATCCTCCTACCTCTGCCTCCTAAGTGCCTGGATTTATGGTGTGCAACACCAGGACACCTGGCACTTTCCAATAGTAGACATATGATTCTTTTCTTAAAAAAATTCTTTTTGTTATGATATATATCATAATTATTTTTAAAAAATTAAAAAAAATTATTTATGCTGGGTGTGATTGCACACGCCTTTAATCCCAGCACTTGGGAGGCAGAGGTAGGAGGATCGCTGTGAGTTTGAGGCCACCCTGAAACTACATAGTGAATTCCAGCTCAGCCTGGACCAGAGTTAGGTCCTACCTTGAGAAACCAAATAATAATAATAATAATAATAATAATAATAATAATAATTTATTTACTTGAGAGAGAGAAGAGGGAGGGAGAGAGATAGAGAATAGGCATGATGCCAGGGCCTCTAGCTGCTGCAAATGAATTCCAGACGCATGCGCCACCTTGTGCATCTGGCTTATGTGGGTCCTGGAGAATTGAACCTGGGTCCTTTGGCTTTGTAGGCAAGTGCCTTAATCACTAAGCCATCTCTCTAGCCCAACATATGATTCTTGTCTTTTGAGGAAAGGCAATTCTCTGGCTCCAAGTGGCTGAGTTTCATCTCATTAGAAAATTAGAAATTTCATGTCTTAGCAAAAAGTGGTTTTCTTTTGTAGAATTTGAAAAAAAAATCTAGCAAGGATGGAGTGAGGGTGGTAGAATCAGACAAATGCAATAGAATATATGGATCCTGAAACAGGGCTTAAGAAATCTTTATTCACACAAAACCAAATGTGTATTTACTGAAAACAACACATGGAGAGGATGGGGAACTAGAACTTGCTTTGTTAAGCTAAAGCTTAGGAAAATATTGTAATTGAAGGATCCACCTGGTGTGGTGAAAGCAGATGATATAAAGCCTGTTGAACAGCAAAGAAATGCTTGTCTGTGGAGATCAGACTGTTCCTAGGAACATGGCTGTGCTGACTCAGTGTTCCCCAAAGCAAACTACAACTTGGCCTCATGCATGATCTCTTCCTCTGTCTTTTAATGCTGAATAATGGCTCCAGGTGTGTTCTTATTATAATTCCAGAACCTTTGATTATTATTATAATATTATTACCTTATAGGACAAAAGGGATTTTTGCAGGGAAGATTAATTTAAAGGTCTCTATATGGGGAGTTTATCCTGGATTATTTAAGTGGCTCTTGCCTTCCTGTCTTTCCTTCCTTCCTTCCTTCCTTCCTTCCTTCCTTCCTTCCTTCCTCCCACTACCCTCCCTCTCTTCCTTTCTGAAAGGGTTTCATGTATGCCCTGTAGCTGAGGATGACCTTCAACTTCTGATCCCCCTGCCTCCACATTGTTGGGATTTTAGGCATGTACCACCATGCCCAATTTATGCAAGCTAATGACTTCGTGCAAGCTAGGCAAGTACTCTACCAACGGAGCTACATCCTCAGCCCTCTGAATGGGTCTTAAATGCAATCACAAGTGTCCTCACTAGAGGGAAACAGGGAGACTTGGTCCCCCTCCCCAAGAAAAAAACAAAACAAGAGAAGGCAATGTGGCCATAGAGTCAGAGACATGCCAAGAAATGCTGGCAGCTGCAAGAAACTGGAAGAGCCAAGGAATAGTTTCTTCACTAGGGCCTCCAGAGAAATTACAGTCTTGCTGACATCTTGGTTTCACTCAGTGAAACCATTTTTAGACTCCTGGTCTCCAGAACTGTGAAAGAATAAATGTTCTGTGTTTGTAGCTACCAAGTTGGTAGTAATTTATTATAGTATGTGAATTTAAATTCCTATGAATGCTTTTAAAAAAAAAGCTATACCTGTGTTAAATATTCTACAAAGCTGATTGAATAAAACCTAAGTGGTTGTGGAGAGCAGGCATTGTGTTGATCCAGAGCCAAATTACCTTGGACTATCCTTAGCCTGAAAGTAGCCATTTATTACCCACCTTTGTTTTTAACCTAAGATCCTTGTGACTATTAGATAAGTCCTTTCAGGAATGTGCAAATAGACTACTAGCTTCCACCAATACAAAGGCTAAGAAAGTCATCAACCTGGGCGTGGTGGCGCACACCTTTAGTCCCAGCGCTAGGGGAGGCAGAAGTAGGACGATTACTGTGAGTTCGAGGTCACCCTGAGATGACATAGTAAATTCCAGGTCAGCCTGGGCTAGAGTGAGACCCTACCTCAAAAACACTAACAAAAAAACAGGAAGAAAAAGAAAGGGATGTCATCAGATCACAGAGATTTCTTGCTTTGCTCTCACCCTGCCTACCCGGTGTTTCTACCAATGTATCTGAAAAGTGTCTTGATCTGTGACTTTATTTGTTCTGTTGCTATAAGAACTTGAGGCAATTGTTACCATGTTGGAACATGGTATTTGCGATAAACTGAATCTGAGAAATGGAGCCACACTTTTATTTGGCTCTAGAATCAACTCTTTTTTTCCTTTGAGGTGAAAGCTGTGTTTTGGTGTCAAAGCAGCACCAGGAAACAAATTACAGTGTAGACTAACACCTTAGATATCAGAATTTCTTTTTAAAAATTCCTTTATTTATGGGGAAGGGAGGGATACAGAGAGTGGGCATGCCAGGGCATCTACCCACTGCAAACAAACTTCAGATGTATGAGTCACCTTGCATCTGGTTTTACATGGGTACTGGGGAATCAAACCTGGGTCCTCAGGCTTCATAGGCATGCGCCTTAGTCGCCCAGGCATCTCTCCAGCCCACCCCCTGCAATTTCTTTTTGAAATTTAGTAGCATAAGGTATCAGATGCATAAACACATTGACTTTTGTAAATCAGAAAGACACTTTTGCATGCTGGAGAAGCTGATGGTCTGATATTAGGTGGACAATTGAGACACAGATGATAAAAACAATATGATATCAATTATAATGAAGAAAAAAATATATTCCATGGTGGGATCATGAGTATAATTTTTATTTTCTTCATGCTTTTTGCATTATGATCATGATTAGTATAAGCTTTTAGACTAGCTGGTCTACAAGCCAGAAGTCTCCTGACTTTTCCTCCCATTGCCATAGTTATACTGGGATTACAGACATGTGGGATACTTGCGTTCAGTTTTACTTGGGTTCTGGGGAATCCAATCCCCAATCATCAGGCTTGTGTAATGGCTGCTTTAACCATTGAACAACCTCCCTGGCCTTTTTGTGTTTTTTTTTTTTTTTTTTAGGTAGGGTCTCAGTCTAGCTCTGGCTGACCTGGAATTCACTATGTAGTCTCAGGGTGACCTCCAACTCACAGTGATCCTCCTACCTGTGCTGTGATTAAAGGCGTGCACCACCACGCCCGGCTTCCTTTTCTTTACTTTTAACCTGAAGATATTTGGCTGCCTTCTAAACACTTATATTCATCAGTCTGATGTTCTAAAATTAATTCGTACTTTGTTTCCAGAAGCTTTTGTGGACTGCAAAGCGAATCCACTCTAATTTTTTTTTTAAACTCCTTTTCTTTAAATGGTTTGTTTTAATTTGTCTTTCATGTAATGCATTTGAAATAATTTCCTTTCTCTTTCTAACCACAGAGCATTTTCTTAGTTTCAGTAAAATTGCTGTAATTTTATACAATCTTTGATAACTCTCTCACCAGAAGAGCCACGCAGTTAAATCTTAGCTAGATTTCAAGCAGCCGTGAAGCTTTTTCTCTCGCAGTTAAAGCTCGGGGCTGCCGCTCGCTGCATGGCCTTCCTCGAGCCTTTTAATGACAGCCGGGCCGCCGCACAGTTGACAGCCACTCAGCGGCTTAGGGGATTGGAAGAAGGAGTGAGCTAACATTGGCACCCAATTTATTCACCAGGCACGCAGAGTTCCAAAACTGACTCTGTAGCTTTAAAAATCGCCTGCATCATTACTGTGTGCCCCCTTTTGTCTTGCTGATTGTTTCCAAAAGAGAAATTGTCATTTTCATCCAGACAACCTACACCATCTATAGCAGTATTAATCCTCTTTTTTTTTTTTTTTTTTAGGGGGGGGAGTTTTTTTTGGGGATTTTTTTTTTTTCTCTTTCTCCAGCCTTTTTTTTTTTTTCTTGTTCCTTTAGAGTTCCTCTCCTTTGACGCAACAAAGTTCTGGCTCTTTACTAAAGAAGTTCAGTTCCTTCCAGCCCTTGGGTTTGTAATGAACGATGGTGGGGTTACTGTACTGTCGTTGCCAGCCCAGATTCACCCTCCTTCACCCTCCACTGGCTGCCCTGGGTTGGTTACTTACTACTCACAACTCCATCCTCCTACCCCCGGCCTCCCTGAGAGTTACCCAGAATCTACGATTCCCTGGACCAGTGAAAGAGCATCACCTGGATGCATCTTGTTGCTTCATAGAGTACCTGACAAGGAGCAAGGTAAAGGTGGAAGGTCTTGTTTCAGCTAATAGTGTGTGTGTGGGGGGGGGGGGGTCAGTCATCACGGCAGGAAAGGCTCCCTGACAGAAGTCACCCTGCTCTCCTTCCATCCACAGTCAGGAAGCAGAAAGCCGACAGGAAATAGGACTGGGCCATCAAACCTCTAGGCCTTCCCCCAGTGACTCACTTGCTCCAGAAAGCTCCGCCTCCTCAAGGTTCCACCACCTTCCCATTGGGCACCACCGCAGAGGAGCCTGGCGGGACATTTCACACTCCAACCAGTCAGTGTATCTGGGATACATGCAAAGTGTTGGGCCTTCCCCCAAATGTTCTGAGTGAGAAACCTGGGCCCAGGATCCATCTGTCTGTGTTTCTGATCTACAAAGTTTGACATCTAGTGGCCTAGCCTACATGGAAATCCAACATAGAAATGCCTGGGGTGGCCCATCTTCCTTTAAGGGACAGCCTAATTGCTGTTGCATTCAGGGGTTCAGAAGGCTTGGGAGGTGATGAGTTTGATGCTGTTCAGGCCTCAGAGCTCCTTGTGGGATGAGGTTGAGGCTGAGGTTGGATTTCAGCTACCCTGGTGTCTTGGCAAAACTTCTCCCTGACCTGTGCTCTCCTCTCTTTATCTGAAGAGAAGATGTGGGTCAAACTGTATTGCCAAACGAAAATAAAAGAAAACAAACAAAAAAAAGATATGATGAAGCCCTGGTTCCCACTAACTTAGAATGTGATCTTATTTGTAAATAGGGATTGTGCAGAGAGATCATATTTGAGTAGAAGCATTCAGAGTCCACTTCACTGGTATCCTTATGTGATAAAGACACAGGGACACAGAGACAGTGCCATGTGAGTTGGACTAGAGACAGGAGCGAATGCATCCTCACAAGTTCTGGAACACCAGCCATTGCTTGCCAACTCTAGAACGCGGGAGAGCGGCATGGACAGAGTCTTCTTCAGCGTCCTCAGGAGGAACCAGTTACGTAGACACGTTTTTGATTTCTGACTCCTCCCTTCTAGAACTGTGAGACAGCGTTCTTGTTTCAAGCCGTTTAGTTTATGGCACTTTGTTGCGGCAGCTCTGGGAGGTGAACTGAAGATCTCTCACCTGCTCACAATCCCTTTCGTGCACAGAATTCTTGCCTGGGGATCTGCTTCTGGAGAACCTAACTGAAGACAGTGGCAGTGTTGCTCATTGCTCGTGGAGAAGTGGGTAATTGTATGAGCGTTGTCAAAGCCAGCTGAATCCGGTGGGAGGAATTCAGGCCATCTCCTGACTGTCTCTGTAGCCCAACTGCATCTCTGCACCCTCGGTTATGTATCCATGACTCTCCCCTCACGACATCACAGGCTCCCACAGTTCTTCCAGTCACATGTGGTTAAACAGAGAAGTCGCATTCTGGGAACATTCAACAAGCCCACCAGGGCTGCAGAGGGATCTCCATCGGAAAAGTGCTTGTTGCACCCAAGCTCCCCAGCAGCCATGTGAAAATCCAAGCATGGTGATGCATGCCTGTGACCCCAGTGCTGGGGAAGGGGAGACAGGAAGTGCCTGGGCCTCGCTGGCCACCTAGTGTGGCTGGATCGGTGAGCTCCAGGTCCAGTGAAAGACTCTGTTGGAAAAAAATACATTGGAGAGCCATTGAGAAAGACACACCGTGTTGACCTCTGACTTCCAAACATACAAGCACACATGTGCACACACGTTAGACTTGCACACCCCCCTCCACACACAAAATTTAAAAACTCAAAATGTTAAAAAAAAAAAAAGAGGTTGGGGAGATGGTTCAGTAATTAAAGGTGCTTGCTTACAAAACCTGCTGGCCTGGATTCAATGCCTCACCTTAAAGTTGTCCTCTGACCTCCACATGTATACCAGGGGATGTATAGCACACACGTGTGCGTGCACACACATACACGCACACACACACACACACGCACACACATATAAGTAAAAATTAAAAACAAATACAAGGGGCTGGAGAGATGGCTTAGCGGTTGAGTGCTTGATTGTGAAGCCTAAGGACCCTGGTTCGAGGCTTGATTCCTCAGGACCCATGTAAGCCAGATGCACAAAGTGGCGCATGCATCTGGAGTTTGTTTGCAGTGGCTGGAGGCCCTTGGTGCACCCATTCTCTCTCACTCTCTGTCTCTTTCTCTCTCTGTCTGTCTGCCACTATCAAATAAGTAAATAAAATTTTAAAAAAAGAAAAGAAAAGGTTTTTAAAGAAATTCAAAAGGCAGTCGGGTGTGGTGGCACACACTTTAATTCCAGCACTCAGGAGGCAGAAGAAGGAGGATCACAGTGAGTTTGAGGCCAGCCTGAGACTACACAGCGAATACCAGGTCAGCCTGGGCTAGTGCGAGACCCTATCTCAAAACAAAACAAACAAACGAACAATTCTAAAGGCCCATCAATATTTACGTGGGTTGTTCTGTTCGAAGCTGCCTCTCTCATCACGTGGCTGTAATGAGATGATGACAGATGGCAGGACAGAAAATAGTCAGTTTTTTTTGTTTTGTTTTGTTTTTCTTGTTCTCTGCCTCCTCCCCGACCCTCGCTGCTGCCTGTGGCTCACCTTGGGCAGGCAGAGAAGGGATTGCAGAAACCTCACTCTCAGCAGTATTAGTAGGTCGGGATGCATAATGTGTTATACTGTGAAAGATGTCCTATGCATAACGGGGTGTTACGCAGCATCCTTGGCATTTACCCCTACGAGTGAGTAGCAGGCCCACCTTACCTCGACTCTATGCTGACAACCAACAATGTCTGTGGATATTTCCAGTGTGCTTGTGGATGGGTGATTTTTTTTTTTTTAATGTCTAGTGCGTATATCAGCTCTCCATCAGAGTCTACCCTCAAGGTCTGTCTTATTGCTGATGGTTTTTCTGTGGGGAGTTTCTGTAAGTTCTCAGAGACACTCCCATTATTGGCAGACCTCCTACTGCATAATGCAGAATGTCCTCTCTCAGTGCCTCAAAACTCCCTTATCTTTGATGGACACCTCCAAATCTGTCCCACTGATACTTCCTTCCTCTTCCGCAGGCTGTTCTCTTGTATGGAGTCTATTTCAGAAGACTCATCCCGCTTACGTCTGTAAGACAATTGAGGACACTTGGGCCCCAAATAAACCACAGCTTCTAGCTTCACAAGCCATGGAAGATAATGATTTCAGACAATGATTGTCCCTCAGGCAGCTCCAGGTAAGAATCAGGTACCAGTCATTGTCATTCTCCAATCTGTGTGTGTGTGTTGGTTTGATTCAGGTGTCCCCCATAAACTTATGCGTTCTGAATGCGAGGTCTCCAGCTGGTGGCAATTTGGGAACTGGAGCCTCCTAGAGGTGATATATTGTTGGGGGCGGGCTTATGGGTGATATAGCCAGCTTCCTCTTGCCAGTGTTTGGCACACTGTCCTGTTGCTGTTGTCCACCTGATATCGGCCAGGGGGTGATGTCCACCCTCTGCTCATGCCATTGTTTTCCCTGCCATCATGGAGCTTCCCCTCGAGTCCCTAAGCCAAGGTAGAACTTTTTTCCCACAAGCTGCTCTTGGTTGGGCGTTTTCTGTCAGCGACGGGAAGCTGACTGCAACAATGTGTGTGAGTGCAAATGCACACATGTGGAAGTCAGAGGGCAGGTTTGGGTGTTGGTCTCACTGTCCATCTTGTTTGAGGTAGTCTCTCACTGTTCACCACCATCTTCGCCAGGATAGCGGGCCTAGGAGCTTTCACGGAGAGTCTCCTGGCTCTGCCGCCCTTCTGGCCATAGCTGTGCAGGGATCATAGGCACCTTCTCTAGTGTCTACTGTCTTTCTGTGAGTTCCGGGAACCTGGAACTCAGGCACTCATGCTTGTACAACAAGCACTTTAGGCACTGAGCCATCTCCCCAAGCCCCCCATCCTCCAGTTCTAGGGGACAGGAATGGGTGTTTCCTATAGTTTCTCACCAACTTCACTTAGGTCCTATCTCCACAAGCTTAGCAGCTTCATACATTTATTTTATAGCTTTTGTGGGTCAGGAGTCCTGGTAAGATTTCACTGAATCCTCTGCTAAAGGTCTCACTAGATTTAAGTTAAGAAGTCAGCCGGGCATGGTGGCGCACACCTTTAATCCCAGTACTCGGGAGGCAGAGGTAGGAGGATTGCTGTGAGTTCAAGGCCACCCTGAGACTCCATAGTGAATTCCAGGTCAGCCTGGGCTAGAGTGAGACCCTACCTCGAAAAACAAAAAAAAAAAAAAAAAAAAAGTTAAGAAGTCTGCCGGTGGGCTGGAGAGATGGCTTAGTGGTTAAGTGCTTGCCTGTGAAGCCTGAGGACCTCGGTTCGAGGCATGATTCCCCAGGACCCACGTTAGCCAAATGCACAAGGGGGCGCACGCATCTGGAGTTCATTTGCACTGGCTGGAGGCCCTGACACGCCCATTCTCTCTCTCTCTCTGCTTCTTTCTCTCTCTGTTGCTCTCAAATAAATAAATAAAAATAAGCAAAAAAAATTTTTTTAAAAAGTCAGCCGGGGCTAGGATTCTTTTTTTTTCTAATTGACAACTTCCATAATTGTAAACAATATCCCATGGTAAATCTCTTCCCTCCCCCCCGACTTTCCCCTTTGAAACTCCACGCTCCATCATATCCCCTCCCCCTCTCAATCAGTCTCTCTTTTATTTTGATGTCATGATCTTTTCCTCCTATTATGATGGTCTTATGTAGGCAGTGTCAGGCACTGTGAGGTCATGGATATCCAGGCCATTTTGTGTCTGGAAGATCACGTTGTAAGGAGTCCTACCCTTCCTTTGGCTCTTACATGCTGTCCGCCACCTCTTCTGCAATGGACCCTGAGCCTTGGCAGATATGATAGAGATATTGCAGTGCTGAGCACTCCTCTGTCACTTCTTCTCAGCACCATGGTACCTTCTGAGTCATTCCAAGGTCACCCCCATCTGAAAAGAGAAGGTTCTCTAACCAAAAGTGAGAGTAGCATTAATATATGGGTATGAACATTAAGAGGAGTGCTTACTGGGCAGTTTGGTGAGCGCAGTATATACATTTAGCCAGACACCAGCAGGCATTACACAGGGCCAGGATTCTTACCAGAGATTTTGGGTCCTCATTCAAGTACATTCCTTGCAGTTTATGTGACTGAGGTCCTCAGTTGAAACTCTTGTTTTCTTGCTGGCTGTTAAATGGGAACTACTTTCAAGTCTCACAGTTCCTTACCATATGATCCTTACACAGACACATCACAGACGGGGCTGCTTGCTCTCTCCCATAGCAGAATATATCTCCTGCTATTAGATACCCTTTAAAGAGCTTACCCAAGTGGTCAGCCTCATTCATAATATTCCCTGTACTGGAATTCACTGAATGGGAATCTTAATTACATATTCAAAAATAAATTCCTCTTGTCTGGGCATGGTGGCGTATGCCTTTAATCCCAGCACTTGGGAGGCAGAGGTAGTGGGATCACCATGAGTTCGAGGACAACCTGAGACTACATTGTGAATTCCAGGTGCTAGAGCAAGACCCTGCTGCCAAAAACCAAAAATAAATAAATAAATAAACAAAAATTCCTCTTGTCGCGTAACATGATATAATCATAGCTGTGGGTCTCAGCCGCACTCAAGGAAGGAGGTTCCATCAGGAAAAGGTCATTGGGAAGATTATCTTTGGATTTTGCCAATCACAACACTCATGAGGCTACTGTGCTGAGAGAGTTACTCGTTTGGTTTGAAGGTAATGACCTCCTTTCTCCCCTGGAAAGGCAGTGAGAAATGCCATGGTGTTTTGCTTACTGTTTGCCTAGAATAACAACTTTCACTAAAGAATCTTTCTCTAAACATAAGTTTCCTCTTTTCCTTTGTAGCCAAGAGATGGGAAATGGGCCAAGATCTATGACACTGGTTTTTGCCCACCTTTTGGCAAGTCCTGGATATCAGTTTTGAACCCGTACTCTACAAATTTGTATAAACTCAGACGATAGGAAATATCATTTAATATTCTGTTCAATTACTACGACCTGGTTTCTTGGTTATGAACCCACCCAGACGTACAACGCCTGGCTCAAGGTTGCCCTCTCCTCCCCAGCTTGTTGCCAGTGGAGAAAAATCGCACCATACAGTTTCCATGATAACGTTATGTGAATGTGATAACTAAATTTGGCTCTCAGCTCTGTCATAAAAGTCTTCTTGGCCTGTCTACCCTCCCATTCCTCACCATTTGTTGCAGTCAGCTCCACATTGCTGGGATGAACATCCAACCCGTTGTGTTTTCATGGGAGGAAGGGGTTTATTTCAGGCTTATAAAATCCAGGGGAGGGCTGGAGGGATAGCTTAGTGGTTAAGGCGTTTGCCTGCAAAGCCAAAGGACCCAGGTTCGGTTCCCCAGGACCCATGTTAGCCAGATGCACAAGGGGGCGCATGCATCTGGAGTTCGTTTGCAGTGGCTGGAGGTCCTGGTGCACCCACTCTCTCTCTCTCTCTCTCTTCCCATTTCTCTGTCAAATAAATAAATAAAAATAAGTAAAAACAAAAGAAAACAAAAGAAAAATCCAGGGGAGCACCGTCGATGGTGGAGGAAGCTGGCTGTATGTCATAGACCCAAGCAGAAAGAAACAAATGCAGCAAGGAAATGCCGACACCAGCAAACAGAACCACCAGAGCTCACACTGCTCTCTCTCTCCCCTCTGGGCTGGAATTCAGCTTCACCCCCAAACACAACTCAGTGTTACACTCTAGGATCTGCCCCCAGTGACACCTCCTCCAGCCGGTTGTCTGAGGACCCAAGTTACAAACTTAATAAAACACCTGAGTCTATGGGGCCACATATTCAAGTTATCATATTCAAACCACCATACCATTCTAGGCTCCAGTCTCCTCATTTCCCATTCCCTCCTTACAAAATAGTCCTTGAGTGGGCTGGAGAGATGGCTTAGCGGTTAAGCGCTTGCCTGTGAAGCTTAAGGGCCCCGGTTCGAGGCTCGATTCTCCAAGACCCACGTTAGCCAGATGCATAAGGGGGCGCATGTGTCTGGAGTTTGTTTGCAGTGGCTGGAAGCCCTGGCATGCCCATTCTCTCTCTCTCTCTCTATCTGCCTCTTTCTCTGTCACTCTCAAATAAATAAATAAAAATGAACAACAACAAAAAATAGTCCTTGAGTATCTAATGGATGCTAGGGTATATAAGGCTTTACTAGTGGTCCAAAGATCTATCTAAACTGATTATAGTATCCAAAAGCCAGCCCCCAACAATACACTGCCTCCAGGAGGTGTTAATTCTCAAATCTCCATCAGCTGGGAACCTAGCATTCAGAACACCTAAGTTTGTGGGGGACACCGGAATCAAACCACCACACTTTCCAAATTTGCATTTTCTCCAGTCTTTGAAAAATATAGTTATTAATGCATATTAATTGTACAGATCAATAGCCTTTGCTGTGACATTTCATACTTGCATATGTCATGCTTTGATCATGTCCATCCTCCCTCTGTCTTCTTTCCCTCCCTGCTCATTCTTTTAGCCTCTTTTAAGTCCTCTCATTGGTCCTCTTCTTTCTTTTTAAAAACATTACTTATTTATTTTCAAGCAGAGAGAGATAGAGAGAAGAGAGACAGACAGAGAGAGAATGGGCACGCTAGGGCCTCTAGCTGCAGCAAGCGAACTCCAGATGCATGCATCACCATGTGCATCTGGCTTACCTGGGCACTGGGGAATTGAACCAGGGGCCTTAGGCTTTGCAGGCAAGTTTCTTAACTGATGAGCCATCTCTCCAGGCCCTCTTCTTTCTTAATAGGCCCTGTTGTACTTTCAGGTCTCTTATTAGGTGTCCATGTATGACAGAAGACATGTGAGACTTGCATGAGACCTCTCTTACAGAGTGCTTTAGCTGTTCTTCGCCACACAGACTGTCTGATTTCAGATACAAGCCGACAGTCCCTCACTCTCTGCCTGGCACACACCTCTCGTCTCCAGCCCTGGCTTTCTTTACTGGTTCCATCAGCAGACTCAACTCTGGGTTCATACACTTGATGACAACCTGGAGGGTTTAGTGCTTGGAGGGAGGCAAACTTTTGATAAACTGAGGGCAGGAAATAGTGGATAAACTCTGCCCTTCTTTCCTGCCGAGATGAAATGCAGTTGCTGTGGCCTCTTGAGTTGCTCCCAAGAGTCCTGTGGACTGAGCCATCAAGAGCAGTCAGCAGTGACCAGAGACATACTGATCCATGTTGTTTCTTACTTCTGTGTCCTACTCCCCTGCCCTTCATTGCTGTTCCCCAGGGAGCTCTTCCTAATTAAGTAATGCTAGGTAACTTCTGCCTTGGGCTCTGTTTTCTGAGGAGCCCAGGCTGAGATATTATGCATATTTAATTAAGGTATGGTTAAGCCAATGGGCTCTGAAGTCAGAGGAAAGAGGATTCAATCTTAGTATGTTAGTCACTTAACTTCTTTGTCCCTCAGTCTTATGATCTGTAAAATGTACAGCAATGTCTGCTTCAGGGTGTTGGTCTAAGTGTTGAGATTTCTATAGTGCCAGACATATTATCCACTCAACTGCTAGCTAATACTACTACTACTACTATTATTATTTCCAGCCTGGGGCAGAATAAATAGCTTTGAATGACAAACAAGCTGGTGTTGGCAGTGGCTTACTTCTAACAGGACTTTATCCCATTTCAAGTGGCTCGTGGTATCACTTTGAGGCTTTGTTAACCCATGAAGTGGGTAGATGGCCCTTGACCCTTTGTTTAGCACCTGCTTCTAGAAATCTTGACTTTTAGAGCTCAATAAGAAGTAAGACAAGGTCAAGAATATGAGTAACTGGGGAACTGGGGGCTGGAGAGATTGCTCAGGGGTTAAGGTGCTTACCTACAAAGCTTAATGACCCGGGTAATGACCAGAGTTCTAGTCCCCAGTACCCACGTAAGACCAGATGCACTAAATGGCACATACATCTGGAGTTTGTTTGCAGCAGCTGCAGGCCCTAATTGGGCCCATTATCCCTATCTCTCTTCTCTCTTTCTTTCTCCTTGCAAATAAATAAATAGAGATATTTTTAAATATTTTTATTCATTTATTTAGAGAGAGAGAGAGAAAAAATGGGTGTGCCAGGACCTCCAGCTGCTGCAAACTAACTCCAGATACATGTGTCACCTTGTGCATCTGGCTTTACATGGGTCCTGGGGAATCAAACCTGGGCCCTTAGGCTTCACAGGCATGTGCCTTAACCACTAAGCCATCTCTTCAGCCCAAAAATGTTTTTAAAAAAAGAACAAAGGACCCATGTTCAACTCTCCAGATCCCACATAAGCCAGATGCATAAAGGTGAGGCAAGTGTAAGGTCATACATGCCCACTAGGTGGTGCAAGGGTCAGGCATTCAATTGCAGTGGCCGCAGCCCTGGCATACCCATTCTCTCTCCCTGTCTGTCTTTCTCCCTTTCTCTTAAAAAGACAGAAACAGAGAGAGAAAGGGAGAGAGAGAGAGAGAGAGGGAGAGAGAGAGAGAGAGAGAGAGAACACAGATACTGGCTAATGATGCAGCAGCTGTGGGTACTGCAGGGAGGAAAGGACAGAGCTGGCCATTGTTCACCTGGTTTTCTTCTCGGTCCATGGTTCTTATTAAATTCTATTGTTTGAACTGGGGACTTGTGCCCTTCATAAAATCTCTGATGGAGTCACAAATGATAGAAATGATGCCCCTTACACTGGGCTGCCTACAGAGGGCCAGGCCACCAGGACAGAGGAGCATGGCTCTCCGAAGTCCTTCAAAGGGAAGAATTTCCAGTTACCCTCCTCTGCTAAAAATTGGAGTACTTTAGTTAGGAAAAACAAGAACAACAACAAAAAACCAACTGAGGAAGGAAACACGGAATGCTTTTGGCTTCAATTCTGAAGTGAAGTCAAATAGGAAGCATTTGTACAAGGTATGGAAGGGAAGTCCCTATAGCATTGATTTGTTGGGCTCTAGCATGTTCTTGCTTTTGGAGTTACCCTAGAGTACGTCTTTAGGTTATTTTCTACTTGTAAAATCCTGTCATAGCTCATGTTTGGCTTCCCCAACTGGTGCTTTCCTCAGATGAAGAATACAATAAGATATAACTAAAGAAAACAAACATTTGATCACAGTTGCAATGTGTGCTTGTAATGAAAGGATAAGTTGTTTTTAAAAAAGTGTATAGTAAAATATAAGGTTTCTAGAGCTGGAGAGATGGCTTAGTGGTTAAGGCGTTTGCCTGCAAAGCCAAAGGACCCAGGTTCAATTCCCCAGCACCCACAAAAGCTAGATGCACAAGGTGGCACATGCATCTGGAGTTCGTCTGCAGTGGCTACAGGGCCCTGGCGTGCCCATTCTCTTTCTCTCTCTATCTGCCTCTTTCTCTCTCTCAAATAAATAAATAAAAATTAAAATAAAATGTAAGGGTTCCAAAGCAGCTTTTCCAGCTAATAAAACATCATTTGCAAAGTAGTGACTGAAGATACTCTGACTAGCTTGAGCTCTTTTTTGTTTAATATTGAATAATTCTATACGCTTCAAGGCCAAATTTTCCTCACTTAGCTTAATTGTCAGTTAGATGGATGGAAAATAGCATGTTACTAATTCCAATTTATTTTGCTTTGATATAGTCAAAATTCATGTAGTGAGGGAAAAAAAGGAGGTCAGACTATGATCTGACAACTTCTGCTTTTTCATTATTCATATTTTGCTGTAATTGCTAACATTTACCTAATGGTTCAACTAAATTACAAATAAAATACACAGTTGACATTTTTCTCATAAAAAGAAAATATGAAGTCTAGTGTAATTACAGAGAATAAAAAAAAACATACTTGTATGGCTAATGTTTGTATTTTATGTGAATAAATACCATATACGATGAAAACCTTTGTAAATAGGTTTACATTGATTCTGTTTCAGTCGAAACTTTCTTAAATCTGACTGCTTAGTTTTGAATTACTCTTCTCAAAGGCCAATCAGCTCATATTATTCTCAAGGAAACTTGTTTGCCTGAAATCATCAGGGAATATGGTAGTTTTGTTTGTTTGTTTTTATATGTAACAAGTCATCTTTCTGCCCAAAATGGTCTTCATAGTTGTCTGAGGGGACTGGTGGTCCATGGGTCTGCTACTAATAAAATTAACTCAGAATTGTGCATGATTAGAATGGATTTTGCAAAACCCATTGTAATGTGTGGAGCAGATGCTTGGGAACCACTTTCTAGCGGTTGGGCATTGTCTGTCTGTGGCTGAGTTGGGACTTCCAGGCAGACAAACTAGGCAACCACCTTGGCTATGGGCACCGTGTTGGTCTGTGTCAACCCCAGTGTTTGATCTGTAAAATGGAATCGACTGTACTTATTTCATTGGTCTTGCTAAGGGATAATAAATGTTTTAAAATTTGCATGTATATGTATGTGTGCATGTGTGTGAAGGCCAGGTGCTGGTTGAAGTTAGATATTTTCATTATTATTATTATTGTCATCATTATTATTTTGGTTTTTCAAGGTAGGTTCTCACTCCAGCCCAGGATGACCTGGAATTCACTATGCAGTCTCAGGGTGGCTTTGAACTCATAGCGATCCTCCCCCACTCCACCTCCCAAATGCTGAGATCAAAGGTGTGTGCCACAGTACCTGACTATTACTTATTGTTTTAATTTAAAAAAAATTTTACTTATGGTGAATTTTACTGTATGAACATATTGCACATTGGCCATATTCCCATAGGGGTATATTATACTCTTAGGTTACTTCTCTCCTGCCACCATTCCCATGAGGGTCCTCCTTAGTGGGGTTATCAGTATTCACTGAGGGGGAGGGTCCGATCCCAAAAGCCCCAGCCAGTCTCTGTGGGCAGGACAGTGTCTCAGAATGCTCCTTCCCCTCCTGTGGCTTGTACAATCTTTCTGCCCCTGGCAATGTTTCCTGAGCCTTGTAGGGCATGCAAGAGAGAGCTCAACACTAAAGGAGACTTATAACACACCTTCCTTCCTTCATTTATTTATTATTTTTATTTAAAAATTTTTTGTTTGTTTTTATTTAGTTATTTGAGAGCAACGGACAGAGAGAAGGAGGGAGAGAGAGAGAGAGAGAAAGAGAGAGAGAGAATGGGTGTGCCAGGGCTTCCAGCCACTGCAAATGAACTCCAGATGCGTGGGCCCCCTTGTGGATCTGGCTAACGTGGGTCCTGGGGACTCGAGCCTCGAATCGCGGTCCTTAGGCTTCACAGGCTCTCCAGCCCCCTTTATTTATTTTTGAGACAAGGTCTTTCACAGAACCCAGAGCTCACAATTCAGCTAGACTAGCTAGCCAGTGAGTCTTAGCGGTCCTCTTGGCTCTGCCTCCCCAGCACTGAGACTTCAGACAAACACCAGCATGCCTCTTCATGGGGATCTGAACTTGGGTTCTCAAGCACCCACTGAACCATCTTCTCAGTCCTCCAAATGAGGCAATATTTAAAAAAAATTTTTTTAGTTCATTTTAGAGAGAGAGAAAGAGAGAGAATTGGCACACCAAGGCCTCAGCCACTGCAATCAAACTCCAGATGCTTGAGCCACCTTGTGGGCATGTCCGACCTTGAGCTTGCCTCATCTTTGTGTGTCTGGCCTGCGTGGGACCCAGAGAGAGATCAAACATGGGTCTTTAGGCTTCACAGGCAAGCGCCTTAACGGCTAAGCCCTGCAGCCCAAGACAGTTTTGACAGCTGACTTTATATGTGAAGTAGACAAGGGAAGATGACTTATACAAGGGGTGTATTAGTGGGTCTTTACTCTGCATAAGTATTTGTTGCCTTGCTTGTCTTTAAATGGGGATAATGATGCTGACCTACTTTGTGAGGTTAATGAGAAGAACATCTAATTACTGTTGGTAAAACACTTTAAAAACATTGAGTGCTATCTATGAAAATGCTAACTAATAACTTCCTCATTGCTGTTAAAAGAATTAATTAGGGAATGTTTGCTGAGAACCTCCATCTTCTAATGAAAGGTGTTTCTCCTGCTGTTAGTTTTGTTTTAACTAACATTTTGTGCTAGAACTTATTAGTTGGTAAGAGTCACTTTTGAACTGTTTTTATTTTTTTTAACTGTTTCTGGACCGAATTTTGGTAATTTTCCCTTGGGAATTCTTGTGAATTATATAGCATAATGCATTCTGTTTGGTGGCATCTAAAAGATTAATCTTTGTTTATTTTTTGCTGCCCTTCACAGCTTCCTGCTCATTTTATTCAAGCCTCTCTGATGTTTGGCTTGTGATACTACCGTTAGTAAACAATTTAGAATTCTCTAACTCTTCCACTAGTTCCATGATTCTTTTTGTACCAATTACAAAAATCTCAACTAAGAAGCTTTTGAAAACAAACAAACAAACAAACTCAATCTTCACTTTAAAATGTTTTTGAGAATTAGGAATTTCTTATAAGTAACAGTTGTCACTTGTATTTTCTATACTTAGATTGTGAATAATACAGGTGTCATCTCTCAGTTTTCTTGGTGGTAACAGGGACTGCCTGCCAAGTATCCTTATCTGAAAAGGGATTTGATGAACTGAAATTTCATTATAACACAGGTAATTGCTCCAGATAAGTTTTTCAGTTCTTCCCACATCCTGAGTAGTAACTGTATCATTTAATTTTTTGAAAGATTTTATTTTTATTTATTTCTTAGAGACAGAGAAGGAGAGGGAGAGGGAGAGAGAGAGAGAGACAGACAGAGAGAGAATGGGCATGCCAGGGACTCTAGCCACTGCAAATGAACTCCAGACGCATGAGCCACCTTGTGCAGCTGTCTTATGTGGGACCTGGAGAATCGAACCTGGGTCCTTAGGGTTTGCAGGCAAGCACCTTAACTGCTAAGCCATCTCTCCAGCCTGTAACTGTGCCATTTAAAGAAACCTAAGTGATCAAAGAAGTGAAGGACTGGCTGATAGGATGGGCTAACTCACAAATATGTGGGAAAGCTCCCAGCTGGGACAAAGCCTGGGTCATGCTGAAGAGATGATCTTACAGTTTGTCCCGTTGCTATCCCTGGCATTGGGTGCACCAGGTGCCACCACCATAAGTGCCACTACTAGTGCCCCACCACACCCATCTCCAAGATGCACCTGATGAAGGGAGCCTGCAGAAATGCCTGTGCCCAGTGGAAGGAAAGCCCGGGCCCTGGCATTCAGCTTGGTAGTGGGAGATGGGCTCTGCTTCGGCGGCGGGGATGGCACTGGGAAGTGGTGTTCTTTGAGCCTTGAAAAGAGGGTCACATAATGTGGGGCTGAAGAGAAGATGAATATCCAACCCCAGCATTAATAGAACTGGGCTCTGCAGGTTAGGATAACCTATACTTTCTCCTCCTGGAATAAATATATAGATGTTTTTAGTGTTAGACATTGCATCTTCTTTACTTTTTATGAAAAATTCCATTGTCAATCTCTCAATACTCTTTAATGAATGTCTTCACTTTTTTTCTGTATGTTTTCTATATTTTCAACTTAATATAATAATTTGTTCATTTAAATGTAATGTTTCTATTCAAAAACCTCTTCGTCACGTATTTGGAAAATAATTATCAGAAAAGCCAGTAGAGAAGAATGATGGATAACTTTATTAATCTATTGTCATTTTTGTTTACTTGCTTGTTTGGTTTACATTCCTTAGTTTATATCAGCAAAAGATAGCAATTGGTGCCTTAGGCTGTGCCCGAATTTTAACCAGCTCCAGATTAGTGGATTGCATCTGTGGTTTTAACTCCCACTAGCTTTTTTTCTCTAAATCTAATTATTGATTTTATGGCTCTCAACATCACTGATGATGAAAGCTTTTTCTTTTCTTTCTTTTCTCCCCCCCCCACCCCTGGGTACAGTGTCTGACTCTACCAAAACCATGACAATATGTTGATGACTTTTGCAAACCAATAATGGCAGTTGTAAAGTTTACCAACAATATTCTGTGAGGAATTTCAACAGACCTGATTTTTCTGAGTTCTCATTTAAGGTAGATTTTTAATTTTTTCAATATCCACATACCCAATACTGAAAAATAAATGTACTGGATAAAGAGACTATGTCGAATGCCTTCAGGAATGGACTTCTCTTCCAGTTTTCTCAGCTCTCCTAGAAGATTTGAGGAGAAAGTTTGGTTTAGTTTCAACATCATAGTGGGGAGCAGAGAAAGCTTTCAGCTTCTTCCTCATGTTTTTTTCATTAGTATTTGAAAATTCATCTTCACTCAAAAGTGTTTGCTAGATAATATGTCCAGATAGGCTCTGCTAAACTCTCTCTCTTTTTAAAACTTTTGTGTTAATGATTTTCATACATTTGTGCAACGTATTTTAATCATAATCCCCTCCTATTACTTTCTCTTCTCCCTCCTTTTCCATCCTCCTTCCACAACCTCTTCTTATTATTAGTTTCTTTTTTACTTTCTTGTCTTTTTTTTTTTTCAAGGTAGGGTCTCGCTCTAGCCCAAGCTGACCTGGAATTCACTATGTAGTCTCAGGGTGGCCTTGAACTCATGGTGATCCTCTTAACCTCTGCCTCCCAAGTGCTGGGATTAAAGGCGTGTGCCACCACACCCAGCTGTTGTCTTTCTTTGTTTTTTACCCTCCTCCATCATACATGACTGAATGTTGATGGGCCCATTATCATGTAGGTAATGACTGTCTGAGGTCATGAATGCAGTGGCCACTTCATGTCCTGAAAATAACAATCCAAAACACCCCTCCTCATCCTCTGGCTCTTACGTTCTTCTGTTTTGCAGTGTTCCCTGAGCCTTGGAGGAGGTGATACAGGTGTCTCATTTACCAGTGATCACTCAACAGCACTTTGACAATGAACAGTCCTTTTGAATAACTTATAAAACTGAAAGGTCTAATTTGATATAGAATAAATTAATTAAATATTATACTTCTTGGGCTGGGGAGATGGTAAAGATGCTTGCTTGCAAACCATGATGTCCTGGGACAGATTCCCCAGGACCCATGTAAAGCCAGATGGACAAAGTGGCGTATGTATCTGGAGTTCATTAATAGCAGCAAGAAGGCCTTGGTACACTATCTCTCTCTCTCTCTCTCTCTCTCTGTATTTCTCTCTATTTAAATTATAAATATTTTTTTTAGAAAAAGGCTGTGGTATTGGAGAGATGGTTTAGTGGTTAAGGCACTTGCCTGTGAAGCCTAAGGACCCAGGTCTGAGTCTTCAGGTCCCACGTAAGCCAGATGCACAAGTGGTGTTTGCAGTGGCTAGAGGCCCTGGTACATCCATTTTCTCTCTCTCTCTCTCTCTCTCTTATTTTGTCTCCCTTTTCTCTCTGTCTCAAATTAAAAAAAAAAAAATTGACTTCTCCAGTTACTTGCCTGTCTCAGATAAAATCTCCCATTCTCTTCTCTAACCTATATATCAAGAAAAAAAAAAAACCATAGACATTTATTATGCATGGTAATGGAAAACAATATTGAAACAATCTAGTCCTATTCAAAGCTTTAATTTCTCATCCAGTTTAGCACAGCTCTCCTTTTTTCTCTTCTCTCCCTCTCTTTTTCCAGATAGGGTCCCCTATAGCTCAGGCTGGACTCAAACCCAGCTGGCCTCAAATGCACTAGGTAGCTGAGGATGATGTTGAATTTCTGATTCTCCTACCTCTACCTCTAGAGTGCAGAGACTGAGCCTGTGTGCCACCATGCCTTGTTTATGCAGTGCCAGAGACCAAACCTAGTGCTTCGTGCATGCTAGACAAGCACTCTACCAACTGAACTACATCCCAGCACACCTCCCCAAGTTAAGAGTGACATGATGTTTTCTGTCTCTAACCATTATTTCTTTTTACTTTTTCTTTCTTTCTTTTTTAGAGAGAATGAGAGAGAGAAGAGAGATAGAGAATTGGCACTCCAGGGCCTCAGCCACTGCAACAGAACTCCAGGCACTTGCGCCACCTAGTGGGCATGTGTGACCTTGCACTTGCCTCATGTTTGTGCGTCTGGCTTATGTGGGATCTGGAGAGTCAAACATGGGTCCTTAGGCTTCTCAGGCATATGCCTTAAACGCTAAGCCTATCTCTCTAGCCCTCTGCCCTTTATTTCTCTCCTCCTTCAGTGCTAGCTCTCTTGGTTCCTGAGATGGGGAGAGTGGGACAGACCTTACATGTATGAAGCTGAGCACATGCTTGTGATTCTCCGTTGGAAGTTGAAGGCCTCTATGTGGCCAGTGCCTATAAGCAGGTTCCATTTGCAGGCAAAGAGAGTGCATGTGTGTTTTTTTAGTAGACCCTACAGAGACCTCTGCATATTCCAGGATTTAGAATGTCCATTTTCACTTATCTTGTATAAGAGAAGCTCCCGTTGAAAGGGGACAAGGAAAGAGAAGCCTGTAAAACTCCTTACTTGGGGTTCTCAATCACTTCTTTAAATTCTGTATGTTCCCTGCCTGTCCTTATTGTTGGCTGGTATGGATGGATGGATGGATGGATGGATGGATGGATGGATGGGGAAAGGAAAGAAATGAAGACTAGAGTGATGTGTGTGCAGGACTATTTCAGTTGCCTCTTTTATTTATTTATTCATTTATTTATTTATTTAGTTAGTTTATTTTTATTTATTTATTTGAAAGCGACAGACAGAGAGGGGGGGAGAGAGAGAGAGAGAGAGAGAGGATGGGCGAACCAGGGCCTCCAGCCATTGCAAATGAACTCCAGACTTGTGCACCCCCTTGGGCATCTGGCTAATGTGGGTCTGGGGAATTGAGCCTTGAACCAGGGTCCTTAGGCTTCACAGGCAAGTGCTTAACCGCTAAGCCATCTCTCCAGCCCTCTTTTATTTATTTATTATATTTTACTTTGGGTTTTTTTTTTCAAGGCAGAGTCTAACTCTAGCCCAAGCTGACCTGGAATTCACTCTGTAGTCTCAGGGTGGCCTCAGACTCACAATGATCCTCCTACATCTGCATCCTGAGTGCTGGGATTAAATGCATGCACCACCACATCCAGCTTCTTCTTTTATTTTTTTAAGAATTTTGCTGACAATTTTCATACATGTATATAATGTATTTTGATCACAATCTCCTTCCATTAACTTCTGTCTTCTCACCCCACCCCTTCAACTGAACACCTTCTTTCTGACTAGTCCCTCTTTTACTTTAATGTTTTTCCTCCCCTCCTTTATCACCCATGTTTAAATGTTGATGGGCCAATATCGTGCATGCCTGATGCAGGTAGAAACAGCTGCTCTCCCCATCCTCTGGTTCTTACATTCTTTCTGCCCCCTTTTCCACAATGTTCCCTGACCCTTGCAGAGCATGATAGAGAAGTCTCATTTAGTGTCCAATAGTCTCTTATTCTCAGTACTTTGATGAGTTTTGAGCCTCCCCAAAAGTCACCACCATCTGCAAAAAGAAACTTCTCTGACCAAAGGTGAGAGAAGCACTATTTATGATCATAAACATAAGTATTTGCAGGGCAATTTGATGGACACAATATATCCATTTAGCCAAACAACAGTAGTAGCTTCCCCTCTAGGTTCTATGACTTTCTCAGCTATAGATTTTTGACTATAGATTTATTTGAGAGAGGGAGGGGCAGAGAGAGAGAGAGAGAGAGAGAGAGAGAATGGATGCACCAGGGCCTCCAGCCACTGGTGTTTTCAGTACCAGGTATGAATTCCCTCCAGTAGAGCAAGTCTCAAATCCAATCAGAGCAGTTGACTTCTCCTATAACAGTCATGCCACTATTGCACCAGTGATCATGTTTTGCCTGGCTGGTAGGGTCCACCATTCACCTATCTCCTTTCTTTTTTCTTTTTCTTTTGAGGTAGAGTCGCACTCTAGCCCTGGCTGACCTGGAATTTAGCTTATGTGAGAAAGAGTATGATTTCAGGCTTATAGTTTTGAGGGGGTAAGTTTCATGATGGCAGAAAAGTATGGTCTGAGAGGGCAGCTGGAGTATCACATCTTCATACATCAGTGGTAGTGTGGGCGCAGTCTGAGCTAGCTAAGTCTGAATGTTCTGTGGGAAAGACTAATTAATAAACCTCAAGGCCTGCCCTCCATGACATATCTCCTCCAGCAAAGCTCTGCTGGCTGGGGACTAAGGAAAAAGCTTACTCACAAATGCTTGAGGCTATGGGGGACATTTTGCACTCAAATCACCACATCCTTCATTGACTCAAGGCTTGGAGTGTTAGCTCCCTGGCAGTTCTTTCTTTTTTTAAAATTTTTTTTAAAAATTTTATTTATTTGAGAGAGGGAGGGAGAGAGAGAGAGAAAGAGAGAGAGAATGGATGTACCAGGGCCTCCAGCCACTGCAAACAACTCCAGACACATATGCCACCTTGTGCATCTGGCTTACGTGGGTATTGGGGAACTGAACCTGGGTCCTTAGGCTTCACAGGCAAGTGCCTTAACCCCTAAGCCATCTCTCCAGCCCCTCCCTGGCATTTCTTTCCTGCCTCTCCTATGTAGACACTCAAGTAGAGAGTCTTCACATAGATGGCCATTGACAGAAGTCAACCTCTGAAAGTGCTGGCATCCCTAGGCTAAATGGATGGGCCCATGACCATGAACTTATTTATTTATTTATTTATTTATTTTGAGGTAGGGTCTCACTCTAGTCCAGGTTGACCTGGAATTCACTATGTAGTCTCAGAGTGGCCTCGAACTCACTGCGATTCTCCTACCTCTGCCTCCTGAGTGCTGGGATTAAAGGTGTGTACCACCACACCCGGCTTTTATTTTGTTTTTAACACAACAGATAGCCTGTCCCTCCCTCCTGAGTGCTGGCATTACAAGTGGCCCACCCATCATTTATGTGAGTTCTGGGAATCTAAACACAGGACCTCATGCTTGCATAGCAAACATGTTATTGACTGAGCTATCGCCCCAGTCCCTCTGTTATGTTGTTTCTCTTTGTTATGGTTACCTTCATGTTGCTGGGACAAAGCACCCAACCAAAGGCAGCTGATAGGAGATTTTGGCTTATAGTCTCGAGTCTTATCTGTATTTTGGCTTATAGTCTTGAGGGGAAGCTTCAGCATGGCAGGAAGGCATGGTAGAGCAGAGTGGGCACATCACATCTTGCACAGCAGCTGGAAAAAAACGGAAAGACAATGAACTGAGCTCTAGTAAGGGGAAGCTTACTATAACACCCCAAAGCCTTCCCCTAGCAGCACGCCTCCTGCAGTAAGGCTCCATCTCCCAAATTGCCACCAACTGGGGGCCAAGCATGGAAAACACATGAGTTTATGGGGGACATCTGATTCATAGTACCACACTCTTTCCAATGTACATGAGATATTTTAAAAAATTGTTTATTTATTAATTTGAGACACAGAGAGAGAATGGGCTCTCCAGGGCCTCCAGCTGCTGCAATCTCCAGACGCATGCGCCACCTTGTGCGTCTGACTTGCATAGGTCCTGGGGAATTGAACCTGGGTCCTTTGGCTTTGCAGGCAAGTGCCTTAACCACTAAGCCATCTTTCCATCCCTGCGTGGGATTTTTTCACCCTTGCCCACCAACTGACTCGGTACCTATCAGGTTTATGTAACCTTGTGTTGAAACTTCTGTGTGCCTCAGTTCCTCATCTGCATTATGGAAGCAATAGCAGTTCATTCCTGCACAGTTAGCATAAGGACTAGCTCAGTGTAAAAATCTAGGATAGTGTCTGTCATCTAGTAGAGTGCTCAGCAAATATTAGCTGCTGTTAATGTTATAGGAGTAGAGTTGACAGTGATGGGGGTCTTTCTTGGCCCAGATGTGCTGGATATAAGTGGCTAAGGGTTTCTACTTTGTGTTGCATGCCAAATAAGAATTAAGGAATGAGGGGTGGAGAGATGGCTTAGTGGTTAAGGTGCATGCCTGCAAAGCCAAAGGACCTTGGTTCAATTCCCCAGGATCCATAAAAGCCAGATGTGCAACCATCTGGAGTTCGTTTGCAGTGGCTGGAAGCCCTGGTGTGCCCATTCTCTCTCTCTCTCACTCTGCCTCCTTCCCTCTCTCAAATAAATAAATAAATAAGAATAAAAATATTTAGGGCTGGAGAGATGGCTTAGTGGTTAAGCGCTTGCCTGTGAAGCCTAAGGACCCCGGTTCGAGGCTCAGTTTCTCAGGACCCACATTAGCCAGGTGTACAAGGGGGTGCATGCATCTGGAATTCGTTTCCAGTGGCTGGAGGCCCTGGCGCACCCATTCTTTCTCTATATGTATCTGCTTCTTTCTCTCTCTGCCTGTCACTTTCACATAAATGAATAAAAATAAACAACAACAAAAAAATAAAAATATTTAAAAAAAAAAGAATTAAGGAATGTGTGGGCTGAAGAGATGGCTTAGCGTTTAAGGCACTTGCCTGTGAAGTCTAAGGACCCAGGTTCAATTCTCCAGGTCCCACGTAAGCCAGATGCACATGGCAATACATGTGTCTGGAGTTCATTTGCAGTAGCTAGAGACTATAAATCAAAACAAAAAATCCTTTGTCCCATAAGCTGTTTTGGGTCAGGTGCTTTTTTACCAGCAACAAGAAAATAACTAAAACTGAAAATTAGTACCAGTGAAGTGGGGTTGTTAATGCTAGAAACCTGACTGTGTGGATTTTGGCCTCTGGAACTGATTTGAGGGAAGAATATGGAAGGATTTGAAATCTTGGGCTAAGCAATGCTTTGCAATGCTTAAGGCAGAGTTTGATAGAGCATTCTGGTCACAGAGTTAAAGACCTAAATACAGAAAGAACTGTGTAGGCTTGGCTTATGAGGGGAAGAAAGAGCTGTGTCTGGACTGGGCTAGAAGTAGTGAGAGGCTTACTGCGTTCTGCCTGTCTTGTGAGAACTTGTGCTGGGTTGAGTTTAGAAGAAATGAATAGGTGTGAGCAGATGAATGTGACAAAGAAAGAAATGAAAGCTTCAGGCTGGAAGCAGTGAAAGATTATTACCATTGAGATTGGGCCAGCTGTTCTGCACTGGGACAGAAAGAACACTGACTTTTTTTTTTTTTGAAAGCAGGGGTGCTGACTGCTGAAGGAGTCTCCTGCTCTTCAAAGTAAACTTTATTCCTCCTTTGATTAACAAATTGGGTAGCCGATCTGGTATTATGGGAGTATAACAAATGCAGGAAAAACAGAGTGATTAGATTTGCAATGCAGTTTATACTTTGGAAATGGTCACTGGGTGACGTGAGGCAGGGCGTTTGGAGTCCCAAATGGAGGCCGAGTGCAGCCTAGGACTTTTGGAAGACACCAGAGCTATGGGGCAGCTGACAAGGGGAGCTTCTGGCTTAGGATGAAGTTTTCACCTGGCTGTGAGTAGCCCAGATGGAGGGGTACAACTGGAACCCCAAAGACTTCATCACTGGTTAGAGATGTCAGTTATCAAGTTATGAAACTTGATTACTTGCCCTGTTTGTCTTAATCTTGCATTGCTTCAATCTTTTCTTGCAGTGCCATCTTTTACTATGCGAATATTTACTCTGTGCCATTACATATTTTCTGTTTTACAACTCACAGTTAAGAGAACTTGGACGATGGGGATGTTTGAACAATGTGGGATTGAAAAAACGATGGGGACTTTGAAAGTTGGACCTGCATACCTTGTATTTCACATCATGGGTGATCATCAGTTTATGGGAGGTGGGGTGGAATGCGGTCGTTTGAACTAGGTGTTCTCCTATAAACTCATGTGTTCTGAATGCTTGGGTTCCCAGCGGATGGCAGTTTGGGGGGTGGAGCCTTGCTGGAGGAGGTGTGTTCTTGGAAGTGGCCATATTCCGGCTCCCTCTTTCTAGAAGCCAGCTCACTCTCCTGCCACTGTTTTTCCCCTGCTGTGGCAGCAGTAATGAAGCTTCCTCTCGAAACTACAAACCAAAATAAAAAGCTTTCCTCTAGTTGGGCGTGGTGGCGCATGCCTTTAATCCCAGCACTCGGGAGGCAGAGGTAGGAGGATTGCTGTGAGTTCAAGGCCACCCTGAGACTCCATAGTGAATTCCAAGTCAGCCTGGGCTAGAGTGAGACCCTACCTTGAAAAATAAAAAAAAAAAAACAAAAACAAAGCTTTCCTCCCATCAGCTGCTTTTGCAAGAGTGTCTTATCCCAGCAACGAGAAGGTAACTGCAATGCAAGTACATGGAAAAAATAAATAAATTTTTAGAATGATGATCTTCCTAATCAACAGGGGATAAGGATTGCTCTGCTCTGCTTCTTACTATACTCATTCTGCACAATTCACATGATTAAGTACCTAGCTAAGAAACACTGAGTACTTGGCAGAATAAATAGAAGTTATTACAGGCCACTGAGTGAAGCCTAGCTTGAAAATATTTGGCTTACAGATCAATAACTTGTAAGAATGAAACAGTTGTTTAAAAAAATAAAAGTCACAATCTGTAAGAGTACTGTGGCCTAGGGGACTGTAATGGGTACATTGAGTTATTCTGACCGGGAAGGCTCAATAGGATTCCAGAAGCAGCTATGCTGGGACCCTTTGGTCTCCTAAAACTCATCACATTTAAATGTGAACCATGTATCTATGATGATTAGTGTGCACAATTAATGGTTTAAAAGACAAATGAAATGGACCATTGGATATTGGTAATACGTTTAATTTTGGAGTACATGCATACTGGCTCAATCTAAAACACAAATTCTGGGCTGGAGAGGTGGCTTAACAGATAAGGCACTTGCCTGCAAAGCCAAAGGACCCAGGTTCAATTCTCCAGGAAACACGTAAGCCAGATGCATATGGCACATGCATCTGGAGTTCATTTGCAGTGGCTGGATGCCATGGCATGCCCATTCTCTCTCCCTCTCTCTCTCAAGTATATAAATAAAATATTTTAAAAATAAAAGAATTAAATACAAATTCTTTGCTGTAGAATATGTTATAATAGGATCCTGCTGTTGACTCAATAAATATTAAGCACTTTTACTATGTGTGAGGCCCTATGTTAGAATATACCTATAGTCTATACATATACAAACACAGACGTGTGTCTGATCTATAGACATACAATCAGTTACTAAATATGTAACAAATCCTGCTTATATTGCTCGTCTGATCATTTCTGCCACGAGTAACCTCTTGTAGGATTACTTCACAGTCGTTTACCATTTCCTGTTTGGGGCTTGGCCTCTTGAGTTTTCTGGGTAGGACTGTCTACAGCAAGCTCCTCCTTCTCCCCTCTCCCCCGCCCCCCTTACCTACCTCTTAGCAGTAATTAGCAGAAAGCTACTTCTAACGTAGCAGGTGCAGACATTTAGCAAGATTGCGTTTCTCTAAAAAGCCACCGCCTGTTTCACAAGGTTTAGAGGGAGTGCGTCGACCCGAGAGGACGCTGGAACCGAGAGGAAGGAACAGTATGTTAAACGACAGCCTGAAAGTTCAACGTGCCTGCAAGTCGCCTTGGGGAATCGCGGTTGAAGGGAGGAAGCTCTGAATTCGCCAGTTCTGGGGCTGGAGATTCTGCACGAAACCGGTTCCCACGAAGCTGCTGGGCAGTGGGACCATCCTTGAGCAGGTGCAGGGTTACATATATATGTCACCAGAACCTGAGTCACGCTGACCACTCTTCGCAGGACCTTGGAGAACCCGCCCCGCTCCCTCCCCTCCTGGCCCCGGGGCGGGCCTCCATCACGCTGGGGACGTCCCCACCCGCTGCCCTGGGCACCTGGCAGACCGGTTTGGCCCGTCCCGGTCCTCCCGGGACTGCGGATGGACGATCGCTTTGCGCCTCCTCCCTCCCACCACCACCCCCCCAACCTGTCTGCACCCCACCTTCCCTCCGGGCTGCGCTGCGCCCTTGCAAACAAACGCCTTTGAGACCCGCCCGGGTCGGCTGGGAGGCGGCGGCCGGGACCTCGCAGCTGTCGCCAGTGGGGAGGCGACAGCAGCCCGCGTGGCACTGTTTCGAGTGGAGCATCCCCACCGGGGAGAAAGCCTCCGCCTTCCCGCCCAGCTGGGAGGGACGCTGCTCCCTGCTCCCCCAGAGTTCCCGGGGAGCCCGCCTAGGCGTGGGGTGGGTGCCCACGAGAACAGGTGGATTGGAAGGAACCCGGGACCCCCACGCGACATAGCGCAGCGGGGTGCAAAAGACGTGGCCCTCCAGCTACCAGGAGCTCATTCCAGAACACTGTCTCCGCCCCCTCATCGCTTAGGTGACCACTTTTCTGAGCTCCTGTGCGTTGGCACAGAGCTATCCAAGAACTAGTGCGTTTATGTGGGGTGGACCTATCTTGCCGGGACACTCAACAATAGGCCTATAAAGAAATGCTTGTGTTTTTCAAACCTCTTTTTTTTTATTTTTTTATTTTTGAAGTAGGGTCTCACTGTAGCCCGGGCTGACCTGGAATTCACTCTGTAGTCTCAGGGTGGCCTCGAACTCATGGTGATCTCCTAACTCTGCCTCCCAAGTGCTGGGATTAAAGGCGTGCGCCACCACGCCCGGCTCAAACTCTAAAAAAAAAATTTTTTTATTCATTTTTGTTTATTTGGTTGAGAGTGACAGAGAGAGAAAGAGGCAGAGAGGGGTGGGGGGAAGAATGGGCACACACCAGGGCCTCCAGCCACTGCAAAGGAACTCCAGACGCTTGCGCCCCCTTGTGCATCTGGCTAACGTGGGTCCTCGGGAATCGAGTCTTGAACCGGGGTCCTTAGACTTCACAGGCAAGCGCTCAACCGCTAAGCCATCTCTCCAGCCCCCCCCCCCCTTTTTAATTGACAACTTCCATAATTGTAGACAATAAACCATGATATTTCCCTCCCCTCCTCCACTGTCTTTTTCACAAATCCACTCTCCATCATAAGAAATGCTTTTAAAATTACTATTTCACAAATGAGCCAGCTAGGTCAAAGAGGTGTTAGTGAAAGCGCTTGCCCAGGGCCAGGAGGTGAAATCAGGATTAGAAACAAGCGGGTGGGCGGGGGGGGGGGGAAGGGATGAGGGGTGGGGGGGGTGTTAGCAACAAAGCGGGCTCCTTAACCACAGCCCTCATCTGCATGTAAATGATTATGTAGATGTAAAGGCTACTAGCTCTTACTGTGTCCACCATTGTAGCAAGAACACAGAGCTAAAATGTCCTGGATTCCCCCTTCATTTGAGTGATGAGGTTCCTGGTGATAATTCAAATTCAACAAAGGCAGTTGGATAAGGACTAGGGAATAGGTAAATCCCAGCACCAGCCCCACCAGTGGGTCTAGAAATGCTCAAGTACCCTAGAAAATCATTAGGCAGAGCAACAGGGTCAAGATGGCCCAGCAAGTTGGGACCCAACTGTTCCATATCACTTTGTCATCAGGACTGAACTGGCTATTTTCCTATCATTTCAAAAAAAAAAGCACTTTTTTTTTTTTTCCTACCATGCTATTTGGGCCTCTTACGAATAAAATTCTTGGAATCGACTCAAAAACTGCAATCCAAAAACCACGGTGTGCACTTGAAACTGCCACTTACACACACTTAAGGGCTGGCACAAATGCCCAAGATAATATATGGGAAGTGCTTTGGAATAAAAACACTAGGGAATGATACTTTTAAAAGATAACCATACTTGTTTTGATTGTAATAATTTCCTGAGAGAATTCTGTCACTAATATATGACTCTCACTCTGTTTGGTGTCCTCCTTGGTAAAGTCATTTTCAGAACAGTGAAGGGACAGGCTTGGAGAGGCTTAGCTCAGGAAACACTGCGTACTGGAAGTGGCATAGTCACTTTCTATGAGGAGTGTTGTGGGGACAGGGAGGCAGATGTTTGGGTTCCAAAGAGAGCATCCTGCTCAATTTTACCGTGGATGATCAGTGCCATTCTTGGACAATTCAGGGCTGGCTCCCTGAGTTAGCTTCCTACGTCATGAATCACTGCGAGTTTGGCGGCTTAACGTAACTAAATTTATCATTTTACACTTCGCTAGGTTAGAAAATGTGACACAGCCGGTCTCGCTGGATGAGAAGGGGCATGTCAACAAAGCAGGATGGTGCTTGGTTCTGAAGGCTCTAGGGGTGAATTCATTTCCTAGTCCTTTCGGGTTTCTGGAGGCTGGCAGTAGTGGCCCCTTCCTTCCTTCTCAGGAGCAGCAATGACAAATCAGATTCTTACATTGCATCACCGCTGATGGCCATTTCCATTTCTATCTTCCTCTTTTAGGGACCCTTGAGTTTACATTGGGTCCATCCAGGTAACCTCTATTGTAAGGGCCTGTGATTGGTAAGCCTGATCCATTTGCATACCTAATTCCTCTTTGCAATTTAATGTATTCAAGGGGTCCTGAGATTAGAATATGGAGATCTTGGGGGCCATCGTTCTGTCTGCCACACCTTCCCCTTGTTTTGATAGCAAGCACAGCCTTTTGTAATTCACAAACCTATTTAGTGCCTACTCTATGAAAGGGACTATTTGCAGAGACTTACAGGTCACGGGGTTTGTGTTTGAATCCTAGCTCTGCCACTTACGAGTTAATTCCAGCTAGTTATTTAACCCTTTTAATCGCAATATCTTCATCTGCAAAGCGAGGATAATAACAACACCTACCTTATTGGACTTTGGTCTTAATCAAATAAGATAATGATGGAAAATAGCACGTGGGAGCAGCAAGCACACAAATGAATGTTTTGGTTATTATTATTATTATTATGTGTCACGGGAATAGTACAGTGTCTGCCCTTGTGGACTGTGGGGAGTAAGGAATACACACATACACTTGTGGACTAAGACACCACACAGGAGTTAGGGGAAACTATGAAAAAGCTATTCCACTTGGTGCTGCATAGCCAAGTGCTGGTGAAAGAAGTAAGATAAGATCATTCCAACAGCCAGGAACGATGAGCAGTGGAGGGGGCAGGGTGGATGCCACAAGTAGGAGGCTTGTGGCTGGATTTAGAGGAGTGCAGAAAGAAGTGTTAGACACGTGAAGCAGAGCAATAATACTTACCATGCGTGTGATAAGGTGGTGGTAAGTAAGCAGCCCTGTAGCTGGAGGGTTTGTGTAGACACAGGGGTTTTCTTGTTTGTTTCCACGTTTCTTCAGAATGTTTAGGGGAAGAGTGGACTGTGGAACATGAAGGGCCAGACTATATGGAAGGCCCAGAATTCTAGGTTGTGTAATTGAAACTTAAAAAAAAATAAAATTATATTTATCTTTTTGAGGGGGGAGTGGCTGATGTACAGAGATAATGGGTATGCCAGGGCCTCCAGCCACTGCAAATGAACTCCAGATGTGTGTGCCACCTTGTGCATCTGGCTTACGTGGGTCCTGGGGAATTGAACCCAGGTCCTTTGGCTTTGCAGACAAGTGCCTCAACTGCTAAGCCATCTCTCCAGTTTAAACTTTTTCCTGGGGTAGTGGGGAGCCATGGAAAAGTCTAGAGTAGAGGTAGGTTCATGATAAAAAGAAAATAGTGTTGATGGGGCTAGAGAAATGACTCTCAGAGGTTAAAGGCACTTGCTTGCAAACTGTAATGGCTAGGGTTCAATTCCATAGGACCCACATAAAGCCAGATGCACAAAGTGGTCCATGTGTCTGGAGTTTGTTTGCAGTGGCAAGAGGCCCTGGCACATCTATATTCATTCTCTCTCTCCCCTTGCAAATAATAAATGAATGAATGAATGAGTAAGTAAGTAAATAAATAAATAAGTTTAAAATGCATATTAAGATTAATCCAAGGGCTGGAGGAATGGCTTAGCAGTTAAGGCATTTGCCTGCAAAGCCAAAGGACCCTAGTTCGATTCCCCAGAACCCACGTTAGCCAGATGCACAAGGGGGAACACACGTCTGGAGTTCGTTTATAGTGGCTGGAGGACCTGGTGTGTCCATTCTCTCTCTCTCTCTTTCTCTGTCAAATAAATAAATAAATAAAAATAAAATATTTTTTTAAAAAAAGATGAATCCAAGAGACAAGTGGGAGCAGACTGACTGGAGGGAAACCTTGGAGACAGGCGATCTGTCAGAGGCCATTTTTAGTGGTGCCCGTAAAAATGGCTGGAAGACAGTGAAGGCATTTGGTCTGAGCAAGGGGCAAAGGGCCTGGGTGACACTTTCGATTTAGGTGGGCAGAGGGGGAAGGGGGGAACTAAAAGTTCCTGGAAGGCCGCACATGGCAATCATAGAAATCAGAGGTGAGTTCAGTCTGTGTTTTCCTGTTTGCGTGAGGTGTTGGCAGGTTGTCCGGGTGGAACGTGTCCAGTAGGCCACTAGCAGTGTCAGACTAGAATGTGTAAGAGAGGTCATGGCTGCATAATGAGGAGTGAAAGTTATCAGCAGAGAAGCGGTGGCTGTCGACCTTCAGAACGCATCCCCTCCCTCCCCAGTCTTTCGTGATCAGATACTCCTTAATGCCTAGACTGGGGGATTCCCAGCCTCCTTGTCTCATGTCCGGGTTTCCTTTCTACTTCTCTCTCTCTGTCTCTTTTTTTCTAGGTAGGGTCTCACTGTAGCTCAGGCTGACCTGGAGTTCACTATGTAGTCTCAGGGTGGCCTCGAACTCACAGCGGTCCTCCAACCTCTGCCTCTGCCTCCCCAGTGCTGGGATTAAAGGTGTGCACCACCACGCCCAGCTCCTCTCTACTTCTCTTTATGGGCTGAGCTATTGCACATGTTACAATCTTATTCCGTAGTACCTCAGAACCTGATAGTTCTAGCAAGTTAACTAAGGTGTGTTAATCCCAACACTCCGGAGGCAGAGGTCGGTGGATCACAACAAGTTTGAGGCCACCCTGAGACTACATAATAAGTTATAGTGAATTCCAGGTCAGCCTGGGCTAGAGTAAGACCCTACCTGGAAAACCAACCAAACAAAAACCAGCCAACCAAACAAAAAAACACAACAGGCAAAGCCAAGGAGAGGCCAGAGATGCCTTACCCTTGGTTCTGGTGAGCCATTTGTGACGTCATGGAGCGATCAAGGGATTACTGGCCCCTGAGAAGGGCTGCTGAATAGCACGGGCCAGAGGCGGAAGTCCAGGTCAAACGCAGGACAGCCTCACTGAGTAACCAGGAGTGTCACTTGTACCCACAGCATCCTTAGCAGCAGCAAGTTCCTGTGGTGGATTTCCAGGCAGAATTGAGACAGGCTTTCTTAGCTGAGACTCCAAGATGTGGTTAAAGCTGTATCCGACCATCAAGATAATGTAATAAAGATTTATTATCCATAAAAAAAGGAGCAGGAGACAGTCACACGTAGAGGAACCATAGAAGACACAGATTGAAGAGGCTCATCTACCATCCATGGAGAGGGCCGCCACCCTTACCAGCGAGTCCATCTTGGACTTCTAGTGTCCAGGAGTGTAACAAATAAATTTTTTTAAATTTTTTTGTTCATTTTATTTGTTTATTTGAGTGTGACAGAAAGAGAGAGAAAGAGGCAGAGAAAGAGAGAGAATGGGTGCACCAGGGCCTCCAGCCACTGCAAATGAACTCCAGACGCGTGCACCCCCTTGTGCATCTGGCTAACGTGGGTCCTGGGGAATCCAGCCTCAAACCGGGGTCCTTAGGCTTCACAGGCAAGCGCTTAACCGCTAAGCCATCTCTCCAGCCCAATAAGTTTTGATTGTTGGAGCCACTCAGTTTGTTGTGGCAGCTCAGCAAACCAATACTCCTCCTCCATGGACCAACGCCCTTGGGTCACCGCTCATGGGAACTGAAGGAACTCCATTCTCCCTGCAAATTTCATGACTTACATCTCACTAGGTCTGTTCTCTGCTACTGTGTGGCTATATTCTGAGTAGGATTTAGTGGTTTACAGAAACATTGTTGCCTGTGAATAAGAAGATAAAAAATACTCCGCATCTCAGGAGGGTCCCCACGGTGGGGACTCTGGTGTCCAGAGTTGGGCCTGCAGCAGATCGAGTTGGTCAGAGATGCCTTTTTGAGCACTGGGCTCACAGCTGTTAGAGGACCGTTGTGCACCTGTTCTTAGACTTCCTCTGGCAATGGCTCCCTCAGCGTGCCTCTCTTTGAAACCGTGTTCAGAACATGTGTTCTTCTCAGGGGCAATTTATCCCACTTAGAATTCATGCTTATTCTCTTTGCATTTAATACTGATTCTAAATCTTGTATGGGGCTTGTTTTCTCAAGATATAAAATAATGTATTGTGAGAGCTGAAGACCAAGTGTTGCAGTCAGGTTCGCATTGCTAGTAGAAATCACCCAACCAAGAGCAGCTTGTGGGGGGTGGGGAAGAGGCTTATTTTGGCTTACAGGCTTGAGGGGGAAAGTTCCAAGATGGCAGGGAAAACGATGGCATGAGCAGAGGGTGGGCATCACCCCCTGGACCACATCAGGTGGACCATAACAACAGGAGAGTGTGCCAAACACTGGCAAGGGGAAACCGGCTATAACACGCATAAACCCGCCCCCAACAATACACTGCCTCCAGGAGGTGTTAATTTCCGAATCTCTATTAGCTGGGAACCCAGCATTCAGTAACACCTAGGTTTATGGGGGACACCTGAATCAAACCACCATAACAAGCCAGTACTTGAAGTAGCCTGTGGGGGAAACGACCACTCATTTAGGACAAAACAGAACATCCAGTGCTTCCAACTCATGTGGGCAGATTCCAAGTCCCATCCTGTGGGCTGTCACCCACATGACAGTGACATGTTCAGACCAGGACCACATCCTCAGTCACTTCTGGGCTCATTAGAGCTGTCTTTTATGATGGATCTAGATGCTGATGAGGAAGATGCTGATGAACTGTTCATCTTCTCAGAGGACAGAATGGGAGCAGTGGAACAGAAGTCTTACTTAAAATAGCCAGCAAGAAAGCCATTTTCGCCGGACATGACGGCGCACGCCTTTAATCCCAGCAGAGGTAGGAGGATCACTGTGAGTTTGAGGCCACCCTGGGACTACAGAGTGAATTCCAGGTCAGCCTTGCCTAGAGTGAAATTCTACCTTGAAAAACAAACAAACAAACAAACAAAAAAAAAAAAAAAAAAGAAAAAGAAAAAGAAAAGAAAAAAGAAAAGAAAAAGAAAAGAAAAAGCCATTTTCATGGTCTGTCTAGATTGTTCTTGACCTCCCTCTTCTGGGAGGCCATGGAACTACCCCAGGGTTTTCTCTGTTGATCTACTTACTGTATTGCAGAATGATTATTCATATACCGGTTCCTATCAGTAGATGAGGAACTCTCCAAGAACACATGTCATGTCTTTCTGCTTCAGTCTGTAATTGGCACCAGGTAGCCTTTAGTGTCTGCTGAACCACTTCTTTGTCCCTTGAAAATGTTTGGATGGGGAACCATGAATAGACTACTCTTAGAAATGACTCTGGTGGCTGTGTATAAGGTTTCTTTTCATTTCTTTTTCAAGGTAGGGTCTCACTCTAGCCCAGCTGACCTAGAACATACTCTGTAGCTCCAGGTTGGCATCGAACTCATAGTGGTTCTCCTCCTACCTCAGCCTCCCAAGTGCTGGAATCAAAGGCCTACACCATGCCTGGCTTGTGTATAAGACTGTATTATTAACTAATTAGTCCATTCTTTCATTCATTTATGCATTCATGCATGCATTTTGAGACAGGGTCTTACTGTGAAGTCCTGGCTAGCCTAGAACTAGTTACATGGACCAAGCTGGCCTTGAACTTGAAGTTGGCCTCTGCTTCTCAATTGCTGGTATTACAGGTGTGTGTTGTCATGCCCAGCTAGATTTTATTATTTGAATATCAAGAGGCCTATGTGAACAATGGCAAACATAAGTAGTCGCTGGAGGGTGAGGTGCTGCTTCCTCTCTAGAAATTTTATTTTATATTGGTTTTTCGAGGTAGGGTCTCACTCTAGCCTAGGCTGACTTGGATTTCACTATGTAGTCTCAGGGTGGCCTCGAACTCATGGTGATCCTCCTACCTCTGCCTCCCGAGTGCTGGGATTAAAGATGTGTGCCACCACTCCCTGTTTCTCTCTAGAGATTTTAAGTGAGGGGATAGATTTCTGAAATGGGGTGTAGACAGCCTTCAGAATACACATTTTCTTTAGCACTTAAAGGGTGATCAAAAGTATAGATCAAGCCAGGAGTGGTAGCTCATACCTTTAGTCCCAGCACTCGGGAGGCAGAGGTAGGAGGATCACTGTTTTAGGCAAGCCTGAGATTGCATAGTAAATTCCACATTAGCCTGGGCTACAGTGAGACCCCACTTCGAAAAACCAAAAAAAAAAAAAGTGCAGATTAATGTTGACTGCACAATACAGTTCTGTTTATTGATTTTTATCTTTCATCGGGTACTTTGTGATAGCATCTAATCTAATTCTCATTTATTTATTTATTTTTTTAGTTTTTTGAGGTGTGGTCTCATTCTAGCCCAGGCTGATCTGGATCTCACTATGTAGTGTCAGGGTAGGCTTGAACTCACGGCGATCCTCCTACCTCTGCCTCCCGAGTGTTGGGATTAAAGGCATGCGCCACCATGCCTGGCTATCATTTATTTCTTTTTTTAAAAAAAATCTGTGTGTGTGAATATGGGAACATGTGTGTCGTGGCGTACTTGTGGAGATTAGATGATATCCTTGGGTGCTGGCCTTTCCTTTCCACTTCATTTGAGGTCTCTGTTGTGGTATTTTTTGCTGCTGTACACACCAGGCTAACTGACCCACGAACTTCCAGGGAGTCTCCTCTCTCTGTCTCCTGTCTCGCTAGAGGCACACCGGAATTACAGGCATGCGTACTACCGCGTTCAGCTTTGTATGAGCTCCTGTGATCTGAACTTAGCTCATCAGACTTGCCCAGCAAGCACTTTTACTCAGAAAGCCATTTCCTCATTCAGCAACTCATATATATTTCTTTTCTTTCTTTTTTTTTTCAAGGTAGTGTTTCTCTCTAGCTCAGGCTGACCTGAAATTCACTAGGTAGTCTCAGACTTGCCTTGAACTCATGAATCCTCCGGCCTCTGCCTCCGACATGCAGGGATTAAAGGCGTGTGCCACCATGCCTGGCAACATATATATTTCTTAAAATGGATACTTCTTCCTCAATTTTGTAGAAGGGGGAAACTAAGGTATAGAGATGGTTATCAATTTAGTCAACTGTATTTGTTGTTTATTTTATGTGATGGACACTAAGCTGGACCCTGGAGATACAAGGCATTACAATTCAGCAAGAGAGAGTAATATGAAAGAGCTAAATGAAGAAAATGGTGTGATAGGGGCTGGAGGGATGGCTTAGCGGTTAAGGCATTTGCCTACAAAGCCAAAGGACCCAGGTTCCATCCCTAGGACCCATGTTAGCGAGATGCACAAGGGGGCGCACGCGTCTAGAGTTCATTTGTAGTGGCTGGAGGCCCTGGAGTGATTGACATGACGTGTGCTAGCACGCAGGTATTATTCTGTCCTTTGCAAATGCTTCCAAACACCCCAAATAACACAGAAGAGTTGTGCCTTCTGCTTTGATCCTGCAGAGACTCCCATCAGCATCTCTTGTATGGGGTTGGCCTCCCAGCGCTCAGGGTGACGGGCTGTATTGTAATGGCTGGGCATGGTGGAATACTCCTATAATCCCAGCACTTGGGAGGTGTAGGTAGGAGGATCAGGAGTTCAAGGTCATCTTGGGCTACATAATGAGTTCAAGGCCAGCCTGGGCTACGTGAGATCTTAGCTCCAAATAAATACATACATAGAATATGTAAATTCATAATTACACAATGGCATAGATAAATAAAATTACTCATGCCAATCCATAAAACTGACAGTAGTTTAGGCATCATTCAAAAGTGCCCTTATGAACTCAATCCTCTAATAGCAAGACAGACAATACTGTTATCATTCTCTTACAGATAAGGAATTGAAGACATAGAAATGCTAAGTAACTTGTCCAATGTCACCCCACTGGACCTTGCAAGAGCCAGGATTTGAACTCAGGAAGTCTGAGACAGACTGAATTCTTAGTCACTCTATGAAAAGAAAACTAATGAACAAAAGACAGCTATCCCACTGAAAATGTAAAGATGAAAAGAACAAGCTGGTTTTTTCCTGCCCCCAAATTGTCTTGAGTAATTACTGAAGATGTTTGTTTACTACAAATGGGTTTTAATATTTTAGGGTCCCCAAGTATGAAATAGTGGTGTTTATATTTATTTAAATACTGGAGTGATGGCCACCCTCCAGCGAGGAGGTATATGAGAAAACAGTGCGAAACTAACCCACGCATAAGCACCTCAAATCCATCCAGCAAGAACACGGGCAGCAGAGATGGGAATTTATCTTCCCCACGCAGCACCTGCTCCTTACCCCAGACAGGAAGCTGGCATCTGCCTTTCCCCAGCCTGGCTTTTCATAGGGCCATAGAAGGTTCCAGGTGCCTGCTGCCTCCGCACAGCAGGAGGCCCAGCTACATGTTCAGGAGACAGGGTCAAGTCCAGGAAAACGGAGGCGAGTGGTGTCAGGGGGGAGGAGGAAGAAGATAGGACGCACTCTTTTCTGGAGCTGCTATAGTCTCAGGGAGATGAAAACTGGAAATTTCCGAGGTGCGGAGAGAGTGACAGATGTAAGTTGGACCGGACCTCGTGTCAAATCCTACTTGTGCCAGCGTCCTTCGGGTCAGTACAACAGCCCACAGCCCAATGATGAAAGTGCAGACCCCCAGTGATCTTTCTTTTAAAAGAACATTAAAATTTTTATTTTATGATTTGTTTTCAAGGTAGGGTCTTGCTCAAGCCCAGGCTGTCATGGAATTCACTATGTAGTCTCAGGGTGGCCTTGAACTCATGGTGACCCTCCTACCTCTGCCTCCCAAGTGCTGGGATTAAAAGTGTGTGCCACCACGAGGCCTATTTTTTTTTTTTTTTAAAAGATAAAGTTTCACTCTAGCTCAGGCTGACCTGGAATTCACTATGTGGTTTCAGGGTGGCCTCGAACTCACAGTGATCCTCCTACCTCAGCCTCCCAAGTGCTGGGATTAAAGGTCTGCGCCACCATGCCTGGTTTAATTTATTATTATTATTATTATTTTTAATGAGAGAATTGGCAGGCCAGGGCCTCCACCCACTGCAGTTGAACTCCAGACGTGTGTGTCACCTTGTGCGCATGTGCGACCTTGCGTGCTTGAGTCACCTTGTGCGTCTGGCTTCTGTAGGATCTGGAGAGTCAAACGTGGGTCCTTAGGCTTCGCAGGCAAGCGCCTTAACCGCTAAGCCATCTCTCCAGCCCTCCCAATGATGTTTTTTGACACACACACAGCGATGCATCTTGTATGAGTAAAATCCCAGTTTTCCCTCGGTCACAGGGGACGGGTGTGTGGCGAGTACTTCTGCAGTGTGCTGGCTTTCTTACAAAGCCAGGTGAGCTCCTTGCTGATGTGGCCTTTTCATGGTCAGCTCATCCTGCAGCTCTGGATACGCAGGTGACCTCTTTTCTTTGAAAATGGCCTTTCATCAGAGGGCTCGCGCACGGGAAGGAGAAGCTTGCTTCCATATTCTCTAGCAGGGGCTATGGGAAGCAAGGTCCCCACGTTCTGTGCAGCCTGGGACTGTGCAGGTGACGGTGGAGACAGCCGTGGAGGGACAAGAATGGGCATATGGTTCTCATTGGCACAACATAACAAAGTAATTAAAAATGTCTTAAAATGCAGAAAGCCCCCAAACTGTAAAGTATATCTTGGTAGATGTCAAATTAGCATTTTCTGCCTCTTTTTTAACAATGCCATAATCTCATTAATTTACAGAAGGAACTAAATGCATGGACCCCAACCAGTTGGCTGGACATATGTTGCACATTGGACTGGCCATTTGGCTGGATCAGATGAAAGTGGAGAAATTGCATATTTTTTTTTTTTTGGGCACTGAACACAAATCTGAGCCTGCTTATTACTTTTGTCTTCCCTTTTTACAGCCCCAAGTTTGTAAGTGCCAAAAATTCAGTACCAACTTGAGGCTTTTTTTTAAGGCCTCTAAAGAAAACTCTACAGAGGGAAAGGACAAAGGATGGGAGATGGGGACTTCAGAGCTAGTTTCAGATGGTTGGGTTATTATTAAATAGCCACATTCATATTCACAATATTATATATTAGAATGATCAGTCCTTGCAGGTTCTGGCTCATATTTATGGACAAGGTGGCTCAGTTACTTTATTTTCAATGAGATCATGTATTATTAAACATTTTAGCATGCTGTTTTGTTTTAAAATTCATTAGGGGCTGGGGAGATGACTTAGCAGGTAAAAGTGCTTGCTATGCAAGCATGAGGACTTGAGTTTGATCCCAGAACCCATGTAAAAAGTCAAGCATGGCCACACATGCCTGTAACCCTAGCACTGAGGATGGGGTAGAGACAGGAAGGTTGCTCAGCCAGTCTAACCGAAAAACAGCAAGCTCCATATTCGGTGAGAGATTGACTCCGGGAAGTTAGGGAGAAGAATGATGGTGGAGGACACCTGACTTTCTCCTCTGCCTTCCACAGGTATGTGCACGGAACATGTGCCTCTTCATACACATATGCACACACTGCACGCATGTACCCACGCACACATACATACACCACATATACATACACATCAAATATTCTTGTTTTGTTTTATTCGAGGTAGGGTCTTGCTCTAGCCCAGGCTGACCTGGAATTCACTATGCAGTCTCAGGGAGGCCTTGAACTCACAGTAGTCCTCCTACCTCTGCCTTCCAAGTGCTGGGATTAAAGGTGTGCACCACCACGCCAGGCTCACATCAAAAATTTTTCATTAACAAGTATGAAAATTTAAAAATCATCCATCATCCAACTTTTTTATTTTAAAATAATTTCCTTTATTTGCAAGCAGAGAGAGATAGAAGAGAGACAGAGAGAATGAGCATGCCAGGGCCTCCAGCGGCTGCAAATGAACTCCAGATACATATACCACTTTGTGCATCTGGTTTTACATGGCTACTGGGGAATTGAACCTGGCTCTTTAGGCTTTGCAGGCAAGTGCCTTAACCACTGAGCCATGTTTCCAGCCCCCAACATTTTTTTGAAAGTAACTATATGTTGCTTGCCTGCTTGTTAGTGCCCACTAATATTTCCTGAGGATTTGATTTACACTCAGGGAATTGTCCTAAAAGTTACAAGAAAGCAGATTTGAATGGGATCTTGTAAGAGGCTTGTGGTTAGGGTTAATCCACAATTCGCTCACCAGCAGACAAGGGGGCCATCTTCCAGACAGTGTCAAGTGCAATATGGACCTAGGAGAGGGTCAGTTCTTACCTAGTACATGTTTGTTGGAAGGAGTGGATGGGTGGGGTCAGAAACACATTCAGGACAGAGGGAGCAGATGGGGATAGGACTGTGACATTAGACACAGGAAGTTTATCTGACATCTGCTGACTCAAGGGTAGGAAGTAGGGAAACCACAGGGAGGTATGTGAGGGCAGTGGATGACGAGTTTGGAGACGCAGGGAGTGGACACATTTGGTGCCTGGGATTCAATGGAAGATCAGGGAGTGTACGGGTGGTTGTGGATTGCTGAAATTGTTTGAATGGAGGAATGACAAAACTTGAATCTTAAACTGGGCATGGTGGCGCACACCTTTAATCCCAGCACTTGGGAGGCAGAGGTAGGTGGATTGCCATGAGTTCAAGGCCACCCTGAGACTCCATAATGAATTCCAGGTCAGCCTGAGCTGCAGTGAGACCCTACCTTGACAAAGCAAACAAACACACAAAAAACAACATGAAACTGTCCTTTAGGGTGAGCAGGTGGGGAGCAGGTGTGTGTTGTGTGGGATGTGCTGGGGAGACGTGAGTTAGGGGAGATGGTGGCAGATTAAGCACGAGATAAAGTCCTTGTCCAAGGGAAGGGTACAGGGCAGGGTAACTGTGAAACAGAAGTCACAGGATGCGCAGGCGACTGGATGAGGTAACAGGACCACAGACGTCACACATGACCATTTGAGGCTTGGGGAGATGGCTCAGCAGGCAACAGTGCCGGATGCTCAGGCCTGAAGGCGTTAGTTTGATCCCCGTGACCCACAGTGAGACGCTGGGCATGGGCACGCACGCCTGTGACCCCAGTGCTGAGGGTGTGGAGGGTGACGCCCTGGCCAGCCAGGTTCAGTGAGAGACTCTCAAGGAAGAGGTGGAAGAGCCAATAGAGAAGGACCCCAGGACTAGGGTGGGGGGGGCAAGATGGGAACCTGGGCTTCTGTCCTGTTTTAAGTTGTCCAACACTGCGCCCCAGAGGTCAGACCCCCCCCCCCCGGAGCATCTTAGAATGACAAGGGAACCAGACAGGAGGAGCACAAGTCAGGACGGTGCCCTGGACCTCACAATGCTGCCCACGTTCCTCTGTGACAAGCCTATAGGCTTTGCCAAGGTCTTGACATTGGACCTTTTTATCAGTTTCACGTGAGTTGCTGCTAAAGTACTGGGAGGAGTGGAGCTCTGTGGTCGTAAGAGGTTTTAAGTATTACCATTCCAATAGCCCTACAAATGGAATTTTAAAACTAAAGAATGCTGCTGGTAGGTGTGTACCCTGGGCTATGGGGGGAGGGGATTTCCCTGTTGACAGGGTGCACTTTTGACCTATGCCCCAAATCCAGAGTTCACATATGAGCAAGTCTCAGTCTTAGGAAAGATAGTAGCCATTTAATTTCATTAATCTCTCTTTTTGTGGCAGTAACATTTTCTAAACGGAAATGAGACCTCTGAGACTCTTGGCATAGAAACGGTAAATTAGAAATCTATCCATGAATACTTCTCTGCATTTAATTAAATGACAATCTCTGGGGAGTTGGCAGTGCATGGAGTAATAAACCCATCACATAGAACGGCTGAAGTCCACATTTGTTACAATCATAACAAGAGGCTAGTGGTCTATGAAAACATTCAGAATTGATTATTTGTAAAGAAATAGTTCTAGCAATTTTTTTTTTTTTCTTGGTATAGTGCCTCTGAGTTAAGTGAATGGGAATTAAATGTGTTTCCTCCTGAGGTTCGCCTGAAGCTATTGAATCCTTGTGAACCTTTTTAATTTTTTTATTTTTTTTTCTCCTTCCTATAGGGAGAGAGACTGCTGACAGGATGAATCCTTTCCTCTGGGGGTAAGGACCACTGGGACAGCTTCTAAATTGTGCCCCGTAACTCGTCACTAATGACTGTACAGAAGCAGTCAATGAATCAGCTAGATCTGTTGCCAGACCTGCCTCATCTTTTAGGGATTTCCCTGGGAGCTCCCCGGGATACTTTGGGATTAAAAACAGCTCACAGAGGACAGGGGAATTGCAATATATGGCACACATCTTGGAATTTAATTTCACACCATGCGCTCCTCACGGACGTGCATACAGGGACTCCTCACACAGGGACAACTCTCTGTATATATCTATATATAGAGAGCAGTGAAGGTGTATGTGGGTGTAAGACTCCTTTTCATGAAATGTGATGCAGTTCCATCTCATGGTTTGTGAGTTTCATGTGGAGCCAGAGGCAGACATCAGGTGTCTTCCTCAATCACTTGATTTACTGAGGCAGGTCTCTCACTTGAAGTCGGAGCTCTGATTTGACTCGTCTAGCTAGCCTGCGTGCCCAGAGATCCCCTGTCTCTGCTTCTGTAGTGCTGGGGCTCCACTTAACTAAGTGCTGGGGAGCCAAATTCTAGTCCTTATGATCGAGGGCAAGGGCTTTATCCATTGAACCATGTTCCAAACTCCCAGAAATGTGTCTTGTCAATGTTGTGGCTGTCTTCTTTCAAGGTTTTGCCGCCGTCTTGTGGTAGGAATATTATTTATTTAGTGACACTTTAGAAAACACCTTTGACAGTTTTGTTTTGTTTGTTTGTTTTGGTTTTTCATGATAGGGTTTCTTTCTAGCCCAGGCTGACCTGAAATTCACTGTGTAGTCTCAGGCTGGCCTTGAACTCACAGCGATCCTCCAACCTCTGCCTCACGAGTGCTGGGATTAAAGGTGTGCACCACCACACCCAGCTGACAGATTTTTGTTTTTAAAGGACCTGTCTTAATACATTGTAGAAAAGAAACATGGGGTTGGAGAGATGACTCAGTGGTTAAAGGTGCTTGCTTGAAAAGCCTGATGGCCTGGGTTCTATTCCCTAGTATCCAATAGTGCCAGATGTGCATGGCACACGTGTCTGGAGTTCACTTGCAGTGACAGAAGACCCTAAAATACCCATACTCTCTTTCTCAGATAAATAAATAAAAATATTTTTAATTAATTTATTTATTTGAGAGAAAGAGAGAGAGATAGAGGCAGATAGAGAGAATGGGCATGCCAGGGCCTTCAGTCACTGCAAACTCCAGATGCATATGCCACCTTGTGCATCAGGCTTACGTGAGTACTGAGGAATTGAACCTGCGTCCTTTAGCTTTGCAGGCAAGTGCTTTAACCACTGAGCCATCTCTGCAGTCCAAAAATATTTTTAAAAGAAATAAAAGGAACTTATGAACTCATTTAGTAAGTGACAAAGCCTAATTAAGGCATGAAGTGAGCTCTCTGTGCCCCTATGACATTAGTGTCAGATAGTATCCGGCGTTTGGGCTTGTTTTGTTTAGTACTTGTTTTGTTTCTGGTTTTTCAAGGCAGGGTCTCACTCTAGCCCAGACTGACCTGGAATTCACTATGTAGTCTCAGGGTGTCCTAAACTTGTGCTGATCCTCCTACCTCTGTCTCCCGAGTGCTGGGATTAAAGGCGGGCACCGCCACCACCAGCAGCAGCTAGCCTTGCTATCATTAATAATGGTTATTAGTAATAACTAAAGCCTGCTTCAAGTCCTTTCTTGGATGGATCGCATTGTGTCTGGGTTGGATGGGGATATTTAGGAGACTTGGGCGACGTGCTTGGGCAGCTAGCCTTTGTCGCGGCTGCCTCCTTCCAGTCTTCTTCGAGCTCCTTCGAAAGCTTCCTCGGACTGCCCTTGGATCAGAGCAACCTGTGCAAATATGCTTTGGCTCATAAAGCCATTGCTGCTTCTCAGACTAGAACACCATGTGGAGAACTGACTACCCCTGAACCTGGAGCGAAGTACAGGCTTTGAAGCCACACGAGCTGGAGCTGAGTCTCAGTGTCTTATGATCTCATAAGGTCTAGTCCACGGAGCCAGCATGGTATTCCAAGCTTGAGTGAGTGCATGGTTGTGAGACTGTGTGTATTGAAATCTTTGAGCTTAGATGCATTACTTAACCTCTCTGAGCCTCAACTTCTTCCTTTGGACAATGGTGTTAATAATTTCCCCTTCCTTGCGCTAATATGACATATTACATCAAATAGTATTGCATCAAGCGCTCAGCTGGAATCTGTGGTACCTACTCCAAAATATTTGCTACTGGTGCAGGTGGAGTGTCCCTTATTCAAAGTGCTTAGGAGCAGGGCTGGAGAGATGGCTTAGCCTGCAAAGCCAAAGGACCCAGGTTCGACTCACCAGGAGCCCCATAAGCCAGATACACAAGGAGGTGCACACATCTGGAGTTCATTTGCAGTGGCCAAAGGCCCTGATACATCTATTCTCTCTCTCTCTCTACCTGCCCATTTCTCTTTCTCAAATAAATAAATAAAAATATTTTTTTAAATGCTTGGGACCAGAAGTGGATCAAGTTTTAGATTTTAAAATATTTTTGGACAATTTGCATTGTATAATGAGATATCTTGGGGATGAGACTAAAGTCTAAGTACAAAATTCATTTATGTTTTCCATAAATAAGTGCACACAGCCTGAAGGCAATTTTATACAATACTTTTTATATTTTATTTACTCACTTCTAAGGAGAGAGAGAGAAGGGGGTGCCAGGGATTCTAGCTGCTGCAAAGGAATTCCAGATGCCACTTTGTGCATCTGACTTTATGTGGGTAGTGGGGAATCGAACCTAGGTTGTTAGGCTTTACAGGCAAGCGCCTTCACCGCTGAGCCATCTCTCCAGTGGCTTATATGATATATATATATATTTGCTTTGTTTTTCGAGGTAGGGTCTCATTCTAGCTCAGGCTGACCTGGAATTCACTATGTAGTCTCAGGGTGGCCTTGAACTCGTGGTGATCCTTCTACCTCTGCCTCCCAAGAGCTGGGATTAAAGGCATGTGCCACCACGCCTAGCTTTATATATTTTTAATGTGCTTGTCTTTTCATAGTGATCTGTCACATGAGGTGAGGTGTGGAATTTTCCATTTGTGATGTCATGTCAGGGATCGAAAAGTTTCAATTTTTAATGCATTTCAGGATTTTAGGGTCAGAGATGTCCAAGCCGTATTGCTATTATAATATGACCCCTGTCAAGTTATTTAACCACCTAGATGCTCTGGGTTTTGTTTTGTTTTTTCCCCCCTCCCTGAAACGGGAACAGTCACATATGTCACACAAAGACGAGTGCCCTAGATGTGATAATGTGTGGAGAGGACATGATACGCAGTAGGGTCTTGGTGAAGGGAGCTGTCACAATTCCCACAAATGACCCTTTCATGCTGGAGAACCTTCCGTGGCTACAGCCTTCCCATGGCCTGCTTCCTGCCTTTCATGCCTTGCCCAAGTCGAACCACATTCCCCACAGAGTTGACATCTTTCCAAGCGGATTCCGTTCCAGGTATTTCCATGCAACCCTACCCCTGCCCAGACTCAAGCCTGTGTAATTGCTCTGCATACAGACATCACTCCCAGGGCCCCATTGGAGGCTTGGCCCCGTGGGGCCAGCTATATTTGATTACTGTAGGTCAACAAGCAAACATTGGAAATTAAAATAAGCGTGGCAGGTTCAGATCGCTGTGATTAGCTTCTGTCTGGTCTGCGCGAGCAGCAGCAGGTAAGCACTTCTCACTGCCTGTGCAAGCAAGAAAACACCGGTCCCAGGGCTCGGGGGGGTGCCGCTGCCCAAACACTTGACGTTGATGCTTCAGGACAGATGCTGGCAAGACCTCTTCCGGTGTTGGTGGCCGAAAGTGCAGAGCCATTTCTTTTTCAGGCCGCAGAGAGTTCCTGAGCAAGCTATTAGGCTTGGCACTGGGGAGACAGTGGCAAGTCCTCATGGCAAGGAGCTGTGATGGGGGATGGGGCACGGGGCCCTGGGCAGGGATGATGGCACAGACAGAGCCGGGGAGCAAACAATGATTACACCTTTCTCACTGATTCCCCGGCTTCAGCCACGTTAAGTTCAGACTTCCCAAGGGGTGTTTGCCAGGGAAAGGTATTGCCCTTCCGTAATGCTCCTGTGACTCACTAAATCAGGTTCCTGGTGCCCTGTCGCTGGCTGCCTGTCCTTGTTCACCGAGGTGTGGCTACAATTGGGCTCCTTGGCCAGCAAGGCCGCGAGGGTGTCCTAGTGCCCGTTTGGGTCCTTGTTCCTGTGCAGACCCAACTCGTCCCAGTTCAGAAACTGTGATCTGCTGGGCCCCGCTCAAGTCCCTGCTCTTTTTTTTTTTTTTAAATTTATTTATTTATTTAAGAGTGACAGAGAGAGGGAGAGAAAGAGAGAGAGAGAGAGATTGAGAGAGAGAGAGGGAGGGAGGAGAGAATGGGCACACCAGGGCCTCCAGCCACTGCAAATGAACTCCAGACGCAGCTAACGTGGGTCTTGGGGAATCGAGCCTTGAACCGGGGTCCTTAGTCTTCACAGGCAAGTGCTTAACCGCTAAGCCATCTCTCCAGCCCTCCCTGCTCTCTATTTCCTGGAAGTTCATCACCTTTTACCTGAATTAATATGCGTGTGTGTGTATATTTTGTTCTTTTTTCTGAGGTAGGGTTTCACTCTAGCCCAAGCTGACCTGAAATTCACTATGTAGTCTCAGGGTGGCCTCGAACTCACATTGATCCTCCTACCTCTGCCTCCCAAGTGCTGGGATTGCCTGGCTTTTGAATTAATATTCTTTGTGTATTGTTGCCTGAAATCTGCCATACTGCTGATACATCTAATGATAGCAGTGTTGATAATAATAATAATAATGGTAATAATTCTTTGCTTTGCCCAAGTTCTTTTAATTGTTCAAAGCAAATTGTGTGTCATTCCCCACAGACACTGCTACATGTGTATTTGTCATCCTTGCTATACATTTCTTGAGAATCTACCATTGTTGTCAGCCTTGGAGATGGAGAGGAGAGTAATACGATGTTCATCGCCCTCCGAAAAGAGGCAGTATAAAGACTAAAAATAATATGAGTTTTTTACTCCTTCCGGCTTCTTACTAGTTCTGTTGTCTTCCATATATATATATATATATTATTTTATTTTATTATTTATTTTTATTTATTTGAGAGTGACAGAGAGAGAAAGAGGCAGAGAGAGAGAAAGAGAGAGAGAGGGAGAGAATGGGCGCGCCAGGGCCTCCAGCCACTGCAGACGAACTCCAGACGCGTGTGCCCCCTTGTGCATCTGGCTAACGTGGGTCCTGGGGAATCGAGCCTTGAACCAGGGGTCCTTAGGCTTCACAGGCAAGCGCTTAACCACTAAGCCATCTCTCCAGCCCTATATATATTTTTTTGAGGGGGGTGTGGAGAGAATTGGCACACCTGGGCCTCAGCCACTGCAATCGAACTCCAGACGCTTGCGCCACCTAGTGGGCATGTGCCACCTTGTGCTTGCCTCACCTTTGTGCATCTGGCTAATGTGGAATCTGGAGAGTTGAACATGGCTTAACTGCTAAGCCATCTCTCCAGCCCTTAATATATTATTTTAGCCTCACTTTCAAAGTTGTATTCAAGGTTTTGCTCAAATTAGAGGAGGGGCACAATTTATTTAATGATGAGCATTCCAATGTTGTCTGTAATATGAGAATAACAGTACTTCTTTCTTAGTATCTTTAAAAAATATTTATTTATTTACATGCAGAGTGAGACAGAGAGAAGAGAGACAGACAGAGAGAATGGGTGTGCCAGGGCCTCCAGTCACTGCGAACAAACTCAGCTCCAGTTTGTGCATCTGGCTTTACATGGGTGCTGGGCAATTGAACCCGGATTGTTAGACTTTGCAGGCAAGTGCCCTAATTACTGAGCCATCTCTCTAGTCTCATTTCTTAGTATCTTAATGTACATATCATCCCCACAAATGCGACCCAGAATTATCAGCACAACCTCCCTGCACTTTCCCACAGTTCTTCAAGATACGGTTGCTTCTATTTCACAGGCAGGGGACATGAGACTTAGGGGTTTTCTGGAAGACATGAGACTCATAGAGAAAAGCTGGGATTGAAATTCAGGTGTTGCCCAGATGTCCCGTTCTTTGTAGCTCAGCCTTGCTGGAGCTTATTAGATGCTAAGCCCAAAGTGAGACCCAGGAAGTCAGAGATGTGAGCCCAGCAGATGAGGCCGTGCTTCTTCTTATCACGTGCTTGGTTCTTTTCTATTTATAATTTTTACTTTGGAATCTTTAATAAGAAAACATGGACATATATTAATCTAGAGTCATTATGCTGTGGTTGCATGTAGTCGTACATTGTGCTTTTGGTCAATGCTGGCATGATATGTTTGTATTCAAAGTTTTGCTTAAATGAAGGGTGGGGCACACTTTATTCAATGAGGGGCATTCCGATGATAGGCCAGATAGTGTGTGACTTTGTGACTCAGTTTTGCATCAGTGCCCTCTGGTGGTAGATATTGGAATGATCTTTCTCTTCTTAAAAAGTGTAAGAATTTAAAAAAAAACAAAACAAAACTGTAACTTACCCAAGATCTTTCTTCTATTGCTTGCTGAAATATTAACTAGTAGGCTATGGTATCCTTTTTATCCATGTATCAAAACTTCTTGATAAATATCCAAGGCTGTAAGCATTGACCTTTATGCAAATGGTAATTATCATTGCTGCTAATGGTGTGGGGTGAAAAATATTTTGAGATCAACTATTTTTTTAAAATTTTTTTGTTCATTGCTTATTTATTTGATAGTGGCAAACAGAGAAAAAGAGGCAGAGAGAGAGAGAGAGAGAGAGAGAGAGAATGGGCGCGTCAGGGCCTCCAGCCATTGCAAACGAACTCCAGATGCATGCACCCCCTTGTGCATCTGGCTAACGTGGGTCCTGGGGAATCGAGCCTTGAACCGGGGTCCTTAGGCTTCACAGGCAAGTGCTTAACCACTAAGCCATCTCTCCAGGTGAAGTCAACTATTTTATAGTATGTGAATTAATGTCATGGAAGACAAGTTTTGCCTAAATATTGTTTATGCATGTATGTATGTGTGTGTGCACATGTGTGCTCATGGAAATGGAGGTGCACATGTGTGTGTAGGTGAGAATGCACTTGTGACTGTGTGCCAAAGGACAAGCTTGATATTGTTCCTCAGGAATGCTTTCCACATTTTATTTATTTATTTATTTTTATTTTTTCACGGTACGGTCTCACTCTAGCCCAGGGTGACCTGCAATTCACTATGCAGTCTCAGGGCAGCCTGAACTCATGATGATCCTCCTACCTCTGCCTCCCGAGTACTGGGATTAAAGGCATGCACCATCATGCATGGCTTTTTTTTTAATTTTTAAAAAATATTTAATTTTAATTTATTTATTTGAGAGAGAGAAGCAGATAGAGAGAGAATGGGTGCACCAAGGCCTCTAGCCACTGCAGATGAATTCTAGACACATGGGTCACCTTGTGCATCTGGCTTACATGGGTCCTGAGGAATCAAACCTGGGCCCTTTTGCTTTACAGGCAAGCATCTTAACTGCTAAGCCATCTCTCCAACCCAACATTCTACATATTTTGAGACAAGGTAGTTTCTCATAGGCCAGAAACTCCTCAATTAGGGTACACTAACTGGCCAGTGAGCCAATGATTAAAAGTGCATGCCACCACATCTGGCATTTTAACATAGGTTCTGGGATTAAACTCGGGTCTTCATGGTTTTGAGGCAAGCACTTTACTAGCTGAACTATTTCCCCGTGCCCTGCCTAGAGATTTTTACTCGCTGCCTTTCTAGGGTCACTTAGATAATGAAATATGGAAACTTGTTTTTGTTGTTTGTTTTTTGTTTTTCGAGGTAGGGTCTCACTCTAGCTCAGGCTGATCTGAAATTCACTATGCAGTCTCAGGGTGGCCTCAAACTCATGGCGATCCTCCTACCTCTGCCTCCCAAGTGCTGGGATTAAAGGTGTGAGCCACCATGCCTGGCTGGAAACAAACTTTTTATTTTTATTTATTTATTTGAGAGTGACAGACAGAGAGAGAGGCAGATAGAGAGAGAGAGAGAGAGAGAGAATGGGCGTGCTAGGGCCTCCAGGCACTGCAAACGAACTCCAGACGCGTGTGCCCCCTTGTGCATCTGGCTAATGTGGGTCCTGGGGAATCGAGCCTTGAACCGGGGTCCTTAGGCTTCACAGGCAAGCACTTAACCACTAAGCCATCTCTCCAGCTCTGGAAACAAACTTTTTATTCCTAGCCTTTTTCTCCATAAAATGTACCGATAAAAGAAAAGACATCTAGAGTGGCTTTTGCCTGGGTTTGTTTGGAACCCTTCTCCCTAAGTCCCTGGATGAAGGCTGGACATTCTAACTTGCTGGTAGGTGCTCAGGAACTTCAGGGTGGTGTTGAAAGTGAATTATGTCTATGAAGAGAGAATCACTGGAAGAGTGTCCTTATTTTCCTTCAGGTTCCCACACTTGACATCTAATCCTGCAGTTCTCAGAATATCCTGAATGCTTTTCACATAGGGTTTACATGAGTCACGGGCTCCCCTTTCATGACAATTTCCTGGGGTACCATTTTAGCAATACTATAAGAAAGGACTCTGAGAATTTAACTCGACACCTACCTGGCTGCTAAGTGGCAGAATTAGGCTTCAACCCCAAGTATCTCACTTTGTAGTCCCTGACTTTGTCTTCTGCCTGGGGTGACCCCACGTGCTTGGTCACGACGTTCAGGTTCAGTCCCAATCTCAGGCAGAAACCAAGCGCAGTTGTGTGGTGTATCCTCTCACCTAAGTGTAGCAGTGAGGTGACGATGTCTGTGTAAGAGGTTCTATGGGTGTGTGGTGATGTCACCTCGTCAGAACACAGGAAGTTTTGCTTTGCCCCCCTCCCCCCGCGCCTGTGATTGAAGATTGAATGGTGGTCTATACTCATGGTAGTGAGATTTACACGGAGCCACTATCAGTTCAGCCTGACACACACCTTCAAATCACAGAGTCCCAAAGTGACATTCCCAAGGAGGGGCTGCTCTCTGACCACCAGACCCAACACAAACTTGAGCCTCAGCTGGAATCACTTTTGGGCCCTGGCTCGGTTACTCATTTGTTTGTCGGCTGATAACCTGTACAAGACTTGTTACACTTCAGCACTTAATTAATTAACGATGTTAGCTCCCAGTGGCAAACCTGTTTACCTCTCTTGGAAAATGTAATTTGTACAAAGATTTACAAAACTAATCTTTTCACTCAATGATGAACTGTTGATAGGAAGGTTTACTCTGGAGAGTTCAGTTGCTCAATGGCTATCCTGCAATTTCATTTCCTGGAATTTATTCTGTATAATTACTCATATATATGTTCAAAGATACATGCTGATAGTTATTACAGCATTGTTTGGATTAGTACAAAACTAGAAAAAAAAAACCTAACACTTATCAATAAGATAGCGGTTAAACAAATTAGAGCAGGTCCATCCCAGACTACGTTTACACAAATCGAGCAGTTGTTCAAAGGCAGTGAGCTGGGCTGGTGGTGGTTTCCACCTTTAATCCTGTTTTGATCACAGCATCCACCATGGAGGCTGAGGTTGGAGGATTGTTGTGAGTTTGAGACCAACCTAGGCTACAGAGCACGTTCCAGGTCAGCCTGGGCTAGAGTGAGATCTGCCTTAGCCAAAAAAAAAAAAAAAAAAAAAAGATAATGAGATGGATATATATGTAGATGTTCTCACAATATAGGGCTTTATTATTCAATTCAATTTCAAAAACAAAGCAAATTGGGCTGGGCTGATGGCTCCATGATTAAAGTCACTTGCTTGCAAAAGCTATCGATCGGGGATTCAATTCCCCCATGTTGCTGTTAGCGTCACTTTGCTGGGATGAACTTCCAAACCAGGCACAGTGGATAGGGGGAAGGGAATTTATTTGAAGCTTAGAGATGCAGGGGAAGTTACATAATGAGAGAAGAAATTGATCCCCTTTCACAGGTCCACGCAGAGAGAAGAACCACCCCAAGCAAGCCGACAAGCAAGCACGCCCCAGGACCCCAGGCGGAGCTCAAGCACTCTGCATGTCTTACACTGGAATTCAGGTCCACCTTAGGGATGGACCCCAGAATCTGCCCATAGTGACACCTCCTCCAGTCAGGAGGCTGGAGATCCAAGAAGCTTTAATAAAGCGGAATCTATTGGGGAACATCTATTCAAACTCCCACACCACATAAAATCAGATGCAAAGGGGGTGCATGTGTCTGGAGTTTGTTTGTAGACACAAGAAGCTCTGGCACACTCAGGTTCTCTCTCTCTCTCTCTCTCTCTCAAATAAATAAATCAATACATATTTTTAATTTTTTAAAAACGTTTATTTTTTTAATTTATTTTTATTTGTGGAGGGAAAGAGGAGAATGGGCATGCCAGGGCCTCTAGCCATTGCAAACAAACTCCAGACACATGTGCCACTTTGTGCATCTGGCTTACGTGGGACCTGGAGAATTGAGCCTGGGTCCTTAGGCTTCACAGGCACACGCTTTAACGGCAGAGCCATCTCTCCAGCCCTCAATAAATAATTTAAAAAAAAGTTACAGAGCAGCATAAATAGTAAAAATTATATGACTTTGTATATTCACAGGGAAAATAACTAGAATGCTATATAGCAAATGGTAAGAGGGAGTGACTACTTGTAGAATAGGATTGGGCAAAGGAGCTGATGAAATAGGAGTGGGATTGGATAGGGTTTCTATTTTCTATTTATAACATTCAGGATTCTCTGGAGTTTTAAGATAACAAAAGATGTATGAATTTTGGTATCCACAAAGAAAAATATTCTATATATTAACTTCAGTAAGAATATCTGAAGCAGAATCTGTCAGTAATATAGATGAGACGTCACACGTGAGGTCCATTTGTCAACCACTCCTTGTTGCAGCTGTGTCTCAGATCCAGCTTGGCCAACGCCTCTGGAGTTAAGTGTGTGAAAGCAGTGTGAACAAGCAGCTTGTCTGCCATGCCTCATGACTCTTCCCAAACATTACGATAGGCCTCCAGGAATATCATCATGGATAGGAATTCAGTGTGAAGATGGTGGCACGGCTTGGTTGGGTATGCCACTCAGTTAGGAAGCATAGTGGAAGACAGTCTACGCCATGCAGGTTACCCAGACCCCAAGAGGGGGTATAAGTCTTAGAGCAAGGTTGATCTCCACACGTGAACAGAACACGGTTAGAGCATCAAGGACACACTGAGCACATGCCAGGCTGGAGGTGACAACACCAAAGCATGATTGAGTCCTAGAGGGCCTGAAGTGCCAGGACAGTGGCTGTGGTGGTTTGACTCAGGTGTCCCCCATAAACTCAGGTGTTCTGAATGCTAGGTTCCCAGTTGATGGAGATTTGGGAACTAATGCCTCCTGGAGGCAGTGTATTGTTGGGGGTGGGCTTATGGGTGTTACAGCCAGTTTCCCTTGCCAGTGTTTGGCACACTCTCCTGTTGCTATTGTCCACCTTATGTTGGCCAGGGGGTGATGTCCACCCTCTGCCCATGCCATCATTTTCCCTGCCATCATGGAGCATCCCCTTGAGTCTGTAAGCCAAAATAAACCCTTTTTTTCTCCCCAAAGCTGGATGGATGGCTTAGTGGTTAGGGCGCTTTCTTGTGAAGCCTAAGAATCCATGTTCAGATCTCCAGGTCTCATGTACCCAGATGCACAGTGATGCAAGCATGCAATGTCGCACCTGTGCACAAGGGGGTGCTCGCATCTGGAGTTCATTCGCAGAAGGCTGAAGGTCCTGGCACACCTGTTCTCTCTAAAATAAAATTATAAAAAAAGTGTTTTTAAAAAGAAATGCAGCAATGAATTTTTGAAAGGTAGTTTCTCCCCAACAGACCTTTGAACTATGTTAGGTGAAAATACTGAGGGAGGAAAACCTCCAAAATTGTTAGTTAATTTAAAAAAACCCAGCAGCCGTTAGTTAACCTCCGTATGTGTAAATCATAAGCTCAAATCATCACAGAGTTCTGATGTTTGGCAATGGCTTTGAGCTTGGTATCTCCCTCCTAGGAGAGCATACAGCAGCCTGAGGGGCACCTTGTGTCTGTGATGGAGCCAACCAAGGGGTTTTTGAGGTTTGTATGCAGTGGAGTTTCTGCACTTGCTGGAGCCAGGGTACCCCGCATAGATGGAGAGCAGCCCAATGCCCGCTCTGTGGGTACACTGAGACGACCCAGGGAAGAAAGCCCGAGAAAGCAGATGGAAAGTGAGCCAGGACTAGAGTTCAGCCAAGTGTCTGTGACATTTTTTTTTTTTTTTCTGAGGTAGGGTTTCCCTCTAGCCCAGGCTGACCTCAAATTCACTACATAGTCTCAGGCTGGCCTCGAACTCACAGTGATACTCCTACCTCACCCTCCTGGAAAGTGCTATGAAGGAAAAGCCACAGGGCACAACAGATGGAAGAGGAGGTCCCATGCTTATTGGCAACTGTGGGGAAGCAGGGTCCAGGGAGGCTGGAGGGCGAGAGTGAGAGCCCCAGCAGGTGAGCCCGCTTGAGATGAGCTTGTGTTGATTGCAGAGGTGGCCCTAGGGATGAGAAGCGGGGAAACGCAGAGACCTGCATACCCCTTCTTGCTGCACCTGAACTTCATTGCTGCTAAGGCCTTGTCCATATCCTGAGCTTAACAAAAAACCCAAATGAAGCTACATGGCAATGACATCACCAGTCTAGGACACTGAGATGGTTAAACTTCACCTGCAGTTGATGGGATTTAGAAACACCCAGTAGACATAGCTGCGGGTATGTCTGTGAGCATGCCACTAGAGAAAATTAACTGAGGAGGGAAGACCCACCCTGAATGCGAGCTGTACCATCCATCCATGGGCTGAGTATCCAGACTGAATAATAGAGGAAAAAAGAGAAAGCCAGGACTGGAGAGATGGCTTAGTGGTTAAGGCCTTTGCCTGCAAAGACAAAGTATCCTGGGTCCATTCTCCAGGACCCACTTAAGCAAGATGCACAAGGGGACAAATGCATCTGGAGTTCCTTGCAAGTGGCTGGAGACCCTGGCATGCCTATTCTCTCTCTCTCTGTCTCTCTCTCTACCTCTTTCTCTCTCTCAAATAAATAAATAAATAAAATATATTTTCTTTTAAAAAGAGAGAAAGCCAGATGAGCTTTGGCATTTGCCTGTCTGTTTTCTCATCTGTGGGGATGTGAGGGGCCCAGGTGCACACTCCCACGCTGGTCTGTGGGATGTGAGGAGTCCAGGTGCACACTCCCACGCTGGTCTGTGGGTGTGAGGAGCCCAGGTGCACACTCCCACGCTGGTCTGTGGGATGTGAGGAGTCCAGGTGCACACTCCCACGCTGGTCTGTGGGGATGTGAGGAGCCCAGGTGCACACTCCCACGCTGGTCTGTGGGAAGTGAGGAGCCCAGGTGCACACTCCCACGCTGGTCTGTGGGATAGTGAGGAGTCCAGCTGCACACTCCCACGCTGGTCTGTGGGGAAGTGAGGAGTCCAGGTGCACACTCCCACGCTGGTCTGTGGGAGTGAGGATCCAGGCGCACACTCCCACGCTGGTCTGTGGGAGTGAGGAGTCCAGGTGCACACTCCCACGCTGGTCTGTGGGAAGTGAGGAGCCCAGGTGCACACTCCCACGCTGGTCTGTGGGGATGTGAGGAGCCCAGGTGCACACTCCCACGCTGGTCTGTGGGATGTGAGGAGTCCCAGGTGCACACTCCCACGCTGGTCTGTGGGAGTGAGGAGTCCAGGTGCACACTCCCACGCTGGTCTGTGGGAAGTGAGGAGTCCAGGTGCACACTCCCACGCTGGTCTGTGGGAAGTGAGGAGTCCAGGTGCACACTCCCACGCTGGTCTGTGGGAAGTGAGGAGTCCAGGTGCACACTCCCACGCTGGTCTGTGGGAAGTGAGGAGTCCAGGTGCACACTCCCACGCTGGTCTGTGGGGATGTGAGGAGCCCAGCTGCACACTCCCACGCTGGTCTGTGGGAAGTGAGGAGTCCAGGTGCACACTCCCACGCTGGTCTGTGGGAAGTGAGGAGTCCAGGTGCACACTCCCACGCTGGTCTGTGGGATGTGAGGAGTCAGGTGCACACTCCCACGCTGGTCTGTGGGGTGAGGAGTCCAGGTGCACACTCCCACGCTGGTCTGTGGGGAAGTGAGGAGTCCAGGTGCACACTCCCACGCTGGTCTGTGGGAAGTGAGGAGTCCAGGTGCACACTCCCACGCTGGTCTGTGGGATGTGAGGAGTCCCAGGTGCACACTCCCACGCTGGTCTGTGGGAAGTGAGGAGTCCAGGTGCACACTCCCACGCTGGTCTGTGGGAATGTGAGGAGCCAGGTGCACACTCCCACGCTGGTCTGTGGGATGTGAGGAGTCCAGGTGCACACTCCCACGCTGGTCTGTGGGAAGTGAGGAGTCCAGGTGCACACTCCCACGCTGGTCTGTGGGGATGTGAGGAGTCCAGGTGCACACTCCCACGCTGGTCTGTGGGGAAGTGAGGAGTCCAGGTGCACACTCCCACGCTGGTCTGTGGGGATGTGAGGAGTCCAGGTGCACACTCCCACGCTGGTCTGTGGGAAGTGAGGAGTCCAGGTGCACACTCCCACGCTGGTCTGTGGGAAGTGAGGAGTCCAGGTGCACACTCCCACGCTGGTCTGTGGGAAGTGAGGAGTCCAGGTGCACACTCCCACGCTGGTCTGTGGGAAGTGAGGAGTCCAGGTGCACACTCCCACGCTGGTCTGTGGGGATGTGAGGAGTCCAGGTGCACACTCCCACGCTGGTCTGTGGGATGTGAGGAGTCCAGGTGCACACTCCCACGCTGGTCTGTGGGAAGTGAGGAGTCCAGGTGCACACTCCCACGCTGGTCTGTGGGAAGTGAGGAGTCCAGGTGCACACTCCCACGCTGGTCTGTGGGATGTGAGGAGTCCAGGTGCACACTCCCACGCTGGTCTGTGGGATGTGAGGAGTCCAGGTGCACACTCCCACGCTGGTCTGTGGGATGTGAGGAGTCCAGGTGCACACTCCCACGCTGGTCTGTGGGAAGTGAGGAGTCCAGGTGCACACTCCCACGCTGGTCTGTGGGATGTGAGGAGTCCAGGTGCACACTCCCACGCTGGTCTGTGGGAAGTGAGGAGTCCAGGTGCACACTCCCACGCTGGTCTGTGGGATGTGAGGAGTCCAGGTGCACACTCCACGCTGGTCTGTGGGATGTGAGGAGTCCAGGCTGCACACTCCCACGCTGGTCTGTGGGATGTGAGGAGTCCAGGTGCACACTCCCACGCTGGTCTGTGGGATGTGAGGAGTCCAGGTGCACACTCCCACGCTGGTCTGTGGGATGTGAGGAGTCCAGGTGCACACTCCCACGCTGGTCTGTGGGAAGTGAGGAGTCCAGGTGCACACTCCCACGCTGGTCTGTGGGATGTGAGGAGCCCAGGTGCACACTCCCACGCTGGTCTGTGGGATGTGAGGAGTCCAGGTGCACACTCCCACGCTGGTCTGTGGGAAGTGAGGAGTCCAGGTGCACACTCCCACGCTGGTCTGTGGGGATGTGAGGAGTCCAGGTGCACACTCCCACGCTGGTCTGTGGGAAGTGAGGAGTCCAGGTGCACACTCCCACGCTGGTCTGTGGGAAGTGAGGAGTCCAGGCGCACACTCCCACGCTGGTCTGTGGGATGTGAGGAGTCCAGGTGCACACTCCCACGCTGGTCTGTGGGAAGTGAGGAGTCCAGGTGCACACTCCCACGCTGGTCTGTGGGATGTGAGGAGTCCAGGTGCACACTCCCACGCTGGTCTGTGGGAAGTGAGGAGTCCAGGTGCACACTCCCACGCTGGTCTGTGGGATGTGAGGAGTCCAGGTGCACACTCCCCCCGGTTCTGAGCACACTCCCACGCTGGTCTGTGGGAAGTGAGGAGTCCAGGTGCACACTCCCACGCTGGTCTGTGGGATGTGAGGAGTCCAGGTGCACACTCCCACGCTGGTCTGTGGGATGTGAGGAGTCCAGGTGCACACTCCCACGCTGGTCTGTGGGATGTGAGGAGTCCAGGTGCACACTCCCACGCTGGTCTGTGGGAAGTGAGGAGTCCAGGTGCACACTCCCACGCTGGTCTGTGGGATGTGAGGAGTCCAGGTGCACACTCCCACGCTGGTCTGTGGAAGTGAGGAGTCCAGGTGCACACTCCCACGCTGGTCTGTGGGAAGTGAGGAGTCCAGGTGCACACTCCCACGCTGGTCTGTGGGATGTGAGGAGTCCAGGTGCACACTCCCACGCTGGTCTGTGGGGATGTGAGGAGTCCAGGTGCACACTCCCACGCTGGTCTGTGGGATGTGAGGAGTCCAGGTGCACACTCCCACGCTGGTCTGTGGGAAGTGAGGAGTCCAGGTGCACACTCCCACGCTGGTCTGTGGGATGTGAGGAGTCCAGGTGCACACTCCCACGCTGGTCTGTGGGGTGTGAGGAGCCCAGGTGCACACTCCCACGCTGGTCTGTGGGAAGTGAGGAGTCCAGGCGCACACTCCCACGCTGGTCTGTGGGAAGTGAGGAGTCCAGGTGCACACTCCCACGCTGGTCTGTGGGAAGTGAGGAGCCCAGGTGCACACTCCCACGCTGGTCTGTGGGATGTGAGGAGTCCAGGTGCACACTCCCACGCTGGTCTGTGGGATGTGAGGAGTCCAGGTGCCCACTCCCACGCTGGTCTGTGGGAAGTGAGGAGTCCAGGTGCACACTCCCACGCTGGTCTGTGGGGTGTGAGGAGTCCAGGTGCACACTCCCACGCTGGTCTGTGGGAAGTGAGGAGTCCAGGTGCACACTCCCACGCTGGTCTGTGGGAAGTGAGGAGTCCAGGTGCACACTCCCACGCTGGTCTGTGGGAAGTGAGGAGTCCAGGTGCACACTCCCACGCTGGTCTGTGGGGAAGTGAGGAGTCCAGGTGCACACTCCCACGCTGGTCTGTGGGAAGTGAGGAGTCCAGGTGCACACTCCCACGCTGGTCTGTGGGAAGTGAGGAGCCCAGCTGCACACTCCCACGCTGGTCTGTGGAAGTGAGGAGTCCAGGTGCCCACTCCCACGCTGGTCTGAGGGATGTGAGGAGTCCAGGCGCACACTCCCACGCTGGTCTGTGGGAAGTGAGGAGTCCAGGTGCACACTCCCACGCTGGTCTCTGGGAAGTGAGGAGTCCAGGTGCCCACTCCCACGCTGGTCTGAGGGATGTGAGGAGTCCAGGCGCACACTCCCACGCTGGTCTGTGGGAAGTGAGGAGTCCAGGTGCACACTCCCACGCTGGTCTGTGGGAAGTGAGGAGTCCAGGCGCACACTCCCACGCTGGTCTGTGGGAAGTGAGGAGTCCAGGTGCACACTCCCACGCTGGTCTCTGGGAAGTGAGGAGTCCAGGTGCACACTCCCACGCTGGTCTGTGGGAAGTGAGGAGTCCAGGCGCACACTCCCACGCTGGTCTGTGGGAAGTGAGGAGTCCAGGCGCACACTCCCACGCTGGTCTGTGGGAAGTGAGGAGTCCAGGTGCACACTCCCACGCTGGTCTCTGGGAAGTGAGGAGTCCAGGTGCACACTCCCACGCTGGTCTGTGGGAAGTGAGGAGTCCAGGTGCCCACTCCCACGCTGGTCTGTGGGATGTGAGGAGTCCAGGTGCCCACTCCCACGCTGGTCTGTGGGGATGTGAGGAGCCCAGGTGCACACTCCCACGCTGGTCTGTGGGGATGTGAGGAGCCCAGGTGCACACTCCCACGCTGGTCTGTGGGGATGTGAGGAGCCCAGGTGCACACTCCCACGCTGGTCTGTGGGAAGTGAGGAGTCCAGGTGCACACTCCCACGCTGGTCTGTGGGAAGTGAGGAGTCCAGGTGCACACTCCCACGCTGGTCTGTGGGAAGTGAGGAGTCCAGGTGCACACTCCCACGCTGGTCTGTGGGATGTGAGGAGTCCAGGTGCCCACTCCCACGCTGGTCTGTGGGAAGTGAGGAGCCCAGCTGCCCACTCCCACCATCATGACCTCTGCCATCAATCCCCGCTCTGATGGACTTTATCCCCTCAAACTCTGAGCCAGAGTAAATCCTTCCTCTCTTAAGTTGCTTCGTGACAGATATATGACAGCAGCATTGAAAAATGTAGCGAATACAGAAACTTTAGGAGGAGGTAGATGAGAAAGAAAATCTGTCTTTGTGTGCATTTTTCATGAAAATTTTTCACACATAAGGAAAGGATGGATCAAAAGTAGAAGTGCTGTCACTGTCTCTCCACAGTGAAGTGTGACTCCCCTCACATCTCTCCACAGTGAAGTGTGACTCCCACCTCACGTCTCTCCACAGTGAAGTGTGACTCCCCTCACATCTCTCCACAGTGAAGTGTGACTCCCCCCTCACGTCTCTGCACAGTGAAGTGTGACTCCCTCTCACATCTCTCCACAGTGAAGTGTGACTCTCCTTCATGGGACTGTTTTGTGGAGATGTAGTAATTCCAGGTGGCCATGCCATCCCTACAAACTGTCTCAGATGGTAGTATAGTTTCTTCCACTAATGCAGGTTGAGTGTATGAATTGCTGGGGCTTGGAGCCAACCTTGGAGTCAACCAATGTAGATCCCTGCCTCCTCTGGACGTTGTGAGGGGTTTGTTGAGGGCTGGCCAGCACGTTAAACCTGCCTTGTTTCCAGGTGGTAGGATGTCCCAGTAACTCTGCCCCAGCCAGCCACTGCCACTAAGATGCTCACTCTTCAAGAATCTGACTGGTTGTTGTACTTTGTTCTTATCCGCTAGATTTTCCCTCCACTTAGCACTCTGCTAAGCCTATTAACCAATATTTACAAATGACATTGCTTGGAATAATACAGGTTGTTCTTGTGGTCTTGTACATGTTCTTTCTTATGTGTCATGTGTACTTAGGTCTTCAGAGCATTCAGTTCTAGTTATTTCTCTCTCTCTCTCTCTTTTTTTTTTTAATTGAGGTAGGGTCTCGTTCTAGCCCAGGCTGACCTGTAATTTACTACGTAGTCTCAAGGTGGCCTCGAACTCACAGAGATCCTCCTACTTCTGCCTCCCGAGTGCTGGTATTAAAGGTGTGTGCCACCACGCCCGGCTCCTAGTTATTTCTCTTAGACATGCCTGTGTTCCGGTTCTCCTTTTCTTTAATTTCTGCTTTTCTTTTCTTTTTTGAGGCAAACCCAACAGACTGGCCTATTTTCTTTTATGGAAGAGAATGAGAGAGAGAGAGCGAGAACTGGTGTGTCAGGGTCTCCATCCACTGTAATCAACCTCCAGGCGCATGTGCCACCTTGTGTGCATGAGTGACCTTGTGCGCTTGTATCACCTTGTGCGTCTGGCTTACGTGGGACCTGAAGAGTCGAACCTGGGTCCCTAGGCTTCACAGGCAAGTGCCTTAACTGCTAAACCATCTCTCCAGCCTTGCTTTTCATTAAAAAAAAATTATTTGTATGTGTAGATGTGTGTGGTGTGTGACAACCTCTGGGTGTTCATCCTCTCCTTCCACCTTCTTTTTGAGACAGGGTCTCCATTGGTGATTTTTTAAAAATTTTATTTATTTTTTTGTTTTTGCTGCTGCATGTGTGCCAGTCCCACTGACTTGCTGGCTTCTGGATTCTCCTGGCTCCAGCTCCTTTTGCAGTAGGCACATTGGGATCAGAGATGTGTGCACCACTTTGTGCCTGGCTTTGCGTGGGTAGCTGCTTTACATGGAGAATGGGAAATGGAATTTAGGCCAGCAGGCTTGCAAGCAAGTGCCTTTCATCACTGAGCCATCTCCCTGGCTCTTGTTTTCATTTTTAAAAAAACGTTGTATTTCTCCTTCCCCTTAATTTCTATTCTGCCCACATTGTTTTTTTTTTTTTTTGTTTTTTTTTTTTTCTTGTTTTATGCTGTGTCTCTGCATGAGCAGAGACTTCATTTCTGCCACAGCAGATGGGAAACAGCTGCAGGAGAGTGAGCCAGATTCTGGCAGTGGGGAGCTGGCTACAACACCCCAAAGCCCACCTCCAACAGCACACCTCTCCCAGCAAGCCTCCACTTGCCAAGTTGCCATCAGCTGAGGACCAAGAATTCAGACCACATGAATTTTTTTTGCGTGTGGGGGAAAGGGGGACATCTGATCGGCACCACCACATAGGTGAACCAGAATTACCCTCCAAATACCATGTGCATCACCTTCTTTGCGGTGGCAAAGGCAGCTCCCACTCTGGCTTGAAAGATGACTGTTGGCAGTTCTCAAAGTATTCCCCTGTAGGCTGACCAGTCTGACCCAGAAAACACTACCACGTATGATAATTGCAGTTTGGCACCCACGAGACGCACCAGTTTTTATGTTGTATTGGAGAATAAAACTGATTTGGCAGTTTTAGATTATAATCAGCACAAATCTTCCTTTCTGGCTTCTGAGAGCATAATGTGTCCCCAGGAGCAACAGAGGAGAGACAGACACCTTTCCTCCCAGCTTTCCGTGTTTCTTCGAATTAAATCTTCACTTGGTTAGAGCAAAGAACGACTCATTGGCCTCTATGTTTATCACTTTAAGTGGGGTTCTAATTTGTTTCGGAAGCTGCTAGGGAGCCCGAGGATACCATTGCCAGTCTCAAGAGTGCATTTGCAGGGTATAGACGGTACAGCCCATGGCTGCTAGGCCCAGATATGTGGATCACATTCAGTAACAGCAGCAATAACAGCTACCACTTAGCAGGTGCTAAAAAGTGCCAGAAAGTTCTGTAGTAAACTCCTTAGTGCTCACATCAACCCTAAGGGGTGTCTACTGTATTATCTGATTAAAAAAATATTTTATTTTATTTTATTATTTTATTTATTTTTATTTATTTATTTATTGTTTTTTTTGAGGTAGGGTCTCACTCTAGCTCAGGCTGACCTGGAATTCACTATGGAGTCTCGAACTCATGGCAATCCTCCTACCTCTGCCTCCCGAGTGCTGGGATTAAAGGCGTGCACCACCACACCTGGCTTTTATTTATTTACTTATCTGAGAGGGAGGGCAGGAGAGAGAGAGGGAGAATGGGCACACCAGGGCCTCCAGCTGCTGAAAACAAACTCTAGACACATGTGCCACTTTGTGCATCTGGCTTACATGGGTCCTAGGGAATCAAACCAGGGTCCTTTGACTTCCCAGGCAAGTGCCTTAACTGCTAAGCCACCTCTCCAGTCCTTACTGGATTTTAGAAAGAGGTTGCTGAGTCACCGAGAGATTCAGTAACTTGTCTCAAGTTAGTAGAGTTACTAAGTGGTGGAATCAGGCTGGAGCGTGGGCAAACTGGCTCCCAGAATCTGTGCTTTTAATTTCTCTCCATACCTCCGTCTTCAGGAGGTCCTGGAAGATGCAGAACATGAGGATAACAATGCTTAGGAGGAGACATTTGGGGGCAGAGATGGAGCAGGGTCTCTTAAAACCCCCGATCTGGGCTGGAGAGATGGCTTAGCAGTTAAGCACTTGCCTGTGAAGCTTAAGGACCCACGTTAGCCAGATGCACAAGGGGGCACACGCGTCTGGAGTTTGTTTGCAGTGGCTGCAGGCCCTGGTGCACCCATTCTCTCTCTCTATCTGCCTCTTTCTCTCTCTGTGTCCACCCCTTTCAAATAAATAAATAAATAAAAATTAAAAAAAAAACCCGATCTATGAATTGTAAAGTCGAATGTAGGGTGGAATCAGTGTTGAGGAAAGCTAGAGACGGTAGAGGAGGTTGTGGGCTGATATGAGACCCTAGAGTGTCCATCCTGAGATAATGGTGGGGTCATTGTCATGAGTAGTGGTGGCAGAAAGCACCTCTGACTTGTATGTGGCCCTGAGATAAAGTTTCAGAGATGCCACCACTCTCAAATGCTGTCTCTGAAAGAAGAGCTTCTTGCTCCAAGAAGGCAAGAGGTTGTGTCCCTCATCTTCCCAGGTCCCTGTCTATGTGCTCATGTCCCTATGATGGGTCGTCAGGGCCTGAGACTCCCGCAGCTCCCTTGGAAGTCTTTGTGGGTGGGGCCAGTGAGGAGAAAGATGAAGGATGGAGGGAGAACGCTAAGATCAGCATGGACCAGGGCAGGGCTGAGGAAATGAAGCAAGAGACAGGCTATCCCCTGCTTCTATGCCAGAGCTGGTTCTGAGGGATACAAGGGATCCCAGAATTTAGCCCCCTGGGATAGAGTTAGGAGTTTGAGGGTTTAAGACTGAACCTCCAGTCTGTGTTGAAGACGGATTTCCCTAGAGCATCCTCCTCTATACCCGGAGCAGAAGCCAGCAGCAGGGTGGGATTGAAGGATTCCGAATCGACTTTCAACAGCCATGATCGTGAAATCTCTTGTCTACTCAGACTTCACTTCCTCTCTCTAGGTTGTTCCTATCCCAATGTGCCCATGCGTTTCCATTTCAGTAAGATAGTTGGTGGTGATCAGTACCCTTGAAGAGCTAATAGGAGCCATAAAAACTAAGGCACCCTCCCAAGTATTTCATGCCTGGTGAAATGATGACACTTGAAGGCCTGATTATAAAAAGCTCTCATCATCAATAAACAAACAAAAACCCAGGGCTATGTGAATATTAATAGCCCAGAGACTTAGGTGGAGGTATCAATATTCTTGAATAACATCTGTTCACACTTCATCATTTTAATTAATAAGTTCTTTTCTTTTTTTCTTGTAATTTCAGCAGGAGGCATCTCAGGGTAAGAGAACCAGACCTGGATTTATGTGAATAGGATTTTTTTTTTTGTTTCATCACTGAATCCAAATAGCATTTTCCTAGTGTGAAAACAGATGGTAGAGACTTTATTTGTGGTCAAAGGCATTATGTCTGAGTGAGCCTTTCTTTGGCAGGCATATTTGAATAAATTCAGGAAGTGATTTAAGACATGACATGTCTCCTAGAACCTAATCTATGACAGGTACTTTTATTAACAAAATTTATACACTCAAACACGGTGACTCTGAGGAACTAATTTTCATTCTGGCAAATCATGATCCTTTTTTCTTCCTTGGCCATCGACTATCTATATAGAAATTAAGATTGTCTTGGAAAGCCAGTCTAAGAGTCAGAGATTGCATGTTTCTTATGTCCTAGCTAAAAAAAAAAAGAAAAAAAAAGTCCTCTGGTCTGCTTTTGAGATTTCGATGTTTGAGTATTTGAGAATATTTTGGGCAACTAAATCCTGGCTTGCTATTTACCTAACTAATCAAAAATGGTGATTTTATTATCTCCAACAATGCAAAATTTCAGTGACATATTGTCTTGAAGGGATGCTTGAAATCATAAATTACTTTGCAAATATGAGGATGTGTATTGTTACTGTTACAATATGAAGTCAAAATTCTCCTATATTCTCAAGGAAATGAAGCAACAAGGTTAATTCTTCCCTGCTGCTAGGGTTTAAGTGGCTTTGGAGCTCAGATGAGGGTCTTTACAGGGAATTTTTGTTTTATGTGGTAGGGTCTCACCCTAGCCCAGGGTGACCTGGAATTCACTATGTAGTCTCAGGTTGGCTTTGAACTAATGGAGATCCTCCTACCTCTCTGCCTCCCAAGGGCTGGGATTAAAGACGTGAGCCGCTACACCTGGCTATGTGGAATTTTTGTAAAAAATAAATTTTTTAGTTACTTATGAGAGAGAGAGAGAGAGAAAATGTGCACACCAGGGCCTCTAGTCAGTGCAAATGAACACCAGATGCATGTGACACCTTATGCATCTGGCTTTATGTGGGTGCTGAGAAATGGAATCCAGGTCATTAGGCTCTGCAGGCAAGCTCCTTAACCACTGAGCAATCTCACAAGCCTATACAGGGAACTTTTTAAAGGTCTACACCCAGATGTAAAAAGCAGCAGGAAGGGATAATGTACAGGTTGTGACTGACTGTTGTGGTGTATTTGGGGGTAATTTTCTTCTCATAGTTCTCCCATGAACTTCTCAGATTATAATTTCTTGATCCCCCCCCCCCTTATCAGTTTCTTTCTACCTCTGTCAATCCGTTGATTTAAGTTTGGAGAATGAAGGAGGATTTGGCAGGCAACACAGTGCCAGAACTGGGCTGAGGGCTCTGAACTGACACACTGCAGAGGTGACGTGTACCAGCATCAGCATGTGACCAGTTAAAGCCATGCAGATCTCCACAGGCCTAGGGAACCTCTAACTTCATGTAACAAGATGTTTCTGGTTAACAATCACCTTGTAAAGCATACAAACAACTAAACACACACACACACACACACACACACACATACACACACACACACACAGAGAGAGAGAGAGAGAACACAGATTCTGATCCAATAATCTGTGGTGCATGACTTTAATCCCATCTCTTGGGAGGCTGAGGTAGGAGGATGGCTGTGAGTTTGAGGCCACCCTAAGACTACATAGTGAATTCCAGGTCAGCCTGGGCTAGAGTGAAACCCTACCTCAAGAAACCACACACACACACAAAAATCAGGAATATATATGATGTGTAGCGTGTGCATGTGCAGATGCACGTGCTCCAGGCATGTGTGTGTGGAAACCAGAGGAAGATGTTGGGTCTTTCTCTCTAAGTCTTCCAGCTTACTTTCCTGAGACCCAGTCTCTCACTGAACCTGGAGCGCTCTGTTTTTCAGTTATACTGGCTGACTCACTGATCCTCCTGTCTCTGCCCCCTCTGGGTTGGGGTTATAGGCATGTGTGTCCATTCCTGACCTTTTTTTTTAAATTGCATCTAGCTTTTAAAATATTTATTTTTGTTTATTTTTATTTATTGATTTGAGAGCAACAGACAGAGAGAGAAAGAGGCAGGCAGAGAGATTGAGAAAGAATGGGCGTGCCAGGGCCTCCAGGCACTGCAAATGAACTCCAGATGCGTGCGCCCCCTTGTGCATCTGGCTAACGTGGGTCCTGGGGAATCGAGCCTCGAGCCAGGGTCCTTAGGCATCACAGGCAAGTGCTTAACCACTAAGCCATCTCTCCAGCACCCCCTTTTTTTACATGGATGCTGGGGATTGAACTCAGGTACCTCGTGCTTACACAGCAAGTACATTATACCCACTAAGCCATCTCCTCAGGCCCAGAAAAAAAATTTTTTTTTCTTTTTTTGTTTGGTCGTTTTGAAGCAGGATCTCACTCCAGCCCAGGCTGACCTGTAACACACTCTGTAGCCCAGGCTGGCCTCAAACTCATGACATCCTCCTACCTCAGCAAGAACCTCCAATCACTGAGCCATCTCCCCAGCTCCCGAAAGTTTTATTTTAGCTTGCGATTTCAGAGGTTTCAGCCCATGATGGTGAGGAGGGCATGGCAGAGCAGCTCATATCGCGGTGGGTAGGGAGCAGAGTGGAGAATTAACAGAAAGAGGTCAGGGTAAGAAATGGTCCCCAAGGGCTGGCTTCTTCTAAAGAAGTTCCACCTTCCACAGTTCTACCCCCTCCCAGTAGTCTGGTCAAAGTTTGAGTCCATCAATGGATTAAATCATTAGATGAGAGGCCTCATGATCTAATCCTCCCTGGAAATACTCTCTGGGGAAAATAGAGTAAGATGTTAGATAGGGAGATTGTGAAGTGGACATCAGAGAAGTCTAATACAAAACTCACTGGCAGGAGAATGGGTGTTGTCCTGGAAAAGTAGTCCTGGGGTATTTTTGCAGCTGCTGCTGTGTGGCCACACTCATCTCCTGGATTTCTGAGCTCTGATTACATGTGCTGGCTCAGCAATTCAGCATTTGACGCCTCTCTCTTGTCCTTGTCCTTTTAATGTCTTCCTAGGTCTTGTTAACCCGTTCTACTTCCCCACGACACATAGCAGTGTCTTTGGAAGCTCGTGTCTTCTACCTCATGTGTGTGTGTATGTGTGTATAATCTCACATAAATATATGTATATCTCATTAGCACCTAATTGTGTTCAGCAAAACGTTGTTGATTTGAGTTTGCCTAGTGGGAGATAAATCCTTTCTGTACAAGCACAATTATGTTTTCTGGGGCCCATGGAGTCTTCCATGACTCCCTAACTATATTGAGGCCTCCCCAGCTAAGGGAGCTTGGAAAGCAGCATGTGCCGGGTTCTCAGGCAGGTAGGGCTGTGGGAGAGCCGGTCCCGCCTGTCTCTCCTTGGGGCTGAGCGGGATATTGAGTGTCGACGACCCAGACCCTCTCCTAGTCACCGGAGAGAAACCACACTGAGTCGGGAGACTTGTCAAAGCAGGATCTCGTTTGATTGTATCAAGCAGGCACTTATATACCATCAAGGTAGGGGGTGGGAGTCTTAGGACGGGGTGAGGATTAAGGGCCAATAATATTTCATCACGTTAACAGTAGCTGGGCGGAGGCAGTTTTAGGTCAGGCCTTGCTGAGTCACTCCTAGGCGGAAGTCATAGGCCAATGACAGGCCGCCAAACTCTAGGCAGGCTCAGAAGTTCCACTGGGCCTCGCGTCCCGGCTTCTTTAGGCCCAACAAGTATGTTTAATGAGGGCCAGTGAGCTAGGAGCACAGTGCCAGTGTGTGGGGGGTGATGTAGGTTTTTTCACTTGTGATTCGTTCTGCACTCTCTGCATTTGGTTTCGTTCAGATTGCTTCCCAGCCAGGAGCAGTCAGAAGGGACGTATATTTAGAGTCAACTTCCAGCCTTTCATGGAAGCTTTCTGTGCAGAATGAAGCACAAATGTGCTGGTGCTTTCTCCACCTAACTTCCCCGTGTTGCATGCCTTGCCAGCTGTAGATAATGAGACGTGAGCAATGACTAGGATGCATATGGGGTGTGGTGGTTTGATTCAGGTGTCCCCCATAAACTTAGGTGTTCGGAATGCTAGGTTCCCAGCTGATGGATATTTGGGAATTAATGCCTCCTGGAGGGAGTGTATTGTTGGGGGTAGGCTTATGGGTGTTATAGCCAGTTTCCCTTTGCCAGTGTTTGGCACACTCTCCTGTTGCTATGGTCCACCTTGAGTTGGCCAGGGGGTGATGTCCACCCTCTGCTCATGCCATTGTTTTCCCCTGCCATCGTGGAGCTTCCCCTCGAGCCTGTAAGCCAAAATAAATGTCTTTTTCCCAGAAGCTGCTCTTAGTTGGGTGATTTCTACCAGCAATGTGAACCGGACTGCAACACGGGGCATGCAGGGGATGAGCACAACCCAGGTTGCCTTCAGCATTTCTCACTAGGAACCTGGAACCACTTATACGAGTGACTCATGGCGAGGAGGCTTGTGTACTGCACAGCCTCTAGGAAGCATTCGCTTCATGATCAGTATGAGTGTGCCCCTTGGAGGGCAGTCAACACCGTGTGCCCACAAAAAGTGGCCCTATGTGAGGGCCCAGTTCTACTGAGTCAGAATCTCTAGGGAGGGAACCCATCACCTACAGTTTAGCAGTTTTTCACAGACTACTGCTCAAGAAGTCAGTTAGTTTTTTGTTTGTTTGTTTTTTCTGTTTTTCAAGGTAGGGTCTCACTCTAGTCCAGTCTGACCCGGAATTTACTATGTAGTCTCAGGGTGGCCTTGAACTCTTGGCGATTCTCCTACCTCTGCCTCCCGAGTGCTGGGATTAAAGGCGTGCGCCACCACGCCTGGCAAGAAATCAGTTTTAAGAGGAAGGTATGGGCTGGAGAGATGGCTTAGTGGTTAAGACACTTGTCTGCAAAGCCAAAGAACCCAGGTTCAATTCCCTAGGACCCACATAAGCCCGATGCACAGGATGGCACATGCGTCTGGAGTTTGCAGTAGCTGAAGGCACTGGCGTGGCCTCTCTCTCTCTCTCTCTCAAATAAATAAGTAAATAAAATATTAATTTTTTTAAAAGAGGAAAATATGGGGGCTGGGGAAATGGCTTAGTGGTTAAGCCATTGGTTTGCCTTGAAGCCAAAGGACCCCAGTTTGATTCTCTAGGACCCACAGAAGCCAGATGCACAAGAGGGCACATGCATCTGGAGTTCATTTGCAGTGGCTGGAGGCCCTGGCATGCCCATTCTCTCTTTCTCTCTATCTGTCTCTTCCTCTCTCTCTCAAATAAATTAAAAAAATATTTTTTTTTAAAAAAAGGAGCTGGAGAAATGGCTTAGCGGTTAAGCGCTTGCCTGTGAAGCCTAAGGACCCCGGTTCGAGGCTCGATTCCCCAGGACCCACATTAGCCAGATGCACAAGGGGGCGCACGCATCTGGAGTTCATTTGCAGTGGCTGGAGACCCTGGCATGCCCATTCTATCTCTCTCTTTCTCTATCTGCCTCTTTTTGTCTCTGTCTGTCACTTTCAAATAAATAAGTAAAAATAAACAAAAAAAATTTAAAAAAAAAAAAAGGAAAATATACCAGAAGGAAAGAGATGTGGGAAATTATCTTAGTTACCTATGCCATCCTTGGGTTCTCTGCTTCCCAGGCAGGGTTCATGGACAGCCTTGAAACATTGCCCTGCTTGTAACCGCTCTTCCTTCACTTTCCTTCTAAGCAGGTGTCACTGACTTTCTTTCCTGTGTGCTTGTGCATTCAGACTTTCCACGACCACGGGCTCTTGTGTTTTAGTTGAGAGAGAATACCTACACTGTTTTCCTCTGTAGGAATCTGTTATGGCTTGAAACTAAAAATCTCCCCAAAGGCTCATGTCTTGGAGGCTTGGTTGCAGGCCGATGGGCTTTAGAAATGTGATTGGGGGCTGGAGATATGGCTTCGCCGTTAAGGCGTTTGCCTTTGAAGCCTAAGGACTCATGTTCGACTCTCCAGATCCCACATTAGCCAGACTCACAAAGGTCAGGCAAGCGCAAGGTTGCACATGCCCACTAGGTGGCGCAAGTCTGTGGAATTTGATTGTAGTGGCTGAGGCCCTGGTGCACAAATTCTCTCCATCTTCTCTGACTCCCTCTCTCTCTTGCTCTCTCAAAAACAAAAAAATGTGGTTGGATCTTGAGGGTTCTACTTCATTAATCCATTAAGGAGTGGAGCATCAAGGGAAGAGACCTGGCTGAGGGAAGTGGGTCACTGGGGACATGATTTTCAAGGGTGTTTCTTGTCCCTGGTCTGTTCTTTTTCTGTGTGTCTCTCTGCTTCTCAGCTGCCATGGGAAGAGCAACTTTCCTTGGCAGGGTCCTTGAACTGTGATGACTCTGCCTTGCCACTGTCCTGGATGCACTGCAATTGGCTGTCTGTGGACTGACGTCTCTGAAGCTACAGGCCACCATAACCACTTCCTATTCTTCAGTTGTTTTTACCAGGCATTATGTTACAGCGATGACAAGGGCTCCTAGCTGCTGCAAGCGGAACTCCAGAAGCATGCGCCACTTTGTGCATCTGGCTTACATGGGTCCTGGGGAATCAAACCTGGGCCGTTAGGTTTTTCAGGCCGGCACTTTAACCAGTGAGCCATCTCTCCAGCTCATTGATTTATTCTTTGTTAGGACAGAAAATGATTTAACTACTTAGTATATCATTCAGGGGCATATCCTACTACAATAATAAGTGTGTGTGTGTGTGTATAAACTTTATGCGCGTTTTTTTTTTTCTAAGCACTTTATTAGTATTTGACCTTCAAAAACAACTGTTTGGGATAGGTGTTTTACTATCTTAATTTTATAGATGAAAAAAAAAAATGAGGGATTACAACTTGCCCAGCAGTTCTATCTAAATTATTTCAGTACTGGAACTCATGCAGTCAAGCTCCAAAGCTACTGTTATTAAAACTGCTTGGGTCATGATAGCTCTGTGTGTGTGCATGCGTGCGTGCGTGTGTGTGTGTGTGTGTCGGTGTAGGACAATGACAGAAGGGAGAATGCGAGACACTAAATAGGTCAGAAAGGCAAGAATGTGCTGCAACCTGCACTGGAGTGTTGGGGGAGGGAGTTGGAAGATAGCACAAAGCAGAAAAACCGGCAGGATTCCAGCAAGAAAGCTGGAGGTGGGGTTCTCCTATCCCTCCTTGACTTCTTATAAAGCAGTAGAAATGGTGTATTATTGTCCATGGCTCTTTAAAAAAATAATAATGATGCCACTTTAATAGCTTTTGTTTGGAGTCATAAACCTTCATCCCAGCCAATAACCTCTGGGGCCTGGCTCTACTTGATAGAGAAGGCGAGAGGATTTAGGATTAGACAGGAACGCTGGGATTTGAGCGCATGTAAGGAAGTAAGAAGGAGGGGGTTTTCCCATGTTGTGGAGGAGTATGGAGTCTGTGGTAGGAATGCTGGAAGAGAAGACAGTACCCTGGAAAGTACTTGGAGGCCAAGCCCAGGGCAGCTACTAAGCCTGTCTCCGCTAAAGATTGAGGCAATTATTCCAGTAATTCAGGAAGAAAGGGAGCTATTGAATTACCAGAATAATAATTATCTCCATTTCCCTTTTTCTTCTCTTTTTTTCTGTTTGGAGAGAGAAAGTGAGAGTGAGAGCAAGAGCGAGATAGAGAGAGAGAAAGGTGTCTGTTCATTTCAATGTGTATGCTAGGGCTAGGATGGTCTGCTAAATTCTTAACTTTTTTGAGTCAGTGTTTTTTTTTTTTTTTTCTTCTGGTCTTATATTAACCTTGGCAAGATCTCTTTGCTCCTGAAACTAAACCTTTTCACTCTGATTAGCTAGCTATGTTTCTCTTTCTGAGTCTTGGGAAGTAGGGGGGCGGGGCTTGATTTGAAACAAAATGACTATTTAGTGTCTCTTGTCATTTGCAAGTCATTGTTTCTTATAGATTAGGAGTTATTTTGCATATTCTGATTTAAGAGGGGGAAATACATAGGATGACCTTTGATCTCTCAAATTCTGAGCTGACAAGGTGGGCTGTGTAACGGGTGGGTTTGGCCCAACATTTAGCACCCTGTGTAAATTGAATATACCCCAATGAAGGCTTAATGCTGAGAGCAGACTTTGAAGGAGGGGGCTATTGTTCACTGGGCCACTTGCTGCCCTGAGACACTCACAAAGATGTTCTCTGTTCCAGGCAGAATGGTTCCTCCAGAGACCTTGGGAGTTTCAAGACAACTGAACGCAAGATAAGAAAGGGGATATCTTGAAAGAGATAGACTGGTCATCCCCAATGGGATTCTTGTGTGGTACATGATTGACTCCAAGGCAAGAGGCCTTGAAAGTGCTTTTCCTTAAGACAGTAAATGCTCTGTTTGGGGAAACAAATGGAAAAAAGGGGGTGTTTTGCTTCCCTATATCCATTTCCAGAAATGAGTAAATTGTACCATGTGTTTCAAACTACAGTGCTCCCCACTGTCACCTACTGCTACTTGGATGACACAGAGGCCCCTCTGGGATCTCACCCAGGCAAGCAGCAAATGATTTGTGCTATGGTGGGGCAGAGGAGCCATTTCTCGGTGACTACAAGCAAAGCAAAGCAAAGCAAAGCAAAGAAAAGCTTTCCCCTGTTACATCCTACCCAAGCATTCAATCAAGGAAAATCCCTACTTTGCCTGTGGCTGCAAGAAGATCCGCCAGAAGATCCTTCTAAGTATGTTGGGAGAACAAAGAAGTAGAAGTTGTGAACTAATTGTCTGCAAACAGGGATACAGTACATAGGTTTTTTTTTCTCTAATAACTGCCATCTCTTTTTAAATTTTTATTTATTTATTAGAGATAGAGAAAGGAAGAGGAAGAGACAGAGAGAGAGAGAGAGAGAGAGAGAAAATGGGCACACCAGGGCCTCTAGCCACTGAAAATGAATTCCAGATGCATGCATCACCATATGCATCTGGTTTATGTGGGACCTGGAGAATTGAACCTGGGTCCTTGGGCTTCACAAGCAAGCACCTTAACCACTAAGTTGAAGGCCCTGGTGCGCCCATTCTCTCTCTCTCTCTCTCTCTCTCTTTCTCTCAAATAAGTAAAGTTCCTTAAAAAACATTTTTTTTTTTTAATGTTCATGGAGTGTCTTGCTCTCCTGCCAGCATTGGTAAACATCTGTGGGTGTGAAGAGACACATTGTAGGGATCCCATTTTGCAGGTGAGAATTGAAGTATGGATGTCTGCCCTGGTGTGAAGCCAGTTTCATGCTCATGAGAGCTTTCAGGACCTCCTGACGTTGACAGTCATACTGTAGTTTAGAAGGTGGCAAATTCCTGACCTTGGGAGAACTAAGAGTTTCTTTGGTGATGCAATTCTACCCTATAGTTTTGAGAAATATTCCTTAATTTTTTTTTTTTTTTTTTTTTTTTTTTTTAGAGAGAGCGAAAGCGAGAGCAAGCGAGAGATAATTGGCATTCCCTGGGCCTCAACCACTGCAATCGAACTCCAGGCACTTGTGCCACCTAGTGGGCATGTGCAACCTTGCACTTGCCTCACCTTTGAGCATTTGGTTTATGTGGGATCTGGAGAGTAGAACATGGGTCCTTAAGTTTTGCAGGCAAGTGATTCAACCACTAAGCTATCTCTCCAGCCCTAAAAATATTATTTATTTATTTATTTGTAAGCATAGAGAGAGAGAGAGTCAGAGAGTCAGAGAGGGAATGGGCATGCCAGGGTCTCTAGCCACTGAAAGTGAACTCCAGATGTATGCACCACTTTTATGCATCTGACTTTATTTGAGTACTGGTGAATTGAGCTTGGGTCATTAGGTTTTGCAGGCAAGTGCCTTAACTGCTGAGCCATCTCTCCAGCCTCACCAGTTATTTCTGAACTCTCAACTTTAGTCTGCTTCCTTGGCACTCCTAATGGTTAAATGAACTAACTTTCTTTCTTTCATTCTGCCTCTATTTATTTAAAAATTTTTTTGTTTATTATTTATTTATTTGAGAGTGACAGACAGAGAAAGAGGGAGAGAGAGGGAGAAAGAGAGAATGGGCACGCCAGGGCTTCCAGCCACTGCAAACGAACTCCAGATGTGTGCGCCCCCTTGTGCATCTGGCTAACGTGAGTCCTGGGGAATCAAGCCTTGAACCGGGGTCCTTAGGCTTCACAGGCAAGCTCTTATCTGCTAAGCCATCTCTCCAGCCCTCTTTCTTTCTTTCTTTCTTTCTTTCTTTCTTTTTTTGAGGTAGTATCTGACCTGGAGCTCTGTAGCTCCAGGCTGGCCTTAAACTCACAATGAATGATCTTCCTACTTATGCCTACCCACTGCTGGCATTAAAGGCATGCACTACCATACCCAACTTAAATGAATTTTTTTTGTTTTTGTTTTTGTTTTTCAGGGTCTCGCTCTAAGAGCCCAGTATTACTTGGAATTCACCCTGTATTCTCAGAGTGGCTTTGGACTCATGGTGATCCTCCTACCTCTGCCTCCCAAAGGCTGGGGTTAAAGGCATGCACTGCCATGCCCAGTTTAAATGAAGTTTTAAAATCCTATACCAAAGTTCTACATGCTCAAACTTGCTAGAATGGCTTATGTCCTCTTCTGGCAAACATGACTATGAGTGTTATGGGAACCAGCAGAGTTACAGGCAGCAGGCTTCAAAGAACTTAAGAATCTGGGTTTACTTTTCTGACGTGGTTGAATTAGATGAGGTTAGTGTCAGAGCACTGGGCACGGAGAATACAAGGCAGACCATGACAAATGTCCTCCACTGGTCACTTGAAATGAAATGCCCAGTGAAGGCAAGGCTTTGGTGACTGTCACAGTGAGAATGAGGGCTACGTGGATGGTGGCACTGAAGGGATGTTTCTGCAGACACTGGAGAACCTAAGAAATGAGACATGATCAGAAGAGCAAGGAGCTTTGCTGGCATCGTAGAAGGACCATTCATTTCATGAGGCTACGGCACTGATGTGTTCAAATGTCAAATGTGGTTTAGTCCTGAAGGTCTGTCGTAGTCAGCTTCAGTTGCTGGGATGAACTTCCAAACCAGTCACGGTTTATAGGAGAGATGGAATTTATTTGAAGCTTACAGATCCAGGGGAAGTTCCATAGTGGTGGAAGAGGCTGGACCCCTTTCACAGGTCTAAGCAGAGAGAAAAATTCCACCATCAGCACCATCAGCAAGCACACTCCAGGAACCCCAGGCAGAGCTCAAGCACTTTGTATATCTTGAGCTGGAATTTCCAGATCCGCTCCACTCCCCCCAAACACCTTGGGGCTGGACCTAGGATCTACCCACAGTGACACCAAGTTATAAGCTTGAATAAAACTCCTGAATCTATTGGGGGACATCCATTCAAACAACCACAGGGCTGACTAAAAGGTGATCATGGGCTGGAGAGCTGGCCTAGCAGTTAAGGCGCTTGCCTGCAAAACCACAGGACCCAGGTTTGACTCTCCAGGACTCACATTAGCCAGATGCACAAGGGGGCACATGTGTCTGGAGTTCGTTTGCAGTGGCTGGAGGCCCTGGTGCGCCCATTCTCTCTCTCTTTACCTATTTCTGTATATATCTCTCTCTCCCAAATAAATAAAAATAAAAAATTTTTTTTTAAAAAAAGGTGATCACAAGCCTTGGCATCACTGGGTCTCTTGTGCAAAAGTTTGATTAGTGAGTGGGGGAGAGTGGGACCTTGAGAGCTACATGGAACCACTTGGGTGGGCTCAGTTGAACTTGAGTATATAAATCACCGACGCTCCATTGGACCTCTTGCTTGTAGATGTATGGTCTCCCTTGACTGATGACGCTGGTCCATCAGTTGCTTGGTGACTTTGTAATGATCTTGACGAGGTAGTTTCTTTGCAAGGAAACATTATTTTTCTTCTGCATCTATCTCCTACCACTTACCATTCTTGACCTGCAACTGCACTGCACCTTCAACATGCCTCTGGTAGTGTGAACTTATGTCCTCCACAGACTCAACCTCTAGCAGGCAGATTCCTGCGACAGCAGGGACGTGTCACTGGGGGCAGATCGGAATTCCAGCCGGAAGACGTGCAGAGAGGTTTCGAGCTCTGGCTGTGCTGGCCTGTGATGCCGGCTGTTTGGTGGTCTCTCTGCTTGGATTTATGAACGGGAACCAGCTTCTTCTGCCATCCGTTGAAACTTCTTGTAAGCTTGAAATAAACCCCTTCCTCCCATACACTGTGTCTGGTTTGGATGTTCAGCCCAGCAATGTGGAACTGACTACAGCAACACCCCCAGAAAGGTAAGTGCAAGGAGCTGTAAGGCAAAGAACCTTAAGATTTTGTTCAACAAAAACTTAGACAGTGGGGCTGGAGAGATGGCTTAGCGGTTAAGCGCTTGCCTGTGAAGCCTATGGACCCCAGTTCGAGGCTCGATTCCCCAGGACCCACGGTAGCCAGATGCACAAGGGGGAGCAAGCTTCTGGAGTTCCTTCTCAGTGGCTGGAGGCCCTGGCGCGCCCATTCTCTCTCTCTCTGTCTCTCTCTCTCTGTCACTCTCAAATAAATAAATAAAAATTTTTTAAAAAAATTCTAAAAAAAACCAAAACTTAGGGAGTGGATGTAAAAATGGATTGCAAGAATTCATGCCATAGACAAAGAAGCAAAAATTTCTCGATTCCTAGTTATGGAGGCATTTCCTAAAGACTCTGAGTTCCTTTTTCTTCCTGGTGTAGATGGGAAAATGGTTTCGACTCAGCTTAGCTGCTTGACTCAGACAAGACCAAGGGGTGGCGTACTTGGAAGAAAACTCAGGTGTTAACTATCCACGGTGTAATATGTTGAGAAGATTCCAAACACCCAGGAGGGAGAATTATTGGACAGATATCCATGCAGGCCACGGTCACCCACCAAAGGCACCCTTTCCCCGAGGCGTTGCGAGCACAACTGTGAGAAACACATTCGTGGGCCATGGGGTGGTGAGCCCCGTGCGGGGGCGGAGGCAGGTGACGCTACTGAAATGAGCACTTTGCTCCCAGAGGGACTGTTGAGATGCTGGGTGCCGAGGACAGGCAGCAGGGCTGAAATGCCCAAGGCCAGCATTTACCTATTTGAATCCTCCCCCACGCGTGGTGGATTTCTAGCACTTCAGTTGCCTAAGTATGACATGACTAGGGTCCCATTTCCAGCGAATCAGAGCTTCTGGCATCAGGACCAGAGTGTAATCTGACCTTTGCTGGAAGTTAATGGATTATTGAGTTTCTAGAAATGAATATTCAGTTTACCAGGATGACATTTCATGCATATGTGTATGCATGCGCTCTCGCTCTCTCTCTTTCACACACACATCCACACGCGCATGTGTGTGTGCCTGCACATGATTCTGGAAACCATTTTCTCAACTTGAGTTGCAGTGGTAAAAAGTCAAAGGCCTTAATCCAATTTTTAGACTTAAATGAAGGAGAAGCCAAGACCCTGAGCTCCTGCCAAGAGAAGCTACTGTAAATCTTCCTCAAAGAAACTCGTAGCTAATAACTCAACTGTGCACTGGCAAAAAGGAGAAATAAAGACTTTTAAGAATATTTCAGATTTTAACTTCCAGTAATATTAATGTCCCAAAACCAGAACACCACTGAGGGTCTCTAGAGGTGGCAAGTGGAATTTGTGTCTGAGTTTATCTCTCAGTGATGCCAGAAGGATTGTGAAGCCATCTTGTGATTATTATCCTAACTCTTAAAAAATATATTTTATTTTTATTTTATTTGAGAGAGGGAGAGAGAGAGAAAGAGAGAATGAATGGGCATACCAGGGCCTCCAGCCAGTGCAAATGAACTCCAGATGCATGCACTACCTTGTGTATCTGGCTTACGCAGGACCCCAGAAATCAAGCTTGGGTCCTTTGGCTTTGCAAGCAAGTGCCTTAACTGCTAAGCTATCTCTCCAGCCCCTATTTTCCTAACTAGTAAATGCATGTTTAGAGCAGACTTTTCAGCAGCTAGAAAACTGCCACACTGGCTTTGGGAAGAAAAGGTTACTAACTATGTGATTCCTTTCATATCTGCATTTAACTCATGTATTTGGACTTTACAGAAAAACTATGGGTCTTGGAGACTGACAGTGGATTACTTAATCAGATTGTGACCCCAATTGTGTTAGGTGTTACACATGTCAAATCAATGTGGCTTCTAGTACCTTCTCTATAACATCTCTGGGCTGTGTCAACTGTCAGGTTTCCAGTCTAGCTTGCAGGAACACTGGCCATCACATTACGTCATAGAACATAACTTCTTAAGCTGTGGGTTGCCACCCCATGTGGGTTGCATCGCTGACTGTTGGGAGTGGGTCACAAACATTTAGGTCATGGTGAAAGATTTATGAACGTGTAATGAACAAAAATCAATTCAAGGGCTGGAGAGATGGCTTAGGGGTTAAGCGCTTGCCTGCGAAGCCTAAGGACCCTGGTTCGAGGCTCGATTCCCCAGGACCCATGTTAGCCAGATACACAAGGGGGCGCACGCATCTGGAGTGCGTTTGCAGTGGCTGGAGGCCCTGGGGCGCCCATTCTCTCTCTCTCTCTCTCTCTGCCTCTTTCTCTCTCTCTCTCTGTCACTCTCAAATAAATAAAAATTAAAATAAACAAAAAAAATCAGTTCAACACCAGACACAGAATGAATCTCTGGTAATTCCGGCGGTGCTTGCCCATTTGGCATTGTGCGACTCTACTGTAAGGATCTTGGATCTGAACATACAACATGCATGCTTTCCCTCTGTCGTCACACCCGGCAGTGCCAACAAATGCTGCCTCAAACACCTCAGCCCAGATTCCAGACTATTGTATGTTGTGAATTACAGTGTTTTGACTGTGCTTACAAGGTTTTCTGCTCTTACAGAAACATAGTGTTTTAATTATGAACAACAAATAGTTAATTGTTTCCCATCATCATTCCTATGTTTTTGGATTATTAGAATGTTATCTTCAAAACTGCTATTTGAGCCGGGCGTGGTGGCACACGCCTTTAATCCCAGCACTTGGGAGGCAGAGGCAGCAGGATCACTGTGAGTCCGTGAGTTCAAGGCCACCCTGAGATTACATAGTAAATTCCAGGTCAGCCTGAGCTAGAGCGAAACCCTACCTCAAAAAATAAAAAACAAAACAAAACAAAAACAATTGCTATTTGAGCTGCTGACTTGAATTTCAGAACAAATGGTTAAGTGAAGTTTGGCTTGGTATTAGGACAGACTTTCCAGCAATTGCTGAGATGGTCTAAACATACAGGTACCATTTTGTACTATATAGTTATGTGAAGTGGCATTCTTAGCATTGACAATCATAAGATCGAAGTATTGGTCAACTTTGAAAACACTGGAAGTTTGTCTACATCCTGAAGTACCAAATATTCAGCCAAGATGTAATTTAATAAGCAAGCATCTCACTAGTATGCTAATTTTTCTTCTTCTTCTTCTTCTTTGTTTTTTTGGTTTTTCGAGGTAGGGTCTCAATCTAGTCCAGGCTGACCTGAAATTCACTAGGTAATCTCAGGGTGGCCTCTAACTCATGGCGATCGTCCTACCTCTGCCTCCCGAGTGCTAGGATTAAAGGCGTGCACCACCGTGCCCGGCTGGTTTTCATTTTTAATAAAGGGTAAAATTATATGCATACCAAAGAATTGTTATACAACAAATTTCTTTATGATTTATTTTCAGTAAATATTTGATCTGTATACTTCCTTTATATACTTATATTCTGCTTATATTCTTGGGGCTGTATAAAAATGACTTGGGGGCTGCTGGGGAGATGGCTTAGCAGTTAAGGCATTTGCCTGTGAAGCCTAAGGACCCAGGTTTGATTCCCCAGTACCTACATAAGCCAGATGCACAAGGTGGCACATGCGTCTGGAGTTCGTTTGCAGTGGCTGGAGGCCCATGCCCATTCTATCTCTCTATCTCTGGCTCTCTTTCTCAAATAAATAAATAAATAAAATATTTTTAAAAATCTCTTCAGTAAGCTCTTGGTTTCCTCCAGAAATAGATGGTAGGACCCTATTGCTGAAGACTCCACATGCTTGGGCTGCAGGTCACTGAGAAATCAATGTGGAGCTGAGCTGAAAACCTCCTCCCTGTGGACCTGCTGACAGAAAGCTGGAAAAAGCTATGCTGCATGCAGCTCTATGGGAGAGAAGTCATGAATGGTGATAAACAATAGTGGACACTGCAAGTCTTAAGATTGGCCAGCCAGGCCAAATGTGCCAACTGGTGCAATAGTGGCATGTTTGTTATGGAGGAAACTCATAGTTGGGAGTGGAGGCCTGCTTCATGAAAGGGAACATATGCCTGGTACTGAAAACCTAGTCAAGAACATATAGCGGGGGAGGTCATGAGCCTTAGAGGAGTAACACCTGCTCTTATCTGGCTAAATACATATATTATGCCCACCGAATTGCCCTGTAAGCACTTTTCTTAATGTTCATACCCATATATTAATGCTACTCTCACTTTTAGTTAGAGAAGCTTCTCTTTTCATATGGTGGTGAACATTGGGATGACTCAAAATGCACCATAGTGCTGAGAAGAAGAGACTGGGGAGTGGTTAGCCCTGGAACATCTCTATCACACCTTCCAAGGCTCAGGGTCCATTGTGAAAGAGGCTGCAGGAAGAATCTAAGAATCAAAGGAAGGGTAGGACTCTTTACAATGCACTCTTCCAGACACAAAGTGGCCTGGACATCCATGACCTCACAGTACCTGGCACTACCTACACAAGACCCTCATAATAGGAGGAAAAGATGACATCAAAATAAAAGACAGACTGATTGAGATGGCGAGGGTATAGGATGATGGGGGGAGTTGTGAAGGGAAAGTGGAGGAAGGGAGGGAATTGTCATAGCTTATTGTCTGTAATTATGGAAGTTGTCAATAAAAAAGTTAAATAAATAAATAAATGTCTTGGGTAAAAAGAGTCATGTATGGTTGCAAAGGTTTCCTTATACATTAACATTATACATTTAATGTGTATATAAATCTAATTTATATATTTGGCATCAACTTTTTTTTTGAGGTAGGGTTTCACTCTAGCTCAGGCTGACCTGGAATTCACTATGTGGTCTCAGGGTGGCCTCAAACTCATGGCGATTCTCCTACCTTTGCCCCCCAAGTGCTGAGATTAAAGGTGTGCACCACCACGCCCAGCTAGGACATCGACTATTTTTTTTTTTTTTTTGAGGTAGGGTCTCACTCTAGCCCAAGCTGACCTGGAATTCACTCTGTAGTCTCAAGGTGGCCTCGAACTCACTGCGATTCTTCTACCTCTGCCTCCTGAGTGCTGGGATTAAAGGCGTGCGCCACCACCTGGCTTTAACATCAACTTTAAAAAATTTAATTATTACACAGAGAGAGAGATAGAGAGAGAGTGATAGAGAGAGAAAGTGAGAGAGAGAATGGGCGCACTAGGGCCTCTAGCCATGGTACATGAACTCCAGATGCATGGCATTCACTGTGTAGTCTCAGGGTGGCCTCCAATTCATGGCAATTCTCTTATCTCAGCCTCCCAATGCTGGGATTAAAGGCACGCGCCACCACACCTGGCTTCCTTCATACTTTTTTTTTCCAGTCTTTTTTTTTTTTTAATTAACAACTTCCATAATTATCATGGTAATTCCCCAACTCCCACCCCCACTTTTCCCTTTGCAACTCTACTCTCCATCATATCCCTTCCCCTCATCAATCAGTCTCTCTTTTATTTTGATGTTATCTTTTCTTTGTATTATGATGGTCTTGTATAGATAGTGTCAGGCAGCACTGTGAGGTAATGGATATGCAGGCCATTTTGTATATGGAAGAGCACATTGTAAGGAGTCCTACCCTTCCTTTAGCTCTTGCATTCTTTCTACCACCTCTTCTGCAATGGACCCTGAGCCTTGGAAGTGTGGTAGAGATGTTTCAGGCTAAACACTCCATTGTCACTTCTTCTCAGCACTATGGTGCCTTTGAGTCATCCCAAGGTCACTGCCAACTAAAAAGAGAAGCTTCTCTAACTGAAAGTGAGAGTAGCATTAGTATATGGGTATGAAATTGAGAGACATGATTACCAGGCAGTTTGGTGAGCACAGTATATACATTTAGCCAGACACCAGCAGATGTTATACCCCTAGGGCTCATAAATTCCCCTGTCATAGGTTTTCTTCAGTAGCAGGCATGTATTCCCTCCCATGGAGCAGGCCTCCAGTCCAATTAGAGAGTGGTTGGTTTCCCCCATAACAGACATGCCACTATTGCACCCATTGGCTCATTTGGCCTGACCGGCCAAATATGAGGCTTGTCGTGGCCGCTGTTGTTAATCTCCACTGATGACTTCACTCTCTCATGGAGCTACATGAAGCATAGCTTTATCCAGCTTTCTGTCAGCTGGTCCACAGGGAGGAGGTTTTCAGCTCGATTCCATCAGGGTTTCTTAAGTGACCTTGCCTTTACACTTTTTGAATCCAGTGAGACAATTGGAGGTTCCCATGGTTCTCAAGAATTATTATGCTATTACTTCACGTGTACTGGGAAATATATAACTGTATACCAGAAGCACGAAGCTAGCATGGATTGTTATAAAATTAGATAATACTTTGAGACTGTTTTCCTTTACCACTTTTACCTGTTAAAATGTACATCTCAATAATTTGAAAATCTTTTCTTTTTTAAAATTTTTTGTTTATTTTAATTATTTATTTGAGAACGACAGACAGAGAAAGACGCAGATAAGGAAAGACAGAGAATGGGTGCACCAGGGCTTCCAGCCACTGCAAACGAACTCCAGACAGGTGTGCCCCCTTGTGCATCTGGCTAACATGGGTCCTGGGGAATCGAGCTTCGAACCAGGGTCTTTAGGCTTCATAGGCAAGTGCTTAACTGCTGAGCTAACTCTCCAGCCCCATCTCAATAACTTGAAACTTCATTGCAGTCACCTGGATGCCACAGGGAGACTGGCAACACAAACCTTTCAGTTTGCTCCTCTGGGACCTCTTGTCAGGGATCAATGTGACCTTACCATGAACTAGTTCTACAAATTTGTTGATTTCTTCTTTCAAAGAGCCCTTCGGTATTAAACATTTCCCCTTCTTTTTCCCTGAGATAGGGTCTCATTATGCAGCCCAAGCTGACCTTGAACTTTCCATCTTCCTGCCTCAGGCCTCCTGAGGACAGGTGTGTACGACTACACCTGGCTTAACCATTTTGAGATGGAAAATATTCTTTTTGGCAGCGGTCTTCCAAAATGCATTGCTTCATATCTGATCACCACCTGCTGCAGGCTAATCCATTTCCTCTTAGGCATATCACACAGCTGATTCAGACAGATGCTTTACTGGGGAACCACTGCTCAACGGGGCCATTTCTAAGACTTTTTGATTTTTAAAAAAATTTTTTTTACTTTGCCCAATGACTGAAAACACCTGCTTGGAGCATTTTCTATGTCAAGAGTGCTAGAGTTGTGATCTGTGGCATTGGACACCACAAACTTAGCACTTCATTGTTGGCATGCTAGAAAGCTATTTCCCCAGGAAGTCTCTGGCTTGTTCTGCAAGTAGCCTGCAGCTGTTCCCTTTGCCACCTGCTCACCTGATCTCAAAAGCATCTAGACCCCAGCCTACAGCAGCATCTTTGACCATCTGCACACTGAGTGTCTGAAAACTAGTCCCCTGTATGTCTCTGGGGCCACATTACAGAAAGATGAGGGGTGAGTTGGGCTGAAAAAAAAAAGGAACACAGGTACAGGTACACTGGCTGTCCTGGACCAAACTACTGAGGCCGTCCATCCTTTTTCTCTCCTGTTTGTACCCGCAGTCTTTTCTGTGATGCCAGAGATCACTCCAGTCTGAGGTTGCCCTCCTGGGGACAGCTTTAAGGTGGCTGCCTGGGAACTTGATTCCCTTGCTAAATTTGAGGCACGTAACTGTCATGGTTTTTCCTCAGTCTTGACTTCTATTTTTATTTGAGAGAGAAAGAGGCAGATGGAGGGAGGGAGAGGGAAAGAGAATGGACGTGCCAGAGTCTTCAGCCACTGCAAACAAACTCCAGATGCATGCACTACTTTGTGCATCTGGCTTACATGGATCCTAGGGAATCGAACCTGGGTCCTTTGGCTTTGTAGGCAAGGGCCTTAACTGCTATCTCTCAAGCCCAACTTCCTATTTTTTTGTTGATAACTTCTATACTTACAGACAATAAACCATGATAATTCCCTCCCCCACTTTCCCCTTCACAACTCCACTCTCCAACATATCCCCTCCTTCTCTCCTTTAGTCTCTCTTTTATTTTGATCTCATCGTCTTTTTCTCCTATTATGAGGATCTTGTGAAGGTATTGCTAGGCACTGTGAGGCCATGGATATCGAGGCCAGTTTCTGTCTGGACAGTTGCATTGTACCAACTTCCTATTTTTATATTGTCCCTGTTGCTGTTCTGTATTCTAGCTTAGAGTCTATACTAATATTGCATGTGTTATTGTTGAAATACTCTTTAACTCCGCCATAGACATGATTCAAGTAAGTGATGGGAAATTAATGATTAATAACCTGCCCCACCCCTCCCCCTCCACACAAAAACAACAACAACAACAACAAAACAAACAAACAAAAAAACAAGCTGGCGTGGTGGCGCACACCTTTAATCCCAGCATTCGGGAGGCAGAGGTAGGAGGATCGCCATGAGTTCAAGGCCACCCTGAGACTACACAGTGAATTCCAGGTCAGCCTGAGCTAGAGTGAAACCCTACCTCGAAAAACAAACAAACCAAACCAAACCAAAACAAAACAAAACAAACCAAACCAAAACAAAACAAAACAAAAACAGCCAGTGCTAGACACTGTTTTACTCTAACACATGAAAAGGCAGGAAGGTGGCACTATTGTCACACATTTCACTATGGAGACCAAGAGGATCTTGGCTGCCTGTTGAGGAGGGAGAAATTTAACCTAACCAGACACATTTTTCAGATATTACCAATAGGTAAATGGTCTGTGAAACCCTAACACCAGGATTGAATCTCAGACAAGAGTAGTGAACAAAACAATTCACCGCCTGGAACTTTCATTTTTGTAAAGGAGAAAATAAATAGAGTCAACTGCATTTGTAAATGTCAACTGTTTTCTGATATGAATGAAGAAGTATGACAATTTTAGTTCAACTGGTGGTACCTAGCAATCTGATTAAAAATGGTCATTTGGGGGCTGGAGAGATGGCTTAGCGGTTAAGTCATTTGCCTGCAAAGCCAAAGGACTCAGGGTTGATTCCCCAGGACCCACATAAGCCAGATGCACAAGGGGGTGCATGCATCTGGAGTTTGTTTGCAGTGGCTGGAGTGACCTGGTTCACCCATTCTCATCCCACCCCTCTCTGCTTACAAATAGATTAATAAATAAGATATTTTTTAAATGGTCATTTTGGATTGTGCTTCTAGAGTGTTAATTCATCCTGCAGGAAACTTGTAAAACCAGTCTGCCCAATTGCTGGGCTCTGTCTTCTTGTTTCCTCTTTGCCTTCTTCCCCACCTAACTCTTCCTCCTTCCTCCTTTCTTCTGCCTTTCCTAAGTCTGCGTGAGGAGTTTCCACGTGGGCCTCCCTGTCGTGCTAAGAATAGCGGCCACTGCTATTTATCAAGCCTGTGTGACTTGCCAGGCGCCGTGTGGACACCCTGGCTTCATTAGCTCACTCATTTCTCCCCGACGGCCCTCCAGAGGATGGGCATATTTGTGTAAATAAGCCTGGTCTGACATGGTGTTTAATTGCTCCATTATGTGTTTTGTCAACACTGCAAATAATAAAATTATCGGTATCCTTAAGTTTGTCGTGCTTGACTTAAAATATATTGGTAAACATGACGCCCGCCACTGGGAAAATACATAGTAGCAGGCTGACCCTGGGGAATTAGTGCTGCGCTTCATTATTTTTAGAAATTCTTTCCCTGCGTAGCAATTACTGGTGGTCAGTGAAAGTTCTGGAAGCTGTTCTTTCACACGGAGACTGAACGTTTCCATCCCTGCCGTAAAACCGATGCTGGTGAGAAAGAGCATGAGGTGTAAGAAGGCACGAAGGCAGCAGGTGGGCAGAGGCTGGGGATTTTGTCGTGGTTTTTTATTTCCTCCTGGGCTGACGCGTTCCCTCCCTCCGCCTTGTCACCTGTATGCAGCGGCCTCCTGAGTCCTCCTTCTTCACAGGTAAGAGGCACTGGAGGTTGCTTGCAAAGTCAGAATGTCAGAGGCTCTGGGGACTGGCAGACGTTCCACAGTCAGGCAGCCCAGTTGTCACAAGGGGTTGGAGGTGTGTGTTTTTGGGGGGGGGAGGACGATGACACAGAGCCAACTTGCTCAGGCATGAGAGCCCCGAGGGAGCCCAGTGTTGCGTCAGATGCGGAAAACCTTTCATCAGTTACTCTGACGAGGGGGCTGGAACTCCTGATGCAACAGGATTGAAGGGACTGGCAAGCCCGGGGAGTTAGGGAAGACGAAAACAGTTCCTTGAGGTGCTGGGTTTCAATGACCAGCTGGATGGAGTGTCCCTTCTCTTTTAAGATGAATTTACAGGGGATGGAATGAAATCTCGTAGAGAAAAAAAAAAAAAAAACAATGAAGAATATCCGCAAACAGAGATTCGCCAGAATATTAGCTGCTCTCGGTTTTGTTAACATCAACAAGGTGGATGGATAGTCCTTTTATCGGGGCCGTGGGGAGTAATTTGTAAATGAAAACTTCAATACTGACTGCAGCGGGCTGAGTCATAGTTCTCAAAGACACCAGGTTCCAAACCTTCAACCTATAAATGTTATCATTTATTGAAAAAGTATGTTTTTGAGGCTGAGGAGATTGTTCAGTGATTAAAGGTGCTTGCTTGTAAAGCTTGTCAGCGTGGGTTCAATTCTCATGTAAAGACCATGCACAAGTAGCTAGCATTCGTTTGCAGCAACAAGAGACTCTGGCATACACACACAGTATTGTTTTCGCATTATATATGTATATATTTTAAATAAGAAAAGTGCATTTGCAAATGTGATTAAAGATCTCAGGGCTAGAGAGTGGCTTACGGCACTTATTTGCAAGGTCTGACGGATTGGGTTCAGTTCCCCAGTCCCCACATAAAGCCAGGTGCACGCAGTGATGCATCATCTGGAGTTTGGTTACATTGATGGGAGGCCCTGGCATGCCCATTTCTCTCTTTCTGTCTCTTTACAAATAAATAAACACATGAATAATAAATTAATTAATTAATAAATAAAAGATCTTGAGATGGAGACATCCTGCCTGACCCGGTTTTTGGCCCTAACTGTCGTAACAACGCAGTCCTTATGAGGGGAAAATGAGATTTGACAACCACAAAAGAAAAGGCAATAAGACCATGGAGGTGGAGATTGAAATGTTGTGCCCATAAGCTAATGACTTCTAGTAGCCATGAGAAGCTGGGAAAGTTAAAGAGAGGCCCGTTGTGGTGGTGCATGCCAGTAGGAAATTGCTGAGGAGGCGGAGGCAGGGGGATCAGGAGGTGGAGGCCAGCCTGGGCTGCACATTTAAGCCGGGCATGGTGACACATGTCTTTAATCTTAGCAGTTGGGAGGCAGAGGTGGGAGTATCACTATGAGTTGGAGGGTTAGAGCGAGATCCTACCTTGAAAAATACAAAAATAAAAGAAAATAATAATAATAAAAAAGCAAGGAGCAGATCCTCCTATGGGGCTTCTGGAGGGAGCATGACCCTGCAGCCACCTTGATTGTGGGCCAGCAATAACTGATTTTCAATTTCTAGGAGATAACAGGGATAGACTAAATTTCTATAGTTTTTAAAAAATATTTTTGTATTTCGAGGCAGGGTCTCACTGTGGTCCAGGCTGACCTGGAATTCACTATGTCACCTCAGGGTAGCTTCAAACTCACGGTGAGACTCCTATGTCTGCCTCCCAAGGGCTGGGATTAAAGGTGGGCGCCATTACGCCCGGCAAAGCCTAGGTTATTTTTGATTAAGATTAAGCTTCCTACTGAAGTCTCCGGCAGGCAGAGCCTTGCTGGAGGATGTGAGTCACAGGGGCTGGATCTTGAGTCCAGCCCAGTGGTGTGTTCAGAGTTAGCTCTAGCTTGCTGGCGCTGGCTGTTCTCTCTGCTGTGAATTTATGATGAAGTGAGCCAGCTTCCTCCGCCATAATGAAGCTTCCCTTGAAAACTGTAAGCCTGAAGTAACCCTTTCCTCTCATAAGCTGCTTCTGGTCAGATGTTTGTCTCGGTAACAAGAAGGTAACTGCAACAGACTACACATTTGGATTGTAATAGGTCATGTGAGTCTTACTGGTATTCCCCCCCCCCCACTTATTTACTTTAGATTTATTTTTATTTATTTTATTTTTTATTTTTAAAATTTTATTTATTTATTTATTTGAGAGAGAGAGGGAGAGAGAGAATGTGCACACCAGGGCCTCCAGCCACTGCAAATAAACTCCAGACGCATGCGCCCCCTTGTGCATCTGGCTTATGCGGGTCCTAGGGAATCGAACTGAGGTCCTTCGGCTTTGCAGGCAAATGCCTTAACCGCTAAGCCATCTCTCCGGGCCTACTTTAGATTTCTTACACAGAGAACTCTTTCCTTCCTTCCTCCTATAGGGCTGTTCCCACATACCACATGGAGTATATGAAAAATTTACTCAGCTCTTGCTTTCAAGAAAAATTATACATTGGCTTGGGAGGATAAGATAAATGAAAAGGAAGCAGATGATCTGTTACAGAAAAAGATAACTCTATAAACCCAACACATATGTGATTAAGCTTCGAACGTGTCAGGCATAGGAAGTGTTGTGAGGGCCCCTACGGGTGCAGCTGACAACAGAGCTGGGCAGCGAGTGTAAATAAAACAGAATCCTACTTAACGCTCCCCCACTCGAGTGTGTTGAGTGGGTGCTCCCGTACTGCTTCCAACCTTTTTCAAACTGCTACTGTATAAAAGCAACTGGCAAACGCTTACTCCCAACATAAGTGTGGCTGGAGTCTTACAGAGCGATTTTGCCAGTGGTTCTCATTCCAACAGCAACACTGGCGTGCTCGGCTTGAACCGTAACATGTCCACATTCATCTGTCTCTTGGCAATGCAACATGCCCAGCCTCATGTTGCCAGTGAGGGGCAGTCAGACGAACCAAGCAGCCTTTCAGAGAAAAAGGGGAGCCAATGACTATTGAGTATCTGCTATCTGCCAAGAACTGTTAAGGTGTTCCCTTCATCGTGGGTTATCCTTAGAAAAAACAACTATTATAATTTCTGGTCCTGAAGACAAGGATGAGAATGGAGCCTCAGAGAGGACAGTCTTGCTGGTATGTGGCCGTAGAGCCAGGACTCAAACCTACACCTTTCTGACTCCTGATTTTATACCTGTTTCCCAATTTTAGGTCCTAGGGATAAATGCCTTTCACTCCACAGTGATGGAAAACTAATGAGACACAGTAATCCTGGCCATCTGCCCCCTCGCTCCACGCTGGTCTTGTCTTCTCAGCCTCTGCTTTCTCACATGTCGCTCCAATCCCTGTCATTTCTCTCCTGAGGATTTCTCCTGCCTTTTGGTCCCCTCCTTCCATCCTTCAGCCATTTAGTGATATCATCTTTAATTTCCAGTAACAATGCCCTGAGCTCTTCCATACCTCTCCCCTAACACATCCTTTCTGCCACTGTGATTTGTATTAAAGTGATTTTGTAATGAGTCTTTCTGTTTCATTCTGTTCTGAATTCTCACTGTCCATCTCTGTTTCTCTTAGGTTCGGTTCAGTGTTCATAGAGTAAGTGATCAAAAATTATTTCTCGCCGGGTGTGGTGGCACATGCCTTTAATCCCAGCACTCGGGAGACAGAGGTAGGAGGATCACCATGAGTTCGAGGCCACCCTGAGACTACATAGTGAATTCCAGGTCAGCCTGAGCTAGAGTGAAACCCTACCTTAAAAAAAAAAGAAAAAAAATATTTCTCCAGGGCTGGAGAGATGGCTTAGCAGCTAAGGCATTTGCCTGCAAAGCCAAAGGACCCAGGTTCTATTCCCCAGGACCCACGTTAGCCAGATGCACAAGGGGGCGCACGCGTCTGGAGTTCGTCTGCAGTGGCTGGAGGCCCTGGTGTGCCCATTCTCTCCCTCTCTCCCTCTTTCTCTGTCAAATAAATACAAACAAAAAATATTTTTAAAAATTATTTCTCCACCTGATGTCCCTTCTCATTTCTCACTGAAGTTTCACACCCTTTCCTACTCCTCCTCCTCCATAGCTCTATGCCTTTTGGGTTGTCCTATCTCCCCTTATAGCTTTTCTCTAGCCACATGCTGTTTCTTGAATTCAGAGACAACTCAATGAATAAGACTTTCTGGAGCTGGGGAGACAGGCTCAGTGGACAGGCATGAGGACCTAAGTTCCATCTCCAGCACCCATTGAAAAAAAAAAAAACACCTGGGTGTGGCTTCACAAGCATGTGTCCCCAGTGCTGGAGTAGGGGAAGAGGAGGAGATGGGAAAATAACAAGGGCTCACTGGTCAAGTAGCCTGATAGAAACTTGGCAGCTCCAGGTTTAGTGAGAGACTCTGTCTTGGGGGAATAAAATGGAAGATAGAGGAGGACATTTGATGTTCTCCTCTGACCTCTGCACGTGGACACAGTGCACATACATGCATGATACACACACACACACACACACACACACACACACACACACACATTTTTTGCTGAGACAGTGTTCCATACAAGATCTGTATGGCCATTGAAAGTAAAGAATCTGTTATTTTCCATGTGTAGTATTGTGACAGTGTGTGTGTGTGTGTGTATGTGCATGTGCACACGTGCATATATGCAGATGTGCAGACAGGCACATGGAGACCCGAGGAGAATGTTGGGTGTCCTTCCTCTGTCACTTACCTGAGTATTTTCTTGAGACAGTCTCTATCAGATTACAGAACTTCGGTTTTCATGCACACGAGGGGTTCTCTGGTCTCTGCTCCTCATGAAATTGGGATTACAAATGTGTGCAGCCACACCCGTCTGTGTGCCTGGGTCCTGTAGAATCAGACTCACGTGGTCTCAGGCTCTCGTAGGCCCTCGCGCGTGTGGCAAGTGCCCTTACCTTCTGTGCCATCTCCCCAGTCCAAGAATCTTTTTTGTTTGTTTGTTTTTCAAGGTAGGGTCTCACTCTAGCCCAGACTAAAATGGAATTCTTTTATTTATTTTTTCTTTTTCTTTTTTTATTATTAGAGATGGACAAAGTGTGTATGTAAACATCGTATGTTGGTACCATCCTTTCCCTCCTCCCTGCCCCTTTTCTGAAGAGGCCTTCCTCATTGCGGATGCAGGTCAACCCCATGGGGATTGTGGGTCACTATGGGGGCAACAGTCAGTTATGGGGGAGAAGCAATGTCTCTGTGCAAAATGTCCCAACTTGTGGCTCTAACAATCTTTCCGCCCCCTCTTCCGCAAAATGCCCTGAGCCATGCTGGGAGCATTTTAAGTCTCCTGACCTGGAATTCTTTGTTGTCTCAGGGTGGCCCCAAACTCATAGGCGATCTTCCTACTTCTGCTTCCCAAGTGCTGGAATTAAAGGCATGCGCCACCATGCCAGGCTAAGAATCTTTATTTGTGTGTGTGCTGTTGTGTTCAGGATTGATTAAGAATCAACCTTTAAACTGGGTGTGGTGGTGCACATCTTTAATCCCAGCACTCGGGAGGCAGAGGTCGGAGGATTGCTGTGAGTTCGAGGCCACCCTGAGACTACATAGTGAATTCCAGGTCAGCCTGGACTAGAGTGAAACCCTACCTCGAAAAACCAAAAATAAAGAAAGAAAGAAAGAAAGAAAGAATCACCCTTTAAATATCATTCTATTTGAATTAACCTCAACTGTTTAATTCAATCACTCATTTAATTTAATTTTAGTTTAAATAGTCCCCCCTTTATTGGTTAGTACAGCTACCCAAACTTGGAACAAGTCAGCTCTTCAGACAGAAGCTCTGGCTGGAGAAGAGATTTGCAAACATTCCACAGAAGTGGGTTGTTGAGTTTACAGAAATGAAGTCTGGGGAAAGGTATGACGTTCATTTCCAGGCAAGTTGTAGCTTCCGCTTGTTCTCAAGTTGTCCTGAGCAATTTGTCATGCAATCACTGTGGGGACTAACATGTGGGCACTGCCTGTTGGCCATAGGGTGGCAGTGCCACTAAAATGACATTCGCGTCTATAAAGGGATGTGGGGAGATGCCTAAGTGGTCGATTATTGAATTGCGCTGAAATCCCTTGAAAGACACTGTGATGTTAACTGGGGAGAAAAAAAAAATAATCCTGCACTTTTTCTTCTCCTTCATTTCTGTCAAATTTCATTTTCTTATTTTCTTTTCCTGAAACTGTAGGAGCTGTCAAGAACATATTGCTGGAAGCCAAACGTGTCATTTTATCTTTGGCGGTTGAAGAACTTTGATTTTTCTTTCTAGGAGTAATGCATCTCCACTTAGAGGGCAGCTAAGTGAAAACGCACTTCTGAAACGAGATTTGTTCTGCTGGCTTCCTTCAATTTGTCAAAAAAAAAAAAAAGACAATAGCCTTAGCAGTCGTGCTTGGGAGTCGTTCTCTGCCTGCATGTCTTGTCGCGGTTGTCTCGTGGGTGTAGCAGAGAAGAGAATGACGACATGTATGCTGTAATGCTCTGCTTACACAACCACTGTTAGAGCTAATTGTTTAAGCAAGGTGCTTCTTATTTATTTTTGATTTTATTTATTTACTCACTTATGAGATAGAGAGAGAGAGAAAATGGGGACACCAGGGCCTCTAGCCACACTGCAAACAAACTCCAGATGCATGTGCCACTTTGTGCATCTGGCTTATGGGGGTCCTAGGGACTCAAACCTGTGTCCTTAGACATTGCAGGCAAGCACCTTAACCGCTAAGCCATCTCTCCAGACTGATGGTTCTTTTTTTTTAAAAAATTTTTTTGTTTATTTTTATTTATTTATTTGAGAGTGACAGACAGAGAAAGAGGCAGACAGAGAGAGAGAATGGGTGTGCCAGGGCCTCCAACCACTGCAAACGAACTCCAGATGTGTGTGCCCCCTTGTGCATCTGGCTAACGTGGGTCCTGGGGAATGGAGCCTCGAACCAGGGTCCTCAGGCTTCACAGGCAAGCGCCTACCCTGCTAAGCCATCTCTCCAGCCCCAGTTCTTTTTTTCTTAATTAAAGCAATCAGTGCCTATGAGTATAAAAGAACTAATGGTGGAATGCCATGTCTTTCCCACTGCAGAGTCTTGACCTTATCCCTGTCATGTGCTGACATAGATAAAGATGATACAAGGCCTGGCATAAGCAAAGACCATCCTCCAATGCGAGCAACATTTTTGTCTCTCTAGATTCCTTTTGTCCTCCTCCTTCATGTCCTTCTTTTGGAGAGACTTCGTGATAATTATTGCTGGGCAGCTCAAGTTTACTGATACCAGGTAACCAATAAGGCAATGATTATAGAGATGGAATATAAAAATTCCATAAACATTGTGAACGCTGGAGTCAAGGAAAGTATATTCATCCCATCAGAATAACAAATCCTTTTGTGTCCAGGGATCAGGGATGCTAAATGCCAGCAGTTCTAAAGATGTCCTCCCTGATGAATTGCCTTGCTCTAAATTCCAATAATAACTGTATGGAAAAACACTGGAAGGGAGAGAACGTAGTACCCCAAAAGATGCTAACATTGGCCCTTTGTCTGCCTGTCTGTCTATCTATCTATCTGTCTATCTGTCTATCTATCTATCTATCTATCTATCTATCTATCTATCTATCTATCTACTCATCTATCTATCTAACATCTTATCTTCTAAAATCTGTGCTAGGTATTAGAATACAGTGTTCAAAAGGTTTTTTATTGGCCCTAAAACAAAATTACACTGGGGAGATAAAGAACTTTGCATCAATAATAGCATCTTGGAAAGCTGAATTGTGAAAAGGAACAATCTGGAAAGACTTTCCAAGGGACCTGCTGCCTCTATTGACATTAGATGTGCATGCGGTCGACAGGGAGAATGTGGGTAGTGTCTTGGGGGATGCAAGGGGTCAGGTGAGATTTCTTTCATTTTTCTTTCTTTCTTTCTTTATTTTTTTCAAGGTAGGGTCTCGCGTTAGCCCAGGGGGACCTGGAATTCACTATGTAGTCTGAGGCTAGCCTTGAACTCACAGCGATCCTCCTACCTCAGCCTCCCAAGTACCCAGATTAAAGGTGTGTGCCACCACGCCTGGCGTAAGATGAGCTTTCTACATGAAGCACAGCAGGTGTCAGTTAAGAAAGCATGGGGCTGCGGAGAGAAAGCCAAAAGTCAAACCTGCTGTCCCTTTCATCTGATAAGGTCGAGGATTGGGAATGAGGATGGACAGGGAGGGAGTGGTCCAGACGAAGTCTCTGAAACTCTGTGTAGGAGTTTGGACTTTATCCTGGAGCTGTGAGAAGGTACTGGGGGGTTTAAATCAAGGGTGACGGGAACCTGTGTCAGCAGTGGTGCCGCTGAATTGAGACCTTTATTAATGTCAGCATTGTCACCTGCCTTCACACAGCGACCAGGCAATATGCAGAGTGACCCAGAACAAGGCCTCCTCGCTTATCTCTCACGGGTACATCGCTACGGAATGGTCACAGGAGCTGACTGGGCCTTCCTCACCAGCTTGGCCATGGTCTCTGCTTATGTCATTGACAGCTAGGTGAGCAAGCCAGTTCTGCCCTGTCTTCCAGCTCCTCAGATGGAATCGCATGAAAGACTAAAGGATACTGTAAGGCCAAAGCCTCTAACATTATACTTTCCTAGTTCAAACTCTCAATGCACCAACTCTAGAAAGTTTTTATTATTTTTTTTTTAAGAGGGAGGTAGAACAAGAGACAGAGAGAGAACTGGTGCACCAGGGCCTCAGTCACTGAAATCGAACACCAGATGCTTGCACCACCTAGCGGGCATGTGTGATCTTGTGCATGCCTCACCTTTCTGCGTCTGGCTTACATGGGATCTGGAGAGTTGAATATGGGTCCTTAGGCTTCACAGGCAAGCACCTCAACTGCTAAGCCATCTCTTAGCCCTAGAAAGTTATTTAACCTCATTTTTTCATCTATAGCATGAAGATAATATTAATAACTGTCCCATAGGTCTTTATAAAGATTGGAAAATAAGAGCCAGGGCATGGCAGTGCATGCCTTTAATCCTAGCACTTGTGAGGCAGAGGTAAGAGAGTCGCCATGAGTTTGAGGCCACCCTGAGACTACATAGTGAGTATTCCAGGTCTGTCTGGATTAGAGTGAAACCCTACCTCAAAAAAACTAAAACTAAGATAAAATAAAATAAAGATTAGAAAATGCCTGTAAACAGCCTATCACTTAACAAGCACTCTTGGTTAGCTATTATTAAAGCACTCACTGTTGGGTTTAGAAATCAGGTCCCAAGACTTGTGGCCTTGGGGATCCAACTTAATCTTACCTCACCTCATCTTTCTCAACAATACAATGAGGAAGACGATAATCTATATTTCAGAGATTTTCAAACTTTTACCATGAAAATCTCTCAGAACAACACCAGGCTCATAGTGAGCTTTCCAGGAATATTAGCTTTTATTTCAGTGGGGTAAGACAGGCAGACAGTGATGAGAAGGTCAGACTCTGGACCCTGAAGGATGAGCGAGTGCCTTAAATAAAATGACAGAATGGGGAAAGAAACCTGTTGCAGTCAGATTCACATTGCTGGCAGAAACCACCTGACCAAGAGCAACTTGTGAGAAAACAGGTTTATTTTGGGCTTACAGACTCAGGGGGAAGCTCCATGATGGCACGGGAAAATGATGGCATGAGCAGAGGGTGGACATCACCTCCTGGCCAACATCAGGTGGACAACAGCAACAGGAGAGTGTGCCAAACAGTGGCAAGGGGTCACTGGCTATAATACCAATAAGCCTACCCCCAACAATACACTGCCTCCAGGATGCATTAATTCCCAACTCTCCATCATCTGGGAACCTAGCATTCAGAACACCTAAGTTTATGGGAGACAACTGAATCATACCACCACATTCTACCCCTGGTCCCCCCAAAATTGATAACCACACATGATGTAAAATGCAATGCATTCAGTCCAACTTTAAAAGTCCCTATAGTTTTTGTCAGTCCTAATGATGTTCAAACATCCCCATAATCCAAGGTCTTTTAATTGAGCCATAATAACAAAAAATCCCCCCCAAACCCATAATGGCACAGAATAAACACACTGCAAAAGGTGGCATTGGGCATAGGAAAGAAATAGTCAACCAATACAAGATTTAAAACAACCAGGGCAAATATCAAACTCTGTAGCTCCAAGTCTAAGAACTCTAGCCAATAACATGTCTCCAAGTCTGATAATTCCAACCAGCAACAGCTCTCTGGAGTTCCAATTCCACTCCTCCAGCTAGGCTACTCATTGTCCTGGAACACTTCATCTGGGGCTGGCAGCTCTCCTTAGCAACCATCTCATAGTCCTGGCATCTCCACTGGGTTTCCACTGCAAGCCATGATCCATCCTCATGGCTCCATCGGGTCTCCATGCAGGCATCCAGCAAACCTGCTTCACACTGCCCGTGGCTGTTTCCACAACACAAGATTATGTTTCAAGTTCAATGAGCCTTTCTTTCCTGCATTTCTTGTACTCCACAATACCAGGTAGGCAGCCAGTTTGTTAATTCAGGGGGGAATAAAGCAGACTTTGAGAATAGGAAACTCCTTCAGCATTTAGACCCCTTCAAAAGACTCCATTCTTTCTGTTGTCCCAGTGCAAGTCAGCTGGCCCAATCTCAGTAGTTGTAATCTCTCATGCAATTGCAGCTGAGCAGGCAGAAGTGTCAGACCAAAGATTTCATTTCTGTGTCATATCCCTCTGCTAATACCAGTCTATTTCTTCTCAAAGCAACTCTGTACAAGTTCTCAGGACACAAGGCATAACAGCAAGCCTTTCACACAAACTGCTTCTAGTGCAGTCCAGGCAAAGCTCTTTCTCACCCTTACAAGCCAAACCTCACAGTCCATAGTTCTTACTGCATTCAGGCCTTTCTACCCTGACCAGAATAGTCCATCAAGCTGTACTTACAGCACTGTAAGGCATCTCTTAGGCCAAGGCTGAAAAACCTTCCACATTCATCTTGAAAATCAGCTTAAAAAGTCCAAAGCCACATAGTCAGGTATTTAACAGCAATGCCACTCCTCTGGTACCAACTTTACTCTTGCAGTCAGGTTTGCATTATTGGAAGAAATCACCTAAGCAAGAGCAACTTGTGGAAAAAATGGTTTATTTTGACTTATAGACTCATGGGGAAGCTCCATGATGGCAGGGGAAAATGACAACATGATCAGAGGGTAGACATCACCTCCTGGCCAATATCAGGTAAACAACAGCAACAGGAGAGTGTGCCCAATACTGGCAAGGGGACATTGGCTGTAATACCTACAAGCCTGCCCCCAACAATACACTGCCTCCAGGAGGCATTAATTCCTAACTCTCCATCAGCTGGGAACCTAGCATTCAGAACACCTAAGTTTATGGGGGACACCTGAATCAAACCACCACAAAACCAATATCCTTTGAATGCTTAATAGATATCTGGGATTGACATTGAAGGCAAATAAAGTAAGATACCCCAACTCCCTCTCTTTCCTTTCTTTCTTTCTTTTTTTTTTTTTTTTTTGAGGTAAGGTCTCGCTCTAGTCCAGGCTGACCTGGAATTCACTGTGTGTGTGTGTGTGTGTGTGTGTGTGTGTGTAGGCCAGAGAACAATTATTGATGGGTCACTGGTCGGAGATCTGGAGCTCTGTGGTGTGATTCCTTACAGTGGGAGCCTGAGTCACTGAGTCCATGTTGAACGAGTGCTCCTGGATCCTGGTCTGGCCTGTGGGGCATTGCTTCAGAACACAGGCAAGGGGGGTGAATTGTGCTTTAGCAAGAGTGGAAATGGTGAGCCAATAAGCTGCTTGAGGGCAAGGACACTGGGCAGAGAGAAGCTGTGTAGGGGGACTCCCTGCAATAGAGGAAGAACAGAAGGTTGAAGAGGAAGCGCAGTAAGAAGTGGAGATTACTCTGAGGCTCAGAAACAGAGCTCTGGCTTCTTCAAAGGACGTCTTCAGATTCCTGCCAGGTAAGGATGCTCCTCTAGGCTCTGACATCTACTCTATGTCATAACTCAACCCTCTGTAGACAGATTGCATTCCAACTCTAAAGTTTCATCAGTCTATTGAAAGAGCTACTTTCAATAGACTGATGAAACTTTAGAGCTTGGGAAGTATAATGGTGATGATTTGCTGCCATCCTGTGGCAGAATCTCAGATACATCCATAGGAGACAGAAAAAGTTAATGACGCCAATAATAACAAGAGCTGGAAGTAAAAAAAACCCTTTGTGACTGCTGACTGTCCAGAAGTGACATGACCATAAATAGCCTCTGTGTTTGTACCGATGTTCTTATTTTTAGTTTAATTTCAGCTCTGGGGTTGGCTATAGTTTATTGAACGCTGTATTGCTGGGTATGAGCTTCCTGTGAACTGATTAAACCTTGAAACCACAATCTTGGGGCTCCTTGCCAATGCACCAATATGATATAGGAATTGGGGTTCCTCAGCCAATGCACCAGTATATGTACAAGAATTTGGGGATGTACCTCGATTCTTGTCTTGTGAATTCAAAGAATTGAAATCCACAGAGCAGAGAGTAAAGTTTAGAGAGACTAATAGATTAAGAGAAGGAAAGAAGAGAGAGTATGAAGAGCTCTTGCTCTCATGAGAAGGAAGGGGCCGTAAAGCCCACCTAGAGACCCAAATTAAGATCATCTGTAAGTTCTGAATGGGGGCTGAGCTAACCAACCACAACGCCAGGTTCAGGTTTAATTATTATTTATTTATTTATGAGAGGGAAAGAGGAAGAAAGAGAGAGAGAGAGAGAGAATGGGCATGCCAGGGCTTCCAGCCACTGCAAACGAACTCCAGACACACATGCCACCTTGTGTATCTGACTAACGTGGGTCTTGGGGAATCGAACTGGAGTCTTTTAGCTTTGTAGGCAAGCACCTTAACCACTAAGCATCTGTCTAGCTCAGTTTTTTTTGTTTTGTTTTTCGAGGTCAGGTCTCACTCTAGCCCAGGCTGACTTGGAATTCGCTATGTAGTCTCAGGGTGGCCTCGAACTCACAGCGATCCTCCTACCTCTGCCTCCCAGTGCTGGGATTAAAGGTGTGCGCCACCGGCAGGTTTAATTCTCTTAGCAATCTTAATTTTAGGAAAGGGGAAATTCTTCCTAGGAGTTTCCATAAACAGCTCAGAAAAATAGATCTAGGCAAGAGGTAAGAGAAGCCAGATTCTTCTCTGACCTCTAGCAAAGTGGAGACTGCGAAGGCAGGCTTAAGGACATTCCTGCTTTTCCTTTCAGGGGCCCAGTCACTCGAAACTGCCTCAACCTCTCTGATTCTAATGTAGCTTTACTAGAGAATGAGATGCTGGGTTTGGAGACATGAAGCTGCTGAGGCAGGTAGCACAGTGCGTCAGAAGAGGAGAGGGTCTGGTTTTGAACTAGAGCTCCTAGCTGCTAAGCCAGTGGACGGACATCACTACTGGGGCTGACTCATGGTCTGAAGAGCTCATGGCCAGCACTACGTGAGAGATCAGTCTGCCTGGAGTTTGAAGCAGGTGGATAAAGAACTCTTTTCCGGGCTAGAGAGATGGCTTAGGGGCTAAGGCATTTGCTTGCGAAGCCTAAGGACCCAGGTTCAATTCCCCAGTACCCACGTAAGCCAGATGCACAAAGAGGCACATGTGTCTGGACTTTGTTTGCAGTGGCTAGAGGCCCTGGTATGCCCATTCCCTCTCTATATCTGCCTCTTTCTCTCTCAAAATAAGCGAATAAATCAAATATTAATTTTTTTTTAAAAAAGAATTCTTTTCCATCCTGCATGGATGGGTCCTTGATTTCTTCCTGCAGAGTGGGTACTGGAGAGGAGATGTTATTGTCAGACCATCTCTGCTCCCTACTTGGGCCGGAAGCAAGTAGTTATTGACAGCCTCTTCTATGTCAACATTTCCCTTGATCTCTGGGGGAGAGATTTGAAAGGACTCCCATTAATTTTATGTTAAGCTTCTCCTCTACAACAGGGCTCTTTCATGAGGAAATGTTTAAACTTGACCAAGCAATGACCCTGCTGGGACCTGAAGATGGGGCCCTGTATCTATCAGAGACAGACCTGTAGGCTCCTTTTCTTCTCCAATGAGGGCCCTTCGTCTGTCTCTCATGGTGCCTCTGCAGGCCAGGGTGACTGGCAGCGTGACCTGTGGCAAGTCACAATCTCAAGAAAGGGAGAAGCGAAAGAAATTATGGAGGAAAAACTCCATCAGATATAAAAGGCCCAAATAGTTTGAGTTTCATAAATGAATCAAGTTCAAAGGGAGAGCGAAGATGTGGAAAATCAGTCTTTGGAAAGTCTGTTGTATGAAAAAGAACTCCAGTGAAGATTTCTCTGCTGCCAGTACTAATTTTTTCTATAATTAGTGATCTAGTATTTGGGAAAAGGCTGATATGATTTTCTCTTATTTAAATTTTTTAGTGTATTGATTGAGAGAGAGAGAAAGAGAGAACATCGAGGTCTCCTGCCACTGCAGATGAATTCCAGATGCCTGTATTTGTGATTCTGGCTTTACGTTGGTGCTGGGGAATTGAACCCAACCTCCTCTAACTACTGAGCCATCCCCCCAGCTCTGATTTCCCCTCTTACTTGTCAAAGTATACTTTCATCAAGCCAGCCAAGGCCACTCGTTTTATTTGCCTGAAGAAATTAGGATCATTACAGAGGTGAGAAATCGATCATCTACAGGCTCAGACTGTCAAAATAGGATCTCGTTTCATGACTTGAGAGCAAGCGTTACAGACCGAGATGATTTGCTAACTTCCCTCATTTCCTTCCTCACTCATCCGAGAGCCAACCACAGAGTTTTCATGCAGGAAGAGAAATGGGCAGTGGAAACGCAGTCCTCCCAGCCATGGTTGTGGCTGCAAAAAGAAACGTGGCAGTAAGGCTGGAGGGATGGCTTGCAGTTAAGGTGTTTGCCGGCAAAGCCCAAAGGACCAAGGTTCGATTCCCCAGGACCCATGTAAGCCAGATGCACAAGTGGTGCATGCGTCTGGCGTTCGTTTGCAGTGGCTGGAGGCCCTGGTGTGCCCATTTCTCCCTCTCTATCAGCCTCTCTCCCTCTCAAATAAATAATAAAAAATAAATAAATAAAAATAAAAAAGGAGGCAGTAAGGAAGTTTCTGGCCCAACAGGAAAAGTGTTACTAGAAGCTGGGAGCATCCTAGAGGGATTCTCCATGAGTGTGCTTCATGTCCTGACCAACACAGGGTGTGGCATGCATATCTGAGTCCTTGATCACTCCTGTGAGAGGAGGGAACCAGGATCTGATGGGGATCTGTTTTGTGGGAGCAAATTCCAAGGCCAGTTGAGGACAATGGAGACAGAAGGGAGTGGAAAGACTGGGGGATAGCACTGAAAGGTGCGAATCACTGAATGGAAAATAGCTGAATTACTCAGAAGAGCTCACTTAAATGGGCAAAGACTAGGGTTGTTGAGCCAAACTATAAACAAGTAAGCTATGGGTGCTGGAGAGACGGCTTAGTGTTTAAGGCATTTGCTGCAAAGCCAAATGACCTCAGTCGATTCCCCAGGACCCGTGTAAGCCAGATGCACAAGGTAGCACATGTGTCTGGAGTTCATTTGCAGTGGCTGGAGGCCCTGGTGTGCCCATTCTCTCTCTCTGTCTGCCTCTTTCCCTCTCTCACTCTCTCAAATAAATAAATAAAATTTAAGAAAAAAAGACCAGTATGTTACAAATCGTCTTAGTCCATTTTGTGCTGCTGTAACCAAATGCCTGGCACTGAGAAATTTATAATGAATAAGAATTTAGGGGCTGGACAGATGGCTCAGTGATTAAGGTGCCTGGCTGCAAAGCCTAACAATGTGGGTTCGATTCACCAGGACCCACGTAAGGCCAGATGCACAAAGTGGCTCATGCATCTGGAGTTCATCTGCAGTGGCTAGCTGCCCTGGTATTGTGCCCATTCTCTCTCCCTTCTTGCAAATAAATGAATAAATAGGATTTAGTTTCTCAAAATGCTAGAGGCTAGGAGTCAAAGACAAAAGCACTATCAGGTTTAGATATGTGGTGAGGACCTGATCCTCTGGGAGTGAAGAATACAGTGTCCTCACTTGACAAAGGGCTAGATGGCAAGGTCCCCAGCGCTGCATGGAGTCTATTCTGTTTTCCTTTCCTCATACATATTTACTTAATCTATACAGAACTCAGAGATAAAGTCAGAGTCACATTAGCAAAAGATTTCTACAAAATGTCTTTGAAAACGAAAACTAGACTTCCTTTTAACATTCCATATCCTCACGAAAGACGTGGGTTGTAAAAATGAAGCAGTGCATTTAGCACAGACTCGAAGACATCTGTAGTATTTTTTCACACTTATTTCCTTCTACAGTCTGAAAGAGGTAGATGTTTCTGCAACACCTGAGACTCAAATTGTAATAACCATTGTTGGGTAATAAAGGCAGTTGCACACATCCCCCGAGTCTGAGGATGAAATGGTCCTTTATCAAAGATCCAAGTTTTTAATTATTTTATTTCTTTTGGTTTTTTGAGGTAGAGTCTCACTCTAGCCCAGACTGACCTGGAATTCACTCTGTATTCTCAGGGTGGCCTCAAATTTACAGCAATCCTCCTACCTAAGGCGTGTGCCACCATGCCTGGCTTTTTAAATTTTTAATTTTTATTTATTTGAGAGACAGAAAGAGGCAGAAAGAGGGAGAGAGAAAGAGAATGAGCACGCCAGGGCATCCAGCCACTATAAATGAACTCCAGATGCATGTGCCCCCTTGTGCATCTGGCTTACGTGTGTCCTGGGGAATTGAACCTGGGTCCTGTGGTTTTGTAGGCAAGCTCCTTAACTACTAAACCATCTCTCCAGCCAAGATCCAAGTTTTTGCTACACCTTGGGATCTACTGCCACTATAAATAAAATTCATCAAGATTGCATGATGGTGCAAAAAAACATGCAGCATGGGGTTGCCTGTGAAGCCTAAGGCTCTATTCCCCAGGACCCACGTAAGCCAGATGCACAAGGGGGCACATGCATCTGGAGTTCATTTGCAGTGGCTGGAGGCCCTGGTGCACCCATTCTCTCTCTTTCTCTCTCTCTCTCTCTCTCCCTCTTTCTCTCTCTGTCACTCTCAAATAAAATAAAAAGAAAGAAATTTTTTTAAAATGCAGTGTAAGTGAATTCAACATTTAAACCTTTTCTGGGCCAGCCTAGTAGCATTACAGTGTTCTAAAAGATATAGGATGTTGCTACAAAGCCACAAAACTGGGCTGGTTCAGGTCCTAGTTGTTTTGATTCACAAGCTAATAATGGAAGAGATTCTGAATCCACATCCTCTAAACATCTAACTAGAGCTACGCGAAAAGCTAAAAGCAGCAGGCAAAGTACTATTAATCACACTGCTTTATAGAGCCCTTGGAACTATGTAGCAGGCCCAAGATTCAGTCTTCCACACGGGACAAACACCACACAAAATGTAGTGGGTTACACACGTGGCTTGATAAAAATGTCAAGCGTTGTATGTCCAACAGACTGTTATGAAGTGTGATCATTAGTACTAATTTCAAAGTGGATTGTTTTTCCAATATATATCTTCATTTCTTCTCGAGGAAGTGCGTTCAGTGTCCTTTAGTACCTGAAGGAGAGTGTTTATAAGAAGCTGTTGGGGGGAGTATTTATTTTGTTTCTGTTGCGCATTTCTTTCCCTCCACTGTCTGACCCCTTGTTCAACATCACTGATGGTGAAAGCTGAGATACTCCTCTACTCTCAACCCAGTTTCTACCATGAATGTGACAGGACTTTACAAATAAAACATTTTCTTAAGTTTTTTTTTCGAGGTATGGTCTCACTCTAGCTCAGGCTGACCTGGAATTCACTATGTAGTCTCAGGGTGGCCTCGAACTCACGGTGATCCTCCTACCTTTGCCCCCTAGTGCTGGGGTTAAAGGCGTGCGCCACCACGCCCAGCTAAAATTTAAATTAAAAAAAAAAAACTTATTTATTTGAAAGACAGAGAGAAAGAGGCAGATAGAGACAGAAAGAGAATGGCACACCAGGGCCTCCAGCCACTGTAAATGAATACCAGATGCATGCGCCACCTTGTGCAACTGGCCTATGTGGGTCTTGGGAAATTGAACCTGGATCCTTTGGCTTTGTAGGCAAATGCCTTAACTGCTAAGTCCTATCTCCAGCCCACAAATAAGACTTTTAACAAAGAGAAATAGAGTTTATTTAGTCCACAGAGCAACTTAGCAAGTAGTCTGATAGTTTTTCTCAGTATAATGTGCTATATCCGTTTTAGTAGAACCTGGTTTTATAAAATATTTTGATGCAGATCTTTCCTGGGGCAGTAAAGATGTTCTAGTCATTTGCATAACTGAGCCACATTCAACATGGAAGAAAACAATTAATTCCAAAGTTATGTGCTTAATTTCAAATTTCCCTGATTCAAAGAGTGTAGAGATTTGTAATAATACTGTTTCCCTACTGAAAACCTAATCAAAAGCCTATGGCAGGGGAGGTCATGAGCCTTACGGGTATAAAGCCTACTCTTGTCTGGATAAATGCATATATTACTCTCACCAAATTGCCCTGAAAGCACTACACTTAATGTTCATACTCATATATTAATGCTACTCTCACTTCTGGTTAGAGAAGCTTCTCTTTTCAGATGGTGATGACCCAAAAGGCAACATAGTGCTGAGAAGAAGGGACGGAGGAGTGTCCAGCACTGAAACATCTCATGCCTTCCAAGGCTCAGGGTGCATTGCGGGAGAGGTGGCGGAGAGAGTGTAAGAGCCAAAGGAAGGGTACTACTCCGTACATACAACTGTCCGGGCAGAAATTGGCCTTGATATCCAAGACCTCACAGTGCCTAGCAATACCTACACAAGATCCTCATAGCAGGAGAAAAAGATGATGGCATCAAATTAAAAGAGAGACTAAGCCGGGTGTGGTGGCGCACACCTTTAATCCCAGCACTCAGGTGGTAGAGGTAGGAGGATTGCTGTGAGACTGAGGCCACCCTAACACTACATAGTGAATTCCAGATCAGCCTGGGCTACAGCAAGACCCTGCCTTGAAAACCAAAATATAAATAAATAAATAAATAAATATGAACTATTCATTCAATAGAGACTGGATCTCTCACTGCTACTAAGGCATTGTGGACACAACAAAACAAACTTTCATGTCTCTGTAAAGCTTACTGTCTTGATTTATGTTCTTTTGAAATATGTGATTTAAAAAGAATTTGGATTTAGTCCTGGTGAGCTAGCATCCCACCAGAAAGGCTACAATCTCAAAGCCAGTTCTAAAAGTACTTGGAAGCTATTTCTATTGATCCTGAAAGTTTTGTGTAATGAATAATCAGAAACTGGCTCTTGTTGGTTTGGGTGGTATGCAGTGTATGTGAACTGTCTGAAACATTTGCAGGATGTTCATATGTTCTCCTCCCTTAGAATGAAGCCATAAGATAAGATTTGGTAAAATGTTAACTGTTGGGTCTTCGGGATATTGTTCTGTCTGTGTAAAGAGGACCTTTGTGGAAGATGTGATGGAAGTATCTAGAACACAAGACTGGATGATACTGTGACAACCACCTTTGTATGACCTGTTTTTGTACTGCTTATTAATTTCTCTAATAAATGTTTACTTATTTTTAAAAAGAAAAAAAATATAACTTTTTATTGACAGCTTCCACAAAAATAAACAATATACCATGATCATAATCCCCTCCCACCATTCTCCTCCCAAATCCCCTGTCCATGAATCTCTTCTTCCCAACTAGTCTCTCGTCTATTTTGATGTCATCACCTTTTTTGGCTCCTGTCATGCAGGTCTTGTGTAGGTAGCGTCAGCTACTGTGAGGAGGTCATGAATGCCATGGCCATGTTCTCTCTCATGGAGCGAACAAGTCTGATCAGAGAGCAGCTCGTTTCACCCATAACAGACATGCCACCATTGTACCAGGTGGTGCATTTTGCCTGGCTGACCCTCATAGCCTCTTTCTAGCCTACTGGCCTCTGCTACTGACTGATTCCAACTAACATACATTTGAAGCTACATTCCACATATGAGAGAGAACATGCAATGTTTGACTTTCTGGGCCTGGGTCACCTCACTTAGCATAATACTTTCCAGATTCATTTTCCTGCAAATTTCATATTTTCAGTTTTATTTACAACTGAATATAATCCCATTGTAAACTGGACATGACGGCACATGTCTTTAATCCCAGTACTCGGGAGGCAGTGGTAGGAGGACTGCCATGAGTTCAAGGCCACCCTGAGACTACATAGTGAATTTCAGGTCAGCCTGTGCTATGCTGAGACCCTACCTCGAAAAATAAAAACAAAACCAGGCATGGTGGCACATGCCTTTAATCCCAGCACTCGGGAGGCAGAGGTAGGAGGACTGCTGCGAGTTCAAGGCCACCCTGACACTACATAGTGAATTTTAGGTCAGCTTGAGCTAGAGGTAGACCCTACCTTGAAAAAACAAAACAAAACAAAAATCCATCATGTAAATATACCGCTTCTTCATTCTTCATTCTTCAGTTGAAGGGCATCTATGCTAGTTCATTTTCTATCTATTGTGAATCCAGCAACAATAAACATGGATGAGCAAGTATGCTTATAGTAATGAGCAGAGCTTTAGGATGTAGACCAAGGGGTGCTATGGCTGGGTCATGTGATAAATCTATTTTTAGCTGTCTTAGGAGCCTCCACACTGATTTCCACAATAGCTGTACCAGCTTACATTCCATTCCATGAGCAGCATAGAAGGGTTCCTCTTTTTCCACGTCCTCATCAGCATTAATTGTCATTTGGTTTCTTTTCTTTTCTTTTTTTTCTTTTCATGTTTTGAAGTAGGGTCTCGCTCTAGCCCAGGCTGACCTGGAATTCACTCTGTATTCTCAGGGTGGCCTCGAACTCACAGCCATCCTCCTACCTCTGCCTCCTGAGTGCTGATATTAAAGGCGTGTGCTACCACGCCTGGCTTTCATTTGATTTCTTGATGATAGTCATATTGACAGGAGTGAGATGGAATCTCAAAGTAGTTTTATTTTGCATTTCCCTGATGGCTATATATAGAACATGTTTTTAGATGATTATTGGCCATTTGTATTTCTTCTTTTGATAATTCTCTGTTCAATTATTTTATTTATTTATTTGAGAGAAAAAAAGAAACAAGGAAGAGAGGATGGGTGCATCAGGGTCTCTAGCCACTGCAAAGGAACTCCAGATACATGTGCCACCATGTACAACTGCCTTATGTGGGTACTGGGGAATTGAATCTAGGTTCTCAGGCTTTGCAGGTTAGCGCCTTAACTGCTAAGACACCTTTCCAGCCCCTTTTATTGATTGGCTTACTTGATTTCTTATTATTTAGTTGTTTTTTTTTAATAAATATTTTATATTATTTATTTGAGAGAGAGAGAGAGAGGCAGGTAGAGAGAGAATGGGTGTGCCAGGGTCTCTAGCTGCTGCAAATGAATTCCAGATGTGTACTCCACCTTGTGCATATGGCTTATGTGGGTTCTGGGGAATCAAGCCAGAGTCCTTTGGCTTTGCAGGCAAGCTCCTTAACTGCTAAGCCATCTCTCCAGCCCAATTGTGGAGATTTTTTGTATATGAATCCTTGTCAGATGTACAGGTGTCCTCTGCCTGCTCTTACTGGAACCACATCTCTTACTGACCCTGATACATACCTTTAAAAAATTTTTTTGAGAGCTCCAGTGATTCCCTGATTTCTGGTCCCTATGGGTCTGGGGTTATAGGCACATGTGGCCACACCCAGCTGTTTATATGGCTTCTGGGGATTTGAACTTGGTGATCTCAGCCTCCTTAGGCACTCATGCTTGCACAGGAATCACACTTACCACTAAGCCATCTTTCCATCCCTCCACTTTATTTATTTTTTAATATTATTTATTTATTTCTGAGAGAGAGAGAGAGAGAGAGAGAGAGAGAGAGACAATGGGCATGCCAGGGCTTCTACCCTTGCAAACGAACTCCGGATGCATGCTCCACCATGGTGCATCTGGCTTATGTGGGTTCTGGGGAGTTGAACCTAGGTCCTTAGGCTTTGCAAGCAAGCATCTTAACAGCTAAGCCACTGATTGCTCCAGCCCAGTCCTGGAGAATCAAACCTCGGTCCATTGGTTTTTCTGACAAGCACCTTAGCCACTAAGCCATCTCTCTAGCCCTCCACTTTATTATTTTTTATTTATTTGAGAGAGAGCGAGGAAGAGGCAGATAGAGAGAAAGAAAGAACGGGCATGCCAAGACCTCTAGCCACTGCAAACGAACTCCAGACAAATGTGCCCCCTTGTGCATCTGGCTTATGTGGATTCTGGGGAATTGAACCCGGGTCCTTAGCCTTCTCGGGCAAACGCCTTAACCACTAAGTCATTTCCCCAGCCCTCCACTTTATTTTTTTAATTTATGTGTTCATGTATGTATTTATGTATTTGAGAGAGAGAGAGAGAGAGAGAAGGAGGAGAGAATTGGTGCTCCAGGGCCTCCAGCAGATCCAAACGAACTCCAGGTATATGCAGCCTTGTGCATCTGGCTTACATGGGTCCTGGGGAATCAAACCTGGGTCCTTTGGCTTTGCAGGCAAGTGACTTAATCACTAAGCCATCTCTCCAGCCTCCACTTTATTTTTTTTTGAGTCAGAGTCCCTTACTGAACCTGGCCCGCAAGATCCAAGATTCCTCTTATCTCTGCTGTCCCAGGACTGGAATTACAGGCACATACCACTGCATCTGTTTTTTTAAATTAAAAAAAAAAATATTTATTTATTTATTTGAGAGTGACAGAGAGAAAAAGAGGCAGAGAGAGAGAGAAAGATTGAGAGAGAGAGAGAGAGAGAGGGAGAGAATGGGGGCATCAGGGCCTCCAGCCACTGCAAATGAACTCCAGATGCATGCACCATCTTGTGCATCTGGCTTAAGTGGGTATTGGGGAATGGAGCCTCGAACTGGGGTTCTTAGGCTTCATAGGCAAGCGCTTAACCACTAAGGCATCTCTCCAGCCCAACACCTGGCTTTTTTTTTTTTTTAACATGGGTACTAGGAATCCAAACTGAGGTCCTCATGCTGCATGGCAAGCATTTTAGTGAGTGAGCCATCTCCCAGCTCCCAAAATCACATTTTAAATGCCCACTGCTTAATAGCACCACGTTGCTAACATGTGAATTTTGGAAAAGCACATTCAAAGCAAATAATCTGTTAGTGCTCACTCACATTTCCAGGGGCATCTCATTATGCCTAGACTAGACTTCTCATCTTCAGCGTGGTCTGTAAGACCCTTTCAGCTGGCCTCAGGCCCTCTTGGGCTCCAATCCCTTCACCCCGACACTTGCTCCATACAGCGCCTCCAGTACAGCTCACACTGCACACCCAGGGCTTGGCACTGACTCTTCTTCCCTCTGAATCCTCGGGCTGGTGTCTTTCCTCACATAGCTCCTCCTCAGAGACTCACCTGGACCACCCTATACACAGTTCTCCAGTCCCTCTCCAAGCGTCTACTGGCTTCATGACTTGTAACGATGATTACACTTGACCCACGTCTTGATGTGCTTGGGCCGCCCTAACAAAGCGCCACACTGTGTGGGTTAAACAACACACATTGATTGCTCACAGTTCGGAGATGGAAGCCCAAGACTGAAGTGGACAGTATGATTGATTTCTGGTGAGGGTCCTTTTCCTGGCTTGCGGACAGCTATGTTCTCACATGCTCTGTCTCCAGATGCACTTGCACGAGGGTTACAGTTTCAACGCATACATTTTGGAGGTGGCGCATGACTTAGTCCACAGAACTTGATATTACTTGTATATTATTAAAACATAGCTCCAGGGCTGGAGAGATGGCTTAGCGGTTAAGGCTTTTGCCTGCAAAGCCAAAGAACCTTGGTTAGATTCCCCAGGACCCACGTAAGCCAGATACACAAGGTGGCGCGTGCATCTGGAGTTCGTTTACAGTGGCTGGAAACCCGGGCGTGCCCATTCTCTCTCTCAAAACAAAAACAAAAACAAAAACAAACACAAACAAAAAATAAACATAGCTCTACAGAGGGAGGGTCTTTATCTACATTGCCCATTTACTGTGCCTGGAACACAGCTGAGACTCTGTAAGTATCTGTTTAAACACCTGAAAAGAAGAAATTGCATTTTCACTGTGATTCTAGTGACAGTGAGTAAATTTATGACCTCATTATAATAACACTCCAAGCTAGTACCCTTTATCAGGCATGAACACAAGCCAGTGACTTCTACCTTTGTTTCTTAACTAATCCTCACCAATCCTGAAAAACAGAAGTCATCTTGACAGGAGGAGCTTGCTGAGGCATGGGAAGTCAAGTAACTTGCCCGGGGGCCACAGCTTGCAGCCAAAGCCAGGATTTAGGAACCCGCTGGTAACTTCAAAATCCATTGCAGTTTAGAGCAGGTGTCCAATCTCTTGACCTCGTGACGTCATCCACAAATGGTGCAGACGGACACCTGCCTGTTTCCCACTCCCCACCAGTGGGCAAGGGAACCTCCTAGAGGGCGTGCTAAGACAGATTGCTGGCCTCTCTGCCTTCCCGTTTCTACTTGGTGGGGCCAGCTCTGAGAATTTCCTTTTCTCTTGTTCCCAGGGGGCGGATTTTGAACCCTCCCATTCCACACGCCGAGAATCAGCCCACAGACGCAGATTGCGTCGAGTCCCTTTTTCTTTTTGGACTCTGATTCTCTTCTGGGTCCGCACTCCTCCTTGAGCCCATCAGGAAGGAGTCTCCAGAACACGCTCCACGTTTCCGCAGGGTCTGGGCTGCCCAGGGCCACCAGGCCTTTGCCACAGGGTGGCAGCAGCTCCCCAGGCACCCGGTGCTCATTAGCACCGCGACCCCCGGGGTACCCCCCCCCCCCCCCACCAGGCCAGGCCTGGCTGGTTCTCCAGTTCCTCTTGGCTGGAAGAAGGGCGGCGGGAGGGAACCAGGCGGAGCAGGGAGGTCACCGGCACACAGAGGGGCAGTTTTGTTCTCTGGGAGAGGAAGCTGGGTGGTCTCCCCAGAGTGTAGAATATGCCTTTCACAAAACCATCAAGCTGCGCGGAGTTGCTGGGAGAGCCAAGGTCCACAAAAGCCTTGGAGATCCCGTGCAGCGACCTGGCCCCTCCTTGAAGAGGAGGCAGACTCTCACGACGCTGGTTTCCAGGGTGACAGCCTCCCGCCCAGAAGATGGAGCTGAGAGCCACACTTCCCTCCTCCAGGGTCACCTCCACGCCTCTTTTTTTATTTTTATTTATTTATTCTTGGTTTTTCGAGGTAGGGTCTCACTCTGGCTCAGGCTGACCTGGAATTCAGTATGTAGTCTCAGGGTAGCCTTGAACTCACAGTGATCCTCCTACCTCTGCCTCTCTGGTGCTGGGATTAAAGGCATGCACCACCACGCCTGGCCTCTTTTTTATTTTTATAATTTTCTTTTTTGATATTTATTTTACTTATTTATGAGAGAGAGAATGGGCACGCCAGGGCCTCCAGCTGCTGCAGTCGAACTCCAGATGCATGCACCACCTTGTGCATCTGGCTTACGTATGTCCTGGGGAATCGAACCTGGGTCCTTTGCCTTTGCAGGCAAGTGCCTTAACCGCTAAGCAATTTCTCCAGCCCCACACCTCTTTTTTTTGGGGGGGGGGTCGTTTTGTTCTAAATGGTTTTTTTTTTTTGGTTTTTCAAGGTAGGGTCTCACTCTAGCCCAGGCTGACCTGGAATTCACTATGGAGTCTCAGGGTGGCCTCGAACTCACGGCAATCCTTCTACCTCTGCCTCCCGAGTGCTGGGATTAAAGGCATGCGCCACCACGCCCGGCTTGTTCTAAATGTTTTAAGAATCTTCCCGAGTTCCAGGGACTGTGCTGGGATTTCGATACATTATATATATGATGAATGTGTAGTCTTACCTAATGTTCATTACACATTACACCCCCTGAAAAAAGAGTGAACATCCCCAGTTAGGGTGAGGAAGCCACTGCAAACAAACTCTAGCTTAGTGGTTCCCCGACTTGCTTGACCACTTATGTAAGTTCACTTTATTAACATCCCTTCCAAATGTGACAAATGTGGCTTGGAAATGGTGGGCTTTGTCTACCCCTCACCCCCACCCAATGAACATGTAGGGATACAGAGACCAGCTTCGCATTGTTTGAGAATTCCCATGTGACGGTGGATTCAACCCACCAGAGTGTACAACTTTAAATTCAAACGCTATTCTGACTGTCTTTTTAGCTTTTAGTTTTTCTTTTTCTTCTTAGTTTCTTCCCCCCACCTCCTTTCCTCTCTTTTTATTTATATACGTAATTTAATTTATTTTTTTTTTTTTTGGTTGAGACAAAAAAAAAAAAATTTGGCTCTACAGCCCAGGCAGGCTTTGAACTTCAGCCCCAAGCTTCCCAAGTGTTGGGATTACGGGGGTTCTGTGCTATGTTTGTTGTTCTAATGTACAAGCTGCCTTTCTCATTGTTGGACTCATGGTTCCTCATGAGCTTAAAGGGAAAAAGTGTCTCCTTGTGGCCCTGTTGTACCAAAGCTGAGGAACTGGGCAACAGTTTTCAGACTTGACTGGCTGACAAAAATCTTGGCTCTGTTTACCCTAGGGCAGGCCAACTGATCAGTTTGTTCATTGGACTGAGCTGACTCCTGAATGGTCTTTATTTTCTCCTGCAACAGCTATGTCTCCAAGCTGCTGGCTGGCTGTTTTCTGGACTTTGTATGCTCTGACCTTGCAGAGCAGTAAGAAACAACCTCAACTTGACACCTGACACTATGTTCCAATAGATTCACTGCCATCTTTTTTAAAAAAATAATGTTTCATTTTTATTTATTTGAGAGAAAGCGAAAGAGAGAGAGAGAGAGAGAGAGAAAGAGAGAGGGAAGGAGGGAGAGAATGGGCACACCAGGGCCTCCAGCCACTGCAAATGAACTCCATACACATGAGCCACCTTGTGCATCTGGCTAACGTAGGTCCGGGGGAACGAACCTGGGTCCTTTGGCTTTGCAGGCAAGTGCCTTAACTGCTAAGTCATCCCTCCAGCTCTTCACTGCCATCTTTAAAGTGGCTATATACCTGTCCCTAACTGGGTTGGAGTTCACGATTTAATGTTGTCCCTTTCTGACACATTGAGTGCTGCTTCTCATGACCTTCAGTCCTGGCTTTAAAGAAGAGGCTTTTGAGCCTGGAGGGATGGTTTAGTGATTAAGGAACTTGCCTGTGAAGCCTAAGGACCCAGGTTCAACTCCCTAGTACCCATGTGGTATCACATGCATCTGGAGTTCGTTTGCAGTGGCTAGAGGCCCTGGCATGCCCATTCTCTCTCTCTCTCTCTCTCTTTCTAATAAATAAAAATAAATATAAAAAAAGAGGCTTTTGTAGGAATGAAAACCATTCCCAGAGTCTGGAGTTCCCTGAAGAGGCTTTGTAAAGTGCCCCATTCTCTCTTTACAATGACTGGACAGTGATTAACTCTGCGTAGCATAATATGAAAACCGAGTGTTTTTATTATATTTTGTTTTGTTGAGGTAGGATCTTACTCTAGCCCAAGGTGACCTGGCACTCACTCTGCAGTCCCAGGCTAGCTTCAAGCTAACTCACGGTGTTTCCTCCTACCTCTGCCTTCTGTGCTGGGATTAAAGGTGTGCATCACCATGCCTGGCACAATGAGGGCTTTTCTGAAAGGCGTTCGTCCCCCACCCCAGTGAAATAAAAAAAAAAAAAATGTGCCCATTTGCCAGGCACGGTAGTGCACGCCTTTAATCCCAGCACTCGGGAGGCAGAGGTAGGAGGATAGCTGTGAGTTTGAGGCTACCTTGAGACTACATAGTGAATTCCAGGTCAGCCTTAACTAGAGCGAGACTCTACTTCCAAAAAAAAAAAAAAAAAGAAAAAGAAAAATGTGCCCATCAAAACAATATATTAGTGCCAGTTTTTTTCCTCCAGTACTGTAATGCATTACAGAAAATATTCTATATTTGAGTAGGGGGAGGGTGGGAGTAAGGGGAGAGGGAAAGGAGAAAAAGAGAGGAAAGAAAACAGATGTGAGTCTTGAACTATTTCAAGCATGGATAAGTAAAACACTGTTTAAATTATTTAAGATAGCTGTGTGAAGTCTTAAAGGTGATTCATCAAGCTTTTAAACTGTGGCCACCAAATTTACAAGCACATGAGTGATGGTGTTACCAATACAAATAAATAGCAGCAAATGCCAGACATGCACATTTCGAAGAATGTTTTTGTTTTTGCAGAAAAACTCAAGAGTAGAATGATTATATTATAGTGAAGACCCTCTCCCTGCACACTCTTCTTAGGTCCATGCACTGAGGCAAATGGTAATGATCTTTACTCTTCAGTTCATTTGTATGTTTTATTGCCACATTCATAAATAATACAGGGCATAGAATGCCATATTTTACATGTTCTAACTATTGTTTGTTATCTAATACTTAATCATCATTTCTTATTTTTCTGAGGTTCAAGTTTAACCTTGAGGAGAGGAGAGGAAGAGAGGAGGGGAAGAGGAGAGGAGAGGAGAGGAGAGAGGAGAGGGGAGGAGGAGAAAAAGGGGAGGAGGAGAGAAGAGGAGAGGAGGGGAGGAAGAGAGGAGAGGCGGGGAGGAGAGGAGAGGAGAGGGGACAAGAGAGGAAGGGTACAAGGATGACCAAGGAAACAGGAGCTCCTTTAGACAGACCATTGCAGAAACAGGGTGACCAGAAGGAAAGGTGAACTGGAGGCTTTGAGCAATTTTAAACCACTTGATGGCTTTTACGGATTATATGGATTAATCCCCCTTTTCCTTGCAGACCTTGGAATTTGGTGTTAGCCAGGTGAGTTCTCAATTCAGCTCCACAGTGGGGGTCAGGGAGAAATCCGCCCAGCATGAGTTCTGGACTCCCCCCCCCCCCCCCCCGTGGCTATTATGACTATGGCTTTCCCGTTTTTTTTCATCACTTTCCCTCTGAGGACTTTATTCATCATTTCTCTCCCATCTTCCGTTTCCCCTTTTCTGTTGGCTTATTCATTCGGAGTCTGGTCATGACACCTCCCAACTGCTTTGGCCCCTGGACGAGGCCACACAGAACTGGGCATTGTTGCCCCAGATCTGGGACCACCCCGCTGGGAGCAGGGGAAGCTGCTCAGGAACTCACAGGAGGTCCGATGACAGACAGCAGCCTCAGGTCAAGTGCCCAGCAGGCTGCCCGGAAACAGGCCCTGTGCTCCGGTCTTCTGTAGGGTCAACACCACAAAGCCCCTTCCAGAGGGAAACCAGTCTTTCTTCCCAGCGTCCTTTAGACCCATGCAAGTAACAGTCCTGGAATGTCCATGATGTATATAAATAAAGGCATAGAAGAAAAAAAGATTATACTAGTGAAGTGAGATTTTTTTTTTCCACATAGAAAAGGGAATGCTATTGTGTTGGGCAGTGAGGGGGGGGGCAGGATGAATATGGGAGGGCAAGCACACAGACCCTCACTTCTGAAAGTCTGGGATTAAAAAAATCAAAAAACAAACAAACAAACAAACAAACACAAAACCTAAAGGCCGGGCGTGGTGTTGCACGCCTTTAATCCCAGCACTCCGGAGGCAGAGGTAGGAGGATTGCCGTGAGTTCGAGGCCACCCTGAGACTCCATAGTGAATTCCAGGTCAGCCTGGGCTAGAGTGAGACCCTACCTCGAAAAACAAAAACAACAAAACAAAAACCCTAAAGGTATTTACTCATGATACATTTAAAACAATTTAGCCTGAACAATTTTTATTTATCTATGAGAGAGAAAGAGAAAGAGAAGAGAGAGAGAGAGAGAGAGAGAGAGAGAGAGAGAGAGAGAGAGAGAATGGGAACACCAGAGCCTCTAGCCACTGCAAAGGAACTCCAGATACATGTGCCACCATGTGCATCTGGATTATATGAGTCCCGGAGAAATGAACCTGGGTCCTTTGGCTTTGCAGGTGTGGTGGTTTGATTCAGGTGTCCCCCATAAACTTAGGTGTTCTGAATACTAGGTTCCCAGCTGATGGAGATTTGGGAATTAACACCTGCTGGAGGGAGTGTATTGTTGGGGGTGGGCTTATGGGTGTTATAGTCAGTTTCCCCTTGCCAGTGTTTGGCACACTCTCCTGTTGCTATTGTCCACCTTATGTTGGCCAGGGGATGAGGTCTACCCTCTGCTCATGCCATTGTTTTCCCTGCCATCATGGAGCTTCCCTCAAGCCTGTAAGCCAAAATAAACCTCTTTTTCCCACAAGCTGCTCTTAGTTGAGTGATTTATAACAGCAATGCGAACCTGACTGCAACATAGTCTTAGGCTGTCCTCAAACTCACTGCAATCCTCCTACCTAAGCCTCCTGAGTGCTGGGATTAAAGGCATGTGCCACCACACACAGTACAAAGAGAGAGAAAGAGAATGGGTACACCAGGGCCTCCAGCATCTGGCTTTACATAGGTACTGGGGAATTGAACTCTGGTCATTAGGCTTTACAGGCAAGTGTGCCTTTACTGCTGAGCAATCTTTGCAGCCCTGAAGTGAAGGTATTTTTTATGCTGTGTAAATATGCTAGATAGTTTTTTTTAAACAAGTTTATTTTTCATTTTGTTTTTATTTATTGATTTGAGAGAGGCAGATAGACAGAGAGAGAAAGAGGCAGAGAAAGAGAGAGAATGGGCATGCCAGGGCCTCCAGTAAATGAACTCCAGATACATGTGCCACCTTGTGCATCTGGCTTATGTGGGTCCTGGGGAATGGAGCCTTGAACCTGAGTCCTTAGGCTTCATAGGCAAGCGCTTAACCGCTGAGCCATTTCTCCAGCCCCTGGATAGTTTTTATATACTTCCTTCACCTTCCTTCCTTTGATTTCTACCAGCAATGCGAACCTGACTGCAACAGCAGGCAAGTACCCTAACTGCTAAGCCGTCTCTTCAGCCCCTGAACATTCTTTAATAGTTCCACTTGTGAACAGATTTGTGACTACCCTCTTCCTGTTAACTCATCTTTCTGGCCATACTGGGCCTGAGTTGCTGTATCCTTCAACTGTAATGGCCTCTCCCCATTCCAATAGTGACTAGCTTCTTAAGCTCCCACTGGAGTGGCTCAGAGTCCATCTTGGGCTCCAAAAAGGAAGGAAGCTGGTCCCGGGACCACTTTCTAGTGATGGGCTGACCTTTTGAGACAATTCCCAGAATGTTTCTAATTTATTTTTAAATTTTTATTCATGAGAGAGAGAGAGAGGCTGATAGAGGATGGGTGTGCCAGGCCTCCAGTTACTGCAAATTAACTCCAGGTGCATGGCCACCTTGTGCATCTGTCTCTCTTGGGTTCTGGGGAGTCGAACCTGGGTCCTTAGGCTTTACAGGCAAGCACCTTAACCACTAAGCCATCTCTCCAGCCCACTCTTGCCCCCGAATGTTTCTAAATGTCCAGAATCATTCCACAGATATGCAGATATTGATCCTCTAAACGTTATCATGTTTGGTTCCCTCAGATGTGATAAGTAGCCTCCTTCTATTCCCAAACTGGCTATGTGAACATTGCATATGCTTAGGAAAAAAAATTAGCATCAAGCATAGTGATGCTTAAAAATTTTCATCCTAGGGCTGGGTGTGGTGGTGCACGCCTTTAATCCCAGTACTCGGAGGCAGAGGTAGGAGGATTATCATGAGTTTGAGGCCACCCTGAGACTACATAGTGAATTCCAGTTAAGCCTGGCCTAGAGTGAGACTCTACCTTGAAAAAACAAAAACAAAAACAAAACAACAACAAAATTACATCCTAAGATCCTGCAGAGAAAATTAAGTACTTCATCCATAGAAAAATGCACACACGAAACTTTTTCATAATTGATAGGGCTATAAGCCAACTTTAGTCACGGTCATGACCTGGGGTTTCCTGGACCCCGCTTACGAGCCTTTTCTGTAGGTGGTGCTGTCTGCTATAGAGTAAAACTGGAGGCTCTCCACATACAACTTGAAGCTGGAGATTTCATTGGCAATAAATTCTTTAAAAATTTTTTTTTAGTTATTTATTTGCAAGCACAGAGAGAGAGCAAAGAGAGAAAAAATAGGTGTGTCAGGGTCTCTTGCCACTGCAAATGAACTCCAGATGCATGCACCGCCTTGTGCATCTGGCTTTACGTGGGAACTGGGGGAAGTGAGCCAGGGTCGTTAGGCTTTGCAGGTAAGAGCCTTGACCACTGCGCCATTTCTCCAGCCCAACAAATTCTTTATTATAAAGCTTGAGGGAAAATAACCTTACATAAGTGGTTCTTCATGTATATAGCACTCAGCAGCAGCATGGCTGTGTTTTAAATACCAGCCAAGGGCTGGAGGGATGGCTTAGCGGTTAAGGTGTTTGCCTGTAAAGCCAAAGGACCCACGTTCAATTCCCCAGGACCCACATTAGCCAGATGCACAAGGGGGTGCATGTGTCTGGAGTTCGTTTGCAGTGGCTGGAGGCCCTGGTGTACCCATTCTCTCTCTGTCAAATAAATATATAAATATAAATAAAAAATATTTAAATACCAGCCTAGAAGTTCCTCAGCTCCTTTCATGAATGGTAGGAGGAGGAGGCAAATATACCTAATCTGAAGGTCAGACAGGAAATCATTTTCTTGGGAATTCTCATGGTGGTGTTACTGTTTTCTAATCCAACATGAAAGTAATTCCATTTATCTGAGAAACTGGAGTCTGGCCTCGGTAGGTATTGCAGTCAGGTTCTCATTGCTGGTAAAAATCACCCAACCAAGAGCAGCTTGTGTGAAAAAAGAGGTTTATTTTGGATTACACGCTCAAGGGGGAAGCTTGGTGATGGCAGGGAAAACGATGGCATGAGCAGAGGGTAGACATCACCCCCTGGCCAACATAAGGTAGACCATAGCAACAGGAGACTATGCCAAAAACACTGGCAAGGGGAAACTGGCTACAACACCCATAAGCCCGGCCCCAACAATACACTGCCTCCAGCAGGTGTTAATTCCCAAATCTCCATCAGCTGGGAACCTAGCATTCAGAACACCTGAGTTTATGGGGGACACCTGAATCAAACCTCCACAGTAAGGCAAGTGCAAGCTGTTACAGCAAACTGGTCCCTTCATCTCCTCCTGCTTGACCTTCCATTTTAGAAGTTGGGCAGCAGAGGGCTGGAGAGATGGCTCAGTGGTTAAGGCATTTGCCTGCAAAGCCCAAGAACCCAGTTTCGATTCCCCAGGTCCACACATAAGCCAGATGCACATCATGGTCCATGCATGCATCTGAAGTTCCTTTGCAGTGTGTGCCCTTTCAAGTAAATAAATAAATACTGAAAAGAAGTTGAGGAACAGAACATGCCATTATATATTTCCCTAGGGCTGACTCCCTGAGCTGGCATCTGCCAAGATGTTACCATGCTGAATGGCACCCTTCCTCAGCATGCCCGGAGCTCACTGCCATATTTCCATGAAAGGAGATTTTGCTTTCCTTTGGGAAACAAGAAGAATAACAACATGCAGAGACGTTAATGTAAAACTATCTTTGTCTTTATTGAAAATACACCTACAAAGTAATGTTTCCCAGTCCACAATGGGTCCACATGTGTGCGGAGTCTATGACGGACTGATGAGGGGACATCTAGAGGAACTGCTTTCATAAGAAATGGTTAGTATAAAAAAAAATCACACCATGTAACAGCATTAATCTGACATGATTAATTTTTGTTCTACTAGTGACATAAAATGACTGCCACGTACATTAACTTTTGTAGTGTATTTCCCAAATAGAGCTCCACGTAAGAATGGTTACTCCATCACAGCCTAACATTACTTTATATGCATGTAATGCTCAGGATCTCTATGAACAACAACAAAAAAATCTGTAGTTGTGGATCAGATGACGCATGTATAGATTTTCAGTTTGTTAGCATAATTAAGCCCATTCTTCACCATTTTCGGTCAGAAAGTCAAACGCGGCTGGTATTGTGTGACGGCTCTCATTGAATGTTTTTGACTAGATACTCCTTAAGGGATTAAAAAAAAACAAGAAGAAAAAAAATATTTAAACCTAGGAGCTGCCTTGCTGGAAAGCAATGTCCCTGCTATCTTTTCTTGCAACTTCATTGACGTTGTTACCACCATACTGACTCATCGTCTACCATTTTTTTTTCTTAGGGACACAAACAAAACTAAAGCGAATCCCACTGTAGTTGAGAGTTCTGAATGATTTGGTATGTGGAATTCCATACACAAAAAGTATCTTGTTTCCTTCATTCTAACAACTGATTAAAAGACAAAAAAAAAAATTCAGATAGGAGACCACCTACCCAGCTCATGGACCTGTCCCAGAGAATTCTTCCATTTGACTTTAAGATATCTAAGAAGTGACATCATATTTCGGTATATAGATTTCTTTGGGGAGTGATTCAGAACTGAAGTGATACAGTGCTCAGGTTAATAAAAAGGTTAAAATGCAGCTCTTTTTTAGTCTTCCTTCAAGAAGACCAATACTCTCAGTGTTTTAAAACCTTCCCTTGATAACATCAACCATCTTCTAGTCTTTCTCCGCTCTTTATGGTGTTCCATGGTAAGACCATGAGCACACTTGCTAGTTGCTAGTCTCCTAAATGTCTAATAGTCATTTGAAGAGTGGTGGGAGACCTTCTTAAGAGCAGTCCCTCCGTCTTGGGAAGAAGAGATTACTTTTCCTGTTGGGCATAACTAGGCAAAGGGTTTGATGAAAAATCCTACTTCCGGAATGGACTTCCACCTGGCCAGTGTATGACCAACATTTTGGACTCAGGACCCGGTGAAGCACATACCATCCTGCTCCAGGAGAAGAATGTCCACTCTCACTAGTGTCCATTCTGAGAACCCTGTGCCCCATGGAATGGCACTTATACAGGGTGTTCCAAGTGGAAATAGAGGGCAGGCTCTTTCATGATATGGAACAGGAAGTCTGGGTTATAGCAACCCAAGGCGCCCAGAGAAGTCACTCATACTCTGGACGAGGACACTGAGGCCTAGGGATGCAACTCGCCTCAGGTCACATGGAAGTGTCACTTCCTGCCTCTCCTCACAGCTGTGCTGCTTGGGTGTGGATATTGTCCCGCTAGTGATAAAGCCAAGGACAGAAGAGAAACGAGACAAACGCTTCTGCTACCCAACTGGTTAACTGATGGCTGATCATCCAGTTGTCATGTTTTTAAACTTAAATTCAATTGTGTTCTTACGGAATTTAAAGATTTGAAATTTGATTTAAATCTACCCTTTGTTTACTTTCTTAACTCATAAAACAATCACGTAGGATAATTGTGCCATATAAATTTGTAAGGTAATGATTTTTTTTTATCCTGATACCTTTCTAGGTAAGACTAATATGAAATGTTTTTAAAATTTCAGATGATGGTGTGTGTGTGTGAAATCTATATATTTTGGCTGCTGCAAAGTCCTCCCTTGTGTTTGGATGAATCGTGTCCAAGCCTATCGGATAGGGAGGAAGAAGGAGGAAAGAGGCTCACTGCAGGAATGAGCTTAAGGAGATGGACACATTTCATATGGTTTTCCAACTCTTCAGGAAATGCTCAAGGAAACATTTCTGTGTCGGTTACATCTTGGTTTCACTGTCCACAGGTTTCTCAGTTTCACTGTCCTGGGCAATCAGCTGATAGGGTTTTTTCATTTCGTTCTCTTCAATCACAGAGTTACCCATTTCAACATCTTGGTTCTTCAGTTCATGCCGTGACAAGTGCTCAATAATACCAGCTCCAAGAGAGTCACCCAGCACGTTGGTGGTGGTTCGGAGGCGGTCCCTGTGGGTGGAGCAGGAAGGAAAGGAAATAGTCCTGTTAACGTCAGGAGTCCACCTTCTGTTGTGAACTGACTGGGGAAGGCTAAGCTCTGTGTGGTGTACCCACTGACTGTATCGCTGCCTGCTAAACGCACAATGCCTACAATCATTTCTGCTGAAAGTTATAAGGACATGCGAACAGACAGTGAGGACTGACTTAACTCGTTTTCTTTTTACTTTAATTTTCTCTTTCCTCCAATTCATAAAGTATGGTTCAGAGGCCCCTGGGGGAGAGTAGGGGCATCCCTGAGGTTTAAAAAATAACTATTCTGGGAGGGGGGGGCTGGAGGGATGGCGTAGTGGTTAAGGCGCTTGCCTGCAAAGCCTAAGGACCCCAGTTTGGCTCCCCATAGCCCACCTAAGCCAGATGCACAAGGTGATGCATATGCATAAGATGATGCGTGCGCACAAGGTAGCGCATGCCCACAAGATGGTGCACGCGCCTGGAGATCGATTGCAGTGGCTAGAGGCCCTGGTACGCAAATTTCCGCCCCCCATAAATAATAAAAAAAATCTTTTAAAAAGCTATTCTATAATAATACTAACATCTCTTTTGTCTCCCTAACTCTCATCTTCTCATGAATTTTGCAGACTACATGATGTGTAATGTGACAGCACACTGAATGCAGAGGCAGTTAGCACAACTTCAGCTGTCTGATATTACTCAGTGGACTCACAAAACCTAAAACAGTGCCATTCTTTTCACCAACTTTTTTTTTGGGGGGGGGGAAGGAATGGAATGATTAGTTTCCACAAAAAAATGTTGCTTATTTCAACATATAATGAATTCATTATTATAACCTTTAAATATATGAAAAATATTAGAAATTTTTATAATGATAAATTTTAATAGATGGAAACCATGTAGTAGATTAAAAGCTTTTTGTAGATTATATATATATATATATAATTATATTTATTATATATTTATTATATTATATATAAATATATATATTTTGTTTTTGTTTTCCACGGTAGGGTCTCACTCTAGTTCAGACTGACAGACTGACCTGGGATTCACTGTGTAGTCTCAGGGTGGCTTTGAACTCATGGCGATCCTCCTACCTCTGCCTCCCAAGTGCTGGGATTAAAGGCATGTGCCACCACGCCTGGCTGATAATGATAATTTTTAAGTGTAAAGATCAAAAATCTTGAGAGTGGAAGTTTTTATTGTACTAAAATATTCATTTTGTTTTCTTTCTTTGAGGCATGGTCTCATGGATTCCAGGCTGGCCTCGAATTTGTTATGTAGGGCTATAGAGCTAGCTTAATGGTTAAGGCACTTGCCTGTGAAGCCTAAGGACCTAGGTTCTATTCTCCAGATCCCAAGGAACCCAGATGCACATGGTGGCACATGCATCTGGAGTTCGTTTGCAGTGGCTAGAGGACCTGGTGTGCCCATTCTCTCCCTCTCTCTCTTTCTTTCCCCCTCTCTCTAATAAATAAAGAAAAATAAAATCTTTTAAAAAATTGTTATGTAGCTGAGAACGATTTTAAACTTCTGTTCCTCCTGCCTGTACCTCCCAAGTGCAAGGATTACAGGCCTGCAACACCATGCATGGTTCATATAGTGCTGAGGATTGAACCCAGGGCTTCCTACATGCTAGACAAGCACTTTATCAACTGAGCCGTTATCTCCAGCCCCAAAAGTGGTCGTGTTAATTGACTGCTACCTCGGAGCCAGACAGAGGGCTGAGGACGTTCATATGGTAATGTTATTGCATTTAATCCTCACGGCATCCGTGGGAGGCAGAAGACATGAGCATCTGTTTTACAGAGGTGGAAACTGGGGTGGTTGAGTAGTCAACCCAGCGTCACAGGGCCAGGAGGTAATGCTAGTGACATGCCTGGTCCCTTGGCCTTAGTGCCCACTGTGTGCTCGTCATTGTCAGAAGTGTTCCAGTGAAGTGAGGACCCGTGGACCCCAGCATTCATGCGTTGTGGGCACCTGCTTTGGGACAAATTTACCAAAAGCAGAAGGGACCTTAAGAGAGAGAGAGAGACGAAGGACAGAGCATGTCTCCTGGGAGGGTGACGGAAGAGTGCACCAAGACCCCCATAGGTTAGAGTGTGAGGATGCACGGGGTACATTTCTTGGAAATTTCCCCAGAGCCCCAAATGGATTCCACTTAATGCTGTCTGTCTGCAGCGCTGATTCCTCGCCCCGCGGCGCAGACGGGAACATCTGCCCTGCATTACACCGCTGGAACGGGAGGAAGCGCCTGAGCCAGCATGTGGGGTCCGCAGCATCGTTCCAGCTGCTGGGCGATGCACGTATTGTGCAATCCACAGAGGGCCTGGCTGATTTATGGTGGCTTTGCAGACAGCAGGTTTCCCAACTCCGAGACACTTTATGGAGTGGGAAGGAGAGCAGCCACATGTGCCCCATGGGCCCAGAGGCGAGGGACTATGCATGGCGTCTCAGCCTGGGTCTCCAGATAAGCGCCAGAGTCAGGCCACGAGGACAACTTAGTTACAAGCCAAGCAGCCCCTTTGCCATTCCCTCCAGACCGTTCTTGAGTTCTTTAAGCACGTGTGCCAGGCTGCTTGTCATCCTAGAATAACGTGGGCAGTGGAGCTGTTATGAACTGGAAAACAGTTGGGGGATACTCACAAGAACCAGTCCACCGCGATGATGAGCGTGATGTCGTCTGTGGGCAGGCCCACGGATGTCAGCACGATGACCATGGTGACCAGGCCCGCCTGAGGGATCCCAGCTGCCCCGATGCTTGCAGCCGTGGCTGTGATGCTGTGGAAACAGGTAACACTTACAAATGCTCTCACTGGAGAGCGGCCTGCAAGCGTCTGTGTCCCAGCGCCCTGTCAGGTCCCTGATGCCGAGGCTAGACTATCAGCAGAGGAGCAAACACTTCAGAAATCTGGAAATGAGCTACAGAAACAACGCACAAATACTCACACCACCTAAGATCCATCATGCACTTGTTATTTATTTATTTTTAATTGTTTTGGTTTATTTATTTATTTACTTATTTGAGAGTGACAGAGAAAGAGGCAGAGAGAGAGAGAGAAAGAATGGGCGCGCCAGGGCCTCCAGCCACTGCAAATGAACTCCAGTTGCGTACATCCCCTTGTGCATCTGGCTAACGTGGGTCCTGGGGAATCGAGCCTTGAACCAGGGCCCTTAGGCTTCATGGGTAAGTGCTTAACCGCTAAGCCATCTCTCCAGCCCCAGGTTTTTTGATTTTTTAAATTTCTTTAATATTTTATTTATTTGCAAGCAGAGAGATAGATAGATAGGGGGAGAGAGAGAGAGAGAGAGGTGGGGGAGTGGGAGTATGGGCATGATAGGACCTCCAGCCACTGCCAACAAACTCCAGGTGCATGTGACACTCTGTGTATCTGGCTTACGTGGGTACTGGGGACTTGAACTCCACTCATTATGCTTGGTAGGCAAGCACCTTAACTGCTGAGCCATCTCTCCAGCCTTTTTTTTTTTTTTTTTTTTTTAAGGTAGGGTCTTGCTGTAGCTCAGGCTGACCTGGAATTCACTATGTACTCTCAGGGTGACCTTGAACTCATGGAGGTACTCCTACCTTTGCCTCCTAAGTGATGGGATTAAAGGTGTGCACCACCATGCTTGGCTTAGTCCAGCTATTTTTTTTTTCTTTTGGTTTGTCTGAGGTAGGGTCTCACTCTAGCCCAGGCTGACCTGGCATTCACTATGTAGGGTGACCTCAAACTCATGGCAATCCTCCTACTTGTGCCTCCCGAGTGCTGGGATTAAAGGCATGCGCCACCATGCCCAGTTTACTACAGCTACTTTTAAATGAAGGAACTGGTAGTTATATTCTTTTCTATGTTCTTGAAAACATTTTGTAAGGTCCAAGAGGCTGGGCGGGGGGCATATCGCTTAGTGGCAGAGCGCTTGCCTAGCATGTGGATCCCCCGCACTGCAAAGTAACTCACATGTGAACTTGAGCATTTAAAATGCAATGGTTAAGCCGGGCGTGGTGGCGCATGCCTTTATTCCCACCACTTGGGAGGCAGAGGTAGAAGGATCGCCGTGAGTTCGAGGCCAGCCTGAGACTACATAGTGAATTCCAGGTCAGCTTGGGCTAGAGTGAGACCCTACCTCAAAAAAACAAAAAATAAATAATAAATAAAAATAAATAAAATGCCATACTTCCAGTAACGATTTTCATCTAATAATTCCCCTACTAAAGTGGAAGACTAATGAGACTGAATTCATATAATTAATGTGGTCAGAAAAAAATTTTAACTTATGAATTCAAAAGCAAAATGACATGTGAACAAAGTTCTATGCACTGCATTTTTTATATGTGGGGAGTCAGTGTGGACTCAGTTTGCATGTCTGTTACTCATCTGAGACCTAGTTTGTTACATACCTGTTTGATAGCATGACACAAGGAATATGAAACTGCTTTATGAATTGTATGATACTGGCTAGATCTGTAGTATTGATAAAGTCATAAGTCTGGGTGAAACTGCTGATGGTCCCCCACACTGTTCCCCTTCTATACTAGCATGGCTAGCTGCTATATGGTCACCGAGTTCTGAATCAGAAGGCATAGACAGATGTGAATGGCCAACTTGTGATTTCCACTGGGTGAAATTTGGAGGTGGTGATGAACCACCCTGGACCACATGGATGAGAGAAATACACAGGAACTTTAGAATAGCAGCCTTGGTTTCTGATACTGTGGATGCCTGCCAGCCTTCAGGGCTTGGTGGGGCAGAGCTAAAATTTATTTCTGCCTTGTTTGGGTCATTATCATTACTTTGAACTCTCACATGCAGACGGATCTTTTTCCTGATTCAAAGCTTTTCAGTCAATATACCAAGGTATGCCCAAGAACAGGCTACAGGTGACTGAGACGTGGATCTTCCAGAATCCCCTGTGGTGAGATTGGACCCGGGGCTCCCAGGACCTCTTGTTAGTCCATGACCCCTGGCCACAGTTAACTTAATTTTATTATTCTAGTACATCCTACAACTACCACCCCTTTTCAATAGCACACAATACGAAAACAGAACATGTTTCTAAATAAATGTAGCAAAAAAAAAAAAACACCAAAAAACATGTGGAGTAACTGATAGAGACTAAAAGAGACCATAAAACCGAATGCAGGACATAAATCTGGATTTGATCATGGTCTGGGAGGAGAAGCTGTCAAAGCCATTTTGGAGAGATTGTCAGGGGAAATCTGAAGCTAGATTGGATATGCTGCAGTTCTTTTCTAATTCTTACTAGCGTGTGTAGAAGAATAACTCTTGTTCTTAGGTGTCTCCTGAACCATGTACCAGTGAGCTAAACGTCATGATGAGAGAGGAGAGAGAATGGAAAAACATTAACCATTTTAGATCCATGTAGAGGATGTCTATTGCAATACTGTTTCAGTGTTTTTGTATATATAGGATGACTTTCATAATAAAAGTCTGTGATAAGAAAAATGAAAACAATCTGTGGTGGTTTGATTCAGGTGTCCCCCATAAACTTAGGTGTTCTGAATGCTAGGTTCCCAGCTGATGGAGATTTGGGAATTAATGCCTCCTGTAGGGAGTATATTGTTGGGGGTGGGCTTATGGGTGTTATAGTCAGTTTCCCCATGCCAGTGTTTGGCACACTCTCCTGTTGCTATGGTCCATCTTATGTGGGCCAGGGGGTTATGTCCATCTTCTGCTCATGCCATCATTTTCCTCTGCCATCGTGGAGCTTCCCCCTCGAGTCTATAAAACAAAATAAACCTCTTTTCCCCACAAGCTGCTCTTGGTTGGATGATTTCTACCAGCAATGCTAACCTGACTGCAACAGTAAAGTGGTACCGAGGCATGGGATTGCTGCTAGACACCTGACTGTGTGGCTTTGGCCTTTTGGAGCTGATTTTCAAGAGGAATGTGGAAGGACTTGAAACCTTGGCCTAAGAGATGCCTTGCAGTGCTGTAAGTACAGCTTGATGGACTATTCTGGTCAGAGTTGAAAGACCTGAATGCAGTAAGAACTGTGGTCTATGAGGTTTGGCTTATGAAGGTGAGAAAGAGCTTTGCTTGGACTGGGCTGGCAGTTTGTGTGAGAGGCTTGCTGTTATGCCTGTGTCCTCAGAAGTTGTGCAGGGTTGCTCTGTGTAGAAATGAACTGGTGTGAGCAGAGGGATATGGCACAGAAAGAAAAATCTTTGGGTGAATTGCTGCCCATTCAGCTGCAATTGAGAAATTACAACCTTTGAGATTGGGCCAGCTGACCTGCACTGGGGCAATAGGAGGACTGTAGCCTCTTTTGAAGGGGCCTGAGTGTTCAAGGAGTCTCCTGTTCTTCAAAGTTTGCTTTATTCCCCCTGGATTAACAAATTGGCACCCTCCTGTTATTGTGGAGTACAAGAAATGCAGGAAAGAGGGTCACTGAGTTTGCAACATGGTCTTGTGTTTTGGAAATGGCCACGGGCAGTGTGAAGCAGGTTTGCTGGATGCCTGCATGGAGACCCAGTGGAGCCGTGAGGATGAACTGTGGATTGCAGTGGAGACCCAGTGGAGATGCCGGGACCACAAGATGGCTGCTGAGGAAAGCTGCTGGCCCCGATGAAGTTTTCCAGGACTGTGAATAGCCTAGCTGGAGGGGTGGAATTGGAATACCAGAAACTTGTTGCTGGTTAGAATTATCGGACTTGGAGATTTGTCATTGACTAGAGTTGTTGGACTTGAAGCTACAGAGTTTGATGTTTGTCCTGGTTGTTTTAAATCTTGTATTGGTTGAATATTTCTTTGCTATGCCCAATGTCCATCTTTTGCAGTGTAAATGTTTATTATGTGCCATTATGGTTTTTTTTGGGATTCTTTGGTATTATGGCTCAGTTAAAAGACCTTGGACTATGGGAATGTTTGAACATCACTGGAATTGATAAAAAAAAAAAAAACTATGGGGACTTTTAAAGTTGGATGAATGCATTGCATTTTATATCATGTATGGTTATCAGTTTATGGGGGCCAGGGGCAGAGTGTGGTGGTTTGATTCAGGTGTTCGCCATAAACTTAGGTATTTTGAATGCTAGGTTCCCTAGCTGATAGGAATTGAAATTAAAGCCTCCTGGAGGTGGTGTATTGTTGGGGGCGGGCTTATGGTGTTATAGCCAGCTTCCCCTTGCTAGTGTTTGGCACACTCTCCTGTTCCTTATGTGGGCCAGGGGGTGATGTCCACCCTCTGCTCATGCCATCATTTTCCTCTGCCATTGTAGAGCTTCCCCTAGAACCTGTAAACCAAAATAAACCTCTTTTTCCCACAAGATGCTCTTGGTTGAGTGATTTCTACCAGCAATGTGTACCTGACTGCAACACAATCTGACTTGTTTTGATTTCTAATATACATTGTTAATAATAATCAAAACCCAAGCCCACAACAATGAAGAGCTGTTCTGGATAAAGGAGGCTTAAAGTCTCCCATTGCCGGCAGACTTATTTGCTCCTTGAATATAGTCACTTTTAGTAGGTAAAAGGGGACAGAGGGTTATATGTGTGCATACACACACACACACACACGCGCGCGCACACACACAGGCTATCTTTGGATGGGTACAAAACTAACTGGCTGTAACACTATTTGCCACAGCAGAAGGAAGCAAAGAGATTGACAAAAGGTGTGGAAAGGAAAATTACTTTGTATTAGACATTTCAAATATAGTAGAGAAATTCTCTACAAAACTGAGTTTTGAATCTTACTTGTATGATTAACATTTATCTCATATTGCCTAAAAATTAACTCAAGAGAAAAAGTTAATGTAGTTATTTATTTATTTGAGAGAAAGGGGGAGGAGAGAGAGAGAGAGAGAAAGAGAGAGAGACAGTGAGAAAGAGAGAGTGAGAAAGGGTGCACCAGGGCCTCCAGCCATTGCAAAGGAACTCCAGGAGTATGCACCACCATGTGCATCTGGCTTATGTGGGTCCTGGAGAATTGAACCTGAGTCCTTTGGCTTTGCAGGCAAGCACCTTAACCTCTAAGCCATCTCTCCAGTTCAATCTAGTTTTTCATAAGAAAAGTTCCTTTGAAACCAAAGCATGGACAAAGGTCACCTACATAAAGACACGTAATGAAATGTAGTCGCTAGGTTTACTTGCTACTGAATATACTTCTGTATAATTTGACTTCAGAATATTCACATATGAAATGAAAAGCTGATTAAATGCACAAGTCTAAGACCAAACCTTTTCTCCCACAGCCCCAACCCCCTGTTTATGCATGGTTCCCCTTCCCAAGCAATTTCCTTGTACAACACTGATCATGCTCTCATTTGTCAAAACCGTCCTAGGGCTGGAGAGATGGCTTAGCAGTTAAGGTGCTTGCCTATAAAGCCGAGGGATCCAGGTTCAATTCCCCAGGAGCTACATAAACCAGATGCACAGGGTGGTGCATGCATCTGGAGTTCCTTTGCATTGGCTGGAGGCCCTGGTGTACCCATTTTCTCTCTCTCTCTCTCTGTCTCTTTCATTCTCCTCAAATAAATAAATAAAAACAAAGTATTTTTTTTAATTCTTTTTTTTTTTTTTTTTTTTTTTTGGTTTTTCGAGGTAGGGTCTCACTCTAGCCCAGGCAGACCTGGAATTCACTATGGAGTCTCAGGGTGGCCTTGAACTCACGGCGATCCTCCTACCTCTGCCTCCGGAGTGCTGGGATTAAAGGCGTGCGCCACCACGCCTGGCTAATTCTTAAGAGAATACTGAGCAGAGCTATTTCTTTGTACCTGATTGTAATAATCTGTCCAAAGTTCAGGTCAAAGTTGTTAACTTGAGCGATGAAAATGGCAGCCAGCGCCTCATAGAGCGCAGTGCCGTCCATGTTAATGGTGGCCCCCACCGGCAGCACGAATCTGGTGACACGTTTATCCACGCCATTGTTCTCTTCCAGGCACTTGAAGGTGATGGGCAGGGTGGCAGAACTGAAAACGACAAAGCAGGACCTATCAGCTGACCATCTTCCTAGAAATTCTGTGTTTGGCCTTTTGGACAGACAGTTCCTTCCTCTCCTTCTCCCATGTTCTGACTTAAAGGGAACTAAGTCAACACGTGTCTCAGTGGGGGAGAGGGCTCGAGAACAGCGTGGTGCCTTCACTCAGGGTCACTTGGCACTTCTCCCGTGCCTGGCTTCCCCTGAGGCATCACTTGTGATTATTATTCCCACACCACAACAGCCTGTGCCAAGTCACTCTGCCATTTCTCGACTTCTCCCTCAGGCAGATGTCAACTGGAAGATGTGGATGCCAGAGGTTAAGGAAAGGGCTTGGGACTTCCCTTTCGCACCCCTCACCCAGCAGTGTATGAAGACAGCCATTCCCTGAATCCTAAGCGGATGGGATCAGCACCACAGGTAAAAGTGTCAGGCTGGAGAGATGGCTTACTGGCTAAGGTGTTTGCCTGCAAAGCCCAAGGACCCCTGGTTCTATTCCCTAGGACCCACTTAAGCACAAGGGGGCGCATGCACCTGGAGTTCGAGTTCGTTTGCAGTGGCTTCAGGCCCTGGTGTGCCCATTCTCTCTCTCTCTCTTTCTCTGTCCCCCCATCTCTCTCTCAAGTAAATAAATAAATAAATAAAAATTTTAAAATGTCAATTAGATACTCCGAGGTTTAAAACTCAGAACAAAGTACTTCACCTTACCTCCAACATGAGAGGCTCAAAGTGGCCTCGAACTCACGGCAACCCTCCTACCTCTGCCTCTCAAGTGCTGGGATTAAAGGCATGTGCTCCCACACCCGGCTTAGACACATTTTTTATTAGGAGTATGCCACACATATGTACAAACCTTGAGGAGGTCCCCAGAGCTGTAATGAGTGCTTGCAGCAACCCTCCAATGAAGACCCAGGGGTTTTTCCGGGTTACCAGGAAGTAGAGGAGCGGCAGGACAATGACCGCATGAATGAGGAGGCCCACAATGACGGTCACTGTATACATGGCCAGCTGCCCCCCAATCACCCCCATGTCTTCCATCTCAACGATTTTGCCTGCGATCAGGAAGAGGATGCCCAGAGGGGCATACCTATGGAGAAACAGCAAACACACCAGTGGGAGTCTGGATTCCTGCAAGTCATTGGCATGTGAATTACCAAGTAGAGAGAGAAAAAAGACCAAAAATAAAATAAAATAAAATAGAGGGTTTCTAAATCTCTACCCAGGAGACTATCAACACTCATAAGAAACTATGAATCTCTCTTTTCCAAATATTGCCAAATTGGGTTTTTCTTTCACTCAGAATTGCCTGAGGACACATTTCCCCCTCCATTTTCTTGGACAGTTCTCTCATTACACTTGGGGTCACTTTTCTAGTCTTCAGATGCCACCCATCCATGCTCTTGCCTCCTGACCCCTGCTCAGTTCCTGAGTCATAGCAATGCAAACATTTGGAGGCATTTTCCTCAGATCAGCCTGCTTCCCAAGCCAGAGCCTCCTGCGTACCACACCCTGTTAGTGTTTCTGATCGGCAATCAGCGTCTCACTCTAGGGCCTCTTTATGACTTTTTCTCATTGCCACATATCACTGAAAACAGTACTTAGTATTTTCCTTTAAATAATCTATTTTACTTAATTTATTTTCAAAGAAAATTTTGTGTCATCGTATAAACTGAAAACTGCTACCATTTGCTGCAAATCAGAAGCTCTAAAATGAATTCAGAGCTATTAAAAATAGTAATGTGTGGGACGGAGAGACTGCACAGTGGTTAAAGGTGCTTGCTTGCAAAACCTGATGGCCTGGGTTCGATTTCCTAGGACCCATATAAAGCCAGACACACAAAGTGGCACATGTATCTGGAGCTCATTTGCAGTGGCAAGAGGCCCTGGCATGCCCATCTTGTCTTTCTCTTTCTGTGCCTGCAAATAAATAAATAAAAATGTTAAAAAAAATAATATTGTGTGTGGATCTACTGGCACAATTAGGTTGTAGGTGTTCTAATTAAGTAGTTACCCACAGGCTGCTAGTCACATTTGTGAAGTTTCCCCTCGCAGACTCTGTGAGAATGAGCAACCGATCATGCAATGACTTAAACAGACTGAAACAACCCTGCCTATTCAAAGACCCGGCTGCCGGACTTCAGCTCCCTTTGTGAGACGTGCACACTGAGCTACAACCGAACACAAGGCCAGAGCCAGAGAAGCCAGTCACTCTTAAGGAGCGGGACCTGCTTGGGAACTGCGGAGGACTTACTGCAACTTGAATAATACAATGCCTCTTTCAAAAGTCCTTTAAAAACGCAGGCCAGGAAATCGTAGAAATACCTGTTCTCCGAAACGTAATAATTCAATGTTGAATGTGTAGGCGAGTGTACAGCTAGGAGAGCTCCCTGTGAGGTTCATTCAGTGGCCTTTGAATGGACTTCTTTCATAAAAGAGGTGGAAGGTGGAGGCATTCTAATAATATGAAGATAAATGTCCACTTTCAGTCCTGCCAGGGTTTCAAAAGGGGCCCTCCAATTGGAGGCTCCTGTGGGGGGAACCACATTATGACCCGTCTTTGTGCCCAAGTTCATATTCATCTTGTGCAAACTCCTCAAACGTGGATTTCTCTGGGCTTCGGGAGCATGAGTGACAAAGGGCATTTTTTAATCATGTTGGCGAGTGAGTGCTTTTCTTAGCAATCGATGCCTCCCTGCCCCAGGTGCCAAGGAGGACTCTGGATATTAAAAATCAAGGATAAAAGAAAAGCAATCCCCATACGAGGCCTACAACAAGCAAAGGGCTCTCTCGCTCCTGGGGAGAGTTTACTTTCCAAGGTCAGCATTTCTATTTGGATTTAGTCTTTCCCTTTGTTTCCTGCTCTGAACTTTATTAAAGGAAGTTCTGTTATAAATCGTGGCTTAGCATTCCATAATTCTTCCCATGAGCCTCCTGTACATTGCAGGAATCTGCCATGTACAGTTCTTTCTCAGGGTTCAGAGAAGGGAAACTACAATTTTCCTGATGATCTGGGGTGTCTGTGTTTGCTTTTCCCTCTACTGGGAAAGTTCTCCTGGTACTTTGTGGGACTGGCTCTTCTTATTCACTTAGGTCTTAGAAAAAAAGGAAGTACTGAAGAGACCTTTTAGGCCTTCTTTTCCATCCCTTGCTGTTCCATATTACTTTTTTCCACAGTCTTGGTGACTCAAGAATATGACACATTTGTTTGCTTATTTGCTGCCGGTACCTCTTAAGAGTGTATAAGATACAGGGCGTTCTTGTCTTCTCTCTCTACTGGGGCATCTATAGCGCATGACACTCTAACCTTATTATATAGCGGACACTCAATGACTATGTCTGAATGAATAGATATAAAGTGGGTGGATGGGTGAAAGGGTTCCACTTTTTCAAAACAAGGAAGTCAACTTATTAAGAGAGGCTTTACAGATAGGTTCAAGGCCTCTGAGGTCCCAGAAAACGCATTGCAGTTTCCAGAATAAGATCATTCCAAATGCTCTTCTGACTCAGTGATCGTTCTCAGCACAGAACCCATGCTGATGATGCCAGTAAGCATTTTGTACACAGCTACAGAGCACAGGAAGATACATACCACATGATCACTGCTACCAATCTCATGATGGCTTCATTAAGCGAATCGAAGAAATCTCTCAGGGCTTGTCCCTGCTCCTTCATGTTTCCAATCACAAAACCGAAGCACATGGAGAACACAACTAGTCCCAGGGCATTGACCCCATTTACGGATCCTGGGATGGGAACCATCTCCTCTCGGATGCGGGTCAGCGTCTCCATGGCCTCCGACACATTGTTGATCACGGCATCCACAAGTGTTTCGTTGGACTCGATGGGAACTTTAAAGCTTCTCTTCTCATAGTTGGTTTTAAACTTAAAAAATAAAAAGCATAGGAGGAATTAAGTAAGTTTTATTCTTTTCTTTACACTTTGCTACTGTCCAACTTTCCTACAGTGATACATGGTATTTTGTATTCAGAGGATAGTGCTAGAGAAAATATTTGTTTGATATCTATCTATCTATCCATCCATCCATCCATCCATCCAGTGGTAAACTCCTGTTTCTCAAGATAGGCACAGACACAAATATATAACAAATTACAGTAAGAAAGAGTTAACTGGTTATAAAGATATTATACTAAACACACTTTTTTTTTCCCCCTTCAGTGCTTTTGTTTTCCTCTGAGACCTTAATAAAATGATAATGGGTCATAAACCCAAATATTCAGTAAGTGCTTTTAGGATCATGGGCAGATCACTTAACATCCTTTCTTTCACACGTGACATCTGTGACACCAGGGTAACTGTTCTGGTTTCACCTCCCAGTATTGTCACAATGCTCAAATTAAGCATCATATATGAGAATGTCTCATAAAATGCAAAGGACTCTATTCATATCGGCCAATGGTACTCAGTGACCATATCCTTCAGAATTAGATGTGGCTGAAAACCTCAGAGGATACTTAAAAAAAAATTCACCAACCAACCAGTCTTTCGTCATTCCTGATGCTACAGGTCTGTATTCTTATTAGGTTCCGGCTTAATAATTATGAATGATGGTACCCTACATTCTCCAAGTCTGTATTATCATTTCTCTCCTAACTCAAGCCATGATTTTCCCCCCTTAGCTTCTGCAGAGATACCCCAGGGAGGAGATGCTGAGAAGGCCAGCGGCAGCCACGTGAAACAATGGAGCGCATCACTCTACGAGGGCAACGAGAGGGGACTCCTAGCCAGTCATGCATCACTTACAGGAACAGCCTGTGGGTGTTGAAAGGCTCTAGAGTCCAGGGAGGAAAGCATGGCGAGACATGGACTGCCTGGCATTCTTTTTTTTGTTTTGTTTGTTTGGTTTTGTTTTTCGAGGTAGGGTCTCACTCTAGCTCAGGCTGACCTGAAATTCACTCTGTAGTCTTATGGTGGCCTCAAACTCACGGCGATCCTCCTACCTCTGCCTCCCTAGTGCTGGGATTAAAGGCATGTGCCACCATGCCCGGGCCTCCGAAGGGGGACTTTCTTAGTAACAAGCTTCAAATAGGAATCAATAGTCAAAGGAGAATAAGCTGCTATTGTTTTAGCCAAAAAACAGATATCTTCATTAACCATTTCTCCATGGAGGTCGTCTTAAAGGAGTGGGGGGGGGGGGGGAAATCCCTGATGTCCCACACAGGACCACTTTTGCTCACTTCTGCTCTGGGATTACTCCAGCTTGTAAAACTAGAGATCACCAGGAACAAGGCCATATATTGTTGTCAGGGGGACAGCAGGACAGATGTGTACAATCTGTTTCACATGCAATCGCCTGATTGCTGATGGGACCAGGAAAATGAAGGAAGAACTTGGAAGACAAAAAAACCCAGAACCGGGGCTGAGGATGCTTAGAGGTTAAGGCGCTTGCCTGCAAAGCCAAAGGACTGGCTTCGATTCCCCAGGACCCATGTAGGCCAGATAGATGCACATGGTGGTGCATGTATTCTGGAGTTCGCTTGCAGTGGCTAGTGGCCCTGGTGTGCCCATTCTCTCTCTCCTCCCTCTCTGTTCTTCTCTCTGTCTCTAATTAAAAAAAAAAAAAAGATTTCCAGGGGGATCATCTAACTTTATCAATGTTCAAGCACTGCAGTGATTTACAGATAAACTGCTGCTGAGTTCTTGCTGAAGAATTATTTTCTGTTCTGTGAAGTCTTTCTTTGATGTATTTTATACAACACTTGCTTTCATTCTAGTTATTTTGCTGACCTATTCTCAGTTTGCATTTCAGGCACACACGTTCTATCTAAGCCCAGGGGCTCACTTAGTAGCTCTTCTGCCGTTTGACTTTATCCCATCTAACCAAACGTAAGGATTTTTTAAATTTTATTTTGGCAGAGCTCTTCTCATTTTTGAGTGCAGTCTTTCTCTCTATTCTTGTCCCACAGGTCTAGGACACTTCATCACATGTTCACACCATCTCTCTTCCTCATTTCCAAGACATAGTCACAGTTCACCTAAGGCCAAGTCAAATGTTATCAACGTGAAAAAGAAGGCATGACTTTCAAAGTCTTCCCAATGATACAAGCTAATGGGACACACCTCTGCTTCCTGGGCTGGAAAACAATGGAAATGATACACTCTCAAAAGGCTGACAAATATAATAACACGGGCTCTTATGTTTTACACGCTCTTTCCTGGCTTCTCTTCATCCTTCCCAATCCATTACAACACTAAAATCTAATTAGAGTTAGACTGCTTTTTTTTTTTTTTTGGTTTTTCGAGGTAGGGTCTCACTCTTGGAATTTACTCTGTATTCTCAGGTGGCCTCAAACTCACTGCTATCCTCCTACCTCTGCCTCCCTAGTGCTGGGATTAAAGGCATGTGCCACCATGCCCGGGCCTCGAAGGAACTTTCTTAGTAACAAGCTTCAAATAGGAATCAATAGTCAAAGGAGAATAAGCTGCTATTGTTTTAGCCAAAAAACAGATATCTTCATTAACCATTTCTCCATGGAGGTCGTCTTAAAGGAGTGGGGGGGGGGGGGGGCGGAGGGGGGGTTGATTAGCTTTCCAAATTAAGAGGGATCGGAGGATGGTCAGGACACAGCCCAGCACGGTTCGCAAGGACATACCTGATTAAATCCAGGAAGGCATCTGCAGCGGTCACTTGACAATTTTGCCTTCTCTGTGATGTTTTCTTGGTGCCCTTCCGGGGTGGATGATGATGACAATGATTATGCCAATCACCACAGCAATGATGGTGGTCGTCATGTAATAGACTACAGCGCGCATTCCCATCTTCCCCGAGGCCTTACTATCTAGGGCCGCCATTCCTGGTGAGGGAAACAGAAGATGTTCAGGAAGTCAGTCCAAGGGATTGATTTTTTTTTTTTTTTGGTTTTTCGAGGTAGGGTCTCACTCTTGGAATTTACTCTGTATTCTCAGGTGGCCTCAAACTCACTGCTATCCTCCTACCTCTGCCTCCCCAGTGCTGGGATTAAAGGCATGTGCCACCATGCCGGCCCTCGAAGGGACTTTCTTAGTAACAAGCTTCAAATAGGAATCAATAGTCAAAGGAGAATAAGCTGCTATTGTTTTAGCCAAAAAACAGATATCTTCATTAACCATTTCTCCATGGAGGTCGTCTTAAAGGAGTGGGGGGGGGGGGGGGCGGAGGGGGGGTTGATTAGCTTTCCAAATTAAGAGGGATCGGAGGATGGTCAGGACACAGCCCAGCACGGTTCGCAAGGACATACCTGATTAAATCCAGGAAGGCATCTGCAGCGGTCACTTGACAATTTTGCCTTCTCTGTGCATGTTTCCTTGTGCCCTTCCCGGGTGGATGATGATGACAATGATTATGCCAATCACCACAGCAATGATGGTGGTCGTCATGTAATAGACTACAGCGCGCATTCCCATCTTCCCCGAGGCCTTACTATCTAGGGCCGCCATTCCTGGTGAGGGAAACAGAAGATGTTCAGGAAGTCAGTCCAAGGGATTGATTTTTTTTTTTTTTTGGTTTTTCGAGGTAGGGTCTCACTCTTGGAATTTACTCTGTATTCTCAGGTGGCCTCAAACTCACTGCTATCCTCCTACCTCTGCCTCCCTAGTGCTGGGATTAAAGGCATGTGCCACCATGCCCGGCCTCCTCGAAGGGACTTTCTTAGTAACAAGCTTCAAATAGGAATCAATAGTCAAAGGAGAATAAGCTGCTATTGTTTTAGCCAAAAAACAGATCCCCCACTTGCTCTTCTCACCTCTTTCACAAGAGATCAGAAAAAGACAGATCCTTACTTCAACTTCTGTGAGAAAGAAGTAAAGACGTGTGACCTTTCCTTTCAAGGCTGGGGGGGGGGGGGGGGGGGGGGGGGGGGGGGGGGGGGGGCGGAGGGGGGTTGATTAGCTTTCCAAATTAAGAGGGATCGGAGGATGGTCAGGACACAGCCCCAGGCACGGGTTCGCAAGGACATACCTGATTAAATCCAGGAAGGCATCTGCAGCGGTCACTTGTACAATTTTGCCTTCTCTGTGCATGTTTTCCTTGGTGCCCTTCCCGGGGTGGATGATGATGACAATGATTATGCCAATCACCACAGCAATGATGGTGGTCGTCATGTAATAGACTACAGCGCGCATTCCCATCTTCCCCGAGGCCTTACTATCTAGGGCCGCCATTCCTGGTGAAGGGAA